>WOVY01002722.1:0-600000 GCA_013436015.1 Rhipicephalus annulatus | reverse complement strand
AAAACATGTGGGCTTATATAACAAGCTTTGGTCATCATGCTAAAAGTCTTGACTACAAACTTGCTGAAGGCTTATTTACAGCTCTCCTTTATATATCTGTGTGTGTTTCTAAACATGTGCATTACAAAATCACAAATATTGAGAAGGTAATGCAAGTGGTGTTGAATTAATATAATGTGATCATTCAAACACTTGCACAATCCATCTTCAGCTGCCGAGGCGACTTTGGTTCTTTTCACAGAAGTGTGGTCAGGGTGCTCCTTCTCTACAGCACATCCACACCCGGAAGCCTAAAATTTTTTGAGTGCCGTGCAATTCAACTTGTCCCCACTGATTTAAATGTACTTTGAATTTGTAAACCCCCCTACAACAATGCCCCCAGAGGGCGCTGTAGGTATATGTATAAATAAATAAAAAAATAAAGACAGCAGTAATCACCAAGAGTTTCACAAGGCAGACTGTCCAAGATACAATATGCTTCGTCATGCTGGAGTGTTCTTAGTTCTGTGTGAGTAGAAGTCATCATCAAAATCACCTTTGTTTTCAACGGGAAACATGCTTGTCGGGGGTCCCCCAGGCAAAAAGCTGTGTAAACAACTGGACAGTACCTGGTGGCCTACAGAGGGTAGCACATACAACAGATTTCACATACAAAAAACAGCATAGTAGAAAGGAAATATATATACAAGAAACATCTGAGCGATGATTCAGCATGATGCACACGTGAAACATGAGTTAGGTTTGAGTAAAAAAGTTATTCATCGAGTAATGGCGCACACCCGATTGGAACAAACTGAATAAGGCACTGAAGTTATTGAGGGTTTTTAAAGAATTGTAAAGTGCCAGTAAGCATTATTCTAGTCTAGCTCGACTATGGTGTGTCATGTATGTAGTACTAGTATTTGCCTAGGTATGCTGTAGTCATGAATATATTCAGTTTTCTTAATACCTAAAACTTAGTATGTTGCAGTTCAGCTGTTCATGTTCAATAAATTATTGTTTATGGTAGCATTTAGATTACAAAATTGATGCTAAAATTCGGCAGATCCCACATACTTTGGGAATCGATGTTATGCGAAACAGGCGGATGCAAGGTCAATTTATTTTAATTTTTTATTGGGCGATCTTATGAAGCGGAGCTCAACATATGTACAAACTCTCGCACACACATACTTTAAACAGCCGCATATGTTTCATTTGTGATGGGGAGATGTTACACCCATGACAACATTAGCAGTTATTTGCAGTTTCGTAACGATGCCAACAGAAACATGGATATTAGCCACACTAGAAGTGGTAGGCTGGTATGAAGCATTGGTGTTTGCGCTGGTACTTGCGAGGATGGTAGCCCTCAACACTGCTACACTAATACCTCACAGGATGGTGCCTGACTACGACTGACTTTGAGTTGACCTCACGGCTGCAACATAGGAGTGCATATGTAATAGCTATAAAATTTGATAGCCAGTACTGCAACGATAGTTGATGTTACACAAACATTGGATACTATTTGGAAATTATAACCGATGCCGAGCATGGCTCTGTGGTAAAATACTTAATTGCCAAGCAGAATACTAGGTTTCGATTTCTGCTGGGACCCTAAACTTTATTCTTTGCATTCATTTGGTCAATGCTGCCTATATCAGCTTTTTAACATGATAGCGTTGAAAAGCTCGTGTCGCAGCAAACCCGCCGCCGGCGTCTGCCCGTTGGTTGTGAGCGACAAATCGTCTGTGCATTTGTGACCGAAAAATCGAGTTACCTAGTTTCCAGAAACTCAAAGGATTCCTACTTATGACTTAATGGAGGCGTGCTAATTGCTGCAAAAGAAAACCCCCAAGTCCTACTACTAGACACTCAACACAGGGTTTAACACACGGAAGTCCATTGACATCGGCCAAAAATTAACTTTTGATGTACAGCGCTATTCCCCTTCCCCATTTCATGAACCACACAATGCCGTGATAATTGTACCCTGGTATTTTGGTGGGCTATATCGCATAAAAAATACAAGGATTATGTCAAAAGAATGGCATCAAATTTTACTGACATGTCATCGAAATAGAGACACAGGCTACTAGTTTTATTTATAATGCTGATAAGATAAACGCATTGAAGATAGCTGGTGGTCTTTCTCACTATCTAGGTATCAATTTTTCACTATCAAGGTATCAAAATTCTGCCAAGTCAGTCATATTTTACCCACATTGCAAGCTCAAGAAAAGTGTGGCTCTGAAGGCATGATCACAGCGTTTTGCCAGATCTTCTGAGAAGGCAGTACCTTAAAATTGCTGTTTCCATTTTTTTGCTATAAAGTTCGTGCCTTGCATCCAAACGAACCTCCATCCTACTTTTTTTGCATTTGTGCTCTCACTAACTGCTTACCTTGTCTTGTCAAGTGTTCATTGACATAAATAGGACTACTTAATCGAAAACGAATTGCCACTGTAGACCGACATAAGTGTTTTGTCTTATCCAGAACATTTCATTTGTGAGATCGGACATAATTCTCTACTAGTATTTTCAAACTAGGCTTGTTTGTTCCTACTCTGTCTGTAGTGTCAATATCATCAGGAGTAATGATTTTGCCATCATCGCACAAAAATTTTGGACAGCGTCAAAAGAAAACCCTCATCTGGAACGCATTTGATGTGAGATAGTTCAACCTTGAATACAGTGTGAATTCTACAATTTTCATCTGAAGTTGCTTACTTTCACCTGGAAGTTTTTTGTGCCTCTTTCAAGGTGCGACAGGCTCTTCATGCAAAGCCTTTAATTCTAAAGGGAGCGCATTGACACTGTCACCAGCTTCGTTCCACACTACTTGAAGGACCAAAGTTCAGCATGACTTTTGTGCTTGAAATCCGCTACTTACCATGACAAACAGTTCACAAGAAACATTAGTACTCTTGCTTCGCAGGAGTGAATGCAGTAATACTAACACAATTAAAGCAAGAAATAAGTGTCTCACCTGTGCAAAAATGATTTTGGCAAGCACTGGGAAGACCACAGACACTGCTGCCAAACTGAGGAGAATATGGAGAGCACTTCATATAAGTAGGCAGCGACCAGTAGCTTGGTAAGGCACAGCACATGAGCAGGGTGGACAGAGCTGATGCTTGAAACAATGGTTCAGAGTTTGCTGGTGTTTGGGCTCCTTGACCTTGTCAGGAACTTTCCTTGAGCAGCCTCACTCACATGAAATGACAGACCATGCCGAAGAATTTCCTCACCGGTGCAAAAAAATTATTTTGGTGAGGTTTCCCTAGACTGCCAAATTGCAGCGAATGGCCAGAAACACCTTTCCAACATATATTTAGTGGCACGCAACTGAGAAATACAAAAAGGGCATGCTGCAGTATAAACACAACGAAAAACATGCTGTTGCAGAGCTTTTCATGCCGATGGCATACATGTGAATTTTCATTCACTTTTATAGCTCGCTTATGCACGAAGATGAAGTTAGAACTCTTAGACGAAGACACCCCCTTTTAGCTGTACCAACTGCATGTAATTAAGAGATAAGCATGCGTGAGTAATGTTGTTGGCTGGGATCAATGAATTCAGTTCTTGAAGCTGGCGAAATATATGCACGAGTGCATCCATAGAGGCACATTTGCATTTCTGTAGTTATGATACCCATGTGATGTGTTTCTTAGGTAAATGTCATACAATTTGCACCATATGAATATTTATTACTTAAAATAGCAATACAACTGCATACACATGCCAGTATGCGCATACGCATCCACTGCAGATAAAACATAAAATAAAAGAATACTGATATATGAATTTTTTACCAAGGTAGTGGAGGGCTCCAGAAATTCAGACCACCTGGGGTTCATTAACGTGCACTGAAATCTGAACACACAGTCCTACAGCATTTTCACCTCCATCGAAAAAGCAGCCACCAAAGCCGGGATTTGATCCCGAGACCTTCGGGTCAGAAACCGAGAGAGAGAGAGAGAGAAACAACTTTTATTGAAACGGCAAGTGTTAGAGGAGTTGACTCCCCTCCCTTAGATGGCAGCTAGGAGTCCTTGGGCCCTAGCGGCATCTTCGGCTTGCCTGATGACCTGTAGTTGGTCCTCGATGCTTGAGCTTAGCAGCGCGGTCTCCCACTGCTCCGTATTCATGTATGTGTTTGGCCCCTTCACGATGTTGGGGCAAGCCCAGATAATGTGTTTGAGGTCCGCCCGCTGATTGCAGTGTTTACATCTGTCTGAGTAGAGGTCCGGGTAACAATGATTATAAGCGATTGGGTTTGGGAACGTGTTTGTTTGTAATAGGCGCCACGCTGTCGCCTGCTGCTTATTTAATGAGGAGTGTGGTGGCGGGTAATGCTGCCTCCCTAATCTGTAGTGCTTGGTAATTTCGTTGTAACTGAACATGCGGTCTCTCTCCGCTCGCGGGCTCCGCGTCATTCCTGCCCCTGCTCGGCTCGCTAACTCTCGAGCTAGGGTGTGTGCGGTTTCATTGCCCGGGAGGGAGGAGTGGGCGGGCGTCCATATAACATAAACGTCGCGCTCTCCGCGAAAGTTATTTAAGATTCTTAACGCCTCTTTCGAGACCCTTCCGTTAGCGAAGTTATGAATCGCGGTTTTAGAATCACTGATTACGACGCTGGCCCTTGTAGACGCAAGCGTCAGCGCTATGGCCGTTTCTTCAGCGATTTCCGAATTTCCTGTTTTAATGGTGCCGCTAGCAAGCAGGTGGCCCGCTTGATTTGAAGCGACTATTGCCATGTGTCGACCGTCTGTATATTCGGCTGCATCTACATATACCACGTCCGCGTCATGTTGAAACTTCTTGTGCAGTGCTCTCGCTCTTGCATTCCTCCGCTCCCGGTGATGTTCGGGGTGCATGTTTCTGGGTAACGGAGGTATTATGATGCGCTCTCTGGTTTCTTTTGGGTTATCGTATTTATTGCCGCTTTGGCCAGCGTACGTTATTGCAAGTTTGTGCAGGATGTGTCTTCCCGTGTTGCTTTGCGCGAGTCGTTCATATTGCGCTATCATATGAGCCTCAATAAATTCGTCTAGCGTGTTATGCATTCCTAACGCTTCGAACTTTTCGTTAGACGTGGTGATCGGTAATCCGAGGGCTTGCTTATATGCTTTTTTAATTATGCATTCTATCTTTTGTTTTTCCGCCACTTGCAACTTGAGGTATGGGGTCACATACACTATGCGGCTGACGACGAAGGCTTGGATGAGCTGCACTAAGTTGTGTTCTTTCACGCCGTAGTTTTTGTTGGCGATTCTTCGAATCATTCGAATGGTTTGTTGGGTGTTGTTATCCAGGAGCTTTATTGCTACCCTGTTATGTCCGTTCTCGGATATTCGGAGTCCCAGAACTCTTATGTGTTGTACCTGAGGTATTGGGTAACCTCCTGCTAAGATTGTGATGTTGTGTCGTTCGTGAATGCGCTTGCGACCTCTGCTTGTAGGTCTGTAGAGTAATAACTCCGATTTTTGAGGAGAGCATTTTAGGCCATTGTTCTCCACGTATCGCTCTACCGTATTTACTGCTTGTTGTAAAATCTCTTCTATGTGACCGTCGCTCCCGCCCGTCACCCATAGGGTGATGTCATCCGTATAGATACTGTGCTGAAGCCCTTCGACGCGTTCCAGCTCTGAGGGTAAACCAAGCATCGCCACGTTGAATAGGAAAGGGGAAAGCACCGAACCTTGTGGTGTTCCCTTGTTGCCTAGAACGAATTCTTCGGATTCCGCTTCCCCGGCCATGATTGTAGCTTTACGGATGGTGAGAAAATCTTTTATGTAATCGTACACTCTCCGACCTACGTGTAGGTTTTGCAAGTTGCGCAATATGGCCTCGTGGGTGACGTTATCAAATGCCTTCTGCAGGTCAAGGCCCAGAATGGCTTTTGTATCCAGGGTGTGCGTTTCGGCGTCTATGATTTGATTCTTTAGCTGCAACATGACGTCTTGCGTCGAGAGTCTTGGTCGAAAGCCGATCATGGTGTGTGGGTATAGCTCGTTGTCGTCCATGTATCTGACGAGACGCGTTAAAATTACTTTTTCCATGAGCTTTCCAATGCAGGACGTCAATGAAATGGGCCTGAGATTTCCGATGAGCGGCTTTTTGCCCGGCTTGGGTATTAATATGATTTTGGCTGGTTTTCCATTGCTGGGGTATGGCGCCCTTCTCCCAGCATTCGTTTATGTACTTTGTGAGAGCAGTGACGGATTCGTCATCTAAGTTGCGAAGTGTTTTATTTGTTATACCGTCGGGACCCGGGGCGGACTTGGGATTGAGTCGTCCGAGTTCGTATCGAATCTCTGCCTCTGTGATGGAGGCGTCGAGGTCGACGTTATCCTTCCCTTCGTACTCTGGGAGTCGTGCCTTTGTGGCATCTCCTACGTATGTCTGGCGTAGCTCGCGTAAGAGCTCTGCTTCTGTACCTGCGTAGCTGTGTAGTATCCGTTGCAGGTTTTGTCTTTGTGTTGTTTTCGTGCCTTCTGGATCAAGGAGGCCTCGGAGAATGTTCCAAGTTTTGGACATTCCGAACTGCCTGTTCATTAAAGTGCACATGCCTGCCCACTGCTGCTGGGACAGCCTATTTGCGTAGTCTTCTATGTCTCTGACGAGCGCGACGATTCTCTTTCTTAGACGCCGGTTGTGCTTTTGACCTTTCCAGCGCTCTTGCAGGCTGCGTTTTGCCTCCCACATGTGTAAGAGCTTGCTGTCCATTTCTTCCATTCCTGCCTCTTCGGGAACATGTTTGGTGGCTTTCTGCACGCTACGCTGGAGTGTGTCTGTCCACTTCTGTATATCTTCGATGGTCTCTGTAGCATCGTCCTCTCTTATCTTACGAAAGGTGTCCCACTCGGTTAACATTATTTTTCTACCTTTCTTTTTACACGGACCTGCTTGTAGAATTGTGCATACAATGTAGTGATCGCTGCCTAGATTTACGTTAGTGTTGGTCCAATGAGGGTTGGATATATTCTTTATGAATGTAAGGTCCGGCGTGGTGTCTCTACTGACGCTGTTCCCCATTCTGGTAGGGTCTTGTGGGTTAGTTATTAGCGTGAGCTCCTCGTGCTGCGCGTCGTTCCACAGGTTGCGGCCTTTAACGTTTTCGATGGTGTAACCCCAGGCGGCGTGTGGTGCGTTAAAGTCGCCCACGACGATCAGTGCTTGTCTGCCCGCTACGTTTAGCACTTTGCGGAAAAGCGAGCCAAACTTTACCTTTTGTCGTGGTGGACTGTACACGTTCAGCACAAACAAGCTTCCCTCCTTTTTTCGAGACGGGAGAATTTCTAGTAGGACGTGGTCTATGTTGCGTACGCCAGTATCGTGTTCTACAGCCGTTATATTACGATGTATCAGTGTGGTTACTGTTGCTTTTTCAGCTAAAGTGCTATATGATTTGTATCCTGATAATTTTGCGGTCCCCCCAGTTTCCTGGAGGGCGATTACATCTGGTGCTTGCTTGGTTTTTACGAATTGCTGCAGGTTACCCCGCTTACGACGAAACCCACGACAATTCCACTGCCAAATCGTGTATTCATTAGGCGGCGCCATGTTGGCTACTCGAGTTTTCTATGCAGCTGTTCTCAGCCGCAGGTGGTCTGCTGTACGGCTTGCTCTTGACCGGTCTCGCTCCTGCGGGTCGGTTGTCTTTCGAGACGTTTTCCAGCTGCCCTACCCTACCCTCGAGGGCGTCGAACCTCTGAGACATTTCAACTCGCATCTGCGTTATCTGCTGTTGTAGGTCCGCGCGCATCTGCATGAATTGCTGCTGTAAACCTACGAACATTTCCTGAAACATGCCTTTTACTTCTCCGAGTGTAGAGTCGCTTTGCTCATCGGCGTTTTCCTTTGCCCTTCGTTTATGCGGTGGCGTTTCTCCACTCATCGACACGGGAACGGGCGTCGCCGGAGCTCGAAGAGGTGTCGACGCCCTAATGGGTGTTGGCGTGGTATGGGTCATCTCTGAGTGTTTTGGGTTCTTAAGCTTAGCGTTTTCTACTTTAAGCATTTTTACCTCTTCCCTTAGCGTCGAGTTTTCTCGCGTTATTTGCTCTAACAACTGTCTGATCTGTGTTATTTCCTGTTCTAAGGCGGACCCCGCGCGTGTAGGTGTAACAGCAGTGCCAGAGACCGCGTCTGCAAAGCTCACCTGTGCCTGAGTTTCTACCGCTCCTCGGCTGGATTGCAATCTTGACGTTGCCCTGGATCTCGATCGGGTTCTCGATCGGGTTCTCGAACGGGTTCTGGACCGGGTCCTCGACCTTGGTCTGCGACCGGGCTGCTCCCGACTGTCCCCCTCGTATGGTCCCGGGGGTGAGCCTTCTGTGCGATGGCCTTCTGATCCCTGGGTGTTCTCGCTCGTTGCTTTGCCAGCTCGTTTGTTGTAGTCGTTGATGCCGTATGGTGTTTCGGCCTCCGCTTCTTCTCTTCTTCGTCGCTCCCAGCGTCTTCGCCGGACCAAATACGGCATCTTGTACTTTGCCTTGCAGCGTCTGTCTCCCGTAAAGTGAGCTTGCCCGCATAGCTGACATCTTGCTTCACACTGGTGTTCTTGCGGCGGGTTGGCCACGCCGCATCCTCTGCATATTTTTTCGTCTGGGTTGGGGCAAACGTCCGCCCTGTGTCCCAGCCTCCCACTTTCGTAGCAAATGTCAATGTGTTTTCTGTATAGCGAGCACCGGACGATGAGCGCTCCGTATTTCACGTATCTCGGCACGTGAAGTCCGTCGAAGAGCACGATTACATTGTCTGTGTTGCCCATCCTCTTCGCGTGTAATATGCTTGGGTTTCTTGCTGTCACTAGGTTGTCTATAATATCTTCTGAACTTTCCTCTTGGGATATCCCTCTTATGAGTCCCTTAGATGTGTTTTCCGGCGCTGCTCTGTAGGCGCTGGCTTCGTGTTCTTGCTCTCCCACTCGGATCTTCGTGATGGCTCCGTACCGCCTGGCTCGCTCTTCGGACGGCGTGCTGACGACCACGATATTCTGCTTGTAGTTTATGCATATACTGTCTTCTTCTGCTGCTTCGCGACCGACGCCAGCGGCGTTTCTCAGGCAGCAGTATATGCGTGCCTGCCTGTGCTCCGAAACGCTGAGTCCTCCTCGTGGTCGCACGATCACTTTGTAGTCTTCTGCCGGTAGACGAGGAAGTCTGCTTGCCTTAGCAATTTGTCGTATGGTTCGTTCACCTTTCCACTTGCTGTCCCCAGGCGCGCCCGTCGGCGCAGCAGCGTCTCTTAGCATGGTTCTCTTCGGGCCTGAAATCCCTCCAGATGTTTTCGTGATGTTTCTTCTGCGGACTTCGCACCATCCGGCGTCGTTGGTAAAGTCCTCCGGTTGCATATCTTCTCCTTCCACTCTTACAACCTCCATCGTGGTGCTAGACGCGCTGTCGAGGCGTTCCGGGGTCGCCCCAGGCGTCCTCGTCGACGCGTTGGACCTAGCTCTCCCCGCCGCTGCGGCGGCAGACGCAATGTTTGATCTTCGTGGCGACTCAGAATTATCGGTGTCAGTGCCGAAAAAGCGGGCCCACCTTGCAATAGTTGGTATCCAGGTGTTCGGCTGAACTTCCTCCGTCGATTGGCGTAGAGACTTTCTCAGAAACCGAGTACATTAGCGACTAGACCACTGCGACAGGACTTCAATCTCCCGGTTCCCCCATGTAGGGTGGCAGACCAGCTTTGCTGGTCTGGCTAACCTCCCTGCCTTTCCTTGTCTACCATTTCTTCTGATGAGTTCAACTAATGGAGCTTCCTTCAAGCAGCTACCATTCGGACGTTTATAGTTTGCCTGAAACTGAGTTCACTAAGTGAATATTGTGTGCTACTTCATTGTGATAATTGATCTAAATCGTTCTGGTTGGCTAAAAAGGCACTACTCCTCACTTCTCATCAAACAGCACAAGCTGTCTAATGACCATTGGGGGTGGGGGAAGTGGAAACGCTAAGACAAAACATCAATCTTGAACCACATGCCATCACAATAAAGCAGGCAAGCTTCCGCAATAATGACCGGCAACCAGGATCTGAGAAACTACAGATAGCTACCTAACATAATGGTTTCCCATCATGACGTAAAGGCGGCAGAATCACATTATGCTCAACCTGCTTCATTATTATAACGATGAGGCCACAACGTTATTGGCCTCTGTATGCTAATGACAATTTACCTTGCAAATCATGTGACAATACCATTCAATACGACGTCATGAATCTTGCATCCTACCATGTGGTCTAAGTACCAACAAGGTGGTTTTAGTGACGTCGGTGCAAGCCAATAAACAATAATCACTTGGTGAACATTATTTTTGATATTATTCAATTGGTCTGATGCATACATATTCAAAAAACGGCAGTTTAGATTTGTTCATTCTTAGATAACTACAATGTCTAATTTTGCATATCACCAGCAACAGATGCACGCCTTAGGCACGCATACCATTATGTATAACCTTATTGTGTTTTGAGCAATAAATTAGGTATTCATACACTGCACGTACCACAGGTCACTTGTAAATCTGCTGCGAGGACATAAAGCATTTACGATATCATATAAAGCGTTACACTTTTTCTCGAAAATGTCATTGGAAGTTGTGGTAGAACTTTGTTTTAGAATGTTTATAGACGTAAAGCTATTCGGCAAAGTTTTAACCCCAAAGCGGGGTGCAGCACCCACAATTCCTAAAAATCAGAACAATGCAATGATGGGTGAACAGGGGGAAAAAGCAGTACCACCAAAACTGTGCTCGAACGAGTGAACTACTGCTCAACCTAGCGCTTGCACAGCTAAAGTACGGCTATTCGGCCACTCATAGACAAAATGTATTGACCAAGGCGTAATTGTCGCTTTGAAAACCCCTACCTACAGCACGCTGTGTCAAGTTTACGCACACCTAATTAAGCAGAATATCATGGTAATCTAAAATCATTCCACAAGGATGTTGCTCAGCAGCTGTTATCGTCCGCCCGATTGCCATCATTCTTTCTTAGAAGAGTTGCGCAGCAGCATTAATTCTGCCATCGAAATCTGTGAGGCTCACATCGTTTATTTATTCGGTGATTTCAATCTACCATTTATTGACTGGGAGCAGCTGTCATCTTCTTGTAAGTACTCAACTGACTTCATTAACTTAACTTTAGACTTTCATTTGGCTCAGGTCGTCACTCACTCAACTCGCGGTTCAAATACACTTGATCTCGTTCTTACAACTGCACCTGAAACTATAGACCACGTAAACTATTTGAATGGCTTAGTGACCACAAACTGCTGCAAGTTGATCTTTCTATCTTGCCACCTTTTGCAGGAACCGAATCAAAGAAAATTAGAGATTATAATAAAGCCGATTACGATGCCATTAACAGGAAACTTCAGTCTTTCCTTGACAATGTGCTGCTGCCGTCCTTTTACAGTCGCTCAGTTGAGGAAAACTGGGTTCTTTTCAAGAATGTGATTTCAGCCCTAACAGAAAAACACGTGCCGTTGATAACGATTACGAATGATAAAACTAATCCATGGTTCACCAAGTCTTTGCGCAGACTTAGAAACAAAAAGAAGCGGCTTTATCGGTCTGCAAAAAATTCGCGTTCACACACGTCTTGGGATAGATACGAGGAATGCCTAAAGAAATATTGCCACGAAATTACAACTGCGAAAAATAAATACTATTCTCAGGATTTGCCTTCACTCCTAAAATCTAATCCGAAAAAATTCTGGAAAGTAATAAGTCCTGATCGGGACGATAACTTCATTTCATTACACGATGCAAACAACACTCCTTTTGCCGACACTGATTGTCCTCAAGTCTTTAATTTATTTTTTTCATCCGTGTTTACTAGCGAGCATGCTCATCTTCCAAAAATTGTTGAACGCGATTACTCATTCATGTCACCTATAGATATCACAATTGAAGGCATAGTTAATATTATTGAAAATCTGAAGATGTCATCATCTTCTGGTATTCACAATATCAATTCAAAAATATTAAAGAACACTGTTTATGTGTTTGGCAATATCCTGTTTCACATTTTTCGGCAGTCGCTCGCTACAGGAATGTTGCCTTCTGACTGGAAGATAGCGAAGGTAGTGCCAGTTCATAAGAGTGGTAGTAAAAGTTCACCTGGAAATTATCGCCCCATTTCCTTGACGTGCATACGTTGCAAGATTCTTGAGCATATCTTAGCTTCTAACATTTATGCGCATCTAGAATCTAACAATTTCTTTTTCTCAAACCAGCACGGGTTCCGAAAGGGTCATTCTTGCGAAACTCAACTCTTTGAGTTCACCACCGACCTACATTCTAACATGAACAGTAATCTACAGACAGACTGTTTATTTCTTGATTTTGCAAAGGCATTCGATCGTGTTGCTCATTGTCGCTTGACATTAAAACTGTCATCACTAAAACTTGATTCACTCACGCTAACATGGCTCAGAAACTTCCTAACTAACCGCCAACAGTTCACTATCGCCAACAACCACTCTTCATCACTCTGTTACGTTTCCTCTGGTGTACCACAGGGCAGTGTTCTTGGTCCCTTACTTTTCCTCATCTACATTAACGACCTGCCTGACAACTTATCCTCATGTATGCGTATATTTGCCGATGACAGCATTATCTATCGTCCCATACGAAACAATAGCGATCATCTAATTTTTCAAAAAGACCTCGAGCATATAATTGAGTGGTGTAAAACATGGCAGATGACTTTTAATGATTCCAAATGCAAACTAATCACCTTTAGTCGCAAACGGGATAACTTTATTAGCCAATACAAAATCGATAATAGCATAGTAGAACGCACTGATCATTACAAATACCTAGGCATAAACTTAACTTCTACACTTTCGTGGTCCACACATACCACTTCTATCTGTGCCAACACATCAAGATCATTAGGTTTTCTGTGCCGAAATTTATACAGTGCTCCCTCCGATGTGCGCAAACTGGCTTATTTTGCTCTAATCCGTCCTCAACTGGAGTTCGCATCCTCTATTTGGTCACCATATCAACAATACCTCATATATAAGTTAGAATGTATACAGAACAGAGCTAGTCGATTCATAGCACGTAATCACAGCTACCCGTCCAGCGTAACACAGATTAAACATAGCCTTGCACTCGAGCCACTGAAAATTCGCCGCGACATCTCACTTTTATCACTATTTCACAAATGCATCCACACCAGCATGATGCCATCTGTTCACCTTAATCCAACACATCGAACTTCGAGCAGACTACATAACACCTTTAGCTTATCACGCATGCACGGCAATACTAACGCTTTCAACCAGTCGGCTCTTCCACGAGCTATTCGTTTGTGGAATGATTTGCCAGATGATCTTGCGTCAGAACAAGACCACACAAAGTTCTATCATACTCTTAAAAAATACTTAGGCACCAAAAACTGCTCTATCGCATCTTCGTAATCATCAGTGTTTCTAGGACTGTTGCCGATGTTTTGTACTATTGCTAGGTTGTAGTTACTGTCATAATAGTTATTTTTGTATTTCACCTTCACATACTGTACTCACTTTTCTAGTATGTATTTTGCTTACATGATCATAAGTAGAACTGCACTTTTTATTATATTCATTATTTGCCTATGTATGTGTAGATATTACGTGTATGTATTTTTCTAACATATTATCTGTACCGCCCCCCCTTACACAATGCCCCTCGAGGGTTCTGTAAGGTACTGTAAATAAATAAACAAATAAATAAATTATACGTGCCCGGTGGATGCAAACACATTTGGTCACACAGGAAAACACATCTACCTAATAGTAGTCACACACATTTAATGATCATGTAGCTGTTGAAATTAGGACGCGTAACATATTGACGCGTGTCTACATGTGAACGAAAACGATGATTGGGGATTTAGTGGACATGAGTAGTAGGCCTCTAGCTTCACTCGAGACCGAAGAACACGATCTTGTGGCTCAGCTGTTGAGAACTCGCTGCTTTCGCTGCCTCAAGGTGTACCTTTGTTTTACTCGCGTTCTGCCGCGACACTGGTGGAGGTACTGGTGCTGCACCGCAACCCTGTCTGATGCTCCACACGCCCGCTGGGAGCCGTTTATCGAGTCCAGAATCATTGTCACCGGTAGCAACTCCAGTGCATCGCAGTCTGACAGTTCCTATTGCTCTCCTGGGCTTCGCACTCCACCCGAAACAACCTTGAGGCTCCCGTCCATCTGAAAAACACGTGAAGCGGGCTTCTAGGCGCGCTGTACCGTACCCACCACGACAATGAACATCGCCGCCAGATGCACTCGATGCCGCATCTGTGGCAGTGTGGCAAGTACTACTCCTGCAGCCTCTGTGGAGGGAACTGCAGACCATGACCCCTTAAACAAGCGACGGCACGATGAGCAGAACAGCTCCGATCCTTCGGAGGAAAATGGAGAGGATAAGGACCAAGCGCCCTTCACGGTTGTGTCCGACAAAAAAAGAGGTAATCGCATTCCTGTCATCTTCCGACCTACCGTGAAAGGCGGAAGCTTATAAAAGTTCAACCTTAACATTGTGCCATCAGCGTTTGTAACGTCGGCCAAAGAGAAAGTTCTCAACCATCGCCTCAAATAGGATGGAAGCTTGGTGGTTACAGTTTCAACCCTATCCGCTGCAAACCGTTTGCTCACTGTGATGGAACTGGCTGGCGTAGCTTTAGAAGCCCGAGTTTCATACTCATACACGGCAATCTATGGGAAAATACAAAATGTCCCTCTGAGCTACTCAGATGAAGAACTACAAGACTACCTAAGGGATCAAGGAGTCGTTTCAGCGAGAAGGCTCACCACCTTCACACCCGAATAGGGAGGAATATTGAAAGAGGTACGCCATCGACCTGCCATTTTGGAATTCAGCAAGGATTCAACACTATCTAAAAGAGATACGCGTGGCTTCTGTAGTTACCCGGTTTCCGAATACGTTGGGGCAGCTACACAGTGTTACAAATGTCAAAAGCATGGTCACATATAGAGACACTGCACAGGCCCAGTGCGTTGCAAAGTCTGTGCTGGGCCTCACTTGCACAAGGAATGCACGTTAAGTGCACCACCTAAATGTGCAAACTGCGGTGGCTGACAGCCGGCCTCATAGGGAGGATGCATAAAAAACAAGGCTGCTACACTCGCACGTACATTGGAGCAAGCACAAGGGAAACCACTAAAGCGGAAAAAACCTCCGCCTAACCCTGATGTGGTATTCAGGAGTATGAAAGACGCCTCCCAAGAACAACCACCACAAAGCCAAAAGGCATCTGCTAACGCGTACGCAGATGTTACTAAAAAGAAACGTGGTAAATTCGTGGGCTTGTCTTAATCAATTTATCGCAACGTACCTCACAAGACCCACCCAGCCAGCACTACCGTCACCAGTGTCAGTCACCGCAACACGACAAGATTAGCGAGAGACAGCAACACGGAAACACCGATCAAGATGTAACACTCATACTGATTCTTATGTTGTTTGAAGCCTTCAACGCCCTTGTCCACACAAACCTCTCGTCAAGACGTCTTCCAGAAGTAGAAGCACTCCTTGCAATGGAGCCCCTGGTTTCGACGTCCTACGCACCGCAGGGTACATTTCGTCACAGTAGCAATGATGGCTTCCCCAACAACATCGCCTCCTGAACTGACAATACATAAAATATTTAGCACATGCACCATGTTCCTGTGGAATGCTCGCGGACTTCGCTCAAAGCTTTCGGATTTCCGGCAGCTGGTGAGAGCGTACCAATTCCCTTCCATCGTCATCCCTGAACCACGAGTCGGACCACATTTCATAATGAACGGGTATTATTTTCATCATTCAAAACTGCTTGGCCATATCAGCAGATTACTCATAGGCGTTTGCAGAGATATTCATGCCTCCGAGATCGACATCTCCACCCACAATGACAATGAATATTCCCTGCTGAATTGCGATGGCAAGCTTATAGAGCGGATGGTTCATAAACGAATGACTTGGTTGTTAGAAAGCCACGACGAATTTCCTCGAGAAATGAACGGATTCTATCAAGGCAGATCATTTATCGATAATGTCATCACCCTCGTCTCTTCACTTGATGAGGACCTCTTTGCAGGACGCATTCCTAATAGCTATCTTTCCTCACATCAAAGCAGCTTTTGACTCCCTCTTTCACCATGTCATTCTTGCAGCCATGGGGAGCCTTGGCCTTGGAGGAAGAATGTATAAATTGATTGAGAGCTATTTAAAAGAGTGGAAGATATATATGTGTACTCCGAACGGTCCCACACAGTTCTACACAGTAGAGAATGGCGTACCCCGGGGCGCAGTCCTCAGTCCACTCTTTTTCAACATCAGCCTGATACATATAACAACGATATTGCAGCGAGGAGTGCACATCACAATTTATGCCAACGATCTGTATCTGGAGTGCTCCAAGTTCGCGTTTTGTTACCAAACGACGCCTTCAAAAGGCTTAACAGAACCTCTCCGCGTATTTGGCTCCCCAGGGTATGAACTTTTCTCTAGAAAAGAGCGCAGCCATGGCATTCACGAGAAAGAAAATTACCAAGTATACGCTCCTCCTCAGTGGCCATCCACTGACCTATGTGCGGTCAGTGGATGGCCATTTCTTGGAATAGTCATCGACAGGAGTCTTTCTTGGTCTCCTCAGGTGAAAAAATTTCGAACGAGAATAGCTTCGGCATCACAATTTTTCAAGTTCGTGGCGGGAACAGGATGGGTATGCAAGTGCCGATCAATGGTCCTGCTTGAGAAAGCGTATATTGACGGAACCTTGTGTTATTGCCAACCGGTGCTTCACCGATTATCACCACAAACAAGAAAACTTTAGAGGGCGTGCGAAACAATTGCCTACGAATCTGTCTAGGCCTTCCGAAAAGCACATCAGGCTCTGGAACTGTAGCAGAAGCAGGATGTCTTTCGATAGATGTCATCTGCGTGCAAAAAATATATTGCGCACTCATTTCCGCCATGTCATACATGGGAAGAAGCATTTTGTGTACAGCGCACATATCACCCACAGCAATTCACAATTTGGCCAAGTTGTGCAAATGCAGCAACTTACTGCTATCAGACAGCCGAAAAAGTTGATGACTCCAAGATTTCCTTTGGGACGCTTCCACCTCTTGATATTAAACAGTGTGTCCCAGGAATCAATGAAGCGCAAAGACGTATTGCACAGACCGCACTGCTGCAGACTACTCTCTTCTACTTAGCCAAGCATTACACTCAGCATTCTCATAAGAAAACTAATGCCTCAACAATTCAGGAGATCTCGTCATATGGTCTCTATGTTCCCTTTACAGGACAAAGTCTATCCTACCGGCTACAACACAGGACATCATCAACGACAGCAGAACTTCATGAAATTGAAGAAGCAGTCCTCTACATCCTGCGTCAAACGCCGAACTGATGGGTGATCTTCACCGACTCTAAGAGAGCTCTACAATAGTATTCTGCCTCTTAGAGAAAACAAATTATTACCCAATTTCATTGAACATACCATACTTACACCACTTGGCTATTATCGCGGGTCACGCTATCACATTTCAATGGATACCGGCTCACTGCAGTATACTGGCCAATGCAGATGAAGCAGCCCGTAAAGGACTTCAAAAGCCAAATTACAGGCGTACCTATTTCACTAAATCAGATGCTTCCCAGCTGGCTAAAAGGCTTGCTTCCGAAGAAAAGAACAGGCTATGGAACGTAGTAAAACCTCCTGACACATCATTTTGCTTTCCTCCACTCTATCGACCCACATCTAAAGACTAGGCTCCCATCCCGAATTCCTCGACACCTGGAAACTCTCTACCATCGTCTCCAGCTCCACAGTGCTTATGGTATCGTTTTGGTCAAGTATACAGCCCGTACTGCAATAACTGTGGCTCCATAGAAACTGTAAAATATATCTTGTTGGAGTGCCGAGCGTATGCCGATGAGCATGCGCTCTATGAACACTGCATGCATATGTTAACCCAAAGAACTTTATCAGTTAGTGGTGTCCTGGGCCCTTTCCCCAGCTTCACGCAACAGAGGCAAGCGATGAAACTCCTTTCGCGTATTTAGACATCATCGGCCAGCTAGACAAACTGTACGGGCGCCTTGAAAACTGAAGTCATGCTGTCAGCACACGTCCACACCCAAGAGAGAAAATTGTCTGTATATTTGCTTTTTTCTTTCCATTTTAATTCCTAATATTTTCTGTGTCTCTCTCTTCTGCCTTTCAGTCCCCAATCCCATTCCCCACGCATAGCACTAAGTCAGTGACACACAAACGCCGGCTAAATTCTCTGCTTTTCAATAAAGGGCTCTCTCTCTTTTACCTTGAGAAAAAGGGCTTTGAGTCAGAAACCATCACTCGAAGTTGTAACTGTACAGGCAACCAAACGGTAGCATTACAATGTGTCGGTGTATCTGTGCAAATAATTCTCACTCAATGAACGTTTCAGGAATCATCACAGTTTAGTTTAGAAGGTTTATGCGAAACACAAGTTAGATATTTTACAAGTTCTCATTCGAAATCCTGCAGCGAAAAACCCATTTTTAAATTCAGGATTGCGGAGTAACAGCAGAGGTAACCGTCCATTATTTTTCTCGGTAACTGTAATGCACTACCTCTTTTTTCAGTGTAGGTAACGCAGGCCAGTAACGCCTTTTGTTTATGTTTGAGTAACGAGTAACATATTTAGCTTTTTTTTCTTGTTAACGCATACCCCGTAGGTGTAAGGCGAAGCAGCTTGCAAGGAGTAAGTCATAATTTACGTAACATGTATGTCATAATTTACATGTCGATACGTGTAACTACATGTCAAGGCATGTATGTCTTACCATCGTATCCCGCAGTATCAATTTTGTTGTACAAGCTAGCGACATTGTCGTGAGCGTACCATGAGTAGGTCACATAAATCATGTTGTAATATATTTCATGTATGTCATGACTGGCATCTTAGCGTTTGCAATAATTGTTATACAGTCACGTCACCGAATGCCGAATTCGACATATCGATCGAGCCAAATGGCACGTCGTGTCACGTTACATGACGTGCACGTCACGATTTTCAAATTAATACCTGTAATTTATGTTAGTCATGCACGATTGTATCATCGTACCGATTTTGGTGTATATAAAGTAAACGGAACGGCCGTTAGAGCACCACGATCATGACACACAAACAATGGTGTTCATGAGAAGTCATGATTTTAATATGATCTGTCATTAATGATCGTCATACAGTCACGTTGTGCCACACCAATTTTGATACAAACCTCATGAACGATATGATCTGGAGAGAACAAAATCGTTGGTGGCTAAATAGATCAGCACCAATGCCACCGAAGTTCATTAAGAAATGCTTCGCATATAAGTTTTTCTTGCAATATACGGTGTTTCCGAATGATATTAGTCACAATTCATTCTATTTTCACTGCAGCAATCCTTAGTCCTCTATCTGGTTAACGAACCACAATTCAAACCTCATGATTTTCTACACCGGTGATACCTGAGAAAGTAAACGCGAGACTGTAAATGCATTGAACAAGATTGTTAGAGTCTCGAGCAGCTCTCGAAGACCCTGATGCAGATGTGGGCCATGCAAACAACTAATAGGGCCTTTTCGTAACGCGCAAGTTTGCTTCCCTACATTGCATATTCACCCAACTAATGGCGGAACCTGCCGGCCTTTTAAGGGTAAATGAGGTCCCAGTTGCAGATGTACGCGTTTTCCATGTCAGAGTGTAAGCAAACAACGCAAAACGCTGTTTACTGAATGTTATCTGGTTTCTCCGATATGCAGGACGCATTGCGAAAAAGCCAGCTTTATATTTGATGAAAGGGTTTATACGGCCGACAAAAACGACGGAGGAAGCTACATAGTTTTAGCAACAAAATAACGTAGTGTATCAATCGAAAGAGTGTATCAATCGAATCGGCCAATTAAAACCGAGAGTCATTTCTGAAATCTCTTTTCTAAGATTTGCAATCGATGTTTAAAGGTGCCAAAGTGTGTCTAAATTGTGGCCGCTCCCATAGGCTTTGTGAAAATATATGCAGATTGTCTGCGAAGAAAGGCACTTAGTGGCACGTTATGGAAATTTCGCCTGAAATGTTATACTAGTTCTCCAGTACGATAAACCGGGAGTCGTTTTGAATATCGCGTTTTGTTCGTGAGATATCTTTTTTTTCGTGTGCTTCCTGCTCACTTATGGTGAAGCGACCGGCCACCGCCGAGAAATGTCAAGTTAATATAGTATTACTGTATATGGACGCCGACTGTATATGGACGCCGAATCTAGAACGACAACGACATGACTAACGACTGCGAGTGCTACCAAGGTGACGTGGTTTCTTGCCGAGTTCGAGCGACGCCGACAAAGCCAACGAATGCCGGCCGGCTATGCTAGCGCCGGTCCCGTATGCGATCGTCGGCCGAGCGAAAGGAGCATGTTGGTGTTCTTGTGCTTTGATCTGTGACTTTCTGTGCTAAAAACGAGTGTAAACAGACTTCGGAGGTTCGAAGGTTTGAGCGTGAGCTCTCGCCTACCGCGGAGGCAATTCAGAGCGGTGTCATCTCCATCCAGCGCAGGCCTCTACCGTCTAATTCGTATGAACCAGCACATGCGAGGAACCTCGGCTGAAAAAACTCTACGGTAGTTTCCGTCGCAGCAGAGATACCATATCCGACACCCGAAACATCGCGTAGTTCATACGGAGGAGTTTTTATCTGCACTGTGTTTGTTTTCAACATCGGTATTCATCATCGTTGAAAGCGGACCTCGTACTCGCCAACACATTTCGGTGATGTGAAAACGTACGTACTTATAGAAGTCTATTCGCGGATTGTACGACGCTGAAACATTCGTTAGCTTCGGTGCAAATCATTTTCGTGTGCTGCCAAGCTAATAACAAGCGTGCGCTGGTTGGTAGCAGTGTGATGTGACTTTGTATTGGGTACTACCAACGCTGACACATTCAGCTGTCAGTCTCATTTTCATTCACGTACAAAATAGAAACTCGAGTGTGCGTTGCTGTGGTGATCGAAAAAAAAAGTTGCATGATTAAGTGCTGCTGGTATTGCCTGCTATTTTACTTCTCGCTTGTTCTGCTGCTCTGCCACGCTCAGTAGCACATACGTTGTTTGGAGGCATTCTAACACACACATTCTTAATTTATAGTTCATTCTATTACTCAAAGCCAAAGACATACAATGGCGCTTCTGCGTCGCTTTACAATTTACTATATTATAACGCGCGTTTTGTTTACATGTGGACAGATAACTGGAAACCTTGTGAGAAGCACCTGATTTGAAATCAGCTGCACGAAGACACGATATATCGTAGGAAGAGAAAGTCACCACATGTATGCACAGAATGAATGAAAGTGCACTAGTACTGTACTGCACTTTGTATAGAAGAAATACAAAATGTACCTCACGATGAGACCTTCCAGAACTTTGCATGTATTTATCTGTTCCTCTAGACTGTAATGAGCTGAAGATATTATTATATAGTTTCGAACATTGAATCTTTGTATGTGTTTCCAAGGACTGCTTCAGTTCTGTTGAGTTTTTTTTAGTATATGCATAAACTTGGACTTTATATGCGTGCACTTAAGCATATTCATTGTGGCTATGTTAGAAAACTTGCCAAAACTTTTCTACGGTGCTCTGGTGCAATCCTATGACCGGTATCTGTTCCATCAAAAACTTTGGGCATGTTTTATTGCATTATAGGGTATTTTGACTATTGATGACATGTGAAAGCCTTCTACACAGTGCTTGGCTGCAATCTCAAAACCAATTTCTGTTTTATCAAGAAGTGTCAGATGCATTTTGTAGATGTTAAAAGATATTTAAACTACTAAGCAAAGTGCTAAAGCCTTCAACACAGCACTGATCTGCAATCACCATCCAGATTAGAAATCATTTGTAGTGCTCTCTAACACGTTCAAATAAAGTTATCAAACACTGGAATGATCTGCTTGGTTTGGCTCATGATACCAGTGTGTCTGACTTTTTGGAGGCACTTGTATTATAATCATTATTTATTTCTCTCATTTCCTACCGGGGTGCACTCAGTGGGGTAGTGATATTTCTTTACGTTGGCACACTCATTGTGATATTACTGTTTAAATCCTTTCATTTTGTATATATGTAAGCCACTCCTGCAGTAGCCTCACATAGGGCTACCGTATCTCAATATAAATAAATATACCATCCCAAAGTGTTCCACGCTGTGCTCGGTTCCAATCTGATCACTAGTATTTGTTGCATCATGATGTGTCGGGTGTGTTTTAGTGCATTGGAGAACATTTTCGCTGCCTTCTATACAGGGTTCACTTCCAGTATTATGACCGATATCCGTGACTTCATGAAGAGTTAGGTGTGGTTTGTCATTTTAGAGAATACTTTAACAACAGACAACGTCCAGAAGTCTTCCATACAGGGTTCAGTTGCAGTCTTACGACAAATATGTGTCTTATCATGAAAGTTTCAGGTACAGTTAGTTGCGTTAGAGCATATTTTGACTGCAAAAAATGCCCAAAGGCATTCTATGTAGTGCTTGAATTCATTCTTATGACCAGTATCTGTTGTATCATTAAGAGCCTGATGCAATTTCCTGAATTAGAGGATATTTCCAATACGCTTATCATTCGAAAGCCCTCCACACAGGGCGCTATTACAGCCTCATGACTCAAATCCGTCACATATTGAAGAGTAGGGTGTGGGTTGTTGCATTGGAGAACCTTTCGGCTGCAGACAACGTTCAAAAGCCTTCTATACACGGTTCAGTTTCAATAATATGAGCGATATCTGTGACTTCATGAACAGTTGGGTGTGGTTTGTCGCTTTAGAGAATACTTTGACTAAAGGCAACGTTCAGAAGTCTTCCGTACCGGGTTCAGTTCCAATATTATGACCGATATCTGTGACTTCATGAACAGTTGGGTGTGGTTTGTCGCTTTAGAGACTACTTTGAGTAAACACAACGTCCAGAAGTATTCATTACAGGGTTCAGTGTCAATACTGTGACCGATAACTGGGACGTCCAGAAGTCTTCCATACAGGTTTCATTTCCAATATTATGACCGATATCTGTGACCTAATGAGCAGTTGGGTGTGGTTCGTCGCTTTAGAGAATACTTTGACTAAAGACAACGTTCAGAAGTCTTCCATACAGGGTTCAGTCCCAATATTATGACCTATATCTGTGATTCATGAACAGTTGGGTATCGTTTGTCGCTTTAGAGAATACTTTGAGTAAACACAACGTCCAGAAGTATTCTATACAGGGTTCAGTTGCAATATTATGACCGATATGTGTCACATCATGAAGTGTTAGGCACAGTAAGTGCACATTTAGTTGAATTAGAGCACATTTCGACTATGGAAAATGCCCAAAGGCATTCTACACAGTATTTGGTTTCTATCTTATGACCAATATATGTTGTATCAATAAGAACCAGGTGTGCTTTGTTCCAGGATATTTCGAACACACACATCAGCCTAAAGCCTGCTGCTCTGGCCTCTATTCTAGTCTTATGACTTAAATCTGTAAGATCATGAAATTTCAGGCGTAAGTTAAGTGCTATAAAATATCAGGTGTAAATGTACTGAAGGTAACAGCATATTCACGATATTGTTAAAAAATTTGGTAGTACAGGTATAGAAACCCGGAGGTTTGTAAACCTGATTAGAAGGGCAGCGGCCTTCTCATTCACTCGCCGTTGTCTGGGCCATCCAGAAGTTTCGATCATATCTTTACGGCCGCCACGTTACCGTCGTCACTGACCACCACGCTTTGTGCTGGCTGTTGACGTTGAAGAATTTGTCTGAACGTCTTCGTCGCTGGATACTTCGTCTCCAAGAATACGAGTTTGACGTTATCTACAAATCCGGCAAGAAACACAACTATACCGATGCCCTTAGCCGCTGTCCTTTACAATCCTCATCAGGCACTCCTGGCCTGTCGCCAACTGTGAGTGAACCCATCAATGTGCCTCCGTCAGTTCATTCACTCGCCGGTGTCAATTTTCTTTCTACCTTCAACAACGACACGTTTGCATCCCACCAACGCAGCGACACTTACTGTCGCTCTATAATGCAGCGCCTTCAAGGCTCCTCTCGTCCTCCAAACGCTCGCGCCCATCGACAGCTGCGGAACTTCAAGACTGAAAACTCAATCCTTTACCGCTTTGTCTTCCACCCCGAAGGGAAGCGCTGGGTTCCTATTGCTCCTCGTTCCCTAAGGGCGCAGATTTTGGAGGCGTTTCACGATAACCTCAAGGCTGGTCATCTCGGTTTTCAAAAAACCTATGAACGCATCCGCAGTCGTTTTGCCTGGCCTGGCCTTTCCAACTGTGTAGCGCGATATGTTGCGTCATGCTCGCTATGCCAACGCCACAAGCGACCCACTTCCTCCGCGGCCGGTCTCCTACAACCTCTTCCGTGTCCTGACACTCCCTTCGATGTCATTGGCATTGACCTCTACAGACCGCTACCAATATCAGCTAGCGGCAAGCGCTGGATTGTCACAGCAGTTGACCAGTTAACAAGGTACGCCGAAACAGCTGCACTTCCTTCAGGATCAGCAGAGAACATTGCCACATTTTTTTCTGGAGGCAATCTTTCTAAGACATGGTGCACCACGCATCTTATTGAGCGATCGCGGCAAGGCGTTTCTCTCGAAACTGCTCGAACAAGTCCTCCACGCATGTAATACGATTCATAAGACGACATCCAGCTACCATCCCCAGACTAACGGTCTCACAGAGCGCTTCCATCGAACTTTGACGGACATGATATCTATGTATATCAACGCCGACCACACCAACTGGGATACCACCCTGCCATTCGTGACTTTTGCGTACAATACCGCTACGCAGCGCACCACGGGCCATTCCCCATTCTTTCTCGTCTATGGCCGTCAACCAACATCTCCGCTCGACATTTCCTTTTTTGACGTCCCTGTGAACTCGTCATCGTCATTGAGGGAGCACTTAATTTCTCGCCTGGCCGATTGTCGCCGACGCGCCCACCTCAATACACAGGCAAGCCAACAAGAGCGGAAGACTCGCTACGATGGCGTCCACCGCGTAGTTCACTTCACTACTGGAGACGAAGTACTGTTGTGGACCCCAACGCGGGTTCCCGGCCTCTGTGATAAGTTTCACTCACGTTTCATCGGCCCCTACGCTATAGTCGAGCAGACGTCTCCTGTTAACTATCGAGTAACCCCTGTTGTCATGCCTCCCGACGGCCGTTTTCGTGGTACGAAGGTTGTTCACGTGTCGCGCTTAAAACCATTCGTGCGCCGTACACCACCGTCATAAACAGCGGCCTAATTGACCGCTTCCGCGCGAGGAGAAAATTAGTGTAAGCATAATCTTGACAACGTTTGACCTTCATCTTCTTCATCTGTTTATAATCATCATTACGAAAAACGTCGTCTTCATTCGAAGGGTTGATCAGGCGATTCGGCCTAATAAATGCCTTCGAGACTCCAACGCTGCTACTGCCAAACAATATTAACATAATAGGGAGGGGGCGCTAAGTCAGCACTTACATGGACATAATAGGAAGAGGGAGGGGGCACTGCGATAAACCTTTGCCCCCCCCCTACTTAAGCAGAACCCTGCACACGCCTATGAAAGACATACAGTATCCAAGACACGAATGTTCATTCGAGAAAGTGGCGCACGCACTGATGTTGATTTCTGGTGCATATGGCTGTAGTTACTTTGGGCACTGGAATATCAATTACTTCTAAAGTAGTCTAAATTGTGGTGGGTGAAGCACTATCAATTTTTCAATGTGTTCTCATATCCTCTAAAACATATAAACCCGCTCCGGTTAAGATCGTGCCATGCCGTGCGGAACTTGGACAGTTCTGAGCCAAAAGATCAAGCAACATTGTGCATCGGCCTTGGAAGCGGGGGCGTCAACGTGGTGGACGCGTGCCAGTCGTTGCGCACCCTTTTTCTCCACAGGCGTGACTAGACGCTTTTGACGCGTAGGTGCGTGCATACGCGTGCCAGTGGTTGGCACTTTACACGCGTCCGTCGGGTATAGAGGAGGATAACACAGGCGTAGCATCACCGGGCTGGGGTACGTATTTGTTTGTAATAGCCTCAGAGATACGGCCTGTTTTTATCCAATTTGTTGTGTGGTGGTGGGTATTTGCGTATGTCATAGTGGTGAAAATATTTAATACATAAATGCCGTATGAAGCTGTCCCACAGGTCCCGTTAATTAGGGAGGCGATCGCCGGGCTAATTCCAAGGGCCGAAGTATCAGCCCCCCGAACCGCACCACGAAAGCGTGGACAATTTATTTATTCATTTATTTATTTATTTATTCAGAATACCCCTAAGGGCCCTCTCACAGGAGGGTATTACATAGGGGGGGGGGGGGGGCTATAACACACACAGGTACATGAAATGAATATTAGATCCAGAAAACACGCAAACTAAACACCATACAGCTACTAAATACATTAGAATAAATATAAGGTTAATATTCTTACCGCATACTCTTAAATAATCAGAAGAAATAATATGAGTCAAACAATAATAATACTAAAAAATAGATATTAAAATTGAACTACACAAAGAAGGAAATAGAGTCACAAGAGTACAATAAAACGCAATCTAGCTTACTACAAACATATGCGCCATTAAGCATAAAGGAATGGCAACATCACCAAAAACACGTGTGAATAGCTGAATTAGGCAAACACAGCAATAAATAACACGAACCATGAATATACGCAGTTTCTACAAAAAACACGGTTTGCAGAAAAAAGAAAAAAAGAGGGGGGAATGCCGCAAAAGGTTCACACGCTTGCACTCTTGTTTAGTAGGTTCTGAAATTCAGTGATATCGGTGACGGTTGCAATGTTTGAAGGTAAGTCATTCCACTCGGTTATTGTGCGCGGTATGAAGGATCTAGCATAATGAAAAGTGCGACAAGGGAAGCGTTCGATTTTAAAGGGATGATCGCGGCGCGGAAAGATGGCAGGGGGTGGCCTAAAGAAATCCTCGTGAAGTGATGTGTGATGGTAGAGCTTATGAAGTAGTGATAAGCGAGCAATTTTACGGCGACGTGATAAGAGTTCCAGTTCGGCACGAAGTTTCAATGAAGTGACGCTGGTGTGACGTGAATAATCAGAAAAAATAAAACGTACAGCACGGTTCTGCAGGGCTTCGATGTTTTCAATAATGTAGTCTTGATCGGGATCCCAAATGGCTGAGGCATATTCTATTTTAGGACGGATTAGGGTGATATAAGCCAGTTTACGCAAGTGCGAGGGGGTGTGTTTCAAATTACGTTTAAGGAACCCGAGTGAGCGATTTGCTGAAGCAAGGGTGACGTTAATGTGGTGATGCCATGACAGGTCAGACTGAATGTTAACCCCAAGGTATTTATAAGAAGTCGTAAGCTCCACTGAAGTATTATTTAGTAAGTAAGACGTTGGAATACGGGACGCTTTTTTAGTAAAACACATTAGCTTAGTCTTTGAAGGATTTAGTGTCATTTGCCATGCTGTGCACCACGAAGTTAAAGAGACAAGATCAGATTGTAGAGATTGTCGATCAGTTTCAGATGAAATGGTATGGTAAATGACACAATCGTCAGCGAAAAGCCTAACTTTAGAATTCACTGAGGAGGGTAAGTCGTTAATATAAATAAGGAAAAGCAAGGGACCAATCACACTTCCTTGGGGAACTCCAGATGAGACTTCAACAAAAGGAGAGTTAAAGTTATTGACAGACGTGAATTGTTTTCTACTGGAAAGAAAGGCTTGTAGCCAGGCGAGAACAAGTGGGTGAATATTAAGCTGCCTAAGTTTTAGTAAGAGCCGATGGTGAGGGACACGATCAAATGCTTTTGAAAAATCAAGGAATATAGCGTCAGTTTGAATGCCGGCGTCCAATGATGAGTGCAAGTCATGGGTAAATCCCGCGAGTTGAGTTTCGCATGAATAGCCCTTGCGAAAACCATGCTGGTATTTAAAGATGATATAGAAGTGGTAAGATGATATAGAAGTGGTCCTTTTTGGCGCGCCAGCGGACGCCGGCTGTGGCCCAAAGAACAAGTCAGAGCCGAGAGTTGATAAACAAACAAATTATATTCTCAATAATGGCAGATCGAAAACAATACACAAAAATGCACACTCCACAATAGTTGCATAGAATATGTCACCAATCAAACCTATCAATCAACGTACTACACAATACAATCAGCCACACTTGAAACAACGGACACGGACAACAATACGCACTACAATGCAGTCGCATGCATTGAACAACCAAGACACTTAAAGACTAGAGAGATAGAAAACCTATTCAGTCCAAAGTTCTTGGAACCAAAGTCTAGATGATACTCTTCCGAGAATCACTCACTCAAAGTCCAGCGTTGTTGTCGTTCCGCAGCCCTCGAAGTTTCTCTTCCAGGAAACCTCCCGTCTTCAATTGGCCACTCTTCAAACTTCAACTTCTTCGCCGGAACACGTCGGCTTCACACCCGCAGCTGTTGCCACGCGTCTTCGCTCGATAGCGGTAAACACACGCTCTTGCCTGTAGCTCGAGCCTTCACCCCCCAGGTGGAAATCCTCTTCATCTCCGGCTTCGTCCCTACGGACCAAAACCTTCGCCGACTACACGGCGTAATCCCTACGCGCTCTGGCGCTCACTTCCGTCTCCTCCTGATCTCTCATCTCGGCTGCTCGGTTAAATATCTTGCGCGCGACATTCCAGACGGTTCTCGTCATTTCGTCGGCGCGATACGCAGCGAAGGCTGGGAAGAGGGCGAGACGGTTGGAATGCCCTCCGTGGCCGATGACTCAACTCGGTATGACCATGCCCCTTTCGTTCTAAAACTTTCGCGGGCTATCTCGGCCGCCGATGTGGGGTGAGGAGGTTCGTCGTCGAAGCCACGCTTCCAAGGTAGAGCGCGCGCCCAGGGAGCCTTGGATGTTTGTTTTCTTTTTTTTTCTTTTGACCTCCCGGCTTCTCTTCCGCGCGTTACCGCAAGAATTTGGCGGCGCGCCCATTTTTAGCGCTCGTTCTGTGACACTGCCCCCCACGTTAAGAATATTATCTCATAATATTCAAAACCACACAAACGAGCGCGAACAGTCACCACACACTCTGAAAGACTGTAACACAAACCGTCGCTCATGACACTTCACATTCGCAATAGATCACTCAATACAACCTTACATTGTAGTTCAATTCCACAACACATGAAATATAGCCACAGGTACATGACTACAACACTTCATCACTTATTCCAAACAATACAAACGTACAAAGTTCTCTCATTACAACAATTATACAACACTATACATCACATCACAGCACAGAACACTTCGACACTTGTGACACAGGATAACACAACATTAACACAACGTATGGCACTCAGCACTGCCAAACACATTCTTATTCGACTTCAGCACTTATCCTGTGTATTTCGAGCTGCGCTTGCGTACTTTCTTGCGGTGCTCGCTCGATTTCGTCTTGTTTTTCCTTGTTCTTTTTCGGCGAGCCTTTTCCAACGACGACATCTGAGGCGGCGTCTCAGCCATCGTTGTCACTTCCGACACCGTTAACGGGTCATAACATTCAGCGGGTCCTATCTGTTTATTTACCAGCTCGTTCATGTCATGGCCTTGGGCTTGGCTGGCCAACTCCGTCACTATTACACTGTCGGTCGGTTGGGGTCGTGCCGACGTACGTCTAGCTGCCCGGCACGTGAACTTATTCGACACGATCGTCTTCTCCTTCGCTGTCTCTTGCGCCGCGGCTTCGCCTCGGGCTCTAGTGAGATCCGTCACGGAATGCTCCTCCACTGTGTCTCGCGGTCGCTGGGTTAGCGAGGGCTCTATCTTAGGGTCTTCTCCCCAACATTCCGGATCATTCGGTCCTCGCGCCCCGGCGATGTTTCCGATGACAAGGTCGTAAAGGGGGGACGTCATACATAGAGCGGTAACCTTCCCGCTGAAGTACGGGGTTTCCACCTCAATCTCTGCTTCGGGAAGCATCCGAACCGTACGGTCAATTAGGCAAACTGGTTTCGTTTTGCCTGTTAACTCACTTTCCCGTACCAAATATCTCCGCACGATAACAGTGGAACTGCCGGTATCTCTTAACACTGTAACCTTTTTGCCCGCAACTTTTCCAGGCAGCGTTGGCGTTCCCTTCGTAACACCGGTTGGCTGTTTTGACATTACAGCACCCACAATAGCAATTTTCTCCCCATTTTTCAACTCTACAAATCCATCGGTGACAGCATTATTATCGGATTTCGGTGCTGCTTGCACACAGGATACCTGGTGAGTTTGACTCGCTCCGTTTCGACATGCATCTGCTTTGTGCCCAGTCTGACCACACTTGAAACATTTTACTGCCATAGGGCTCGTAAAGATCGTTCGACAGTTTTTCGCGCGATGACCCACTCGGTTGCACAGAAAACATCGCGGAATGCTCTCTGGTGCACGCTTCTTTTCTTCGGGAGCCAATTTCTTGGAATCATCGGGACAATCCTTCTTGACCTTGGCCAAATTAGTGCCACCTTGCGCTTCCAAGAATTGATAAGCCAATTCAAGCATGTCTTCAAGTGAGTCAGCCTTCCTCTCTTTCAAGTACAGTGACAGACTTGGGTGGCAACTAGTAAGAAATTGTTCTCTAATTAGCAGCTCTCTAAGCTCATCGTACTCCTGCGCTGTCCCTGAAAGTTCAATCCATCTGTCGAAATAGTGGCAAAGTCGGGCAGCATACTGCGTAGCCGTCTCCCCATCAGCTGGCTTTCCTGTCCGAAATCTGTCCCGGAATCCTTCTACAGTAAATCTAAATCGCTTCAGCAAAGCAGCTTTAACCTTGGCATAGTTGGCTGCATCGGTCGGCGTCAGCCTACCGTACACACTGAGCGCTTCACCACTCAAGCAAGTACTCAAAGCAGTTGCCCATTGCTGTTCTGGCCAATTCTGGCTCCTCGCAATCGTCTCGAATCGGTGAAGGTACGCGTCAAGGTCGTCCTTCCTTTCATCAAACGCCACGAGCAGCTTGCTTGAGTTCAAGCGGAAGCCATGATCTTCCCATTCGCTGCTTTCAACTCTAGCTTGGACAGGAGTTTCACTTCGCTGTTGCAAACGGAGCCGCTCGAGTTCTATCTTGTGCTGCCGCTGCCGTTCCCTTTCCTCTCTTTCTTCTTTCAGCTGTCGCTCCTTTGCCTCTCTTTCTTCTTTCGCCCTTTCAGCTGCCAGCTTTTCTCTCTCCAACTCCAACTTCAATTGTTGCTCTCTTTCTTCTTTCAGCTGTCGCTCCTTTGTCTCTCTTTCTTCTTTCGCCCTTTCAGCTGCCAGCTTTTCTCTCTCCAACTCCAACTTCAATTGTTGCTCTCTTTCTTCCTTCGCTCTCTCAGCTGCCAACCTCTCTCGTTCCAACTCAGCTGCTTTTTCTTCCTTGGCCCTCTCAGCTGCCAACCTCTCTCGTTCTAACTCAGCGGCTTTTTCTTCCTTGGCTCTCTCCGCTGCCAACCTCTCTCGTTCTAACTCAGCGGCTTTTTCTTCCTTGGCTCTCTCCGCTGCCAACCTCTCTCTCTCCACCGCCTCTTTCTCCTTCTGGCTTACCCATTTCCGTAGTTTGGCGCCGGAAAGACCCATCTTCTCACCAAGTGCAACTAACTTTTCGAGATCCATTGTGTCTCGCAACTCGAAAATAAAACCTTGCCGCGTGCAAAACGTATCTGCCTAAATCAGCCTATCGGAACACTCCCCTGCACTCGTTAACGAGAACACAGAGCATCACACAAAATCGTTCCGATAGCACTATCAACAACTCGAAGCTCTTTCTCACTACTTTGGACACATTGTGCACCAAAAGGTCCTGTCGCGGACGCCAGATTAATTGTCCCACAGGTACCGTTAATTAGGGAGGCGATCGCCGGGCTAATTCCAAGGGCCGAAGTATCGGCCCCCCGAACCGCACCACGAAAGCGTGGACAATTTAGAAGTGGTCCTTTTTGGCGCGCCAGCGGACGCCGGCTGTGGCCCAAAGAACAAGTCAGAGCCGAGAGTTGATAAACAAACAAATTATATTCTCAATAATGGCAGATCGAAAACAATACACAAAAATGCACACTCCACAATAGTTGCATACAATATGTCACCAATCAAACCAATCAATCAACGTACTACACAATACAATCAGCCACACTTGAAACAATGGACACGGACAACAATACGCACTACAATGCAGTCGCATGCATTGAACAACCAAGAAACTTAAAGACTAGAAAGATAGAAAACCTGTTCAGTCCAAAGTTCTTGGAACCAAAGTCTAGATGATACTCTTCCGAGAATCACTCACTCAAAGTCCAGCGTTGTTGTCGTTCCGCAGCCCTCGAAGTTTCTCTTCCAGGAAACCTTCCGTCTTCAATTGGCCACTCTTCAAACTTCAACTTCTTCGCCGGAACACGTCGGCTTCACACCCGCAGCTGTTGCCACGCGTCTTCGCTCGATAGCGGTAAACACACGCTCTTGCCTGTAGCTCGAGCCTTCACCCCTCAGGTGGAAATCCTCTTCATCTCCGGCTTCGTCCCTACGGACCAAAACCTTCGCCGACTACACAGCGGAATCCCTACGCGCTCTGGCGCTCACTTCCGTCTCCTCCTGATCTCTCATCTCGGCTGCTCGGTTAAATATCTTGCGCGCGACATTCCAGACGGTTCTCGTCATTTCGTCGGCGCGATACGCAGTGAAGGCTGGGAAGAGGGCGAGACGGTTGGAATGCCCTCCGCGGCCGATGACTCAACTCGGTATGACCACGCCCCTCTCGTTCTAGAACTTTCGCGGGCTATCTCGGCCGCCGATGTGGGGTGAGGAGGTTCGTCGGCGAAGCCACGCTTCCAAGGGGAGAGCGCGCGCTCGGGGAGCCTTGGATGTTTGTTTTCTTTTTTTCTCTTTTGATTGTTTTCTTTTTTTTCTTTTGACCTCCCGGCGTCTCTTCCGCGCGTTACCGCAAGAATTTGGCGGCGCGCCCATATTTAGCGCTCGTTCTGTGACAGAAGCAATAATCCAGGCCTTCGCAGACGATATAACATTAGTAAAACATCTGAAACCAAGGCAAAAACAGGAAAGAGGAGTAATTAGCACTTGAACATTACAAATATTCAGTGAGAAAAAAAAGGTAGCGTTTTTTTTTCATAAGTGTAAATACTTAATATTAGGAAAAGAATGCCAGAACAAACCACTTATAATCAAATTGGGTAAGAACATTCTTGATATTGAAATCTAGAAATAGTGGGAGTAAGTAAGACAATGATAGTAACTTTTGACAGAATTTTTTTAACTCATGTAAGACTAACGAAAAGTTACAAGCAATTACAGTGGGATTAGCTAAATTCACAGGCAATAGTCGGGGTATGTAACAAAGTACCCAAGAGGCATTTACAATAGAGGTATCAAAAGAGCAATTGTCTTTGCCTCACCAATATGGTATTCGAATAAAAGTGACATTATAAGAAAGTTAAGAAATTATACAATGACAACCTTCAATCAAAATATGTGAAATACATAAAAAATACCAAACGCGGCATTGGACATCATAACAAAAGTTCCACTAATGCACCTAACCATAGAAAGAGAAGATGAGCTTTACCTAAATAAGGGTGTTAAATGTTTATATGCAACAGAAAACGATCCACATGAGACAATTTAGCCCATCTTCTGATATGTGGGCAATTCATCCGATGAATCGGAAACCAATCACACATATCGAAAATCTTATTCATGCTGATAATACTATATATACCGATGGATCAGAACAAAATGGCAAATGCGGAGCAAGTTACATAGTTATAGAGAAAATGCCATTATACTAGAAACCAAAGCATTCCATTCTACTCTAGCAGCTTTGACGCCGAAAGAATAGCAACCAGTGAAGCACTAGTAAAAAATTCAATACATGAATAATACCAAATCTCACCAAACTCTTAAAGGCAGCCTATTTGTCTTAGATTGTTTCTAAAGTTATTCTAACAAAGTTAGTTCTTTATTACCGAAACAGAATATAATTTTGCTGCAATGCTACAACATATAGTCAACATTTCTTCCAAGATCATAAAAGAATATCCGGGAACAAAATAGCAACCGGGCTTGCTAAAAAGCATGCACGTGTGTAGAGGATGTCGTGGTGCCAATCACACCACAAATCGTCAAAAAAAACTTCAAGGAACTATTGTGACAGATAGAACTTAAAATGGCAACAAATGGGCAAGAGAACATACTGCTACGAAGAGATAAAAAACGTCATCAACCAACCAGCCCTTTCTCTGTTGCAACAAATGCAGTTCAAGTGGTATCGGCACATAGACATTTTCTTAAGAATATGCGCCATCACCAAGAGGACAGGTGAAAGTGTGAATAAGCGACATTCGTTTTTGATGACTATCCCACTTCATGTCGAACCACTACATTAAAGAAAAAAAGTTACAGAAATACTACAAACAGAGCATACACAAGCATGAACCAGAAATATTTAAAACAAGAACAAATTAAAATCATTCAGAAACTTGTCAAAAATTCACATCAAAGCATTCTGATCGAATATATTAATAATAATATTAATACTGTAACGGACTAGTAAAATGTAGAGAAGAGAAGGAGAGGAAGACGAAGTGTCTTCGCACGATCGCAGTGTGCTGCCACGAACGACCATCGTACACCTCCTGTAAATAAAACCATTTTATCACAGTTGGCTGTTACAGTTGTGGTGGAGGTTCTGGGTAATCGACACCCAAAGACGGAGGTTGAACCGGCGGAGCCGTCGCAGTGCTGGACTTCCACCGAATCTATCTGGGCTGGACATGTCCCACAACGTAGGTGAACACCGACCCCTCTCGACTTCTGCGCTGACGAGTTCGGCTCCACTACTGAGAAATGTTCGTCCCTTTGCCGGCCGGCAGACCAGATGAAGACGTCGAGGCCTAACTCATCCATTACAAACGGGTTAGCGCCGCTAACAAATGGGATGCCGCTTCTCAGCTTTGTACGTCACGTTTTTGCGGTCGGATACTGCATTAATGTGGTACGAGAATAGGGAGGGAACGCTAACGACGTGGGACAGATTTGTTTCTGAAATCAAAGAGCGTTTCGGCGACCCAATAACGAAAAAGAAAAGAGCAGAACAGACGCTAATGCAACGTGCTCAAGTGCCCGGTGAAACTTGCACGACCTACATTGAGGAAGTCATAAAGCTATGAGGGACCATTGACTCCGGATTGTCTGAGGATGACAAAGTTGGACACATTTTAAGAGGAATCGCCGAGGATGTCTACAGTTTCCTCATCGCGAAAGACACCTTGACATCTGTCACCGATGTCATTCCCCAATGCCGCACTTTTGAGCAACTAAAGACGAGGCGCATCACGCCGAAGTTCAGCAGGCTAGCCAATGTGATGACCATCGCGAGTAAAGACAGCAACTAGGCAAATTCGGCAAATAGTATGTGAAAAACTCGGCCTGTACGCGCAAGTGGCACACCGCCCAATCACTCATCCCCCATACCAGTCGCCAGAGTTCGAGCGAAACGTTGCTTCACTTTCTTCGCACCCAGTGACGGAGGGCTTTGAGGATTCTGATGCCACACCTCAGTATCAGCCACGTCTCTACGATAGAGGCCCTGCCTATGACGCACGATCACGACGAGCACAGCTGCATTCTTATACTCGGGACTCTCAGCTGGACTACGTCCCGCTGCGGGAAGGACAGTACCGAGCCTACTACCAAGTTGCAACTTTTGACGAATGCAATGGATTCCAGAGAGTGGCAGAAACCAGTTCATCGCGTGATAACGAACTTACTCGCCGACAGCAGTGGCCCAAGATTCGTTTCGATGAATATAGCATAAACCATGACCCTCCCGTGCGCTACAACTGCGGTTTCACTTGGCATATCGCTCGATAATGCCGCCAACAACGCCACCAATCACGAAGGACACCAGCCATGTTTTCGCCACCACGACCCGGTGCTTCATATGACCTGCGGACAACCGACTTGTTTCCAAGAGACCGTTTTTCGCGCGAGACCAGACGCAGTGATTCGCCAGCATGCGAGCGGAGTTTGACATCACCATCCAACCGTTCTCGTCGCTCGCCGTCTCCTCGGCGTCGTTAGTCTTCTCCGCCGCCGGGAAACTAGCATCCGCGGCCAATGGAGGTGAGGTCGCCCGACGGTCTTTTCACGATATACCTCTGCTTATTGTTATGCTCAGAAACAATGTTAATGTATTGATTGATGGAATACCGACAATGGCGTTAGTTAACACTGGGGTGACTGTGTTTGTGATGAGCCTCGCCTTCAGAAACCGCTTAGGTCGCAAAGTTATGTTTTCATAGGACGACACAATCACCTTTGGTGGTGTACGCGGCGAGTGGCTTAATCCTCTTGGTGTATGTGTTGTCAGTGTTTCATTGGCTGTAAAAGTATTTGTATCAGAATTTCTGGTTCTATCTCGTTGTTCGCACCATGAAATTCTTGGTATCGATTTTCTGAAGCAGTGCGGTGCTTCCGTCGACGGTGGTAAAGGGAAAATATCACTAAACAATTTGTTTCTACCGTCGCTTTCCGAAGAAGAATACCATAGCAAAGACACAAACACACTTAGTGCGATTGATGAAGTGATATCACCATATTGGTGCCTGACACCCGTTCGAGTCTCTTCCACAGTGGTTGATGATGCTTGTGTTGAACTCGCAGTGGGGCCTCTACGTAAGAACTATTCTAAGGAGGACATACTTGTGCCCTGTTCTGTTGTGTGCATGACAAAAGGAGTAGCAACATTGTGGGCGCTGAACTGTTCTGCCATGCCGGTTGTGCTTCCTCGCGGGATGAAGATAACTCTCTTCAATCAAGCCTCATGCAGCTCAATAGCGGCACTAGCTACGGACCTCACCACCTCTTCCTCTCCTTGTGATATTCGCCATTATGCAGATTTAATGCTCTGTATGATCAGCAAGACTCTCAGTACGACGGAATGGCAAGCGCTGGTGCAGGTCCTTTCCCGGCATGTTTCTGCTTTCCACTTCAAACTTAGAGATGCACCCCTTCAGTTACCCTCATCCCGCGCTCGTCACAGAATTGACAACGGCTCTGCACAGCCCATCCGCCAAAAGCCCTACCGATTGTCATGCTCTGAGCGCAAAGTTATCGCCGAACAAGTAAAGCACATGCTGAACAAAGGTGTCGTGCAAGAGTTGTCCAGCCCGTGGGCAGCTTCGGTAATTCTTGTCAGGAAAATAGCTGGTTCATGAGATTCTGCGTAGATTACAGGCGTGTAAACACTGTGACGAAAAAAGATGTATATCCCTTACCGCGGATTGATGACGTCATAGATTGCTTGCATGCGCTTCTTATTTTTCAACGCTTGATTTGCGGCCATGTTATTGGCAACTAACTATGGAACTCGGCGACAAAAAAGACTGCTTTCGTAACTCCGCATGGCTTATTTTAATTTTGATGCCATGCTTTTTGGCCTTTGTTGTGCTCCGGCACCCTTTGAAAGATTTATGAACACAGTATTACGTGGTCTAAAATGGGAGATATGCATGTGCTACCTTGAAGATGTTGTGATCTTTGGCCGCACGTTTGAGGAACATAACAACCATCTCAGTCTTGTTCTCGACTGCATCGAAAAAGCTGGGCTGGCTCTGAATTCTAAAACATGTCGCTTTGGCGAACGTCACACTCTCGTGCTGGATCACTTGGTCGACAAGGATGGCTTCAGACCCGATCCTCGCAAGACAAAAGCAGTGAGCTCTTTTAAATCACCGCAGTCCGCACGAGAACTTCACTTCACTTCACTTAATACCTTAGAGACTCCGGTGAGGGGGTATTACATAAGAAGTGGGTTAACGAATGGAGGTTACAGAGAGTGATCTTCTGACAAACAATATGCATTTATGTTTTGCGCAAACGTAGATGAACACGTGATGGCTGCAATGTCACGGGGAAGGCCATTCCAGTCCACTGCTGTGCGAAGAAAAAATGAGGCAGCAAAAGTAGTATTGCGAGCGCGTGCGCGTGCGATTGAATAAGGATGGGTTGTGCGGTGAGATATGCGCGTTGGTGGGATAATGTTGGGTGATTGATTGAGGGAACTGTAAAAAAACTTGTGAATCAAACAGAAGCTAGCGATGCGGCGACGCACAGAATTATTAGCAACATCAATGTCACGTTTTAGGGATGATATCCTTATGTCGTGTGAATATGAAGAGTGAATAAACCTAGCGGCACGATTTTGTACATATTTTATTTCGTTTATTAGGTATATCTGGTGTGGACTCCAGATGGGCGCTGCATATTCTAGTTTGGGTCTGATGAGCGATTTGTAAGCCAGAAGTTTTATGTCTAGTGGTGCGTGACACAAATGAGGCTTTAGGAAACCGAGGGATTCGTTCGCGGATATGATGTTGTTGATGAGTGTGTTACAGGAAAGGTCAAATGTTAAGGTGACGCCTAGGTATTTATTTGACTGAACTTGTTCGATAGCAGAATTAGAGATTAGGTATGAGAATCATAAAGGATTATGCTGGCGTTGAAATGAGACGAGTTTGCGTTAAGTGGGAATAAGCTTCATTGACCAAAGATCACGCCACTGTTGCTCAAGATCAAGATCCTGTTGGAGTGCAGTTTGATCAGAAATGCTAGTAACTGTGCGATAGATGACACAGTCGTCGGCAAATAAACGGATATGGGAAGATACATGAACGGGAAGATCATTATTATAAATTAGGAACAAGAAGGGTGCGAGTACAGATCCTTGGGGGACGCCGGATGTTACTGTGAGGGAGCTAGAACGGGTATTAATAATGAAGGCGAACTGATAGCGGTTATTAAGAGATTGTGGGATTCATGCAAGAATGTTGGGGTCAGGTTCAGCTGGGCAATTTTTAACAGCAGGCATTTGTGTGCTACCTTATCAAAGGCTTTTACGAAGTCAAGAAAGATTGCATCGGTCTGAAAGTGACGGTCGAGAGAAGAGTGTAGATCATGAATAAATATAGCAAGTTGGGTTTCACAGGATAATGATTTACAAAATCCGTGCTGCGAAGAATAAAAAAATTGTCGGTGTCAAGAAAGTGCATGATGTGAGAATATATGACATGTTTCATGATTTTGCAGGGGACGCTTGTTGGAGAGATGAGTCGATATTTTAGGGGGGACTGTCTGTTACCTGATTTGTGGACTGGAATGACCTTTCCCTCCTTTCAGTCGTCTGGTAAAATTCCTGTTTCGAGTGACAATGAGAACATCATCCAAATGTACACTGCAGTAATTTTCTTAGTATTTTTAAATACTTTCGCTTATTTGTCGGCCTATGCTCATATTTTCGTCGTTTTGTTACACGATTTGCGGAGATCGTGCACCCGCTGACAAGCATCTTGCGACAGGATGCAACCTTCAGCTGGACACCAGAGTGTGATGCTCCATTCTCACAACTTAAGTTTGTTTTAACGTCAGCACCACTGTTGCGTCATTTCGATCCATGTTGCCCGACTGAAGTTCGCATGGACGCTAATGGTATCGGTATAGGAGCGGTGTTTGTACAACGTCACAATAGCGCAGAGCATGTGGCATATGCCAGCCATTGCCCGAGCAAATCTGAACGCAATTACACAGTTACTGAACAGGAATGCCTGGCAGCTGTTTTTGCCGTACAGAAGTTTCCTTGCTATCTTTACGGGAGGCCATTTATGGTAATTACAGATCACCATTCGTTACGCTGGCTGGTCGGTTTGCGTGACCCCTCTGGCCGCCTCGCACGTTGGGCGCTGCGACTTCAGGAATACAACTTCACGGTGTCGTACAAGAGTGGCCGTCGTCACGCTGACGCTGACTGCCTCTCCCGGACTCCTCTTGCGACTATCGGCTGCGATGCTGAGAATTTTGACGACTGCCTTGCTGCTGTTACAAGCATGCTTCCCAAGGCGGCTGATTTCCAGAGAGAACAACGTCATTATCTCAACCTGGATCCTCTTTTTGCCACTGCACCTGCCTCCCAACACAGCGGTCGCTTTACGGTCCGGGACAAGTAGCTCTATAAAACAAACTACTCCAGGCCCGGAGCACGTTTTCTTCTAGTTGTCCCCGAGAGCCTTCGCTCCGATGCTCTACGTGCCATGCATGACGATGCGACGTCCGGCCATTTCGGCTTCATACAAACGCTGAACCGCACGCAGGAATGCTTTTACTGGCCCATGATGTACGAAACAACGAAGCGTTACGTCACTAGCTGTGGAGCATGCCAACGTCACAAGCGCCCGGCCACTGCTACACCAGGTCCCCTTCAGCCATTAACACCACCCAGCACACCTTTTGAACAAGTAGGAATTGACATTATGGGTCCATTTCCGTTATCTAACAATAAGAACCGTTGGATAATTGATTGCGTTGATCATCTTACGCGGTATGCCGAAACCGCAGCCATTCCCCCTTCTACCGCTGCATCCGTGGCAGACTTTTTGCTCCACTCCGTTGTCTTTGCCATGGACCACCGCGTGTTATTATCAGCGACCATGGCCGCCGGTTCACTGCTGATGCCGTTGAAGAATTAATACGCATGTGCACAACACAGTTCGGTCACTTCACACCGTATCATCCGCAGACGAATGGCCTCGTTGAACGGACAAACAGAACGCTGACCAACATGCTTGCCATATACGTTTCTTCCAATCACAAGAACTGGGATGAAGTGCTACCTTTCATCACGTACGCGTACAACACGGCAAAACATGAAACAACGAACTTCAGCCCATTTTATCTGTTGTACGCCAAGTTGCCACTGAGACCTCTAGACACTTTCTTACCCATCATTCTACACAATGACGACTCTGTATCAAACACCCTGTGCTTCGCGGAAGCCGCCCTTCAAATTGCTCATCTTCGGACTCTGGCCTCTCAACGTCGTTTGAAGGAACGATACGACGACCGTCACAAACCGGTTTTATTCAGAAAAGGTGACTTGGTGTTACTTTGGACACCGCAACGCAAGTGTAGATTGTGTCACAAGCTTCTGTCACGATATCCAGGCCCATTTGTAGCTTTGGAGCGTCTCAGCCAGCTCACTTACGTAATAGCTCGTCTTTTGTCCAATGGTCGACGATCGAGCAGAGCGCAGCTCACTCACATTGCTCGCCAGAAACCTTTCAACCCTCCTTGTGCGTCATAAATCACCTTGCGGGCTTCGTATGCTTGCGTGGGAGTGTAACGGACTAGTAAAAGGTAGAGAATAGAAGGAGAGGAAGACGAAGAGTCTTGGAACGATCGCAGTGTGCTGCCGCGAACGACCATTGTTCACCTCCTGTAAATAACACCATTTTATCACAGTTCGCTGTTACAATATTAATAATAATAATAATCATATAACAATCATACTATTATTATATTATAATATTATATTGCTACATGAATGCAAATTGAGATTCTAGGGGACGGCGCGCGAGTGTGCCTGACGAGGAAGACGAAGGGTGCTCTCCGCTCGGTCTCTGGTCTACCGGTCACGCCGCTTTCTCTCTGATTATTATGGTCATTTTCATTACGCCTCCCAGATTATATACCAATATTTGAAGCTCTCCGCTTGGTGTCTGGTCTACCGGTCACGCCGCTTTCTCTCTCATTATTCTGGTCATTTTCATTACGCCTCCCAGATTATACACCAATATTTGAAGCGGAATTCATGGCCGTTATACTAGCTATTCGTAAACTTCCTGCGAGTCATTCAGCCGCTGTGATAGTGACTGACTCGTATTCCGTGTGTTCATTTATATCATCGTCATTGACATCAGCAGTACTAGAAACTTTTAAATCATTAATCTCAGCAAATATTCGTCTAGTGAGAATGATATGGGTGCCAGGCCATTGTAGTATATTTATAAACGAGATGGCTGACACACTTGCGCGAACATCTCTTGATCTTCCGATTGTGCCAATCATGCCTCCTACAGCTTATGTAACAGCAGCAATGTTTAGAAAACTTTCGCTTCTTGAAAACTCATTAAAAATCACGATACAGAATACAGATTTCTCGCACCTGATCTTCACATGGAATAATACATGGTGCCCCGCGCTTAAAGTGGAAGTCTTGATAACAAATTTACGTTGCCGTGTACCACCTCTTAATTTCTACTTAAACAGGCCTGGTCTGGTGCCATCCCCTCTGTGCTCAAGCTGTCACAAACCTGAACATATCGACCATTTTCTTATCACAATTCACCATTTCAAAAATCAAAGAAAAAATTGCTTCAAAATTTTCTCAGAAAACTAGGAATATTACTTAATACTCCCAATTTTTTGTCTTTTGGCGCCACTTCATTGGGACACAGCGACAGGAACATCTGCGAGGCTCTGTGCGAATTCATATATAACACAAGAAAATTACCTTGCTGAGTCAGTGATCAGCTCTCGAATTTTATTAGCCACACTACCACCTATTATTTAGCTAATACACTGCGATGATTCAACTTTCAGAAGAATTTCATATAAAGAATAGACCTCAGATATTCAACAAATTCTATAATTTCTCCCCTCCCCCTTTTTTTACACTGCATCGAAATAATTTCACAGTCAAAACACAGTAATCGTATTCCCCTAGTCTAGAAAACCTAAAGGTATTGACTTGCATTAACCACCGGCTTCTTGGCCAATCTCCCTTAGTGGGTAAGAGCCACAAAAGAAAGGAACAAGCAAGCAATCACTACGCTGTTGCTGCTGGTTTGAATTATATTTCATTCACAGCCTCGTCGATACGGCATCCCTTTTCCGTAACATATTTGGTGGAGGTAAAACGTTCCCCGCCCTCACCACGAAGCTTCGCAGTGGCCGCACCATCCAGCCTCCGGCCATGGCTTCTGATGATAACCCCCCTCACCGCCATCACATGGAGCGCCAGCTACTACGTACCTTGCGATGTCCCACCCCCGTGATCCCGGTACGTTCTCCGCCCAGCCTGGCTTTGACGTCGACCACTAGCTCCACATGTACAAGCGCGTTAGCCTGTCTCACCGATGGGACCCAACCATGATGCTCTCCAACGTAATCGTTTACTTGGATGGCACCCCACGTGTATGGCTCGACGCTCATGAGGCCGAGCTCACCAGCTGGGACATCCTCACGGACCGACTACGCGACAACTTTCGGGACCCGTCTGGTCGACAAACGACCGTACGACAAGAACTCGCCACCCGAGTACACTCATCAACCGAGTCGTATGTCTCGTACATACAGGACGTGCTCGCGTTGTGCCGCAAAGTGGACGAGCAAATGACCGAGAGCGACAAAATGGGCCATATACTGAAGGGCATCGCGGACGACGCTTTCAACTTGCTCGTGTACAATAACGTCCCGACCGTCGATATCATAATTAAGGAATGCCGCCCCTTCGAAATGGCCCAAAACCGCTGAGTTATAAACTCAATTTTCGCGTCTCCCTAGCACGGCTGTCACGTCAACCTGTACTGAACTCGGGGCGAACCACCCTTGCACAAGAATGTCACACGCATCGTTCGGCGCGAGCCTGAGGCGGCCCGTCCAGCGCCATTTCATGCACTTCCTCTCGACCAGGGCACCCTGCAAGCACCTCCAGCGGTGTCAGTTATTCAGGCAGTCGGGCGGCAAGAAATTGCTAACCTTGGTCTTCGTATTGCCTGCTCCGCCTCCCGACCGGACTACAGACCGAAGCCAATAAATGCACCACGGCACGACCCGTACAATCTGCCCAGATCTCCCAATCCTACGGAGTGGAGAACAGCAGATGACAAGCCAATCTGCTTCCGCTGTCACCGAGTTGGCCATGTCTCCCGCTACTGCCGCAGCACTTGGACGCCCCCTCCCCCCGTTAGAGCCAATTTTCTTTTTCTCCTCGGCCATACGTGGACCCCCGTCGGTATTCGCCCAGCCGTGAGTATCCTGCTTCCGACGCACCTAACAGCCGCTCTACAGCACGTTCACCATCACCGCAACGCCGCCGTTTTCCGTCGCCCCAACCCCGTCGCTATCCATCGCTGACTAACTATGGATCTTCCCGGATGGAAAACTAGATTATGCAGCTCTTGGAGGTAGTGCTTTATCAAGTGCGACTGACCCAAATCCTCCGTTGACGCTACTTACTAATAAGAACTTGCTGGAAGTTCATGTGGACGGTCTCTGTTTGACAGCCTCAGTTGATACTGGTGCTCAGGTGTCTAAAATAAAAGCTTGTCTGTGTCGCCGCCTCAAAAAATACTCACGCCTGCCGCAACACAAGCCGTCCGTGTCGCCGATGTTGGAACTGTAGCCGTCATTAGAATGTGCACCGCTCGCAATAACCTTGCCGGCCGCCATGTTCCTGTTTTATTTACCCTGCTCGACAGTTACCCTATTGACGTCATCTTCGGGATGGACTTCTTATCGACGCAATCTGTCTGGATTCACTGTTCCGCTGGCACTCTCTGCTTAGAACTTCCTCTTCTCCTTAATTCTCACCCTGAACATCCGAACAGCCTCTGAACCACTAACTTCTTCCGGATACCACCTAAATTTCCCACATTCGTTGAATTGGCAACAACCTCTCCCGTATCCGACGGTGGTTATATTGTGACGCCTATTTCTGATGTTCTCCTGGCGCGTGACATTACTGTCCCACACTCCGTCGCAACCATGGCCTCTAACCGAACATATTTACCTGTTATTAATTTCGGTTTTATAAAACAAGTGCTACCTCAAGGAATATTTGTCGCCACGCTAAGACCCTTAATTGACGACCACGTCACCTGTTTTGCGGCAGACCTATGTCCCGATCACCCACGTCACTCGCAGGATGCCACGTGCCTGGATGCAACATTACGCTCTATGATCGCTCTGGACCTCGAACCAGAGAAGTCAGCCGCGCTCTACCGCCTTCTGGCTTCATACCGCGACATATTCGACATAAACAGCCGTCCACTCGGCCAGACGTCACTCGTCAAGCCCTGCATTAACACAAGTGATTCTTATCCCATTCGTCGGCGACCATACCGCGTGTCTGCCACCGAGAGTAAAGTAATTCAACAAGAAGTCGCCAAAATGTCAGCCAAGAGAATCATTGAACCCTCTTCTAGCCCTTGGCGTCCCCCGTTGTGTTCGTTAAAAAGAAAGATGGCACGTGGCGCCTCTGCGTGGATTACCGCTATCTGAATAGAATCACGAAAAAGGACGTTTACTCTTTACCCCGCATCGATGACGCTCTCGATTGTCTCCACGGCGCCCGATACTTTTCTTCAATAGACCTACGTTCCGGCTACTGGCAGATTGCTGTCGACGAAAAAGACCAAGACAAGACTGTAACTCTAGATGGCCTAATCAGTTCAAGGTTATGCCGTTTGAGCTATACAATGCCCCAGCTACGTTCAAGCGCATGATCGACTCTTTGCTACAAGGGTTCAAATGGTCAACATGTCTCTGTTATCTTGACGATGTTGTATATTCCCCAATATTTGAGACCCACCTTCAGCATTTGTCAGCTATTCTCGACATATTACGCACTGCAGGCCTTCAATTTAACTCGTCGAAGCGCCACTTCGGACGCCGGCAAATTGCAGTGTTGGGTCGCCTTGTCGACGCATCTGGTGTGCAGCCGGACCTGAAGAAAACTCGTGCAGTCACCAGCTTTCCTGTACTCCGGTCAGTTAAGACGTCCGGAGTTTTGTAGGACTTTGTTCCTACTTTAGAAGGTTTCTGCAAGGTTTCTCAACCATCGCTCGGCCTCTCACTGAGCTTCTCAAGAAAGACGTCACGTTTACGTGGGGTACCGACCAAGCTACTGCTTCTTCTCATCTAATCACGCTTCTGACAACTCCACTTGTATTGGCTCACTTTGACCCATCCACTCTGACAGAAGTCCGAATCGATGCTAGTGCTCACGGGATTGGGGCCGTCCTAGCCCAAAGCCAACGTGGACATGACCAAGTTGTCGCCTACGCTAGCCGCCTCCTCACAGATGCTGAGCGCAACTGTTCCATTACGGAGCGTGAGTGTCTCGCTCTTGTTTGCGCAGTCTCAAAGTTCCGCCTATATTTATATGGCACAAATTTCTCTGTAATAACTGACCATCATGCGCTATGTTGGCTTACGTCACTGAAGAATCCCACTGGCCGGCTCGGGCGCTGGGCTCTGTGACCACAAGACTATACCTACATGGTGACGTACAAGTCCGGACGCCTACATCAGGACGCAGACAGTCTGTCCCACTACCCGGTCTCTGAGTCGAGCACTATACTTGACACCAACACCGGCACTTGTGTCTTTCCTCTTTCGCAAATGACATGCATCGGTGACGAGCAGCGCCGTGATGCGTCTTTGCGTGTTATAATTAAGCGCCTTGAATCACCATCTTTCAATCAGTCCCATCGCTCATTCGTGCTCCACGATCGTGTACTATACCGCAAATTTCGAGCTGGATCGACCGGCCCTGCTGCTTGTCATTCCGAAACACCTTCGCTCGGATGTTCTAAATGAACTTCATGACCTTCCGACTGCCGGTTACCTTGGTGTCTCACGCACTTACGACCGAATACGTCGACGCTGCTTCTGGCCAGGGTTTGCATGCTCACTCAGAAGATACGTTGCGGCTTGTGCGAAATGTCAGTGCCGCAAAATGCCATCGACACTTCCCGCCGGACGCATTCAACCACTTGACATTCCGTCAGAACCGTTTTTCCGCGTTGGCTTGAACCTACTTGGCCCTTTCCCCTTGTCTTTCTCGGGTAAGAAGTGGATAGCCGTGGCCATCTACTACGCCACGCGTTATGCCAGCACAAAAGCTCTTCCAACAAGCTGCGCCACAGACGTCGCCGACATCCTCTTCAAGGACGTGATTTTGCAACGCGGAGCCCCACGGCAGCTGCTTACAGACTGTGGCCGCACCTTTTTGTCGAAGGTGATAGCCGACATCTTGCAGTCCTGTCAAACGAGACACAAGCTGACTACGTCATACCATCCATAAACCAATGGACTCACGGAGCGTCTAAATTGAACTCTTACAGACATGCTAGCTAACTATGTTTCTACTAACCACACTGACTGGGATCTGGCGTTGCCCTACGTCACATTTGTCTATAATTCTTCGCGCCATGACCCTGCCGGTTACTCTCCATTTTTTCTGCTGTTTGGCCGAGAACCAACATTGCCTCTAGACACCGTCATACCGTCCCCTGCGTGACCGACCAGTGAATATGCCATGGACGCTATCATTCGGGCCGCTCACGAACGCGAAATCACCCGTACTCGCCTTCTGACTTTTCAAGAGAAGCAACGGCGCTTGTATGACCAACGACACTGCGACGTACACTTTCCGCCCGATTCTTTGGTCCTGCTCTGGTCTCCGACCCGTCAAGTTGGCTTGTCAGAAAAACTGCTTACTCGCTACAAAGGTCCATACCGTGTCCTTCGTGTGGTTACCCGTGGGACATATGAAATTGGTCCCATCGCCCCATCACCTTCATGTGCCCAACAGGCTACCGATATTGTACACGTTGCGCGCTTGAAGCCCTACCACTCTCCTAGTGACGTTGACGTTTAGATGCGCCGAGACGGCGCTTCTGCCACCGGAGATTATGCTACATAAATGCAAATTGAGATTCTAGGGGGCACCGCGCGTGTGTGCCTGACGAGGAAGACGAAGGGTGCTTTCTGCTCGGCGTCTGGTCTACCGGTCACGCCGCTGCTGCTGCTGGTTTGAAATATATTTCATCCACAGCCTCGTCGATACGCCGTCTCTCTTTCGTAACAATATAATAATTATTATTATTATACAAAAACCAAAAGAGGTGTTAACACTAATATAATGCTCCAAAAGGAAGAAAGAGGGAGTGGAGCGAGTAGGAAAAAGCTAGGAGTAGGCCCTACTGTTTCAGTCCCTATCGACTCTTCGTAATGGGGGAAAGAAAATCAGAAATAAAAATTGGCACATCTCATGTACCATGAAAACCGACATTATGCTAAACGTGTGGAGAAAAGGTGACCGTGTTGTGACTTTTTATTATGTGACAGGTCATGAAACGACGCTAATGTTGCTGAACTTGAATTGATGGCGTAAATAAATGTTTATAAAAAAGCGAATCAAACACGTTAGACATGGAATTGCGCATGCCACTGCGCTTTATCGTGTCTTACGTGTCTTCTTCGCTTCCTCCTAATGATGTTTGCTTCAAGTTCATTTATGCCCCACCTAGCCCGACAGCAAATGTTGTTAAGTATAAATGTTGCACGCAGAGATATATTCCGAGGAATCAAAGACGTTTATATCATCTGTTGTTTGCAATTGCACAACAATCCTATCAGGAACATGAGTATTAGCAACACCAGAAGCTGATATGAAGCGCTGATACTCGCGAAGATGCTGGCCCTGGACACTGCTAGACAAACCTACTTGAGCGCATGTCCACTTACCACAATTGACGTTAACACGACGTGACGGCTGTATCAAAGATTGATTGATTGATGTGTGGGGTATGACGTCTCAAAACTACCATATGATTATGAGAGACGCCGTACTGGAGGGTTGCACAAATTTCGACCACCTGGGGTTCTTTAACGTGCACCAAAATCTGAGCGCACGGGCCTACAGCATTACCGCCTTCATCGGAAATGCAGCCGCCGACACCGGGATTTGATCCCGCGACCTGTGGGTCAGCCGCCGAGTACGTTAGTCAATAGACCACCGCAGCGGCGCAGGCTGTATCAGAGGAGGACATATTGCCACCATTGATGAACGAGCCGCGGTGGCTCATACCCGTTTTTGGCTGCGAAGAAGAAGAGAACATTTTCGTTGCTCGGGTTCAGGTGAACTCCTGGAATGACGCAATGCTGAAAGTTTAGGGCAAATTCACCTTATAATCGGCCAATCCCCTTCTTTGGGTACGAGCCATTTGCACAGGGAAACAACAACAACAACAGCAACTCCTGGCTGCAGGTCTTTTGCTCGCGACATTACTGGTGGATGTGCTGGGTATGTGTACTTCGGCTGTGTCCGCCATCGTGGAGACAACTACATCTCCCTGAGCAAGAAGCAGCCACCGCCTGCGTGGGTTACCTCCTGAATTCGGTCCCTTGACATCGACACCCTGAAAGATGGCAACTCCGATGACAAGCCAGGCGGTCCAAACCAGCGATGCCCATGGTTCTCTTCTCGCCCATGTTTTTCATGCGCCACAGACACCAAAGCCGTTCCATGGAGACATCTTCGATGATGTTGATGATTGGCTCAACCTCTTTTATCGCGTTGCCAGTATCAAAGAATGGTACGATGTTCGCAAGCTGCGCCGAGTTTACTTTTACTTGGAGGATTCTGCGAAGACATGGTACGAGAACCACGAGGGCTCCTTTGCAACCTGGCAAGAGTTTAGCCGTCAGCTCCGTGACGCCTATCGAAACACCGAGAGCAAGAACAGGGCTGAACAAGCCATATCCTGCGGAAACCAGCGGCAGAACGAACGAGTATTCATGTTTGTCGAGGACATGCTTCGGCTCTTCGAGCGCGCGGACCCTGCCATGCCCGAGAAAAAGAAGGTGCGGCATTTGATGCGCGGAGTAAAAGAACAGCTTTTCGCTGGGCTCGTGCGCAATCCACCGGCGACTGTCGCCCAGTTCATCAGTGAGGCGACCACTATGGAATGTACGCTGCAGCAGCGGTCGTCACAATATGAACGCCAGATCCCGGCCACCGCATGCTCTATCGGCTCTGAAAGCGAGAGACAGGCCCTCGCAGACTTCATTCGAAGTATTGTTCGGGATGAACTGCGACAGCTTCAGGCAGTGGGATCCCATCAACTTTTGCCAGCTTTCGCGGATGTAATTAGACAAGAAGTCCGGCAGGCCATCACACCCCTGACCCCAGTCGCACCACCAATTCCTGAGGTCCCAGTCCTGACATACGCAGCGGTATTGCGATCCCCTGCGCCACCGGCTACAGATCCTACTATGCGGCCCAGGTACCAGGCTATGCAGTCAATTCACGCCACTGCTCCGAACCCACCTCTCGGCTCAAAGTTTCCGAGCACACCCGCCTATCTGCCATCTACCTCAACACAAAGTAGTAGCAAGGCAAGCACGTGGCTCACCTCGAATAACCGTCCGCTCTGCTATCACTGCGGCGAAGCGGGTCACGTATACAGGAACGGTCAATACCGGCAACTAGGTCTCCGCGGCTTCCATTCTGATGCTCGATGCCCGCGCTACGGTGAGCGCCCCCGCGAAATCGAAGCCTATCTCACGGGCCAGCGAACACCTTCGACTGTTCAGCACCACCAGTCGAGATCACCGTCGCCTTGCCGGTGTACGTCACCTAGTTTGCCCTCATCGTCTTACGCTCCTTTCAGGAGCCGGTCACCAAGTCCCCGCAGGGGAAACTAGGAACGGCGACTTTGGGGGTGAAGTCGTGGCCCGGCGAACAGAAAAAGACCCTCATTCGACGCAACGACCAGACGAGGACCATTCCAGTTTTGCAGTGTTCTTTGACAGCAGAAAGATCGTTTCTGCCGAAATAGTCTTCGTCGACAATCATGCTGTCAACGCCCTCGTCGACACCGGGGCCGACTATTCCGTAATGAGCGCATACTGGCATCTGAACTGATAAAGGCTACCAAACCATGGCAAGGACCTCAGTGGCGCATGGCAGGTGGCCATCTGGTGATGCCTACCGGTATGTGCACGGCACGCGTTCGTATACGCACGTCGACATTTGCGGGCTCTTTCCTCTTATTGCGCGTGTACTCTCGGCCAGTCATTCTAGGAATAGACTTCCTTCGTGAAAATGGTGCCGTCATCGACCTCCGTGAATTACTTGTGTCGTTCGATGATCCTTTTTGCGCTGCAACTGACAGCACACAATTCCGGAAAAGAGCGCTTCGTGTTACCCACGATTTTCTGACTCTCCCACCTCGAAGCAGCCTCTTTGTCGAAGTAGAATTGGGACAGGACATGTCTGACGCGGTAATTGGAGAGGCCAATTGTCTCTCCTTATTTCACTGACAAATCTGTGTTGCCCGAGGAATCATTCAGCCTACCAATAGGCATGTTCACCTGCTGGTCACAAACTTCAGCGACGAATATCGCCACCTAACGAGACACACTGCCATTGCATTTTGTGAAGAACTTGCCGATGCCGATGGTTCGTCCACGTTAGCTTTACTTTCATCGAATGGCCACCCTGACGAGGCCTTAGCGAGCACTCTCGACGTAAACGAGAGACCACCTTCGGCTCATTGAGAAAGCCTTTTGCGTTTACTCGGCTCATTTCAAGACTGCTTTGCCACTACGTCAAAGGTTAAACAGACACCACTTGCTCAGCACCGTATCATCACGGAACTCACCGAGAGACCCATCCGACAACACGCCTATAGGGTGTCGCAAAAAGAGCAAGACGCTATACGTGACCAAGTCCAGCAGATGCTTCAGGACGACGTCATCCAGCCATCAACCAGTCCCTGGGCTTCGCCAGTTGTGCTAGTAAAGAAGAGGATGGTACGTTGCGTTTTTGCGGTAATTACCGTAAACTGAACAAGGTCACCAAAAAGGACGTTTATCCTCTACCCCAGATAGATGACTCGTTGGACCGTATACGCAACGCTGAATATTTTTCTTCCATGAATTTGCGTAGTGGCTACTGGCTAATTGCAGTGGATCAGCGCGACCGCGAAAAGACGGCGTTTATTACTCCCGACGACCAGTACGAGTTTAAAGTGTTGCCTTTCGGTCTATGCTCAGCGCCAGCTACTTTCCAAAGAATGATGGATACGGTTCTCACAGGGCTCAAATGGCAATCATGTCTTGTTTACTTTGATGACGTCGTGGTCTTTGCAGACACGTTTGAACAGCACGTCCAACGCCTTCATGCAGTACTTCAGGCAATCAGAACAGCGGGACTTTCTCTCAAACCCGAGAAATGTCATTTTGGATACGAAGAACTGAAGTTCCTTGGTCACGTTGTGAGCTATGCCGGCATCCGCCCAGATCCGGAGAAAACCCGCGCTGTTGCCGCCTTTCCCGTGCCAACAAATAAGCGCGACCTACGCCGATTTCTGGGTCTCTGTGCATATTACAGGCGCTTTGTCAAAAACTTTTCAAAGATTGCTGAACCCCTCAACAAGCTTACCAAAGACGGTGTCTTGTTTGTTTGGGGTCCCGATCAGTGTCATGCGTTCAACACCCTCCGAAACCTCCTTCAGGCTCCGCCTGTACTGGGTCATTTTGACGAAAGCGCCGACACGAAATTATACACTGACGCCAGCAAGGTTGGACTAGGAGCGGTATTAGTTCAGTGGCATAATGGCGTAGAGCGCGCGATCGCTTATGCGAGCAGAACGTTATCCCCAGCGGAGAAAACCTATTCTGCAACCGGAAAGGAATGCTTCGCTGTTGTCTGGGCCATAACAAAGTTCCGCCCATACTTGTATGGCCGCCCATTCAGGGTAGTTAGCGACCACCATTCCTTTTGTTGGCACGCAAATCTCAAAGATCCCTCATGTCTTCTAGCACGATGGAGCCTTCGGCTACAAGATTTCGATGTCACCATCGTCCACAAATCTGGGCGGAAACACACCGACGCCGACTGTCTCTCACGTGCACCGGTCAAAAATGCCAACACAGACCTTGAAGACGACGACACTTTTCTTTCTGCCGTATCAGCAACCCGCTTGGCTGAGCAACAGCGTCACGACTCGGAGCTCATTCCTCTCATTGACTACCTGGAAGGACGCAATTCCCACCCTCCTCGAAGCTTTGCACGCTCGCTATCCTCCTTTTGTTTCCGCGATGGAGTGCTTTACAAAAAGAACTTTCATCCTACACAAGCTATGTATCTGCTTGTTGCGCCAACTACGCTTCGTGGTGACATTTTACGTGCATGTCATGATTAGCCATCGTTCCGACACCTCGGCTATACGCGCACGCTGCAACGGATTCAACGCTCTTACTACTGGCCACGTCTCGCAAAGACCGTGAAGCACTACGTTCCCACATGTTGTGATTGTCAGCGACGTAAGATTCCACCTTTACGACCAGCGGGACTTGTGCAACCAGTAGGCCCACCAAAGGCGCCCTTTCATCACATTGGCATGGACTTGCTGGGGTCATTCCACACGATTTGTCTGGAAACCGGTGGATTGTGGTCGCTACCGACTACTTAACACGCTACTGTGAAACCAAGGCACTTCCAAAAGCAACCGCAGCAGATGTCGCCCAATTTTTCGTGAACAGCATCGTCTTACGTCACGGTGCTCCAGCTGTCGTCCTAACTGATCGTGGGACAGCTTTCACCGTAGGGATGCTGCAGGAAGTCTTGCGATTACGTGGCACGGAACATCGTAAAACAACGGCTTACCACCCGCAAGCAAATGGGCTGACTGAACGACTCCTTAAGACAATTGCAGACATGCTGTCAATGTATGTGGACATCAATCACAAGAACTGGGACGCCATACTTCCCTACATAACTTTTGCGTATAACAATGCAGTTCAAGAAAGTACCGGTTTCACACCTTTTCGCTTAGTCCATGGTCGCGAGGTCACGACGATGCTCGACGCCATGCTCGTGCCCGACAACTTAGGAACATACCGCACCGATGCCGCCAAATTCGCGCAGTGTGCAGAAGAGGCCCGTCAACTTGCTCGTCACCGTATTCAACATCACCAAACCGCTGACGCGCGCCGCTACAATCTTCCTCACCGTGGAGTTATTTTCAAGCCCGGTGATCAAGTCTGGGTGTGGACCCCCATCCGATAACGTGGCCGTTCAGAAAAGCTTCTTCGCCGCTACTTCGGCCCTTACAAGGTCATACGACGTCTCAGCGACGTCACATACGAGGTTCTCCCAGAAGGCACTTCGAGACGTTCCAGTTTCACCCCGCAAAATGAACTCGTTCATGTTTCACGGCTCAAAACCATATTTTTCGCGCTGAGAATCGCCAGTGAGTGACTGATTTTATTCGTCTCTCCCTTACACTATTTCCTATTTTTCTTATTTCCCATTTCTCTTGGCTCCACAACAAACTATGTTATTCCGCCTTAAGCCATTCATTTTGCTTGCTGAATCATTTTGCTTTTATCTCATTTTCTTTTTTTTTTTGCCTTCATGTACAGTATCGAGACGATGCTTCTTGGGAGAAGGGGTAATGCTACCTATTGATGAACGAGCCGCTGTGGCTCATACCCGTTTTGGGCTGCGAAGAAGAGAACATTTTCGTTTCTCGGGTTCAGGTGAACTCCTGGCTGCAGGCCTTGTTTTGCTCGTGACAATATGTAATGTTTATAAAATTTGGTAGGCAGCACGGCAACAACTATTGACGTTTCGCGAAGTTAAACGTCTGTTTGAAACGTAGTTTCGAGACCAGGCGTAGCTTTGTAGTAGAATGCTTCATAGCAACAAAGAATGATTTGGTTTGATTCCTGACATTAATTAACTCTGACATTAATTCTTTGCATTCATCGGGTCGACGCTACTGATGTCGGGTATTTATTAACGCTCGCGTGTTCAAATTGATCATGTGTGTGCTCGTCATTCCTGGGTTGATACTAAGTGTCAATCACCTGTGGCACATACTCGCATACCAGCGGCACACAGCTGGCGGTGGGTATGTGCCACTGTGTGGCGGGAAGTGTTTGACGACGTAAGCGACGGGATTGTGGTATTATTCATGTGTTGACCAGCGCGTCACATTCGTCAAACTATCTTACCCACCCATGCTAATTTTGGTTTACGCCAATTTAAGGGGGTGACCACGGGACCACCCAAACGTAAGTGGCTAGATAGATAGATAGATAGATAGATAGATAGATAGATAGATAGATAGATAGATAGATAGATAGATAGATAGATAGATAGATAGATAGATAGATAGATAGATAGATAGATAGATAGATAGATACATAGATAGATAGATAGATAGATAGATAGATAGATAGATAGATAGATAGATAGATAGATAGATAGATAGATAGATAGATAGATAGATAGATAGATAGATCTGTCAAATTCGCCTCTCTGCTAGCCTTCTGCTTTTTCCTCCTTCAATCCTCCCCCTCCTCCTTGTTGCATCACTGTCATGCAGATGCTCAATGAAAGAATGCTGCTTGCTGAGCAGCATTGCAGCAAAACGTGTGCTTATAGTGTTCATAGGACTGTTGCCGATGTTTTTACACCATTGCTAGGTATAGTTACTGTCCTAATATTTTTTTGTATTTTACCTTCACATACCGTAACTCACTTTTCTACAGGTTTTCCCGCTCAATTTAATCCAAGCGCCAGCCAAATTACTCTAGGCGCCAGTCAATTTAATCCAGCCGCCACTGAAATTAATTCAGGTGCCAATCATTTTAATCCAAGTGCCACTGAAATTAATTCAACCGCCAGCCGATTTAATCCGGACGCCAGCGAATTTAATCCTGATGACATTGTGACTTCAAAACGACCCAGAATTTTCGGGAATGCGTGGAGTGAATAGCTTTGGAGTGAATTTAACAGGGAAAAGCCATGAATGAGTCACTAGTGACACAATGCGACTCGCACGACTTTATCACGCCTATCACCCGCGTAAGCACTATTCACACCTTCGACATGCATATCAAAGGCAACGTCGTCCACACAGTAATAACTTGATAATCATTAACCAGGCCAATGATCTCATCACGAGTGACTTAGGTGACGTCCTCACGCATATCACCCACGCACGCACTGTCTTAACCTTCCGTCATGCATATCAAATGAAACGTCTTTGAAAGGGCGGGATCTTGATACCTAAAACTCGGCCAAGTCACCTGATAACCAGTTCCTCAGGGGACGTCATCACAAATATCACCCGCACACGTTATTTACTCGCCTGCCGACATGCATGCCAAACGAAACGTCTTTGAGAGAGCGATAACGTGGTACCTATGACTCGGCCAACTGACTTGATCACTTGTGATTTAGCTGACGTCATCACGCCTATCACCCACGCAGGCAATGTCTAACCTGCCATCATGTATACCAAACGAAACGTCTTCGAGGGACTAATAAATTGAACGCTGTCAATCGGCAGAGTGACGTGATCACTAGTGGCTCGTGTGACGTCATCACGCCTGACACCCACGCACGCGGTGTCCTAACCTGTCTTCATGCATATCAAACGAAATGTCTTTGAGAGAGTAATAACTTGAACGCTGTCACAAGGCCCAGTGACGTCATCACTGGTGACTGGCGTGACGTCATCACGCCTGACATCCACGCACGCGGTGTCCTAACCTGTCTTCATGCATATCAAACGAAATGTCTTTGAGAGAGTAATAACTTCAACGCTGTCACAAGGCCCAGTGACGTCATCAGTAGTGACTGGCGTGACGTCATCATGCCTGACACCAACGCAAGCACTCTGTAACCTGCCTTCATATATATCAAACGAAACGTCTTAGAGAGAGTAATAACTTGAACGCTGTCACAAGGCCCAGTGACGTCATCACTTGTGACTAGCGTGACGTCATCACGCCTATCACACACGCACGCGGTGTCCTAACCTGTCTTCATGCATATCAAACGAAACGTCTTTGAGAGAGTAATAACTTTAACGCTGTCACAAGGCCCAGTGACATCATTACTAGTGACTGGCGAGACGTCATAATGCCTGACACCCACGCACGCGGTGTCCTAACCTGTCTTCATGCATATCAAACGAAATGTCTTTGAGAGAGTAATAACTTGAACGCTGTCACAAGGCCCAGTGACGTCATCACTAGTGACTGGCGTGACGTCATCACGCCTGACACCCACGCAAGCACTCTGTAACCTGCCTTCATGTATATCAAACGAAACGTCTTAGAGAGAGTAATAACTTGAGCGCTGTCACAAGGCCCAGTGATGTCACCACTAGTGACTGGCGTGACGTCATCACGCCTGACACCCACGCAAGCACTCTGTAACCTGCCTTCATGTATATCAAACGAAACGTCTTAGAAAGAGTAATAACTTGAACGCTGTCACAAGGCCCAGTGACGTCATCACTAGTGACTGGCGTGACGTCATCACGCCTATAACACACGCACGCGCTGTCCTAACCTGTCTTCATGCATATCAAACGAAACGTCTTAGAGAGAGTAATAACTTGAATGTTCTCACTAGGCCTAGCGACGTGAATACTAGTGACTCATGTGACGTCATCACGTCTATCACGCACGCACGCGCTGTCCCAACCTGTTTTCTTGCATATCGAACGAAACGTCTGTGAGAGAGCAATAATGTTATACTTATGACTCGGCCAACCGACTTGATCACTATTGACTCACGTGACGTCATCACGACTAACAGTCATGCAAGCACTCTCTAACGTGCTTTCATGAATATCAAACGAAACGTCATTGAGAGAACATTAACTTGAAGGCCGTTGCAGGCAGCGTCTGCTAGTAAAAAACTAACTTCTCGCGCTGCACAGCCGTTCACCAGCTAACCGGTATACGTAGGCACCAGATCGTGCGTTTCGAATTCAGTCAAAGGCGTCTTTACATGGCTTTTGTTTGACTTGACGCTTTTCTTGACTCGTGTAGATGCGATGGAAGCAACAGTACCTTCAAGCAGCAGTGTGGTACAACCCAACAACAGTGTCACATCGCTCGTTGAGGGCAGCGCTCCTCCTTCATTCAATGAATAGAAATAATGAAGTCGAAATGAGAATTAAGCATTTTACAAACCATACTCAATTACGCAACATTCAACCGATACTCTCACCTCCCTGCGACACGTTTACTCCAGCTCGTCGTGTGGGTAGATGTACGCGTCTTTTTTGTTGCTTCTCGTGTTTCGTAGAATGCCTTGAAAATGCGGGCAGCCAGGCCGCAATACTGTGAACGGACAGGCGTTCTACACTAAACAGGCACGCTTATTCCAAACACACCAACCTATAAGAAACGGCGTGGCGTATAATGTAGAAAGGAAGGCACGAGTCAGCCACCGCATTGAATGGCGCATCAGCAAATGGCCAGTTGCAAATAGCAATAGTATGTATCTCAAGTATGGAGACTGCCCTCTATTACAACGAATTTGTTTCACAGGATAAATAGATGAAATAATTGTTGAGCCGAAGGAGTGGTAGACAAATCTTTTTGTAGCAAGCTTTGGAGCAGGCAGACCGTGCGTCTTATGCTTGTATAAGGATATACAGTGTTATGACTATAGCCGAATTATATGCAAACGCCTGTTTCGTTTCTTGTGCTCATATCGTGTCATTTTGACACGTGAGCACAAATTAGAGGGCGAGGAGAGCTTTTATAGTGCTTTTATAGTGCCCATATATACCTATTTCGGGCGTTGTAGCCTCAATTCGTATAGGTGCCTGTAAATGTCTGTTTTCAAAATCGATGCCTATATAAACGCTATTTAACCTGAACTTTTGCTTTTAAGTACAACTGGAGCCCGGTATTTATGTTACCCGGCAAAATATAGATTTCGGGACATTGTGGGGTGCAAACTACTCTTTATTTCACGAGTTACATTTAGAACTGTCAAAACCAGAAGGCGTTTTAGCCAAGAGGAAGGTAGATTAGCCTCTTCACAAGTATACCATTCATGTCGCGTCGTCTGCTCAGCCTCTTTCCAGTGTCCGCTCAGATGCGTAGGAAGCAGGAGGTGCCTCTGTGCATCGGCAGGAAGATGAATTAATGCGAAACTGTGGAGAGTCATCAGGGGAAGTAAGGAAGTAAAGTTCAGATTAAAATAAAGCGATATCTATGTAGTTTTTGTTTTGTTTGTCATATACATGTGGTGCTTCACTGGATCACCTGAAAATTTTTACTTACGCAGTGGAAATAGTTGCATGTCCAATGAAAAGCTTTGTATCACTAGAATTTTTAATTTAATCATTAGAAGCTGCGAAAGCATGATCTCAGGAGGGGAGCTTGAAACCTTCACCACTAACTCTATGTAGACTTCGCAAGTCCAATTCCTTCCCCGCTACTGGTATGAAATTCACTCAGAGCTGGAGCATCACACGACGTGCAGGAGCACGTCATGCGCGCGTAACCTACACTCGCATGAGATGCCCATGTCAGCCCGTGCGTGCAAGCGGTGTTCTGCCATCTCGATGTTCTTTTGTATTGTACTGCGAGTTTTTGTGGGATGGATCCCTATCTGCGCGCACGTTTGGAGAGGCTGGCTTGGATAACGTATCCTTACCCCGATACACAGCGTCACACCGCTGCATCTTCTGCTAGGGACGATACACCAAAACCACGCCCAGCGTTGTGAATGCTGGCCCCGACACAATGCGCAAACTGCGAGAACACCAACGCAAACAAAATGGAGGCACCTTAGTGTCGCGTCTTTCTCGATATGAAATTAAATAAATAAGGTGAATAGATTTCGCCTGTGTGTTCTAACATTTTTGTAAACTTTCATGCTTCTATTTAGGCAACAGTTTGTACAAATTACACACGTTGTCTCAAATAGTTCTCGCAGTGTCACGTACTACTTTGACATAGGCAGGACCATTCTATCACCTTCACCATGTTGGGGCGCACGCCAATGAGATGAAGGTGAAGCCGTGTTCAGTTTGGCCTATCACCTCTTTATGCCACGCGTAGTACTGGAAATCTTGGTAAATGAGATCTTGAGCGCTCAGTGCATTCATTCTTTTACGCTTCTCAAAACTCTTAAGTTTGTGTAACGACCCTTAAAGTGTTCACAGACAGAAGAAAAATCGAGCCTGTGTGGTTAGGCCAAGTTAATACGCCGCAAAAAAAAAATCCTTCTGGCGCCTGGCACTCTGACTATTTGCGCATGTATAGCCCTTCTTAGCTATGGCACACAGAAAGAGACCCAGAAGCATAATTCTACGATGGTGCACACTTAACTGACCATGCTGAACTAGAAATGGAGAGACCGTATTCTGCGAACCCCGCGGAAAAACGCATGTTTATGCTAAATCATTACCCGTTCGTACAATTATAAACTAGAACATTTTTTGCTTGCTTTCATGTCGTAGAGACAGATCCCGCACCTGTTTATTGGAAAATTTGTGTTTTGTCAAAGCTTATTGTGCCTATATTCACAATTTTGGAAGCCTAAAACAGTGTTATGGCCGCCAATTTTCGGTGCCTAAATCCCCGTTCTTTAGTGCTTATAGAGCTGGCCTCTATAGTTACGACCTACCTGACATGCTTTCGCAATGCCGAAGCAAAGATGATGCCCGGTTAAAACATCCACCGTACCTCAATAAAAAATTGTTGTTCTAATAACGTCAAGCTTATTAAATTGGTTATGAAATGGGTGATGAAAGAGAACCGGGACAAGTCCGTGAGAAAGAAAATTTATTAATATACAGGCAAAGCAATTTTCATAAACACGCACCCATAGATGTGCTGCTTAGCATTGTTCTACATATCAAGGCAGTCGAGGGCAGCTTGTACAAAAGTGTAATTGTGCCTATCATAAGCGGCAAAGTTCACACGCAGGATGTGCTGCATAGAGCGCCCCGCGGCCTCAACCAGCAGAGCATGGCGATGTTCTTTCTTGGAGATCCCTTCCGGTGTCGTGAGGAGATCATCCCTCCGCTCGCTTAGAAATCTCTTTACACCTGCCTTGAACTTTGAGAAGAGCTCCTCAATCGGATTGAAGAAAGGGCTGTATGGCGGCAGCCACTTGACTGTGTGGTCGCTTGCCGCGAGGACAGCCTGTTCGGCGCGGCGGTGCGCTGGTGCGTTGTCAAACAGGAACACTGCCTGTATTCCTGGTTCCTGCTGTGAAACTTTACTCGACACTTCTGCAAGAAAGTCGTTGAAGACAGCCCAGTAGACCTTGTCGGCAATTGTCCAGTGGAAAAGGCCATTTGCTGACACGCAGGCTATAACATTTACATTCGCCCCTTTCGCACTAGTTGACAAACGGCATGCTGGAGCACCTCGTTTCGCCCTACCGCTCAAGATCTCATTTACCAAGATTTCCAGTACTACGCGTGGCATAAAGAGGTGATAGGCCAAACTGAACACGGCTTCACCTTCATCTCATGGGCGTGCGCCCCGACATGGTGAAGGTGATAGAATGGTCCTGCCTATGTCAAAGTAGTACGTGACACTGCGAGAACTATTTGAGACAACGTGTATAATTTGTACAAACTGTTGCCTAAATAGAAGCATGAAAGTTTACAAAAATGTTAGAACACACAGGCGAAATCTATTCACCTTACTTATTTAATTTCATAACGAGAGAGACGCGACACTAAGGTGCCTCCATTTTGTTTGCGTTGGTGTTCTCGCAGTTTGCGCATTGTGTCGGGGCCAGCATTCACAACGCTGGGCGTGGTTTTGGTGTATCGTCCCTAGCAGAAGATGCAGCGGTGTGACGCTGTGTATCGGGGTAAGGATACGTTATCCAAGCCAGCCTCTCCAAACGTGCGCGCAGATAGGGATCCATCCCACAAAAACTCGCAGTACAATACAAAAGAACATCGAGACGGCAGAACACCGCTTGCACGCACGGGCTGACATGGGCATCTCATGCGAGTGTAGGTTACGCGCGCATGACGTGCTTATGCACGTCGTGTGATGCTCCAGCTCCGAGTGAATTTCATACCAGTAGCGGGGAAGGAATTGGACTTGCGAAGTCTACATAGACTTAGTGTTGAAGGTTTCAAGCTCCCCTCCTGAGATCATGCTTTCGCAGCTTCGAATGATTAAATTAAAAATTCTAGTGATACAAAGCTTTTCATTGGACATGCAACTATTTCCACTGCGTAAGTAAAAATTTTCAGGTGATCCAGTGAAGCACCACATGTATATGACAAATAAAACAAAAACTACATAGATATCGCTTTTTTTAATCTGCACTTTACTTCCCTACTTCCCCTGATGACTCTCCACAGTTTCGCATTCATTCTTCTTCTTCCTGCCGATGCACAGAGGCACCTCCTGCTCCCTACGCATCTGAGCGGACACTGGAAAGAGGCTCAGCAGACGACGCGACATGGATGGTATACATGTGTAGAGGCTACTCTACCTTCTTCTTGGCTAAAACGCCTTCTGGTTTTGACAGTTCTAAACGTAACTCGTGAAATAAAGAGTAGTTTGCACCCCACAGTGTCCCGAAATCTATATTTTGCCGGGTAACATAAATACCGGACTCCAGTGGTACTTGAAAGCAAAATTTCAGGTTAAATAGCGTTTATATAGGCATCGATTTTGAAAACAGACATTCACAGGCACCTATACGAATTGAGGCTACAACGCCCGAAATAGGTATATATAAGCACTATAAAAGCACTATAAAAGCTCTCCTCGCCCTCTAATTTGTGCTCACGTGTCAAAATGACACGATATGAGCACAAGAAACGAAACAGGCGTTTGCATATAATTCGGCTATAGTCATAACACTGTATATCCTTATACAAGCATAAGACGCACGGTCTGCCTGCTCCAAAGCTTGCTACAAAAAGATTTGTCTACCACTCCTTCGGCTCAACAATTATTTCATCTATTTATCCTGTGAAACAAATTCGTTGTAATAGAGGGCAGTCCCCATACTTGAGATACATACTATTGCTATTTGCAACTGGCCATTTGCTGATGTGCCATTCAATGCGGTGGCTGACTCGTGCCTTCCTTTCTACATTATACGCCACGCCGTTTCTTATAGGTTAGTGTGTTTGGAATAAGCGTGCCTGTTTAGTGTAGAACGCCTGTCCGTTCACAGTATTGCGGCCTGGCTGCCCGCATTTTCAAGGCATTCTACGAAACACGAGAAGCAACAAAAAAGACGCGTACATCTACCCACACGACGAGCTGGAGTAAACCTGTCGCAGGGAGGTGAGGGTATCTGTTGAATGTTGCGTAAATGAGTATGGTTTGTAAAATGCTTAATTGTCATTTCGACTTCATTATTTCTTTTCATTGAATGAAGGAGGAGCGCTGCCCTCAACGAGCGATGTGACACTGTTGTTGGGTTGTACCACACTGCTGCTCGAAGGTACTCTTGCTTCCATCGCATCTACACGAGTCAAGAAAAGCGTCAAGTCAAACAAAAGCCATGTAAAGACGCCTTTGACTGAATTCGAAACGCGCGATCTGGTGCCTACGTATACCGGTTAGCTGGTGAACGGCTGTGCAGCGCGAGAAGTTAGTTTTTTTACTAGCAGACGCTGCCTGCAACGGCCTTCAAGTTAATGTTCTCTCAATGACGTTTCGTTTGATATTCATGAAAGCACGTTAGAGAGTGCTTGCATGACTGTTAGTCGTGATGACGTCACGTGAGTCAATAGTGATCAAGTCGGTTGGCCGAGTCATAAGTATAACATTATTGCTCTCTCACAGACGTTTCGTTCGATATGCATGAAAACAGGTTAGGACAGCGCGTGCGTGTGTGATAGACGTGATGACGTCACATGAGTCACTAGTATTCACGTCGCTAGGCCTAGTGAGAGCATTCATGTTATTACTCTCTCTAAGACGTTTCGTTTGATATACATGGAGGCAGGTTACAGAGTGCTTGCGTGGGTGTCAGGCATGATGACGTCACGCCAGTCACTAGTGATGACGTCACTGGGCCTTGTGACAGCGTTCAAGTTATTACTCTCTCTAAGACGTTTCGTTTGATATACATGAAGGCAGGTTACAGAGTGCTTGCGTGGGTGTCAGGTATGATGACGTCACGCCAGTCACTATTGATGACGTCACTGGGCCTTGTGACAGTGTTCAAGTTAATACTCTCTCTAAGACGTTTCGTTTGATATACATGAAGGCAGGTTACAGAGTGCTTGCATGGGTGCCAGGCGTGAAGACGTCACGCAAGTCACTAGTGATGACGTCACTAGGCCTTGTGACAGCGTTCAAGTTATTACTCTCTCAAAGACATTTCGTTTGGTATGCATGAAGACAGGTTAGAACACCGCGTGCGTGTGTGTCAGGCGTGATGACGTCAAGCCAGTCACTAGTGATGACCTCACTGGGCCTTGTGACAGCGTTCAAGTTATTATTTTCTCAAAGACGTTTCGTTTGATATGCATGAAGGCAGGTTACAGAGTGCTTGCATGGGTGTCAGGCATGATGACGTCACGCCAGTCACTAGTGATGACGTCACTGGGCCTTGTGACAGCGTTCAAGTTAATTATTCTCTCTAAGACGTTTCGTTTGATATACATGAAGGCAGGTTACAGAGTGCTTGCGTGGGTGTCAGGCATGATGACGTCACGCCAGTCACTATTGATGACGTCACTGGGCCTTGTGACAGCGTTCAAGTTATTACTCTCTCTAAGACGTTTCGTTTGATATACATGAAGGCAGGTTACAGAGTGCTTGCGTGGGTGTCAGGCAAGATGACGTCACGCCAGTCACTAGTGATGACGTCACTGGGCCTTGTGACAGCGTTCAAGTTATTACTCTCTCAAAGACATTTCGTTTGATATGCATGAAGACAGGTTAGGACACCGCGTGCGTGGGTGTCAGGCGTGATGACGTCACGCCAGTCACCAGTGATGACGTCACTGGGCCTTGTGACAGCGTTCAAGTTATTACTCTCTCAAAGACATTTCGTTTGATATGCATGAAGACAGGTTAGGACACCGCGTGCGTGGGTGTCAGGCGTGATGACGTCACACGAGTCACTAGTGATCACGTCACTCTGCCGATTGACAGCGTTCAATTTATTAGTCCCTCGAAGACGTTTCGTTTGGTATACATGATGGCAGGTTAGACATTGCCTGCGTGGGTGATAGGCGTGATGACGTCAGCTAAATCACAAGTGATCAAGTCAGTTGGCCGAGTCATAGGTACCACGTTATCGCTCTCTCAAAGACGTTTCGTTTGGCATGCATGTCGGCAGGCGAGTAAATAACGTGCGCGGGTGATATTTGTGATGTCGTCCCCTGAGGAACTGGTTATCACGTGACTTGGCCGAGTTTTAGGTATCAAGATCCCGCCCTTTCAAAGACGTTTCATTTGATATGCATGACGGAAGGTTAAGACAGTGCGTGCGTGCGTGATATGCGTGAGGACGTCACCTAAGTCACTCGTGATGAGATCATTGGCCTGGGTAATAATTATCAAGTTATTACTGTGTGGACGGCGTTGCCTTTGATATGCATGTCGAAGGTGTGAATAGTGCTTACGCGGGTGATAGGCGTGATAAAGTCGCGCGAGTCGCATTGTGTCACTAGTGACTCATTCATGGCTTTTCCCTGTTAAATTCACTCCAAAGCTATTCACTCCACGCATTCCCGAAAATTCTGGGTCGTTTTGAAGTCACAATGTCATCAGGATTAAATTCGCTGGCGTCCGGATTAAATCGGCTGGCGGTTGGATTAATTTCAGTGGCACTTGGATTAAAATGATTGGCACCTGGATTAATTTCAGTGGCGGCTGGATTAAATTGACTGGCGCCTAGATTAATTTGGCTGGCGCTTGGATTAAATTGAGCGGGAAAACCTGTAGTATGTATTTTGCTTACATGTTCATACGTTGACCTGCATTTTCTAATATATTCAATATTTGCCTATGTGTAGATATATATGTACATATGTTTTTCTAACATATTATCTGTACCGCCCCCTTTACACAATGCCCCTTGAGGGCTCTGTAAGGTACTGTCAATAAATAAATAAATAAATATCACTGTGAGCCACGCAGCGTTCCTGAATAAACGTAATTACTGTGGTACGGTCATTTCATGAAGAACTGAATACTAAACATTGTGGATGCGTATTTCAGCTCATTGCCCAACAACATGGGATTCCTTTCTATCTCCTTTTTAGCATAATTTCAAGAAAATCATGCATGAAGCAAAGAATGAACTCAGTTGCACTAAAGGAGTGTGTCATAGTAGGCACGAAAAAAAAGCTGCACACTTGCAAACGAAAATACAAGAAACACGACATACTGCGAAAACGCAATGTTCAAAGGCAGATTGCACTTTGTAAATTCGTTCAGCAATGCACGGCATTTGTATTACGAGTAAGCAGCTCACACACACACACACACACACACACACACAAACACACAGTCCCGCGGTGGTGGTGTATTGGCTAAGATACTCGGCTGCTGACCGGCCGGTCGCGGGATTCCAACAAGCTTCTTTGAACGACTCTTGTTCAGCACGTCTTGTAGTCCTTTAATTTTTGTGTCCCCACGTTGTTGACGATTCACACTTGACTTGACCTCCTCTCTGCACCAGCTTGTTCAAGCTAGCTGGCCCCGCCGTGGTGGTCTAGTGGATAAGGTTTTCGTCTTCTGAACCGCAGGTCACGGGATGGAATCCCGGCTTTGGCGGCTGCATTCCTGATGGAGGCGAAAATGTTGTAGGCCCGTGTGCTCATATTTAGGTGCACGTTGAAGAACACCAGGTATCGGAATATCCGCAGCCCTCCACTACGGTGTCTCTCATTACCATATAGTGGTTTTGGGACATTAAACGCCACATATCAATCAATCGCGCGCGCGCGCACGCACGCACGCACACACACACACACACACGCACACACACACACACACACACACACACACACACACACACACACACAAAACCGCTGAGCCCCAGTGTTGATAAGCGGGTGCCAGCGTATGAAAGCCGTAAAGGCAGAGTTTGGGCAAGTCGCTTAAGACTTGGCCGTCAGATACATCACTGCTCACACACGTTTCAGTCAGTAACGCCATATTGCTACCTGTTGATAAAACTGCGCTTGGTACTAGGTCCCGCTTCGGAAGAAACCTGCACGTGTTGATGTAGGCTACAGAAATCGACACACTGTACGTAAAGTTCTACGACACTAGCGTACATTCCTGTATGCGATGGGGTAGCTCCTAAGTGACTTCCTTGGCATCATTAGGAAAAGCATAAAAACATACTTCATAGGACGGATAAATAAGGTTTTGAAATGAAGTGAATAGAAAACGTTTGCATTTTGTGAACGCCAGAACATGCTTTCGTGAAGTTCGAACTTCCTGCGAGAAATCTTCCCAAATGCTATGACAAGAGTTCTTAAGTATACGTCCTCTCAGGAGGACGTTTGTTTTCGTTTTGTGGAATGCAAATTCATTTATAATTGGATGACATTGGTTGGGGGGATGACGACCAACGCGATGCCCTCGTTCAGTTTTTTTAGGGTTGATGTTAACTTCTAAATTCTGGTGAGGTAGGTCAACAGTGAGCCTTTCGGCGTCAGCAGTGGTTTTACGGTTAGAAGGAAAGATCGTGAATGCCATAGAAAATTAAGTTGTCCAACCGTGATCAATTATCAGTATTGTTTATGCGTGCCTCTATATCAAAGGTACGGTTATCATCTGCTTCAGTAGCAGCACTTACATCCACCATTTCAGCTCTGATCAGCGGAAGGGCCTGACAATAGCTTTCAAGGTCACTCATTCGTTAACCCAAGTCTATTATATTTTGGTCTGTTGTCATAAGCTGGGATTTTAGGCTCTGATTGTAGGTAATCAGATTGTTATGACTCTTTGTTACTTTTTTCATTTCAGTTAGTAAGGTTTCAGAAACGACAAGACCAGGACCGGGATTTGTTTCCATATTGCCTTCCAAAATCAGCAAATCACAAATGACATGAACGCACAGGATACCGATGGCAACACAGCCATGTTGCCTCGGCCACTACACCAAAAAATGTTAATATCAATTTCTTAGCAAAAAAGAGTACGGTTCACCAGCCTGCATGGCAAGAGCGAAAAGTTTAGTGAACTGCACTGAGGCACAGCCGCCGGGCCCAAAAAATTGCGGCAAGGGTTGTGCTTGATTTATATCCGCCAACTACGATGCCATTCATGACGATCGGGCCTGTCATCCTTGATTGAAAACTGGAGGCCACCTTCACGTCTGTGAGTTGTTAAAATAGAGTGCATCGCTTCCAAGCACAACTTTCCAGCCACCCTGCTTCTTTGCTGGAAAGTTGGCTTGGCATCCTGATATGGTGGTAGGGGCAGTGCTGCCCATCTTAGGATGCGACATTTTAAGAAGACGAAGGTGACAATCTGCATGGCGAGAGTGAAAGGGGTAGTGTCCCGCCAAGCACCGCATTTCATCAAGCCGATATTGAGCACGCGCATGAAACGAATAAAAACACACGCCGCATCTCGCCGGGAGCTTATCTGGACCGGGCCACGGAACGATGAACATGTGGCAATAAACGTCGCTCGCTCTCAGTAAACTTGTCTGCTCCTCTTTCGCATAACCCGACACCCATGTGACAACTGGCGACGAAGATGGGATTTCGAAGTCGTAGTTCTTCAATTTGGAAGGCAAGTATTTACAAATTTGGCTCGGTGAAGAAGACCGTCTTTTTGCACTTTGCAGAGCCGGTGACTTTCATCACGACTGATGCCGAGGCTGCGGGGACGCACTTCACTGGGAGATTAGGGCAGCTGGCACCTTTCGACAAGTCTCAGCGACTGGGCTTCGTACAAAGAGCACCTTACGTCGTTTCCGATTGTCAACCGTGTACCCGACAGCGACAAGGTGCACGCGTTTATGAGTATCATCGGCCCCAAGACTACACGGGCTGTTTAAGTCATCACATAAAGGTGGTGATATCAATACTTTAACGAACTATCGACCTATATCCGTGCTTCCAACAATATCTAAAATATTTGAAGGGGTTATTTATGATAGACTTGCATCCTTTTTTGATAAGCACCAAATAATAACAAAAAGTCAGTATGGTTTTCAAAAAAATAAATCAACAGAACAAGCTCTACTGTATATCAAAGATAAGATAATCGAAAATATGGAAAACAAAAAATATACTCTTGGGCTCTTCCTCGATCTTCAAAAGGCTTTTGACTCCATACAATTCAAATCATTGATTTATAAATTATCAAGTTATGGGGTGCGTGGAGTTGCACTACAACTGTTTAAAAGTTACCTAGAAGATCGTTATCAATATGTAAAACTGAATAACACTATTTCTGCAAAGATTAAGTTGAACCAAGGAGTCTCCCAAGGGTCTATACTGGGGCCATTATTGTTCCTTGTCTATATAAATGATAATGTCGATATACCTCAATCTCCTGAACATATAATGTACGCTCACGATACGAATGTTTTCTTTTCATCAAACAATCTAATATCTCTTGAGGTCAGTGTAAATAATTATCTAAGCAATCTTTCAAATTGGTTAAGGCAAAATGGACTGCGCTTGAATGCAAAAAAACAACCTATATGATATTCCGACCTATAAACAAACCTATTAGTGACATGGCTGTAAAATTCGAAGGAAATTGCATCGCACATGTTAGGGAACAAAAGTTTCTTGGTGTATGGTTTCAGGAGGAATTAAACTGGAATACACATGTAAATCATCTGATCACCGCATTAGCACGAATAGTTGGTTGTTTTTTTAGAACAATGAACTTAAACCATCGAGGTTAAAAATAAGTATGTACTATGCACTCTTCCATTCTAAAGTAAGTTATGGGATGTTAGCCTGGGGAACGACATCACAAGGGAATTACCATCAGTTAATAACTATACAAAAGAAAATATTGCGCTGCTTTGAAAATTACAGGGGGAATCTACAAGACTTGCGCACTGCTCCAGTATTCATTAAACATTCCATACTCAGAATTGATCAATTATATCAATTAGATTACTTCAGTTAATACAAAAGACTAAGTTATATGAAGAAAGTTGCACCGAAAGACCACACTACAGTATGCGAGAACAAAAGAAACGAGCTCCTAAAACAAGAACCAAGTATGGAAAACAAAGTATTGCTTACCAAGTACCTCTGGTTTTAAATACCCTTGCAGATCAATTGAACTTTAAAGCTAGTAGTGTGACTTTCAAGAAACAAATAAAGAACTTATTCATAACCACCGGTCTACACTATGGAAACTACGTAATGAGTCTCATGCCTCTGCAAATGCTTAAATTGTTCATAAACTTCTATGTCAATTATACGAGTGTATACAGCGGAATTCATTGTATCCGCTTGCATTTTGTGTCTGTTTTTGAGTTTGTTTCATTGATATAGTTGTGAGTTATAACTAGATTGACCTCTAATTCTTAAAATGTGTTATGTCAACTTCTTATGCTATTTATCTTTGAATTTTGTGTTTACAATTTCAGGTTGCTTGAAACCAATGTATAGAATATATATATTGTTTAAGCTTTGCACTGTCACGGACCGCGGAGGGATAAGGGCCTTTGTCAGGCTGTTCGCCTTTAGCCCTTTGATCCTGCAGTGAGCTCTGTATCCGGCTTACTGTAAATAAAAATACTACTACTACTACTACTACTACTACTACTACTACTACTATTAACAGCTCTAGAACTGCCTTCTACAAAGAGTTTCGAAGTCCCTAAGAAAGTTTTGAGCGACCACCTGTCCCCCAAGCGTTCCGTTATTCGAGAGCGGGCCAAGTTTCACCGGAGGTGTCAAAAGGAAGGCGAGTCCTTGTCTGAGTTTGTCGCTAAGCTTCGTAAACTGTCGCAAACGTGCGAGTTTAGAAGTGCACTGAACGAGTCCCTTCGGGACCGCTTCGTATGTGGCCTGCTACGAGAAGACATTCAGCGGAGCTTTTCACGGAAGATATTAAGCTAACGTTCCAGAAAGCGGTGGAGCGGACTCTGACCATGGAAAAGGCTAAAACATGCCACCGAGGCATGTGGCAGTGACTGCGCAGTCGGCTATGTGCACAAGGTACAAGCTGAATGCCAGAAAACAAGTAAAAGCCGCTTTCGCTGCGGTTTGACAAAACACAGGAGTGAAGCGTGCCCGCATGTGTACGCAACCTGTTTCAACTGCGACAAAAAAGGGCATATCCAGAGAGCGTGCCGAAGTGGTCGTAAGAGTTCGTCTAAGAAAAAGGCAGGGAAAAGGAATGTCAGGATGCTGATTGTTGTGTCGCGGAAAGTTTCGACCTTCAGTCTAAATGGCGTGTCCACGGTTAAGCTTGACCCAGTAACCGCACAGATGACTATCGAAGGCGTCTTGGTGAGCATGGCGCTAAACACGGGTGCGGCTGTTTCCGTCATGTCAACGACTCAGTTCCATCAGCTCTTTCCTTCAGCTGTCCTGTAGCCCACTTCAGTAAAGCTTTGTGCCTACACAGGAGCATCGGTACGACCCCAGGGGATGTCCTCAGTCATCGTGCAGCAGGGAAAACATTTGGCGCGTCTTCCGTTCTACGTCGTGGACCACAAGGGACCACCTCTACTGGGCCGGGAGTGGCTACACGCCGTCCAACCGAACTGGGCGAAATATGGAACCTGGATACCATTTCAATGTCCGACACAACCGATATCGGCGTAAAAAAGAGGCTAGACGCGTTGTTGGCGAAGTACCAACCCCTTTTCAAGGACGAGTTAGGCACGATAGCGGAGAAGCGTGCCGAACTTTTTCTTAAACCTCGTATGAAGCCGAGATTCCTAAAGGCCGGGAATGTTTCATTTGCATCGCAAAAAGCTTCTGACGATGAGTTGGCTAAAATGGAGAAACTAGAAGTTATATCGCCAATTACGACATCAGAATATGCTACGCCGGCAGTACCGGTAATAAAGCAAGGCAGCAGTATAAGAATTTGTGACGACTACAAGACGACCAATAACCCGTGCGTGGATGTCGACCCCTACACATTGCCGAAGGTGGAAAACCTGTTCACAGCTTTGTCGGGAAGGTAAGCATTTCTCCAAGAGTGATCTCAATCGGGCCTGTCGGCAAGTGGTTACGTCAGAGTCGTCGAAACAATACCTCACGTTAAATACGCGCTAAGGATTGTTTGCTGTTTATCGACTCGCGTTTGGAATTTAATCCGCACCCGGTATTTCCCAAAGAATAATAGACACCATGCTGAAGGGTTTACGCGGGGTTTGCTGTTACCCCTATGACATCTTGGGGACTGGTAAGGACAGCGAAGAACATTTCATGAATCTAGAAGCTGTGTTTAAACGACTTCTGCAAAGAGGCGTCCTTGTCAAGAAGCAGAAATGTTCGTTTTTCCAGCAGGAACTTCGCTACCTTGGTCAAAAAATCACCGCCCAAGGCATCTCGGCAACGACAAAGAAGCTTGACGCACTCCTCAAGGCGCCAGCCCCCAAAAGACAGACAGCAGCTGCAGTCGTTCCTGGTAGTCGTCAATTTCTACGGCAAGTTTCTTCCTAACCTAGCAATGGTAGCGCAATCATTTTTTCATGTTGCTGCGTAAAAACGCCCCGCGGTGCTGGGATAAGCGCTGCCAGGAAGCGTTCACAAAGATTAAGAGCTTGCTAGCTTCTCCGCCCATTTTGGCGCACTAAGACTCGTGCAAACCGTTGCAGCTATCATGCGATGCATCGCAATATGGTTTGGGCGCAGTTCTTTATCAAGTTTTGGTTAATGGCAGCACGAAATCAATTGCTTTTTCATCGCGGACAATGACTGATGCCGAAAAAAAATACAGCCAGCTTAAGAAAGAGGCCCTTGCAATATTATTTGGTGTTAAGAAGCTCAATTTCTACAATTATTGTCGTTCATTCGCTTAGTGACCGACCATAAACCGCTTCAGACAATCTTGGAGCCTGACAACCGGCATTCCTACCATCACGGCAGCACGTTTGCAGCGCTGGGCGGTCGCACTAAAAGGTTATCGGCATTTTCTCATCTTCAGGCGTTCAAGCAAGAACGCTGAAGCCGATTTCTGCTCGCGCTTCCTGCTATCAATTGTGGAAGATTAAACACAAGAACGAGAAGAAACCTTCTATTCATTACGGTTGCATTCGATGCCAGTTTCAAGCCAAGAAATTTCGGGGACAACAGCTCGGGACCCCTTGCTTCGTAAAGTGATGGATTTTGTTACTGCGGGGTGGCCGTCGTCTGTGACTGAAAAAAGTTTAAAGCCTTTTTTGACAGATGCAATGAGCTCACAGTTCACCAAGGCTGCATCATGTTCGGTATGCGAGTGATCGTGCCGGAAAAGTTGCACAGCTTTCTGCTGGACGAACTCCACGAAGGGCACCCAGGCATCATGCACAGCAAGCAACTGGCGCGGAGCTACGTGTGGTGGCCGTCAATTAAGGCGGACCTCGAGCATCATGTCAAGGGTTGCGTAAGTTGTCAAGAACAACGTGAGGAAGCGTGAAAAGGGCCCCTTCACCCTTGGTCTTAGCCACAGCGTCGTGGCAGCGCGTAAATGTAGATTTTGCTGCCCCCTTTTTGCACTCGATCTTTCTTGTAGTCGTGGATGCACACTCCAAGTGGCCGGAAGTGTTGGTTACGCGCTCGACTGCAGCAGACGTTACCGTTGACAGTTCTGTTTGCGCGTTTTGGTTTCCTTGAAACGATTGTCACTGATAACGGCCCGCAGTTCATCTCAGAAGTGTTTAAGCTTTTTGTTAAAGAAATGGGCCGTCATTACGTATTTATAGCACTGCGTCATCCCGGCTCAAATGGGCTTGCAGAGCGTTTTGTTCAGACACTTAAAAACGCTCTTCGTAAACCTACTGGAAAGGGCACGTTACATCAGAGAATACAAAATTTTTTGCTTGCTTATCACAACGCGCCTCATGTGACAACTAAGCAGTCACCAGCAAATTTGTTGCTACATCGTTGACTATGAAGTAGACTCGACGTTGTCAAGCCAGAGGTGGGAGGAAGGGTTGCATATAATCACTTCAAGCAAACCATGGCTCACCCACGTCGTGACCATGACATGGCAGTCGGTGACCGAATGATGGCTCGCAATTATCGTGGCAGACCCAAATGGGTCTCTGACGTTGTGGTTGGGCAGTCAGGTCCTTTGTCTTTTACCGTTCGTGTTACCACTCCCAGGGGCAGTTTCACGTGGCGTCGTCACAAAGACCAGCTGTTCGGGTGGACGAGCATCGAACCAGAATAGATCAGAGTTCCTGGTGGTTCAGCCGAGCATCGACCCAGGGACATCCTGCGCTCCTACCGCCAGTGGTCCTAAGGTTTCGCAAGACATTCAAACGACGGGTGCAAGACGCTACTCATTGAGAGACCGTCGATCACCTGAGAGATATCAAGCTGGAGTTCAGCTTGGTAGAGTGTAGCCAATATAAAAGGGGAGGAATGTGGGGTCCAACCGAGCGCCGCATTTGATCAAGCCGGTAATGCGCACGTGCATGAAACGTATAAAAAGCATATGCCGCTTCTCGCCCGGGGCTTATCTGGACCGGGCCACGGAACGATGAACAAGAGGCACATAACGTAGTTCGCTCTCAGGAAACTTGTCTGCTCGTCTTCCGCATGAACCAGCGCCCACACGACAAAAGGTTTAGTTCACTGAGGAGAGGCGCAGTCACCGGGCCCAAGGTAAACTATCGGCGTCAAATAAAACCCGAACAGCGGAGCGCGTGTTTCAAGCATTAGAAACAGTATAGTGTTGGCCGCACAGTTATCACCTTTAACAGGCGTGCACATCCGGTTTGGCAGCACTGCGCGATCCTCCAACAGTGCGTTATCTCAGTTTCTGCTCTAGTTTTCGTATGGTGGTAACGGTGGTCATCGTGGGCGTGCCAAGCGCTTTTGATCGTATCACTCGCTATTCTTTGCTTGTACTTCAGCATCGCAGTGCAATCGGTGACTTGGCACGATAAAACGAAAAGAGATATATAATCAGTTTGCGGTGGATTTTCAAACGATCGTCGTTATCGTTCGCCAGCGCAGCTTCACCTGCACCCTTGTTGAGACCGACCCAAAAACGCATCACTTTAACTGCAAATGCCCAGCCTTTGTTCAGAAGAGAGAGCGCGAAACGTTTCGCTTTACCGGCACGAAGTGAAACAGCGTGAAATTGCAAGCATTATGAACCAAATTTTGTCTACTATAAATAGAATTAGCCAGGAATTCCACAATTATGGACTCTGTGATGACAAACCGTGCTACAGTACTTAATAGCTTAACCTCTATTTTTTCGGTTCCTTTCAAATCCCATACCTCGAACACAAGCAGAAATATTGCTCTATAGGGGGATTGCGCAGTGCTGCCACACCAGATGTACGGGCCTGTCTGTTCCAATGACAGGTCGATGGCGTGCACTATGCATTAATAAGGCTTGTGCCACGCGCTCCGCTGTTCGCGTTTCATTTGATGCCGATAGTACATGTCTGTTTTCAAGCAAAATCTATCTATCTGTGAGGATTTCTTGTCCTGCAATTGAATTAAGCCACGCACATCCCTGTTGGATGACGCCAGCAATCATTCTTTCTCGGCCTTCAACGTAAAATAAATTATGATTCTGTTTTTAAGGGACAAAAGCATATTTTCCGACGAAATCGAGATATCATACCTTCGATCGAGATCTCGTACTTTCGCAGATGAGGCTCGTAACTTCACCCTGTCGTGGTGAGACTTTAACTCAGCAGAGTGTTGTAAAAGCCACTCGTGCCTTCGCATACGATCACTCGAAGCCGGAATTGCTCTCCTTCTTCACTGAACTGATTGCATCACGCCCCAGCTTCCCACATCTAGCGTGGTTTCTCATGACTTCCGCGCTCAGACCCCTTCGACCAATCCACGATGTCAATTGCGCGGTTGCTAACACCCCCTGTAAATTCGTTTGCGCCGCGTGGCACACACTTGTTTGGAGCATAGGCCGCCGCATTTAGGATTAAACCCTATCGAGCAATAGATGGCATTTTGCTCGCGAGCGTTCATCACCATTTTCGTCATAATCATCATGATTAGCTCAGTAGCGCCAGCAGTGACGCCTGGCTGGAAGGCCGCGTGGTGGTACATGGCACACAAGCGCGGTTCTCTTTTGCTTGTGGCGGCTGGCGCGAAAGGTCGCCTACCCGCTGTGTGTCCAAGGTGATGGCACCGCAGGTTGTTTCTCATGAGCCTGTCGTAATGAGTCGAGTATTGTCGACGCCGCCTTCGCATTACCTTGTGTGTGTTCTGAAGTTTAATTGAGTGTAATGGAATATTGTGTAAGATTGTTTATCGCGTTGATCAACAGTGACGTATTATGTTCACCTGAGGACCTCGTCGATGTATACGTAGTTTAATAAATGAGTTGTTTGTTTGGTCTGACCACGTCTGCTGTCTCCGTTCGCTCTGAGAGCGGCGCTCTCAATTCGAAACCCCATACATTGAACATGCCATTTTGCTTCGTAACGCATGCCGTCATCACATCACACCAGACCGGTAAGAAAATTTACTCATTTAGCCCATGTTTATTAATTATTTTGTTAGTGTAATCTGTGGGGGAGGAAGGTGTTTCGGTTAGTGCTTTCCGCGTTTCCCCCGAGGTGATGAGTATTTTGCGAAGCCACGAGCAATACCAGTCAGAGAAAGCTTCGTTTGGCTGCAAGCATTACTTGAAATGTCTACGCGTGTACAGCCAGTTGTCAGTCAAGTAGGCTTTGCGCACAAGAGCAAGAGAAAATGCTTTTCGATACAAGTTTGCAACGTATTTGAATGTGAATACGAAAATCAAAATAGTTCCAGATCAAGGATGGTCTGCATTCATTGATAAAACAAATCAGTTTTTTTCTACGATCTGTTTCTGTCATTTTTTTTGGATTAGTACTCTGGAACTGCACCGACTTGACATTCTTCACGAATTGCGAAAAAAAGGCATGGATACTATCTGCGCCTAAATCTCAGGAAACATAAGTTTAAGCATACGCATGCCTTTATTTTTGTTGTTGTTTTGCTTTTAAGAACACTCATGGAAGATGCGCAAGAAAATTTCTCACACTTATTGAAATGGTTTCTAACTTCAACAAAGCATTTTTCGACATCAGCCTATATTATTTTGATGTACTCATGCTCTACTTCTATGCATTGTCACCAAAATATTGCGATGGCACCTGACGGCCATTTAAAAAAAAAAAGCTCGACGCTATCTTCACCACTCAAGCACATCACCTCGGTCGGTTTTCAATGCATTAAAGTGCACTATAATTACGCTTAGTGCTTCTCGTTGCCATGAGCTCCAGTAGGCCACTTTTTCAGAAGTTTTCCTTTGATTTTTAGCTTTTCGTTTGTGCATTCGACCCGCCAGCACTGCATGAGTCTTTTTCCATGCGTTACAATTTTTGCGCTACGTATGCCTATGAAGATTAATGAATTCCACAAAAATAGTTGAAAGAGCAGCAGATGCCATGATAAAGCTAAATAGGAGAAGTACGCTCCTACGTTCAGTTTTGCCAAGCAGTGCGAAACGTTCCATGAAAAAAATCAGTGCCAGAATTGTTGAAATCAGTAGGCAATGGTCAGGGCAGTCTCCAATGCAATAAACTATCAATTTACACCAGAACATCAGCGGGGCTTGTTGGTGCATCACTTTGAAGAATAAAATTTGACGCCTAAGCAGACAAAGACGAGTCAGCAGAAAAACGTCTTTTTTTTAACTTTTTGCTGGGGGTGATTAGACGTATGTACTTTTTTCCCTCAAGCAAGCTATCAGCGATCACTAGTATGGGTTCGAGAAATACTAGAGCGCAAATGCAAATCAAATTCCTTGCATTATTTTCACTTCATGAACTGAAAACCATCAGAAGACGTGCAAATCAGGAATAGGCATGGAGAAAGCCTAAACTGGAAATGCAACAATTTTCTTGAGCAGTGGTCACTGGGACATCCCACAGCTCTAAATGGACGCAGATATATAAGCCTGCTAGTCTAATTTTGTCAATGCCTACAAATTCACAGTCGGACTATTCTTTTGTAGATTAAGTGCCTAAAAAAGGGGAGAAGAAGGGACGCCTCAGACCACAGCAAACTTGCATAGTTATGACAGTCGTGATTAACGTTTGATACTTTAATTTGGATTGCAAACGCAAATGCTGCACGATAGAAATCGAAGTATTCATTACTGGATACTTGCATTACAATATGCGCCATTAATTTTCAAATGTAGCGCATCCTGATTAACCGCACAAGTAGAGAATGAACACGAACGTATGCGAAATCATCACTCTGGAAACGCTGTTCGGCGCTGAGTCAAATTAGGAACAGCTCGTTGTCACATATATTTATGGGGCTTAGATGCTGAAAGCGCATTGTTCCCGTGCCTTTTGTACATCCAGTGCACTGCTGCGACGGTACAGCTCATTAGCTAAAAGATTCCTCGCAGGGGAGCGGAACTTTTAAGCGGCGTTGGCGCACATCTGCAAAGGCTGTGCCACATAAGCACAGCCGCTGAGAATGGCATGCGGAAGAACCACTGTCACATTCCCCCCCCCCCCCCGCAGTGGCGCACACGCAATGAATACGATGTTGAGCATCAAGCGAACGAAAACCGCCACTCTTTAGGATTTCTCACTTCGCGATAAGGTAATTGAAAGAATTGGAGAGAGCCATGTATAGTTGTATCGAGGGTGTTTGTCGTACAATGAGTGACACATTATACTGATGCGTGGGCGCGCTTCGCAGCCACCGCCTTAGACGTTCAAGCACGACTACGCTTGTCCCGGTAGACTCGCACGCTGACTGCATACCAGACCGATTATGTAATCTGTGAACTCTGGCGCCACCTTTGAGTCGCTGCGAAGAAACTTCCACTCCTGCAGCACTGTTTTAACGACGATAGTTTTTCTTGGGCCACTTTGACGCAAAAATTTTGGTCTGTTTGTTTGTCCGCCGTAGCGATACTCCAAACGGCACCAAGCGATATTCCAAACGGCCAACCCCATCCGCAGTGTCAACCAATATTGCTCAAGCTGCAGCGTTCATACTTGGGCGATGGTTAATTAATATTTGGCCCCATATCTGCATGTCACACTACAAATGTCGTCAAAAGACGGTAGTCTTGCGTCTGGAGAGAATGAACAAAACGTTTACTTGATGTTCTGAGCAAGAAAATTGTGAATAGTATTCTGGAGGCACTGCGTTAGAGTGCCTCGAGCGTGCGAGCAGCGGAGCTGAACGAGCGCATGAAGTCACGTCACACGTGACATGTGAGCTCTATCTGGCAGTTATCTTAAAAAGCGAGCTGCGTGGCATGTGCGCCTGTCTCTGAGGTAATAAGGGGTAGAACGCAAGGTGAGGGGAAGGTGCTACAGATTCAGCTTTTCGGGACACGAGCGATTTAGTTCGTCTTGACCACACCACGTGGCGTATAAACCTTAAAGAAATCAAAAGTCCCGACATCATGTATGCCATGACGTAGCACTAAATATATTATATATTCAAAAGAAACTGTGCACACACCCTGGAATGCTAGCTTCACCTCAGTGCGCAGGTAAGAGCGTGGTGTGTTGTTATCCCGACAGCGACGAATGGCAATGAATGGATTGACAGCTTTTCAAGAGATACCTGTGCCAGACAGCTCGCCGCATTTCACACGAAATATGTGGCCGTCGTAGACCTTAGTGTCTTAAAAGAAGCATGATTGTTTTTTATTTGTTTGTTTTTAGTTTCTGCGCTGCGGTATTGGTTTGGATATCAGAAAAGCATGCTGCTGTAAGGATTTCGTGTTCACCGAGCGTCAAGCCTTATGATTGGGTACGAACAGTACATTGCGGTTGCATAATAGCCAATTTTTTGTGTGTGTGCACGTACACTACTTAGGTGAAGCTCACTCCTTGCGTACCGTTAGTACAATCGGATTACTTTCAGAACGCTTAAACTGAGAGTATGAAAAGGAATATAAGGATGATATGTATTTTTGTTTTCATTTAGTTGTCAAATGGGGCGGCCACCTACAGCTTGGTGTTGTCGAAGCGGCTGTGGCACGCAGTCAGGCTTGCTTTCACACATCACCATGATCTCGGTTTCGCACGGACATCTTTGCTCGCGATCAATGCCGGTACAGATCGATTTAGTGCTCAAGGCCGGTACGGATCGAGGCTAGACACTTCTTTCTTAGTAACACTTCGGCGTGCACTCAGTTCGCTGTGTGTGCGTCTAAATGTTACTAAGAAGTCAAACCCATTCGTCCAGATTTCCGCACTACTACTATTCGCACTATTACCCTGTTAACGCCACATTTATGCACACGTTGAAGAACCTCCGGTGGTTGAAATTTTCCGGAGCCTTGCATATACAGAATCCGTAATAAATATATGCCGTAATTTCAAGGCGTTTCACTCCAAGTGTTAATAATACTTTAATAACAGACGCAGCACCTGACAGTGTCAATCCACACTGTCACGTAAGAGTGAAATCGACGTTTGAATAACGTTTCGGCTGGGGGCACGCCTTCGTCAGCATGGATGTACTACATGCTACCGTCTCTATATATAGGTAAGTAGACGTACGTACACTAAGCGTACTGCACCACAACCGGAATATATGCGCATCAAGAACAAATTAGCGGTGCATGGTGCACAGAACACACCCACACTCCCCGGTGAATCGTAACAGCAATAGTAAGTATATGGAGTTAGACAAGAAACGTTGTACTCGCGCATAAGGCGTCCGCGCCTAATGTCAGCAATTCTGTTGAAACATTACAACTTGTAGACGCAAAGCGAACGCCCAAAGAAATTTTCCAAAGTCACTTCGTGCAATGTATGGGTATTCAAAAAATTTTCAGGACATTCTTACCTCCTCCGATGTCCGTAATATTGATTATATTTCATCCACTGGTTGCCAATATTGTTGCAATCTTTCACACAAGGCATGCAATCAGATGATCGAATACCACTGCTGCTGAAAGCACCGCCAATAATTTCAGCTTGAAAATTCGTAGTGAGTTTTCTTGTGAGACAGATCATGTAGTTTATATGCTTGAGTGCTCCATTTGCAAGTTGGTGCATATCAGTCAAACTAACAATGTGTTTTTGTACTGGTTCACTAACCACAGCAGGCACGTGCACTCTTTGCTTCAACCGTTATCTAGCCACGTTACCCATCGTGCATACCTTCGAATAATTCTGGGTGACGATAGTGAAAGTGGAATTCACTTCTCAATAAAAGCACGAACTGCACGAATAATTTTTACTTCCCAAGGTGAGAGCGGCCTTAAGCAGCCTAAACGAAAACGCTGGTAAATCGTCTAGCATGCTTGCATACCGTATACCAGTCATTCCTAAATGCTGTCACAAAAGTGTTGCTTTCTGTGGTCGTTTTTTGTCTGATTTTGTTCGCAGAGTGCAAATATGATAAGTACCATGTCTCAAAGTGCCTCATTGCACAGCGGCGCGGTTTCTGTGTGTGCACCACAATCCCATAACTTCTTTTCGATGTGCATAGATTCTGATTGTGGTGCACTGTGCCCTATAGTTTAAATTTTCCCACATTTACAGGGTGCTTTAACTAAAATCGCAAAGTAATAAAATTATATACATGAGCACTACACGTCTCCAACTAGCGCAGTATGCTTCTGAGTTATATAGAGCATGTCAAATTATTTTTGTAGTCCACCAAGCTACGCAATTCACAAAGGTTGTCTAATTAACATTGCAATAGTGACACTAGAAAAAAATCTGCAATACAATATTTCTGGCGCTTAAACCAAAATAATAAAATTTTCATTCTGCGGTAAGGCACTGCCTAATTTTTCGAGCCTCTGTTTGAAGTTCGCCTAATCGAAACATTAGTGCCTCAAACGCGCTGCGCTTTTGTATCTTCAAATGTAGTTTCAAGGCATGATCAAAGACTGTTCCCGAAAGAAGGTCGTCTGAACAGGCTATCTTTGAGTAATAATGACGTTAAGCTAATGAAGTGTTGTTTCGATATAAAAAGGAAAAATACATGGACGAAAAAGCGGTCGCCTTGTGCAAATGTGATGCCAGACTGCAGGCAGAAGGCGACGCAGCAGCACTGGCATTTTCTTTTCTTTCCAGTGATCAACGATTATTGAAACATTGGTTGCAAACTAGAGTCAAACAAGCAATGCGCGCTTGATCTGTTCATTAGTTTGATGAACCATCATTGGGTTTGGCTCACGAACACTGTGTGAAGAGCAGTATAAAGTGAGCTTCGATCAGTTCGCTTTATGAATTTACAGACAGAACTTTAAAGCTAAAAGCACTTGTTAGCGTTGAATTTTTTTCCAGTCTTTATTTATTCACTCTGTTGTATATTAGCGCTCACATAAACACACTAAACCAAAATACCCGGAAATAACCTCAAAAACTGGGTAAACCACTTCTTCACGCACTATTTTTTCTGGTTTTTTTTCACCTAGTAGTCGAAGTAAAAATTTACTCTCGTGCTAACTGAGTTTTTGAACGTAAAAAGAGTAGTAATTGTTTAGACAACTGATGTGTTGAGTGAGTTAAGAGAGTGAAAACTTTCAAAGCTTTCAGAATGTTTTTGACGTGAGTTCTGAGATTTATTTCAGGTGGTAAAAATTTAAGTTCACGGGTGGATTTTCCCACAATCTACAAATTTAATAAATATGAAATGACGGCAGAATTTATGACGAGTTAACATACAGACGAACACGCGCACACAATAAATGCAGAATAAAACACTATTTAGGATCACTGCCTGCTGGGCGTGTTCGCAAAGGTTCATGATGAAACAAATCACACTCAGAAAGGACACAGACTAGCGCTTACTAGCAACTGAAAACTTTATTACGAAACGAATACTAATAAATACATCACACGCATGTACGTCATTCCCAACTTCTCCTGTCATCAACAACGTGATATTGCCACATTGAATATGCAACGCGAAGAGGACAACGAAGAACACGCGCAGCGAGTGAAGAAGACGAGGTTCTCTCCCGATCAGTTTGCCAGTATTCTAATACAATTAAAGTGAGATCCCTGGATTCGACTGCTGCTGTTTCTGCATTGTGACAATATAACGAAATATGCACTCCCATAATTGATGACACACAACCGGAAGCAAACACGTGTCAAGAACTAAGAAAAGAAAACGTCCAACAGAAAAAACAAAAAAACGTAAAACAAAAAAAACACTGGGTTATGTGACGTCCAAAAAAGCAAATTCCCCGTCTATTAGTAAAACTGACGTTTGACTGACGCAACTGTCCCCTCCTTTCCTAATTCTATACGCTTCCATTATTTCTCTCGTCGTCCGCTTGTGCGGGGGACAGGCTCCTACTCGTGGAAACAGCAGACGTTTATGCAAAAAAACTGTCCTCGGAATGGAGCCATCAAGTTCGGTATTTCAAAAACTGCTTGCGAGTAGCCTGTCGCACTCTGAGTGGAAATAGACACCTTCACTACCGAGAGTGGCTACGGCTGTGAAAGAGTGCCACAGAGGCCTTGTGGAACTAAGTACGTAAAAGTTTGCTCAAGAAGGAAAGATGCACAACTACAGAAGGAAAGGTCCTGATCCTAGGAGATCTGGCTTTGCCTGACCATTATAGAAAGCTTCTTCAACACGAACCCAAGTTCTCTGTAGAACCAGTTCTCTCCCGTGCCAAGAAGGTGGAAGTGGCCAGGCCCGTGGCAAGCCGTGTGAAGGACGAGGAAAAACTGAGGTGCAGTACTGACTGCGTGAATGTGTTTTCGTCTAGCAATGTAACACCACACATAGCAAAGAAAATCGGACCTGTGATTAAGTTTCTGTCTGATAGTGGTAGTCGTATCGCGGTTTCGGATAAGGAGGATTACTTTGTGATTTTTGCCAGAAATGCTATATTTGGAGAAGGCCCAGCTGCTGTAAAAAAGAATTTCCGGAAAGTTTATGAGAAGGTCAACCTTGTAAAACGTCGGGCGGTTAGGAAGCTAGGTGACTTGAGCCTGAGTAGGCTGTCTTCGGCGGTAAAAGGCGAAAAAGGCTTGTTGCTGGAAGCGTTCTTTACGGTAAAAACACAAGAAAAACCTTCCGTTCCGAACCATTGTCTCAGAGAGAGGTACCTGGCTACGTCTTGTGTCCAAATTTTTCCAAAAACGTTTGAATACGCTCTGGTTTTGTGCCCCATTTTGGGTTTCCAACTCCAAGGAAGTAGTAGACTACTTAAAGGGTGAATATGTAAGGGTCTCTGATGCTTTCACTCTTGATGTCATCGATTCGTACTATTCTGTTCCACGAGGTCCGTTACAACAAAGCGTACAAGAGTACATGACTGACAAAAATGATGAAGTGGCTTTTTGTAACGCCTGTTGTGGGTCTGTAAAGGTTTTATGGAGATTTCGGCCATGTATCTGAGTTCTACGCTAATGAGGTGGAATGAATTGTACGTCCAGAAGGAAGAGATTTGCCTTGGGTGTAGTGTCGCCCCGATCTTACGCAATGTTTTTGGGGCAAACTTGTCACAGGAGTAGGTAAGGAGCTAGATGGTATGAATGTGAAGCTGTTCAGATTTGTAGATGACTACCTTGTTTTGGTAAAAAACGATCCGGATATCAGCACGTTAATGGCTATTTAGAAGCTTTCAGGAAAAACGGGCGCGGTTTACATTTTTCCTTTGAGAAGCCAAAGGAATTACGCATTCAGTTTCTGGACCTAAAATTGTATTTGCCTCCTTTTTACACGTGTCGGATGTATCACCCTATATCGAAAAAACCATTGATGAGCCATCATTCGGCACATTCAAAGATAATAAAGGATGGGATCGCAACTTCTTGCATCAAAGCTGCTTTCATGAAATCGTGCGTACACTCAATGAATGAGAGTGTATCCGCACAGATCAAGCGCTTTAGGGGAGCTGCTTACCAAAATGATTGTATCCTTTTGGCCTGTGAGAAGAATTGTCGGGAAGTAAAAAAAGCAATAACTGGCATACGTGAAGAGAGGTGACAAGTTAAGGGTGAAAAAGAGTGGGCAGTGGTCATCCCGTATTTGCTCATTATTTCACATAGGTTGAAAAAAGTTGCATTAGGTATGGCGTGGGGGTTGTTTTTTTTCAGCTGAAAACAAATTATCAAGGATTTATCCAGCAGTAGAAAAACTAGTTAACAAGAAAGGAACTGAATAAACGAACAGATGTAGCATAAAACATGGCAGGACGTACGTTGAGTGCAAAAAAGATGTTGTATACGGAACTCCTTTCGCATGTGGAAAGGAATACGTTGGCAAGATGGGTAAGTGCATAAATGTACGCCTTCGTGAACATGACAGTTCACTAAAGGGGGCCCCTTACTCACACTTAGCGACGCATTGCAAGGAGTGCACCTGCCAACCGAAAATTTCCGACGCACGAATAATTGACAGACACAACAAGGGGACGACGAGAGAAATAATGGAAGCGTATAGAATTAAGAAAACGGGGGACAGTTGCGTCAGTCAAACGTCAGTTTACTTCATCATCAATTCTTTATTCATCAAGTGCGAACATGAAAAAGTTTATGGGTACAGATTCACTGGGAGGTCCCAAGGTAAGAACCGCAGGCGGGACCTCCCACGGGAAAAAAAAGAAGGTAATCGTCAAGCACCATTGAAATACAATTGTGAGCAATTAAACACAGTATAAACACTACTAACAAATGCGGAATTCGCTCTTTTAAACGTCACATGACCCAGAGTTTTGTTGGGTTCTAGGTTTTTTTGTTTTTTTGTTTTTTCTGCTTGACGTTTTCGTTTCTTAGTTCCTGACACGTGTTTGTTTCCGGTTGTGTTCCATGAATAATGGGTGTGCATATTTTGTTATATCACGTTGTTGATAAGGACAGGGGAAGTCGGGAAGGCCGTTACATGCGTGTGATGTATTTATTTGTGTTCGCTTCGTAATAAAATTTTCAGTTGCTAGTCATCGCTTGTCTGTGTCCTCTCTGAGTGTGTGTATTTTTAGTGCTTGTTTCATCATAAAATTTTACCAACACGCCCAACTGGACAGTCATCCTAAATGCAATTTCTAGTACAAAGGGCCCTTTTCCGCGTGTTAACACCGCCTTCCTTTCTGAGCCTGCAACCATCTCCTCGTTAATGGCTCTCTACGTTTGCAAGATTCGCATTGCCTCATGGTACAACCGAGCGTCGCTGTACCCCCTGGATGTGCAACGTTTGGGTGGGTTACTGACTCCTACTCCTGGAAACAGCAGACGCTTATGCAAAAATCTGTCCTCGGAATGAAGCCATCAAGTTCGGTACTTCAAAGACTGCTTGCCAATGGCCTATCGCACTCAGAGTGGAAATGGACACCGTCACTTCCGAGAGTGGCTACGGCTGTCAGAGAGTGCCACAGAGGCCTTGTGGAACCTGGCACGTAAACGTTGGCTCAAGAAGCAAAGACGCACAAGTACGGAAGGACAGGTCATTATCCTAGGAGATCTGGCTTTGCCCGACCATCATAAAAAGCTTCTTCAACACGGACCCAAGTTCTGTGTGGAACCTGTTCTCTCCTGGCGGCTGCATTTCCGATGGAGGCGGAAATGTTGTAGGCCCGTGTGCTCAGATTTGGGCGCACGTTAAAGAACCCCAGGTGGTCAAAATTTCCGGAGCCCTCCACTACGGCGTCTCTCATAATCATATAGTGGTTTTGGGACGTTAAACCCCACAAATCAATCAATCAACCTGTTCTCTCCTGTGCCGAGAAGGTGGAAGTGGCCAGGTTCGTGGAAAACCGTGTGAAGGACGAGGAAAAACTGAGGTGCAGTACTGATTGCGCGAATGTCTTTTCGTCCAGCAATGTAACAACGCACATAGCAAGGAAAATGGGACCTGTGATTAAGTTCCTGTCTGATAGCGGTGGTCGTATCGCGGTTTCGGATAAGGAAGATTACTTTGTGATTTTGCCAGGAAAGCTATATTTGAAGAAGGTTCAGGCTGCTATAGAAAAGAATTTCCGGAAAGCTTATCAGAAGGTCAGCCTTGTAAAACGTCGGGTGGTTAGGAAGCTATAGCTGAATTGAACCTGAGCAGGCTGTCTTCAGCAGTAAAAGGCGAAAAAGGCTTGTTGCTGATAGCGTTCTTTACGGTAAAAACACACAAGAAAAGCCTTCCGTTTCGAACCATTGTCTCAGAGAGGGGTACCTGGTTACGTCTCACGTCCGAATTTTCGCAAAAACATTTGAATACCCTCCGGTTTTGTGACCCGTTTTAGTTTCCAACTCCATGGAAGTAGTAGACTACTTAAAGGGAGATGATGTAAAGGTCTCTGATGCCTTCAGTATTGATGTCGTCGATCAGTACTATTCTGTTCTGCAAGGTCCGTTACTCCAAAGTGTACAAGAGTGCATCACAGACAAAAATGATGAAGTGGGTTTTTGTAAAGCATGTGGTGTGTCTGTAGAAGTTTTTATGGAGATTTTGGCCATGTAACTGAGTTCCACGCTAATGAGGTGGAATGAACAATTGTACGTCCAGAACGATGAGATTTGCCTTGGGTCTAGTGTTGCCCCGATCCTAAAGAATGTTCTTTGGGGCAAACTTGACACAGCAGTAGGTAAGGAGCTAGATGGTATGAATGTAAAGATCTTCAGGTTAGTAGATGACTACCTTGTTTTGGTAAAAAACGATCCGGATATGAGCACGTTAATGACTGCTTGGAAGCTTTTAGGAAAAACGGGCGTGGCTTACAGTTTTCTTTTGAGGTGCCAAAGGAACGACGCATTCAGTTTCTGGACCTGAAAATTCATTTTTCTCCTTTTTACACGTGTTGGATGTATCACCCTATATCGCAAAAAGCATGGCTGAGCTATCATTGGGCACATTCAAAGATAATAAAGGATGGGATTGCAACTTCTTGCATCAAAGCTGCTTTCATGAAATCGTGCGTACACTCGATGAATGAGGGTGTATCCGCGCAGATCAAGCGCTTTAGGGGATTTGGTTACCAAGATGATTGTAACCTTTTGGCCTCTGAGAAGAATTGTAGGGAAGTAAAAAAATGCAATAACTGGCATACGTGAAGAGAGGTGACAAGTTAAGGGTGAAAAAGAGTGGGCAGTGGTCATCCCGTATTTGCTCATTATTTCACATAGGTTGAAAAAAGTTGCATTAGGTATGGCGTGGGGGTTGTTTTTTTTTCAGCTGAAAACAAATTATCAAGGATTTATCCAGCAGTAGAAAAACTAGTTAACAAGAAAGGAACTGAATAAACGAACAGATGTAGCATAAAACATGGCAGGACGTGCGTTGAGTGCAAAAAAGATGTTGTATACGGAACTCCTTTCGCATGTGGAAAGGAATACGTTGGCAAGATGGGTCGGTGCATAAATGTACGCCTTCGTGAACATGACAGTTCACTAAAGGAGGCCCCTTACTCACACTTAGCGACGCATTGCAAGGAGTGCACCTGCCAACCGAAAATTTCCGACGCACGAATAATTGACAGGCACAACAAGGGGACGACGAGAGAAATAATGGAAGTGTATAGAATCAAGAAAACGGGAGACAGTCGCGTCAGTCAAACGTCAGTTCTACTAACAAATGCGGAATTTGCTCTTTTGAACGTCAAATGACCCAGAGTTTTGTTGGGTTTTAGGTTTTTTTGTTTTTTGTTTTTTCTGTTTGACGTTTTCGTTTTTTAGTTTCTGACACGTGTTTGTTTCCGGTAGTGGTCCATGAATAATGGGTGTGCATATTTTGTTATATCACGTTGTTGATAAGGACAGGAGAAGTCGGGAAGGCCGTACATGCGTGTGATGTATTTATTTGTGTTCGCTTCGTAATAAAATTTTCAGTTGCTAGTCATCGCTTGTCTGTGTCCTCTCTGAGTGTGTGTATTTTTAGTGCTTGTTTCATCGTGAAATTTTACCAACACGCCCAACTGGCAGTCATCCTAAATGCAATTTCTAGTACAAAGGGCCGTTTTCCACGTGTTAACACCGCCTTCCTTTCTGAGCCTGTCACCATCTCCTCGGTAATCGCTCTCTACGTTTGCAAGATTCGCATTGCCTCATGGTACAACCGAGCGTCGCTGTACCCCCTGGATGTGCAACGTTTGGGCGGGTTACTGACTCCTACACCTGGAAACAGCAGACGTTTATGCAAAAAACTGTCCTCGGAATGGTGCCATCAAGTTCGGTACTTCAAAGACTGCTTGCGAATGGCATATTGCACTCAGAGTGGAAATGGACACCGTCACTGCCGGTATTCCGGAGAAGTGGTATTCCGGAGAAGTTGCTTTGAGTGCCTCAAGCGGGCAGCGGAGGCTCACAAGCGCATCAAGTCATGTCACACGTGGGCCAAGAGCGCCACCTGGCAGTTTTTTTTGAAAAACAAAGTGCGTTGCCGTGCGCGCCCGTCTCAGAGGTGATAAGGTGTAGAACGCGAGGCAATGGGTAGGTGCCGCCACCATCTCGTCTTAGCAAAGCGTTGGAAACACTTCCCGTTCCGTGCAAGCGTTGCATTGTAAGCGCAGCGTGATAAGCACTACTGTCTTTAAAGAGACTTAGTATGCGTTTTCTAGTAAGAGATGCATGTGCAAATTATATGCGTGTTGTTACGATGCCCCAGACATGGGCAATAATTGCTTTTAAATTGACAATTGCACAAGTATGAACGCTCAACCTTGAGCAACATTGGTAGTCGCTTTGGACGGGGCGGCCATTTCAAGTACTCAATGCCGGCAAGAGTGGACAAACAGACAAATGTGAAGACAGACAGACAGACATACATACAGACAGACAGACAGACAGACAGACAGACAGACAGACAGACAGACAGACAGACAGACAGACAGACAGACAGACAGACAGACAGACAGACGGACGGACAGATAGACAGATCAAAATTTTTGCTTCGATAGTCCCAAAGAAAGACTATCGTCTTTAAAAAACATCTGTGGTCCTCGCGTACCTTGAAGATTCATAGAAAGCGTCACTAGGGTAAAATGGGTCAAAAGACGCTGAAGCAGCTGCAACTTGCAGTCACGTGGTAATAAGCCCCGACGCCGGTTAAAAGTCACGTGTTATAAAACTCACTACGTGGTAAAACTGCATATTTACATCGTTTTACTACGTGCCTATGAGGTGGTGATAAAACTATGTCATGTACCACTTTTTACTCTAACACGAGGTAGTAATTTTAAACGCGAGAGAGTTTTTAGAGATCATCGCAGTGGTGCGCAAGCAATAGGCATCAGACTAATTGTTCTGCTTCTTGCAGTTGTGGCTGATTATTCAAGGACCGGTCGAACACATTGTACAGATTCGCCGCGAACTGCGAGACATGTTCGGTGCCTAATACCTGCTGATCCTCTGCCACGTGGTCCTGCATAACAAGGGTCGACAAGGAAGACGTCAGCGGTTACAACTGTTATGAGAGGCTGCCAGCTCCGCGGCCTCACACAGTTTGGCAACGGTGCCCAAGAAATAGGCATCAGACATTACTACATAAAAATGATATTCAAGCAGCCGGAATCTGGACGCCATCAAAAAAAATGCTCAAAGATAATGCGGTGCCCTCTGAATTTCTGCCTGTTCGCAGTCACAAGCAAAAAGATTTAATGCGGAAGAAATCATCTCCAGAGCGAGCTTCGCAAACATTGGCACGAGAGGCAGCAAGTAGGTTTCTGTGTCATTGCCATTGCTTTAAGGCTTTTTACAGCAACATTCTGATTCTAGGATGAGCTGTTCTGTGCATGTATTGCTGCGTATAATATTAACACATTTTAATATATGCTTAACTGTAATGACATGTGTGTCTTTTTGCTTATGCGGCATTGATTTTTACGTGAAACTAATCCTAGCCAGACTGAATTGCTGTGCGCGCAATGAGATGATTCATCATCACAAGCTCACTTTTTTATGTATGTGCATGCTCGGGAACTTTCTGCTGCCATGCCAGTGAGCCCTAGCATCAACAGTGCGCCATGCCTGTCACCTGTAATGCCTTTAGATTAATCGGACAGCAGTAGCATAAACTTTGTAAGTTCTAAATCAAATTTGATACAATAAAATAAGGATTGCAGGTGTACGTTTTCACATAAATTAAGTACCAACAGTATCACAAACCTTAAGATAAGAATGGAATCAAATATCACCGCTGAAAAAAAACTTTGCATGCATATAGTGTTTTCTTTTATTTCTGCACACAATGTGAACATAGCCAGTGTCTCAAACTTTAAGGTAAGCATCTCAAAAAGAAACTTCATTATTGAGAAAGCTTTTGGTTGTATATATTGTTATGTGCTGCAGACAAACACTTTGGTAGGAACCGGATAACGGAAGCTCAAAATATGTGGCGCTCTAAATAAAACTAGTGAGCTATTTACTTTGTTGCTGAGTAAAAAAATTGAGAGCTTATACAACATAAGAACAATGTAGTTATTGCAAAGATTTTGTGCTGTCACCAGTTATAAGACTGCCATCCCCGACTGTGTAGCTAAACTAGACACTTTGAAAGAGGAGAGAAGCGTTCTGGAACGAGTGATCCTGGTCGTTGTTCGCCTAAAAACATTTCTCTTCTTTAGGTGTTTGGCAGCAATGTTTCGGTGTCCGAAAGTACTGTTCACCGTTACTTTTATGACACCCTTGACCTCACGACAGCTGTTCTCACAGCAGCTGTACCATGGCCAAGTAAAGCCGAAGTGCAAAATATTGGGCCCAAAGGTTTGCGGCCTACAGAGACGTCAGTATTGTGCTTGACTGCACTGAAGTGGAAGCTGAAAAATCCCACTTTGCGTCTTGCCGCATCCTGACATACTCACACGAGGGGTTCATACGCTAAAGGCATTGGTTGGAGTTTCTGCTGGTGTACTAATAACTTTATTTATTGATTGCTTCGGTGGACGTGCATCTGAGAAAGCCTCCGTTGGCCATTCAAACATCTTGAGTAAACATGAACAGTTTGAGGATGATGTCATGGTAGACAGGGGCTTCAAAATTGATATGAAATGTAAGGCCATGGAAATTGGTGTGGTACAGCTGCCATTTCTCTGCAAGCAGACACAGTTTTCAGCAGCAGGAGCGGCAAAGGCCTTGGTGGTAGCAAGAGCCAGGGTGCACGTTGAAAGAGCCATACAGCGATTGAAGCTGTTTGGGATTCTTAAGGGGCCTTTGCCTGGGGAGATGTTTTCCTTTGCTGATGAAATATTTATCATTCTTGCTGGAATTTTCCATTTTTCCGCACCAATACTGGCTGAGAAACGGTTCCAGTGATGGATGTGGCACTTGTACAAAGGTCACAGAATGGAACGTGTGAACCTTGAGCAGTCACTGTCTTATTAGTTTGTGTTACACGGTGTAATATTAGCTCATGCTTCTAACATAGAGCCATATTTGTTTCGGCATTAGGCGGATATTTCAAGCTGATTTGTGTACCATATGTTATCAATCTCAACATTTTCAAGTGATCTTTGAATGATATAGCCAGAATTAAAAGTCGCTCTAACAAAAAATAAAGGTCCGAATTTTTCCGACGTCAATAAATTTACATTCTTGGCCAGGTACTCACAAGGTTCAACGATTTAATCTACTCGAATTACTGGAGCTATGATGGCACTACACAATTTCCGGGATTAAATTGGCTAAAATGCACTTATACTTTTCGAACACACAGGGATTTGTGGATGTGCGGCGCAACACTGTTATGTTAAAGAAGCTAGCTTTTCGTTACAGCCATTGCTTCGTTTCGTTGAGGCTTCATATTGTGCAAGTGGATGGAACAGTGCACCTAACAGTCCTGAACTGTTGGCACGCCAAATGGCACAAAGGGTGGTGGCAGTTTGTTGGCCGTGTAAGTGTTCTCACAAGAACAGAGTGTCTGCCCTTTGCATTAGGTAGTTTATGCAAGATTTTGCACTGATAATCTCCTCCCAACTTTAATCTCTGCCTGTTCACACAATTAGTGTATTTCTGCCCACCTTTACTTGCTTGATCATGGGAAGCACCATGTCTAAAATACCTTGAGGACATTTTAGACACAAAGCAGACGTGTGTCAGTGGCAAATAAAGTGCTCTGGCAGCATTAGGGTGCTGCTAATTTACAAAATTTATGTCTTGAAGGATAAAAACAATACTTTCATTTCATGATTGACAGGTTTCCGGGAATGATTTAAGCAAACTTGACTTTTGTCTGTTCTGGCGTTTATTGGCTCAAAATTTCTAAAATATGGGAAGTTGCGAGGCAACTGAGATTTTTCTGTTCTTTCATCTAGATAAGCACTATGAATGCTATAAAGGCAGAGATGGTAAGGAGAGAAAGAAGACACATAAGCACGTATGATAACCCTCTACATAAACTTTATTTTTCTTAGATATATTTCATGGTGTCTAATGTCCTGACATTACAATATGAATGCAACTATGATAGGGTGTGACTCTTCAGTCATCAATGGAGCACCACTAGTCAATGTAGTAGAGCTGAATATTTATTACCCTACATACGCTAGGGAGCTGAAAGCAGATGTGGTGTGGTTTATTCAAATCATCTGACCAGGTTAGTGCCACATCATCGCCATGCTAGTGTACTTTATTGAATATTGTTGCTCAATTCGTTACAAGCAGTGCTTTCTCATGCAGTGAATTTCAACACGGATGGCTCGCACAAAGCAGCTGTGCCGCATCTGTGTTTGTGAAAAGCAGTGCTATTGATTGTGCGAACGTAGCTTTGCAGTTTAAACGCAGTAATTACAATTGTTTTTGTCCATTTTGTGTATTTTTAACTAATGAATGTTATTTTTGGTGTGACTTTGGAAAATTTACTCTTCTCACTTTAGTGTCTAGTGAAAGGAGTATTGACACAATTGTGAGGCAAGACACTTTTTAGGTAGATTTGGGTGAACACACACTCATTATCCGCAAATATGAAGGGTAATATAGCCTTAAAATGAACGTTAATGTTTATATTATGCAACTGCTTGTGAAACAGAGTACGTGTCCATGTCGCTTTGAACCTGGTTCGTGTAAACAACCAGCCACCTAGCTTTGTGTGCTATTGTTCTCTAGCTCTCTCTCTTTCGTTACTCAACGGCACACGATACTATGCACGACATGTGTCCTGAGTGAGTTAGTGTTTAGTGTGCTCACATCGTCAAAATGTACTTCTATACAAGCTCATAATAATGTGCCGCATCTTTAATGTTTTCTGAAAGAGTAACTGGCTGCATGAAACGTGTCGCCAAATAGTGAACCATCGTGCACTCCAGCAAATTAGATTAACAGACGTTATAAGCGGGTCTTAAGCTACTTCGCTACTTATTGTGACAGAATGATTAACTAGGCGTAAATTTTTGTCAGTGCTCCTTGAAAAATTTTCTTCTTGCTAAACCCATTTGCTTTATTTCACATACATGTGTGACAGTTCACTGTTTTCAAGTTGTAGTACCTCGGTAGGCCATAATTTCTTTGCCAGACAAAAAAAGGCACCCTGAATTGTTTTAGTGTTCGTGAGATCTGTTCATGCCTAGTTCCTATTAAATGAACTGTGTATTTTCTTTCAAGTTGCCTATATTTATCTGTGTTGTAAACTCTAGCACGCACAACAAGTGACATGTACAGCAATAGAGTGAATTAACTGACGCTTTTCATAGGGAGCTCCTCACGCTTCGAAAACGGCTGACTGTTCAGAGCTTGCATTTTTTTTAAATAAAAGGCTTGTCTGAAACCCCGAGAGCTAGCTCCTTCAGTTCTGATCTGCAGTATGCATAAAAGTTAAAAGGCTGCTCTTCGCATGCAATTTATTTTGCTTTTATGCGCTATTTACTTTGTTCGCTAACCTTTTGTGATATTTAGAAGTTTTTCTTTTTATGTTTTTTTAAGGCGGTGGTGGCTCATAGTAAAATAGTGCAGGTCCATAAATGACCTTTTGTTTGCACTACGGATGCGTTTTGATGTGTTGTGTTGCACAAGTATGTCTTATGGTAGCTGTATGTCTTATTATGCACCTTTGTCTGTTCTTGCTGGTTCAGTGTGTCTTCCCGAAACAGTGTGAAATTACCTAGCCACTAATTCAAACTTCTTACAAAGCTTCTCTTGTATTGTTTTTGATATGCAATAGATCAGTCCCTTCATGTTTTTTTTTTTTCTCTTGTCGTGTGTACTGCTTGCACACCTTGCAAGGAATACTCTAGTAACACACTTTTTGCGATCAAACTTGCTTTATTTTTTCATAGTGTGAAGTGTCAATAGCCATTTTAAAAAGTTAAAGGAACCCTGACAACAAAATTGAAGCCTTGAGACATTAGTGCTGTTGTATTGTCCTACTTATGCAGGCACGTCCGACTAGTGGCTAAACTTGCTGTAAAGAGATCAACAAATTGTCAGAACATATAATTAAACTTTGGTAGAACTTAAAATACTAAAATATTGGGACATATTCTAGCATCCTTTTCACATTGCAATTAATCATGATTTCTTTAAATTGTACTAAAATAACAAAAACCAGTACGTCGGGCTGCCTAGCAGGAGAAGCGTGAAGCTCGATTATGAGGATGATCACATTGTTACGCGCAGTCAGATGCTATCATGCATACAATCAGTACTTTTGAAAATATGAGCATGTATATTACGTATTCAAGCTCTGTTCAGTGGTGGTTATGAGGTAAAAGAAACTGAATTGCCATTAGCAGCTCTGTTTTCGTTGGTGCCAAAGAACAATGTATAGCCGCGGCACATGCACAGTGAACTGTCACGCTGGACCACGAGCCGCCCTCATGTGCACCACGTGTTCTTACAGTGTACGACTTCATATTTGCCGTAGATATAAAAAATCGTATGACAATGTTTCACGGATGGTAAAATTGATTAAGATATTTTTTTATTCTATTGTAAGCGTGAATGCTTATTTAAGATTGCTGCGCCTAGTGACGTTGGCAGTAATATGATGCAAGTGAGTGACCCTGTGTGACATTACACAATAGCGACTGATGTCAGTGTCACAGATTCATGGGGTACGCATGATAAGAGGAGTAGACCACAACAAGGGCTGTCGTTGCCTGCCTTTATTGCTTTGGCATAGGACTTCTAAGGCTAGCAATGCTTCTCTTTTGCCGCCAAGGAGACACACTCTTGGTGATCTCGTGAATCCTTTTGAAGACGGAAGTTTCTCATCTCATTCTTTGAGCCCCACTGCAAGAGAGCTACAGATTCCGTGAGTTACAGATTCCGTGACAGTGCTTGGAGCCCCGATTTGAAAGCTGTACTCGCAGGGTAGCTAAACTTTGAGATCTTGTGATTTCAGGGGCTCCCATGCAGTGGGGCTCAAGTGTCACAATCACATCAAAATTATGCAAGCTTTACGGAAACAATACTTTGGAGCATTTCACGTTGAATTTTGTAATTACGAAACACGAAGTTACAAATTCCAAACTGCAAGCAAAAACTTTAACTTCAAGGGTCCCTAAAACATGTAATGCAGAGCTGGCAGCTACGCGGGAATTATGCCAAATTTGCAAGTGTTCATTGTTACCTCACATGCAGCATTGTCTCTCTGGATTATATTTTTGTCACGCTATTGCAATTTCATGATGCGATTATAAATATGTATGCGAATATTAGTGTTTTCTAGCAATATTTGGCCCTCGCCTATTTTGCTTAAGTTGAATGAACCACACAGAATTTAACAGCATTGATGTCTTTGTATATGATTTATGAGAAACTAAAGGTGTAAAAAACAACAAACACAGTAGTCGAGCAAAACAAGCATAAAATTCAAGCACATTGTCACACAAAACAACCAAGCAAACCATAAAAACTCCTGGTATGGGAATTGTCGTTTAGAAGTAATGCACATATTTTAGAGCCCAAGCAGAGGTGGGTGATTCATTGTAACTAAAAGAGACTATTGTCAGTAATGTGGGTCAGCAGCTATAAAATGTAAGCCAGCCACGTGCTTCACATCTAAACCATTCTTATCGCAACTGCCTTATAAATGTAAGAGCGCGGATATTCGCAGTTGTTTGACACGTACTGCAAAACAGTAATATATTCATCCTCCATTATCGTGTGCAGTTTTGAATAAGACTTCAAACACAAACGTGCGTGGCCTCACCACGTTCAAATTGCTCTTTTCTTTAACTAGCCATCGTTTTCACAAGAAAAATATAGTTTCTGGTTTGAGAATATTCTCACCTAATCACTGGCCTCATAACAATGAAGTGGCGAGATATTTCGTTGATTTGAATCATGTAGTTGCCTTTGCTTGGTCCCAACCATTCTACGGGGGTAGGGGGCAGCTTCTTGAAGGGTATAGGCAAATGTGGTCGTGCCTCATTGTGCTATCTGCAAGTCACGCTGAAAACTAATTTTGAGGGATAGCCACCACCTAAACCGCTGTCAGCTGTTTTTTTTTTCAGCCAAACTGTTAAACCTCGTTTCCAAGAATTTCGAAAAGGATCTTGAAATGAATGTGAAATATCTATGAATACATTGATAAAGCCTCATAACACAAATGCTTGCCGCCTCCTTACACCTGCAAAGCGCCACTATTCGATCACGGAGGGATAATGCCTTGCTCTTGTCTGGGCGGTCTCAAAGTTCTGTCCATATTTATATGGCACACACTTCGTCATCACAGACCACCACGCGCTCTCCTGGCTTTCGTCCTTGAGAGATCTCACACGTCGACTTGGTCGCTGAGCTCAGTGACTCCAAGAACATACCTTTGCTTTGACATGCAAATCTGGACATCTGCATCACGACACTGACTGCCTTTCTCGCCATTCAGTTGGCGAACCACCCGGCGTACCTGACAATGACGCCTGCGTGTGTTCCGTTTCTCAACTGACCCACATAGCAGACGAGCAACGCCGTGATGCAGCCTTATGGGCTATCATCAAGCGCCTCGACTCTTTTACATCGATCCAATCCTATCGTGCGTTCGTACTCCACAATGATACATTCTACCGGCATAACTTCCAATGAGACGGCCCACCTCTGCTGTTTGCTATACCCAAACACCGCTGCTCGGCTTTACTCCGTGAAAATAACGACGTTCCTACTGCCAAGCACCTCGGCGTGTCCCGTACATACGGCCGGATTCGCTGTCGCTTCTAATGGTTAGGTCTCGCACGCTCCGTCAGAAGATACGTCGCGGTGTGTGAGGAATGTTAGCGCCGCAAAACACCGTCGACGCTTCCGGCTCGGCGCATTCAACCAGTGGACATTCCTTCGTAACCTTTTTTTCGCGTCGGCTTAAACTTACTTGGCCCTTTTCACCTGTCTTCTGCTGGCAGTAGATGGATAGCTGTGGCCACTGACTAAGCCACATGCTACGCCTCCACACGCGCCCTCCCTACAAGTTGCGCCACAGACGTCACCAATTTTCTTCCACACGGCGTGATCTTGCTAAATTGTGCTACACACCAGCTGCTCACGAACCAAGGCCGCAAAAATTCTATCGAAAGTCATAGCGGACATCCTACGCTCATGTGCAACGCGCCACAAGCTCGCTACGTCGTACCATTCGCAAACAAATGGCCTCACAGAGCCTCTGAACCAAACCCTAACCGACATGCGTTCAAAGTACGTGTCCTCTGTTCACTCTGACTGGGACCTCGCTCTACCATACGTTATATTAGCGTACAATTCATCGCGCCTTGACACAGCTAGTTACTCCGCATTTTTTTTTATTTGGCCACGAACCCAATTTGCCCCTCTATACAGTCATTCCGTTGCCAGCAGCTTGTATCACAGAATATGCCCAGGACGCCATCAGCCGGGACACCCACGCACGCGAAACCGTTTGTTCTCGCCTTCTGACCTCCCAAGAAAACCAACGGCGTCGGTATGATCAACGACACCGCGATATACACTTTTTTTCTGGTTCACTGGTTCTGCAATGGTCTCCGACCAGGCACGTTGGCTCGTCTGACAAACTCCTTTCTCCGTACACAGGGCCATACAAAGGGCTTCGTACGGTGACTCCCCTCACTTATGAAGTCGCTCCTGCTGCCTCGTCATCTTTATTCACCCCTCGGGCCAGCGACTTCGTACATGCCACATGCCTGAAGCAGTATCACTCGCCCAGTGGCGTTGACGTCTAGATGCGCCGAGATAAAGCCTTTGGCGACTGGGGCTTTGCTACATGTAGGCTGCCGCAATGCATATTGTCAATGTGCGTGTGTGCCCGATGAAGATGAAGGTCGCTAGCTGCACGAGCTTGGAGCCAGACTGGCTTGCGCTGCAACCTCTCTTGCAGACATATTTTCTAAATAAATCATGTTTGCAACAGCACCGAGAAATGCGAAGGGCAGATAACATGGCAGGTGGGAAGGCTGCCGTCGATGATATATTACGCAATATTGTCACATAAGATGTATAATCGGCTAAGGGTGATGAACATAGGTGAATAGGGGTCCAGAAGCTTAGGCAGTGATCACAAACGTATCAAGCTGAGGTTCGGAAGAGCAATAAAATTGGAAAGGCGACATTACGAGCAGCCACACGGTAATATTTTTTCAGAAAGGCAAATAGAAATGAAAACTTAAGGGATTGCGAAAGTAGTCACCGAGTGTACTGAAATAGAGTGGACGTACAGAAATCTAACTCGATTGTATGAGTTTGAGCTTGCTAAGGTATGAGTCAAATACTGCAAAACGCAGTCACAAACCCGAGAGCTGTTGAGCTAAGGAAGTTAAGGGAGCCATAGTAAGACGTCAGGAAGCCTCCAGAAAACACAGGTATGTTAAAGAGAGGGGTGAACTGATAGATGATGTCAAAAGAATATGGGATAACTTTTTGATGCAGAAGGGAAGCATTCGATTTGATAAGTGAAAAGATTAGAGGAAAGGGGGCCGAATGGTTGGCGGAAGTAAACAAAAGGGATGGAAAGGCCGCTGAAAAGTTTTGGAACCATCTCAATTCTCGGAGTAATAAGACAAGCATCAACCAGGGGCTTATAAATACAGTTCAAGCGGTCAGACTAGAAGGTGATGAGGTAATGTAGTATATAAAAACAATGATGACAGAAACAATTTAAACACCAAAAAAGCGATGCATTCACCTTACCAGAACAGGATGAACCAACTAGCTTATTGGGTCCACTGGGACAACGAGAGTGAGAAAGGGCAGAGAAAAGAGTTCTTAACAGCACATCAACAAGCCCTGACGGCATCCCAATCATGCTAATAAAGAAACTAGGATGAAGCTCTAAGTAAACATTAGGAGAGGCAGCGAGCAAAGCAATCACGGATGGTGAAGCTCCCAATGGGTGGAAACTAAGCCGGATGAGTAGATCTATAAAGGAAAGGGGGACAAATCCGTTATAAAGAACGACCGTCCTATAATAATGACTTCAATAGTTTACACGCTGGTGATGCAGATAGTGAAGGAAAGACTACAGACATTGGTGGAGAATGAGGGGGTGCTGGGAGAACTACAAAATAGGTTCCGTAAATGAAGTAGGTTTCCGGACAATCTGTTTTCATTGTTGCTGTGTATTGAAGTAGCGTAAGAAGAGCACAGGCCCCTGTGGCCGGCATTTGTAGATATCAAGAGAGCTTACGATAGTGTGATTCAAGAAGACTTGTCTGGAATACTGGACACACTGGATGTGGGAGATGGAAGCAGTAATCTTCGAATGGATATCTCTCAAAGTAACAAGGTAGTTATCAAATGGTAAGAACAGGTATCTGAACCTATAGTGATACAACGCGGGCTTCCACAGGGATGTTGCTTGTTACCTTTGGTATTTATGCCGTATCTCCAGGGGTTAGAAACCAAATTAGAAGGAAGCCGACTAGGAATCAGCCTCTGTTTTTCCAAGAGAGGAAAACACATTAAACAGTCATTGGGAACATTGATGTATGCAGATTACATATTGTAATAGCCGACAACAAGGAAGATCTGGAGGAATAAAAGACATCTCTGGCAATGAGGGAGTAGGTTGAAAATGAAGTTCAGCTGGGAAAATTCGGCAATCATGATTTTTAATAACAAAGACAGTGAGCATACGATACAAAAGCCACGCTAAAAGTAGGGAATACATACAATACTGGGGCGTATGGATAAATAACGGGTCTGAGTATCAAAGGGAGCACGAAAGATACGTAATGACTAAGGAATACAGCTGCAATGAAAATAGGGCACTGTGGAAATACAATAGGTATGACGTTGTGAGAGGGATATAGAAAGGTGTCATGGTCCTGGGTTTGACGTTCGGCAATGTGGTCTCGTGCATAAAATCAGAAGTTCTATCAAGATTGAAAATCAAGGAACGTGGCATAGGCAGACTTGATTTGGTAGCACACGGGAATACTCCAAATCAGGGGGTACAGGAAGACGTGGGATGGGCATCGTTTAAATTTGGGGAAGCTGGCAGCAAGATAGACTTTGAGGAGCGACAGAGAAAAATGGGAGAGGAGCGTTGGGCTACGAAAATTTTCAGTTACTTGTACATGAAGAATGTCGACTCTGACTGTAGAAAAGAAACTCAAACATTCTCAAGCAAGTATTTAGACAACAGCAGAATAACAAGCCAAAAAAAGATCGGTTGAGAAGAAGTTGAAATAAACGGAGAGAAACATGTGAAAAATGAGAATGCTTATTAAATCATGACTGGAGACCCACCAATCTTTTAAGCAGGAAATTGCAAGGGAAATAACCTACGATAATTCTGGGGGTAGTTCTCTGCTCGTCGAGGCTAGAACAGGAGTATTGCGGACGAAGACTTATCCAGCAAAGTACGGAGACACAGACACGGAATGCAGTGCGTGTAAAGAGGAGAAGAAAACGGCTGAACATTTGATAATGTTCTGTAAAGAGCTCCATACTATAGTCGAAAATAATGACATCGAATTTTACAAAGCGTTGGGGTTAGAGACAGTGGAGGCAAAATAGACTTTAAACGGGTAGAAATAACCTGGAGGAGGCGAACTGACTGATGGCTACAATCGAGGCGCGAGTGAAATTCAATTTTCAAGCATACAGTGATAGCACTCACCTTTATGGCTAGGTGACATGAGCCACCGCCTGATCTGAAGGGCACTGCCGGATACATCCATCCATTCATCGGTCTCACTCGTAGCGTCTATCAGAACCAAAAATGGCCCTGGGACACGCGCCTACCTCGCGTGGATCCCTCGCTTGCACGTGCCCCGAGAAACAGTGCGGCTGGTCTAAAGGGGCGTACGACGTGCTTATTGTTTATTTGGATACCAGAAAGTTCAATCACATTTTACCAGGCTGAGGGACGGAACCCTTAGCCCAAAATATTTATGCAATGGAATAAATCATTAATATGTAGAGTGTAAAATTCCAAAACCACCACATCAATAATAAAGACGCCGTAGGAGAGCGCTCCGGAAATTTTGACTTCCCAGGGTTTTTAACGTGCACCAAAATCTGACCTCAAGGGCCTACAGCATTTTCCCTTCCATGGAAAACGCAGCCGCCGCAGCCGGGTTTTGATCCCGCGACCTTCGGGTTGGCAGTCAAGCTCCTTAACAACTAGATGCGACGCTCATCTTGCTATCACGCCTCTTTCTCTGAGTATGCTTTTTGGTTATCATCTACATATATCGCAATAGTTTGTTTCATAATTTCATCATAAATGTTAGTTGTGGGGATGTAGATGCACAAAGCAGCAACTAGGGTACATTCACTTTGAATGGTGCTAATTCCCTGAAACACCAAAACATACATTCCTCGAAACCTCTGTTATCAATGTACAATAAACATCAGGTTACCTCTGTAAAAACACGTTTTGCTTTCGTGCTATACCGATAATTATGGTGGAGGGATGAAACATGCTTTTGTTTGTAAAGGAATGAATGATCATATACTTTTGCAAAATAACTACGACAGTTTCTTGCACACATTTATGCTTGCGTGCATCATAATCTGTGTTGTTTGCTAATAGTCCATTGTATTGCCAGGTGGTGCTCACTGGATAATGCTCGCTGGATGTCAGCCGACGTGCCCATTGTGTGGGCACGTCATCTGGCATCCAGCGAGCACCTTGTTAAATCCGCTCCTGTTTTTCATGCAGCTTGCTCTGATAGCCTCGACTACCGAAGCCAGCACAGCGATCATGGTATCTAGCCCCGCCGCGGTGGTCTAGTGGCTAAGGTACTCGGCTGCTGACCCGCAGGTCGCGGGTTCGATTCCCGGCTGCGGCGGCTGCATTTCCGATGGAGGCGGAAATGTTGTAGGCCCGTGTACTCAGATTTGGGTGCACGTTAAAGAACCCCAGGTGGTCGAAATTTCCGGAGCCCTCCACTACGGCGTCTCTCATAATCAAATGGTGGTTTTGGGACGTTAAACCCCACAAATCAATCAATCAATCAATCATGGTATCTACGCCTGTTTCACGGGCAATCCATGGAGACTGCGCGGAGGAATTCCTAAGCCTGGGCGCCAACTGGGGACACCCGTGCGCAACCTCGTCGATAACAACGAGCCAAGATATAAACGCCCCATTTTCTTCGGATTTCTTCAGTGGGCACGTCGGCTGGCATCCAGCGAGCACTATGTTAAATGCTCTCCTGTTTTTCATGCAGGTTAGTAACAATGCTACCACAATTAAATCAAATGACCTTTTCCTTGTCCAGCTGACGTGCCCACGTAGACTTATTGAAATGTACTTTACTGCCTGTGACTTCGTCTTGTCGCTACTCATGCTATGTGGTGACGTCGAGCCTAATCCAGGGCCTACCACTCAGCAGGTTCTAGCTGAACTACTTGAGGGCGAGAAAAATATTCAACAAAGGCTGGGGGATATTGAGGTCAATTTGCAGAAAGTTGATGAAGCTACATCTGCGATAAATGAAATCAAGAATTTGACGCATGACATTGATTTACGAGTTACAGTTTTAGAAAGAAAGCTTGTTGACCTAGAAGATTACAGTAGGCGAAACAACCTAATTATTTTTGGTATAGCTGAAAAACAAAAAAAAAACGTATGAAGAACTGTCGCGGCTTGTGTTGAAGGAAGTGTTCACTAATAAATTAGGTATAAAAGTTACTTCGGCAGAAAAAAATTCACAGATTGGGTCGGAATTAACCTAACAAGCATCGACCGGTTATTATCAAACTGTTCGATCACCGTGAGAAAATAAGCATACTAAAACATTGCTTTAGACTCAAGGGCAGTAGCTACTCTGTATCGGAAGACTACTCCCCTACTATAAGGCAAGCACGCAAGAAACTATGGCAAAGCACTGCGGAACTTCGGAGGGCGGGTCAGAAGGTAAAGTTAATCTCGAACAAAATAAAGCTTGGGGAAGAACTATTCACTTGGGATGATGCGCATGACGAGAAAATCCCAGTGCACGATAGCAGAGATAAGACAAAAAGAAGGCAAAGAAAGCAATGACGTGACACCAGACACAATGAATCAGAAAACATAACGCTTCTGTGTTTTAACGCCCGCAGCTTGGTAAATAAGTTGATTGACTTCAGTTGCCTAGTAGAGTGTCATAGTCCATCAATTATATGCGTCACTGAAATCTGGATTTATGAATCCATCTCTGAAAACGAATTTCTGCCCTCTGGTTACTCGGTTATTCGAAACGACAGGTCGAGTGGTCGAGGGGGGGGGGGGCGTTGCACTGTTTATCAAAAACGACATTGAATATACAACACTGCCCGATCTCCTCGAAACAGAGTCTGTCTGGTGCAAGATCAGGGTATGCGGCGTGTTTATATTGATTGGAACTGTTTACCGGCCACCAAGTGAAGATGACCATTGCATATTGGCAATCACGGACTATATTGTTAAGCAAAGACTACTTGACAGCAAACTGATCCTATGTGGGGACTTCAATGTACCTACATAGGATCCACATTAACTGGGAGTCCTTCACCACGACCGGCCGTGACAAAGTTCTTTGTAATTCAATGATTGACTTCGCTGTATCCCATGATTTTACTCAAGTTGTTCAAAGTCCCACCAGAGGTGGTTCAATCCTGGACCTTGTTTTCGTTACAGCTGACCTTTGGAATGACGATTGAGAGTGCGAGGTTGTAGAAGGTATCTCGGATCACAATGCAGTCTTTGTCCAATTTTCTATTCACTACGAACTTAAGAAACCAGAATACAAAGTTCTTACTGATTTCTCACGTGCCAACGATGAAGGCGTACTTTCCCTGCTAGCAGATTCTTATGCAAATTTTCTTCTTTCCAGCAACAGTTGTGATGTAAATGAGTTGGTGGAACACTTTGGCACGATTGTGTCCGACTACATATCTACATTCGTGCCAAACAAATGCGTGAAGCGCAATCCAAAACCACCGAGAAATAGTACACTGTATTTGCCGCATAAAGCGACTACGTCGCCGATGCCGCTCTGATCCAAACCATCAATTCACTTTGTGTACGTTAAAGGTAACACTCAAAAATAAAGTGCACGAAGCTAGACATTTCTATTACAATAACACGCTGTCAACGTTCATTAGGGAAAATTCGATCAAATTTTGGAAGACAATTTATCCACCCTCCAGGAGAACCTCCTCTTTCATTATTGAAAACAAAATATGTTCAGATGTTCAGATGATCTCGGAGGTCTTCAATGGTTGTTTTAGGTCTGTTTTTACCGCTGATAACAGTAAAGTTCCTTTTTTGTCGCACCCTCTGTATCGGTAGCTATTTCGGATATTGAGTTAAGTTGCTCTGGAGTTCGTAATCTCTTACTCAACATAGATATTACTAAAAGTGCTGGCCCGGGCGGTATCCCTAATGCTTTCGTGAAAAGATATTCTGAATAGTGTGCACGATACCTCATAATTATATTCCAGAAATCGCTTGACTCCGGACGGGTCCCACGAATTTGGAAGATCGCTAATGTTGTTCCTATTTTCAAATCGGGTAAGAAGGAAATAATTTCTAACTACAGACCAATCTCATTATTATCCACGTGCTGCAAGCTACTCGAGCACATCATTCACAAGCACATTATTCAATATCTAACTGACAGCAACATCCTTTCAGAGCATCAGCATGGTTTCTGCAGTGGTTTTCCGACTGTCACACAATTGATCGAATTGACACATGACATCGCCTTATCACCTAATAACCACGAACAAGTCGACGCCATTTTTATTGATTACTGCAAAGCTTTTGACAAGGTATGTCATAAAAAACTTCTGCTCAAACTTGGTAACCTTCTTACAGGCCCAAATGCTGACAAACTACTTGATTGGATTACAGTTTATTTGTACCTGAGGAGTCAGTTTGTTCGCTACAACCATGAACATTAGTCACAAGCTCATATTTCCTCAGTTGTTCCACAAGGCTCTGTCTTGGGACCCCTTTTATTCATAATTTACAATAATGATGTCACTCAGGTTGTCATTAACACTCCAGTTAAGCTTCGCCTATACGCCGATGACTGTGTATTGTATTCCAGTGTACGTAGCGTCACTGACCAAGTTTTGTTGAATGATGTGTTTTCTTCCTTTTGCGAATGGAGTACAACTTGGCAAATGGAGCTTAATTTTCAGAAAACTGTGACAATAACTTTTACAAATAAAAAGGAGCCATTGCAATTCAGATATGGCGACTCCAATCACACACTGGAAAAAGTTCAGGAATTTAAGTATCTTGGTGTTGTATTCTCTCCAAACTTGAAGTGGCACAGACACATCGACCTTATTTCTGCAAAATCGCTTAAGAAATTAGGTTACTTAAGACGAACGCTAAAGGGCGCCACAAGGGAATGCAAGCTTATAGCCTTCAAATCACTGGTCAGGCCTCTTTTCGAATATGCGTCTGTTGTGTGGACACCACATCTTGCAATTGACATAAATAAACTTGAGGCCATCCAGCGAAAAGCGATAAGATTCATTTTTAACCGTTAAGACCGTGATTTCTCCCCTTCTGAGCACTACCGTGCTTTATCGCTAAACTGTTTAGAACACAGACGTATGTGTGATCGGCTTACTATGGTACATAACATCGTGCACAATTCCGTCCGCATAGCCACACCCATTTCGTTCACCAATCATCCTACCCAGGTGACTCGCCGATACAATCCGTTGAACATTGTGCCACTCAGATGTGTTAGTGATTGTTATAAATACTCTTTTTTTCCGTGCACAGTTGACACTTGGAATAATCTGGATGCTACTTTGAAACGACTACCGCTTGCGCTGTTTGTTGAACAAGTGTCCAATTATGTAAATTGATGTTCTGAATTCTGCCGTGGTTCTTTTTAATTGATCACTTATTGTTTGCTGAACAGGTGTCTAATTATGGAATTTTTATATTTTTTATTTATTTGTGATGTTTTTGCTCGTTTATTGTAACCACTCCTGCAATGTCTCAAACATGAGGCAGCAGTGTCTGTAAAATAAATAAAAAAATAAATAAGTATTGGCGGTGGACCGGTTTATACTTTTACTATTATTTTATAACCTTCATTATCGACGTTTCAACCATCTTGTTTAAAAATTATAATTTGAAATGTTAGGGGCGTAGTACAGTTCTTAAAGGGCACTCAAGCACCTGCATAACTACGCCCTTTGAAATGATGTGAACAACTTAAACTATCCCTACCTCTTTTCAAAACGGTCGTTAGCTGTATATGATTAGCCTAAACATTCTGGCTCATTCACGCTGCATTTACTCATTACGCGAGGCAAGAGATGACGGGAAAATGATCCATCGTGTAGTGACCCCTAATGCACAACCACGTAAAAAATAACAAAATGAACCATATTTACTACGCTATATTCTTGCTCATAAGCTCTCAGGCATTTAAAATTTTCTGTGTGCCATAAAATGCCCTGCCTGTTGCATGACGTCCAGGATCTGTGAAACGTCGTGCTGTTTATTACAGCGCAGGTACATTAAACAGCACAATCGCAAGCTGAACAATACGTAGAACATTTTGAAATAGCCGGAGAGCATTTCCCTCTAAATGTAATTCAGCTGGACTAGCCGCCGATCACATTCGCATCGGTTTCTCATTGCAGCTGGCGAGATGGATTCATATGAGTATAATAAAATATTTTCACTTGCAGCATAACGGCGTTTAGCAGTTTGTACGCGTATGTATCTCTGTCAGTTCATCCTTGCTGAGAAAAAGAAAAAGATAAAAGTAAGCAGCGCTGCACGTCTGTGATTTTTCGCTGTGCTAGTTGCATTGTGAGCTTTAAAGGAAATTTGAAGTTTAATGTACATGAACTAGCCCGACTTTTAGTGAAGCCTTCTTAGTGCTAAAAAACCATGGTCTTTCACCTTCTCCCTGGTCCGGTGGTTCAAGTTTCTGGGCAAGCTTCCAAGTTTAGCTTCCCACTGAGCTCGAGTCTACTGCTTGATTCGTTGCCACTTTGCAAGGTGCCCATTCGCCATAAGCAAGGCTGAACAGATTTATCGGAGACTAAAGCGGAAGCCTTTCTTGGCGCTTTCAGGACGGCAAAACAAAAGAAATTAGAAAGATTCCTCGCAATCATCGGCTCATAGCAGCTTTGACAGAGCAGTGGTAATGCTAATCCTTTTAGATAAAAAATATAATTTCCAAAAGCAGCAAATGCGTCGACCAATCAAGAAAAAAGTTTGTTCGTTCCCGTTCCTACGTGCATCTGCCAGTCATAGCAAAATAGAAACATGAACAAGCTGTGTAATATTACAGGACCCCTGTTCAGCGCTAGCCTGCTCTACAGTGATACAGCACAGGGAGGAAAGTGTCATACAGATGCTTGTAGGAAAATCGTAACGGCTGAAGTATTAGAAAATTATCAATACAATGATCATTCCTTCGTAATATTTTCATTTTATCGTAACGACGTGATTGATTGATTGATTGCAGTGGTGGAGGAATATTTCACTTCAGTTGTTTTCCACAGCGTGCAGGGGACAATGACCACTGTTGAAAGTGGGGAGGGCGTATAGCCTTCTAACGTTTTCCAGTGGGTAGGCTTGCGCTCCCCTTGGCCCCACTGGCTTACAGGCCTATGAGCACGCCATTGCGACCATCGAGTGTGATGAACAACAATACGACGTGCTCCAGATTCTATATGACGGCGGAATGCTGCCGCCAAGATTCAGCATTGCTGTTGCCGTAAGGAACATAGAATTCAGCGACCATGAAGGAATGGTAGAAAGTAACACTGCGCTCGTATTGGAAAAAAGAATGTGCATGATGAGAGGTCTCGTTTGGTTGTGCGATTGGTTCCACGAATGTCTTTCTGACTAATTTCGGAAATGTGGTGCAGCATATCCGAAAGAAACTCTGATCGGCCGCTTGACCGATACATTGAAATTACAGGTTTGGGCCCTTCTGATACGGCAGCTTTCAATCCTGACAATGTAGACTATGTACTCGTACCTGTCAGCATCGACGCAGCCCCGTCACCCAGCCAGAAGCGGTAAATCGAGAGCCTTGTACGAGAATTCGCCTTCTGCTTCTCGATGTCCACCAAGGTGGAAAGGTGGGCATGTTGGTATTCCATGTTTAAGAAGGGTAAGAGTGCACTGAATACAAATACACAAAGTAAGGACACACACACACACACACACACACATAGCGCTACTTTTCAACAGTTTATTTCTGTGATCACAACACTACTCGACTCCCCTGGACTCTCGAGGTTATCGAAAGTTTAGGGGACGTCTATCTCCGAACACCACATCATACATCGTCATTGAGGAATTGGGGAAGCGCATTTGTCAGCCCCCTTATCGAGTATCACTTAAAGAGAGAGGTCATCAGAAGCCATATTAAAGAAATGCTTAGGGATGACGTCATTTAACCATGAGCCAGCCCGTGGGCTTAGCCTGTCATGTTAGTAAAAAAGAATGATGACACTTTGCGCCTTTGCGTAGATTACAGAAAGTGGACTGTCACAAAGCGGGATGCCTATCCGCTCCCATGGACTAATGCTATTTTTAACAGAGAACGGGACGTGAAATTCTTTCCTCTTTGGAACTTGGAAATGGGTACTGAGAGATAGAGGTGGACGAAAGAGGCTCCGAAAAACAGCGTTCGCCACTCCAGATGGGCTTTACGTAGTCAAGGTACTCCCGTGATGGCCTTTGTTCCCAAACCTGCCCCATTTCAGCGGGTGATGGACACTGTGACATGCGCTTTAAAAAGACAATGCTGTCTTGTTTATCTCGAAAATGTCGTAATCTTTTTGACTACATTCGATCAGTACGGGGATTGACTACGCACTCTTCTAAAAGCTATAGGTTCAGAACGACTAACCATAAAGCCACAAAAGTGCCATTTCGTTTCCGCAAACACTTACCTGGGCCACGTGGTTAGTTCTGAAGCCATGCGCTCTGACCCTGAGAAGACTACAGCAGTAGTAGAGTTCTCAAGACCCACGGAGAAAAAGGCTGTCAGGCGATATTCAGGGCTTTGTACCTGTTATGGTTGCTTTATAACTTTTTCCAAGATTACCGAACCGCTAACAAGACTGACGTACTGATTGTCTAGACGAGTGAGCAAGATGCTGTATTCTATGAGCTACGACGGCGGCTTCAAAACGACCCTGTACTTGCACACTTTGATGATGAAGCGGAGACAGACATCCACATCGGCGCAAGTACTTTGGGAGTCAGTGTGGTCCTCATTCAGTGGCGAAATTGGGAGGAGAGGATTGGTTACGTTATAGCCGCACTCTTTTGAAGGCAGAAAATAATTATTCGGTGACAGAAAAAGAATGCCTTGCAGTGATTTGGGCCATATGAAGGCTCCGACCATGTCTATACAGCCGACCATTTCGAGCCGTGAGCGAACATCACTCGCTGTGCTAGCTAGCCGACCTCAAAAGACTCGTCTAGGTGAAATGCTGCGAGAGACTGCGAGACTACGAAATAGGGGTCGTGTACATGTCTTGCGGAAAGCACAGTGACGCTGACTGCTTGTAACGCGCACCTGACGAATCTGCTCCTGTGGAAGATGCAGATCGCTGTCCGTTTCTCGGAGCCTTTACCACATCACAAATGGCTGAACATAAACATTCTGACGTCCAGTTGATTTTCCTCATCAGGTATCTGCAAAGACACTCTGTGCGTCTTTCTCGCGGGGATCGTTGTCATATCTTCTGAGTAATAACGTCCTGTTGAAAACGAACTTTGAGTGCAGCACCATGAAACTTTTACTCATGATCCCTTCTTCCCTACGAACCGAAACTTTCGAAGCCTGTCACGATTACTTCTCGTCAGGACAGTGGGTCAAACCTTCGCACGCATTCATGTCAAATACTACTGGCCAAGATCATTGAATACGGTAGAGCAATATGCAAGAACTTTTCGCCGTTGCCAGCGATGCGAGGTGCCTCTTTTGAAACTGGCAGGCCTCCTCTATACAATAGATCACCCAGAATCTCCGTTCCAACACTTACGAATGGATTTGCCTGGGCCGTTTGCGACATCATGTTAGGAAAAAAAAGGAATTGTGGCAGCAACGGATTACATAACCTGTTATGTGGAGACAGCTTCTTTGGTCAGACGGACAGCCATTGAAGTCCTACAATTCTTCGTCTCCTTCACAGTGCTACGACATGGTATTCCTATATTTGTTATTATACACTGAGGAACAGAATTTACAGCGAATTTCACACAGTATATTATGAACATTACCCACACGTGCCCCACGAGCACTACATTTTATCACCCGCAAACTAAACTAATGGCCTCATCAAACGTCTTAACAGAACACCCACCAATATGTTGTAAATTTACGTAGACTTGGAGCACAGTATACAGATGCCACAAGTTGGCGGTCAACAAAACGCGCCCACGAATTTCAACCGCTGCGTGAAATAGAGGCGTCGAGGAAACGCGGCAAAAATATGGCGAAAAGATGGAAAAGGTATCAAAATGAAGCCTCGCGTGGGCCACCCCTCCCACTCAAAAGCGCTGTAGCCACGCTGACCGACCTCCTCGAATCTAACGCCAGTGAACTGCATGAACATTCGGTACGAAAGGCGCGTGGCGCTGCCGAACTGCGTCACGGGTCACAGGAGAGTTTGAGATAAGTCTCAGTCCTTCCCAGCTTTGGCTGTGCGGTGCGCCGACGAAACTTCTGGAATCACGACGAGTGCGTACAAACCAGCAGCAGAGGGAGCTGCAGTAGGAGATGAAGACAGTTCGCCGTCATCAGACCAAGTGCTTGTTCCACAGTGACCAAGCAGAGAGTTTTTCCGTCGTCAGGCGAAGGCTTGTGTCTTCAGTGACAAAGCAGGAGATGAAGAGTTCTGCTCCAGCGAGCTAATAGATGGAGAGGAAGGGAGTTTTTCCGCCGTGTGAAGGCTTGCGTCCTCAGTGACCAAGCAGAAGATGAGCAGTGCTGTTCCACCAGCGTGCAAATGCTTGTCTTACAAGCAGAAGTTGTGTCTGTGAACCGTCCGTGAGCGAAGACGTGCGCTGCAGTCGCAGCGCGCGGTGCCGACGTGTTACTGGCGAAGAATCTTGAAGTCCGGACATTTGACGACGCGAGAGTTTCCTGGAAGAGAGACCTTGTTGGGCGACAACCAGCGCTGGACTTTGAGTGAGTGTTCCTTTGAAGAGAAGCATTCAAGCTTTGCTTCAAGAACTTTAGACTGGATTTGTCTTTAAATGTCTTGAATACTGCATGCATGAGATTGTATTGTAGCGCTTGTTGTTTGTGTCCGTTGTTCAAAGTGCATCTTATTGTGTCATAAGCACGTTGCTTTGGGTACCTTATGATGGGATTATTGCCGAGTGTGCATGTCTGTTTGTTGTTAGTTCTGTCTCATTTGAGAAAATCTTTTTGTTTTGTCATCAACTCTTGAATCTGCCTCGTTCTTTGGACTACAGACGGTGTCCCCTGGCGTGCCCAATCGGCCGCGTTTATATAGTCCGTGCTTTCATGGTGCAGTTTGGAGGCTGACTCCTCAGACCTTAGAATGAGCCCTGCGATTGCCTCCCTAATTAATGGGACTACTGACAATGAGACAGAATACTACTGAATGCCACATTCTCTCATAACAACGCATTGCGCACAATTACTCAAGTGGCACTATTCCAGCTTGTTTATTGCTGAACAGTCACTACACCGTTGTATGCTATACTGCCTGAAAGCGACAATGCTGGCCCGATACCACATTCAACAACAGCAGCGAATCGACGCGGACCGTTACAACTTCTGGAGAAGAGAGGTCGATTATGCACCATCGGACAGCGAATCGACGCGGACCGTTACATCTTCTGGGGAAGAGAGGTCGATTATGCACCATCGGACAGAGTATCAATATGGGCCCCCGTGCGAACACCTTGCCTCTCCCAAATTCTTTTCCGTCGTTACTTCGGTCCTTACATAGTCCACCGCCGAATGAACCCTTTAAACTACGATGTTTTGCAAAGACACGTTAGTCCATCATGGTGCCGACGTCGCAGAGTAACCGTTCACTTAGTTAGGATGAAACCATACTACGACAAGCCGAGAACATTCTCTTCTCTGTGCCGAAGGACACAATCACCAACGCATACAGCAGATGACAATACTGAACTCGCTGGCGTACGCATCGGGACGATGCGTTTCGAGGGAGAATAACGGACATTTTTATTTATGCGTACGTAACAAGCCCACGTACGAAACACTGCCACGGGAGAGAACTGCGCATGTGCAGTACGCAACGTATCGATTCCAGAGATGCGCGCGTACGCCCTAAATAAAACGCTGCGTACATAACGCAACGCTTAGTATACATTACGTTCTTGCGCGACCTCGAAGAAATCAGAACGAGAGTATATGGTGGAAGCATTGGCGTTCGACGCAGACAGAAACAGCGGACCTGATGCAAGACATGTGTACTTCCTAATCAAAGGCGATGTTTCATGGCAGACAAGGTACATTCATGCGGCGCGTTGCCGAATCCTGTTGATTCTGAAGAAGTTGCCTAAATAAAATGCAATACATTTGCAATATATTGGCTCGTTACTCACGTGACAATATAAGCAGCTATTTAATAGAAGATGAAGAAAAGAAAGATAAAACGCTTGTTTATGTCTTCCGTATTGGGGACGTAGTCACGTGTCTTGCAGGGCGGGGAAGTGGACTCAAATGGGATAAAGAAATAGTGAGGAGAGTAGATAGGGTACTTAGAGAGGTCTTCTGCCCTGGCATGGGATTGGAGCCAGCACATACCAATTAAATATGATAACGTGTACACAACACTCTGTTTAGAACTTACAGATCATACAGAAAACTACAACATCAGTGAGATCAGCTAACCTGCTTAAAGTGTGCAATCAGAAAGACTTCAAGCAGACAGTACAGATGATTGCATTTTGTGGAATTTCACCCCTTTTTGCTTAATAGCTTCGGCGTCTTCCACAGTACTGCAAGCAACTTGGGAGACGAATAATACAAATACAAATTACAAGAAAAATTGACATTTTTAATAACTTCACTTCACTTCACTTTCACTTCACTTTATTACCTTTAAGACACCCTAAAGGGGATATACATAAGGGGTAGGAAACATACAACAAATGTACAACATATGCAGGATGGGTACAAGTATGAACTGGGGTAACCAATACAGAAATAAAATAATACATGTGCAGGATCAGTATACATATTACCAGGTGTAACACCTTGCAAAAAAAGAAGACAAAGTGAGATCCAGTGGCACAAATGGAACAATGTATTGTATTCAAATAAAAAAGAAAGGAGTGACGTTTTGTGTAAATGTTGAGTGACATAATATGGTGGCGAGATCAGTGGAAAGGCTATTCCAGTGGGAAGCTGCACGAAAAAAGAAGGAGGTGGAAAATGTCGTGGTACGGGCACGTGGCCGGCCGACATCAAAGGAATGAGTGGTGCGGTGAGATGTGCGGGCAAGAGGCAAGATAGAGGGCGGGTGGCCGAGCTGACTGTGATAGAGCTTGTGGAACAAAGTGAGAATGTACAGTGCCCTTTGCAACATTATGAAGCAAGAATAATGACCAGATATGTGAAAACCAAAATGAATGATGATGAGTGCGCGAAGCACTCGGGATTGTTGGCGCTTCAACGCGGCATCTTCTGCTTCGGTGGCCCAATGCACTGTTTAACCGTTTCAGTGTTTGAATGTTTGTATTTCCTTACACTCTCTCAGAAATCACATTATGGCACAGTGGCAACGCTCATTCACAGAACACTTCACTTCATTCGGCACTTTATATAAAATAGCTGAGGTATAAAGAAAACTCTATGAATGAAATAAAAAACTAATCACATTCATTCAAGCAAACGACTTCAACGGCTGTACTGGAGGCGTCAAATCATCCGTGCTCTGCAATGGAGTCTGCTGTGGCCTTTCCCACCTCACACTCTCAGCAATCACGTGATGGCACAACGGCAGTGTTCAACCGTTTGTGTCTCCTCAGACTTTCTCAGAAATCACAATATGGCACAGTAGCAATGCTCATTCACAGAACACATTATTGAGGTCCTGAGGAACACTACCTTAAGTAGGTAGAGCAGCGGGCCGCTCCCACGTCGAAAAGGGTAGGCCGAGCCTCACCACCGCATCGTCGGCTCTCTGGACAACCAAGAGTTGATGTGCAAGTTCTGAGCGCCTGAGCGCAGAGCACCATTCCTCTTCGATCATGTGCCGAGAATCGCGTGATGAGAGGCACTACCAAAGTATGTGTTCTAATGTCGATACGGTGCCACGATCTGGGCGTGTTGGATTAATGATTTCAATAAACTGGCTGTGGAACGAAGACTGGGGTACGACCTGGTTTGAAGCATGTGGAGGGTAGGTGCCTGGGCCTTACAAAGTTGCATATGAAGAAGGGAGAAATACTTCTGTCCAGTTGATAATGTTTGGTCACCTCGTTGAAAGTGAGGAGAACATCCCTAAATACCATTAGGTTGGATTCTGAAGGTCCCGCAGGCTGCCCAGCATGGTAAGTTCGCGAGCTCGGGCGTGGGCGATCTTCTTTAGGTTTGCCGTGGAGGCCAGATGTGATTCGAGGTGAGCCGGACACCAAATTATGGCGTGCTTTGAGATATCCCTATTACCTAAGATGCGAGGTACTTCAGCCGATACCGATCCTAATGCAAAGGCTCGCATTGCCGCTCGTGAGTCGGTATATACGTGTTACCGGGAGTCGTCAAGGAGAGCGAGAGCTATGGCTGCCTGTTCAACTTTAACAGGAAAGGTGTTCCTGGCAAACGCATTTTATAAAATATAGCTGAGGATATGGAAAAATGAATGAATGAAATAAAAAACTTATCACAGTTATTTAAGCGAAAGACTTGAACGGCTATACTAAAGGCGTCAAACCATCCATGCTCTACATTAGAGTCAGATGTGGTCTTTCCCACCTCACACACTCTCAGCAATCACGTGATGGCAGAGTGGCAGTGTTCAACCGTTTGTGTCTCCTCACAGTCTCCCAGAAAGGACATTATGGCATTCCTGGCACTTTGTTTTTATTTACAGATACTGTAGGCCCTTTCCAAGCCCATGCGGGAGTTAAACAAAGAAATACATTGGCGGAAATTCGACATACAACTTGACAATACATCAGTGTTGCATGACGTGATTTTTAAAACGTACAACACACATAAGAGGAGGCGTAAATTTGCTTACACAATCGCGTGTAAACATACGATACGGTATGCATACGGTAAGAGAACACAATGATATAGCTTCCAATTTTGAAATGACACTTTAATCCGGGCTTATATTACAAATACGCTGAGAAAACACCTCTAATGACACAGAGTTGACCGTCTCTTCAGGCAACATATTCCAATCAGAAATTGCTCAAGGAAACAAAGAAAATTTACGCAAATTAATGTGGCTAATCGGTTGCCTAATAGCCTTACCATGATGAATTCTCGCTGATCGTTTGAAAGGCTCTTGGATGTAGTGCTTCCGTGACATATTGAAGTGACCATAGTATAGCTGATAGAGGAATGTTAATCTAGATATAACTCTATGCTGCTCGAGCGTTTGAAGGTTTGCCCTATTATGTAAAGTGGTTGCACTCGAGTTACGCGAATAAACATGATTAATGAAGCGCAAAGCTAAATTTTGTACTCTTTGAGTTTTACTCATTGAGTATTCTTGGTAAGGGCTCCAAGTGACATCTGCATACTCCAACTTATGTCGTACTAGTGCCTTATAAGCGTTTAATTTCACAACAGTAAGAGTACTGCGCAACTTTCTTTTCAAAAATGCCAATTTCTTAAGGGCACCCTGACAAATGCTATCAATGTGTGTTTCCCAACTGAGGTTGCTTGTAAGTGTAACGCCTAAGTATTTAACCTTATCGGATCTGTTGATCGTAGCATTACCTAACGAATAAGTAAAGCCGAGGGGCCTCTTTTTGTTGCTGAATGTAATAGAAGTTGTTTTAGTAGCATTTGTTCTTAAACTCCACTTTGTACACCAAGTCTCAATTGAGTGCAAAACATTGTTTAATTTAATTTGGTCATCTCGGGCTTTAATAGCTGTGTATACTATGCAGTCATCCACAAATATTTCAATGTGAATTGGGTTTCAACAATAAGATAAATATCATTTATATATACTAAAAATGTAGAGGGCCAAGTACAGAGCCCTGCGGGACTCTAGAGTGCACATCCAACTCTTCAGAAATACACTCATTAATGGCGACACACTGTGTTCTATTTCTTGAGTAACATACTATCCATGCGACAACTTTTCGTTCAACGCCAATTGAGAGAAGTTTTGTAATCAGATAGGGATGGGGGATGACATCGAACGTTTTTGACAAATCTAGAAATAAAGCCTCGGTTTGACCATTAGTGTTTCGTGTACTAATTAAGTCATCAGTTATTTCAGGTAGTTGAGTAGCAGTTGACAAAGGTGATCCTAAACCATGCTGTTTGAAATAAAGCAAATTGTTATATTCGAGATAAGTAATGATGGCCTTATAGATAATATGCTTGAAAAGTTTACAACAAGTACTCGTCAAGGAAACTGGTCTGTAGTTGCTAATTTTTAGAGAAGAGCCAGATTTATGCACAGGAATAATTTTTGCCGAGCGCCAATTATCAAGAATAGTCGAAGTGCGTAGGGACATAGCGTAAATTTGACGCAGATATTTAGCTATCAATGCAGCATATCTACTTAAAAAGTATTGCACAATTGATCGGGGCCAGCTGATTTATTCACGTCTAGTTTATGCAAAAGGCTGAGGACACCATCCTCTATTATTTCTACTTAAGGCATAGGACAATCATAAACGTATCACGGCAGTGCTGCGTGCGAAGCTGTCCGCGTGATCACAGATTAGAGAAATGCATTTATTTCGTGTATTTCACAAGCTCTGTCAAATAGTGGGAAAAGCACATGAACTGCAGTCGCCTGATGAGGTCATCAACATAACTTACAGGCTTCTTCACTGTGATCACCAAGGACTCCACTTCACTGCATAAAATCAGATACGCTGCTTTAAGTCCCAATAGCAAAAGCCGCAGTTGTGTTTGTGTGTAATAACAATGGGTTGGCATCGAGTGGTAGTTTTCACCATCGCACAGGATGTATGATAATTTCTTCTGCTTCACAAGTTCTATGATCCTGTCAGTCTTCCCTAAACAGTGCTTTAATTTCAATAAGTAATTCTGGCTTCCCGCCTCTGATTAAAATGCCATCTTGGCTAAACCCGAAGTATGCAGATATGATTAACGACGAGGTCAAATGTAGACACTTGTTCACCTGTCCTCAGGGTATACTTCAATAGGGCTGGCTTCTCATAAGCCTTTCCACGCCTTGTCGTCTTATTTCCCATAAAGTTGTTCGTCAGCAGTTTGGAAACCTTTTGCTCCCACCTGAGCTTCTTCAGGAATGAAGCGGTAAAGTGTGCGGAATTTGCTTCCAGTGATTCTCCCCATTCGCTCTTTTTGTACTCTGTGTTATGCTGACCGGCAGTTTGTTTCAAGTCATCAACTCCATCATCTTCAGACAGCCTATATTTCTCTTGATAGAAAGCTGACAAGTACTTGCTCAATATCTCAAAAGTCAGAGGATAAATTGCGAGTTTGTTTCAGTTTTTAAATACAACCTTGTGGTATAGTGCCCATCCTTGTACTCTTGCACATGCTTGTTTGTAGCAAGGTAGCTAATTAAGACGCTTTCTTGCAGCCCAGAATTTTGGTATTCGTAGCTCTGGCTTCCACTATACATTTTGTTCTCAAGACACCGGCCTGCTGCATCCTTCGCCAGAGCACTCAAAGGCACTGCTCCACTCAGCTGTCGTCGGATATTCTCTAGCTTGGCGCGGTGCAACTCGACTGCTGGAAAAGATCGCACATGGCAAAGGTATTTTATCTGCCTTGGCTCGTAGATGGAGCTTCCTTTCAGCTTTTCCCATGCTTGATTTCTGTTGTAGTAAGCTGCTCTAAACTTGAGATTTTCCCCCTGAAAGATTTGACAGAAGTAATTCACAGAATGGGTGAAGATCACACGTAAAGAAATGAATGAAGCAGTGAGAAAGACCATTAGGTCTCTTCGAAAATAATTCTGTTTGCTCAAGAACACTAATTCTGCTATAGTAGGTTGGAAGTCAGGCAACCAAAGACTTCATTTGTGAATTGGCTTTAGCTGATTCACAAGGTCAATATTACAAACAAGCTTTTAATGAGGGTGTAAACATGTGTCACATAAATATTTCAGTTTTTCAATCAATTGAGGCCACTTGGAACCACAGATAATTCTTCCATTTTTTAAATGGCTTCTTGAAAAATTACTCGCAACACACTACTTTGTCAATGCCATAAAAACATGAGAAGTGAAAAAAAATTATTAATCCAACGTGCAGGTTCTTTCCTTTTAATTCTTTTAAGTGTAGGACATGTCTTGCACAAACACCAATGAAAACACCCATATTACTATGCATACTTTAAAACAGTACAACAACAGTCACCTCTGTGCTAAGACAGCACTGCAATCATGTGCTTGCATTGCACTGAATCGCCGGCCTTGTAAGAACAGTGACCCTTAAAGAGCACAAAATCATGTTAACACTCATTTCAGAATTTTGCATTTTTCTGGCTTAAAGAACTTTCTTTTATTTCAATATACTGCAGACCTTTTTGGTCAAAGCAGAAGTGGTTATACAGAAAATTGGTACGATTCTGTCGAAATTGATGGTCACAAGAAAAACTAAACAAAACAAAAAAACAGTTCAATCCAGGATGGTTTTTAACAGTTTCAAAGATGCAAAGTTTGTATCACATGCGAGCATAATACAAAAATGTTATACACTAACCAGAACAAATAGATATTGCTAATTTCTTGAGCAAAACATTCCACAGTTGATGGTAGACTATTCCAGTATGGTATTGATGATGGGAAAACAGAGTTTTTATGAATGTCATTGTGACTCTTGGCCGCCATATTGTCTTGTAGTTAGTTCTTGAGAAGTGTCTGAGGAGTTAAAGGAGATGTTCTGTTCCGGATATTTTATAATGCTCACTAAACAGATGATATAGAAATTTAAGTTTGTAAATTATGATGGATTGATATATGGGGTGCGACGTTCCAAAACCACCATATGCTTATGAGAGACGCCGTAGTGAAGGGCTCCGGACATTTTGATCACCTGGGGTTCTTTAACGTGCACTCAAATCTGAGCACATGGGCCTACAACATTTTCGCCTCCATCGAAAATGCAGCGACCGCAACCGGGATTCGATACCGCGACCTGCTGGTCAGCAGCCGAGTACCTTAGCCACCAGACCACCAAGGCAGGGCAAGCTTGTAAATTATTCTGCGTTGATCAAGACAACACAGCTCGGCTTTTGTGGACACTGCTTGTTGTCCTTGACTGGCTCCAGTTTTTTCCATTTTTTCGCGTAGAGGGGAGATAACGTGCGAAATAAATATCGAAAACAGTACACAAAAAATGCCGCATATCAAACAGGTTCGTCAGCACCGTAATCAGTATGAAAATGTGGTTGCATGTTGGGGCGTCTAAGGCTTGCGAATGAAGCAGCAAGACGAGACTGACATCTTCTGTACTCCGTGTTGCGCTGCTACACATGCTCTACGTAAACTTCCTCAAATATAATTTCGATAAAATATGCGCTAAGCTCACTTTTTCGCTGTGATTATTGTGACCGACTCAATGATGGATTCGCGATTCGTCACCACAGTGCGAATTCACAGTTGCTCACTGGCAAAAACTAAGACTTTGGAGCAACAGTCCTGTTAACTTGCGCTGGGAGCTAGGTCATGACTTCGCCGCTCTTGTTGGGGTGTAATGCGCGTTCGGTGTTCGCAATGAACATTCGGGACCAATAAATGGCTGGGGAAGCATAACATTAGCAGCTTCTCATCGTTTGAACAGCGTGAGTTCACAAATTTGCGGTACCGATTAGTCGAAAACTACTAATAATTAGGGTAGATTTATCGGTGTGACTTACCGTCGCAATGGATCCATCACTTCTTAATTGAAACCGCATTTCGCGTGGTTTCCGCCAAACTTGCGACGTCCATACGCACAATGTCTGCATTGTGCACGACGAAGAAGACGCAGCTTTCACACCGCAGCACACATTAAAACCAGCGTTTAAATGTTCTTCGTCTTCTATAAGGTAGCGAACACGGGCATCTGTGTCCCCAAGGTGGGTTGGTAGAAATCCAAGAGTGAGGTTGTAACTGCACGCGGACATTATCATCACGCTCGACACTGCAGACTGAATGGCACATGCATTTGAGGTGGTCGACGTGGTCATTTTATTGACAACCATTTTGAATTTTGAGGGGTGCCACCCACAGGCCGTGAAAGTTGCGAATAGCATCCATTCATATCAAACATAGCTGTGCAACTTGTGAAATGTGCCTGTTTCTCTTGGATGTAGCAACGCGTTGCCCACTTAGGTACGGTTCTTGCTAGCGGCAAGTCTGCCCTCACGTCGTGGCGTCGTATACTGGCAGCTGGCGCTGCATGCACGAGAGCTGTTCGAAGTGCACGGCATGCTTGCCGGCGACGCATTTCAGCCTCCGAAAAAACATAGCCGTTCTTCCGAATGCAGTTCTCGATCACTCCAATTTCTCAATCGGCCGCCGTGTGTCAAGCGTCCGTTCGGAGCATGTAAGCTCTAAACGGACGCTAGCATTCGCTTTGAACTCAAGTCAACACAGTACTCGAATCGCTTCGGCACCGTTTTTGAGAACCGAGCTCGAAGGGTCAATGCTGTAGGCTTACGAAGTTTCCCGAGTTTTGGAGTGCATATATCACATGTTTGTTAGTTGTTTCTAACCTTGGACAGATAGTGCCACTAGTCAGGGCACCAGTTTTGACGATAGGTATAGCGCGAGAACAGATTGACGACAACGAGACAAGAAGGACACAAAGGTTCTTCTTGTGTCTTTGTCGTTGTTCTGTTCTCACGATATAACTGTCCTCATGTCATACCAATTAGCCCAAGCGGCCACACTGCCAGTTTCCAGATACGTTTTGTTTTACTCTGCACTTTTGTTAACACCGGAGATGCTAAAACGCTCCACTAGGAGCCTGGATTCTAGCCTAAGAACAACACGTATAGCATCTATGGCATCTACTTATATAGCGTGAACGTCACACACCTGCTAGATTCCAAACTGAATAGTTGTGAATCCCAGAGACTACGACGCCAGCGTAGCTCTGGGCGATCAGCCCACCGCACACCATCTCCTGAGTGGTGCCACGTCCTTGGACTCTCTCGACCATAATCACCGTGTCCCTCATCTTTCCCATCAGACCTCTATTTCTGTCGTTCCTGAGCTGCGAGTGTTGTCTCTTGTTTATCTTACCCCTCTTCTCCCATCCCGTGCAAGGTACTGCGCCATGTCACCTATAAGTAGACAGAAATTAGGTGACTTTTTCCCTTCTGCGAGAACCACGCATTCATACATTACAGCGTGAAAAGGGCGAAGCAAAAACCATGGCGCTTGACGTGTCCCACGGCAGATGCAGACGACATGGTGAGCCGAAAGCGGACAGCGCAACTCACCCATGCCGCTCCTTCGTTGCTAATTGGCTAGGTCGTTCTCCGGCAATTGGCAAACGGGGCAAAAATGGGTCTCTGACTCATTCAACGCAAAGAGCGGCAGATGTGCGCGAAGGAAACAGCCGCGCGTGACTGCCTGAGAACGTCAAACGGCCACACTCGGGGACAACTTTCGGTGGCAATGCAAGGAAGGCTACCGAGCCAAAGTGGGCATGAGCTACCGCTGTAGAATATAGTGCCAGAAATTCTCCAGTGTTTTCAGCGTAAAAATAAAAAAAAACAAAGCCAATTTCAACTGAATGCTTCTATAAAGAGACGCAGCACGCACCGAGGATAAACTCATATCGGTTGTTGCTTTCTGAAGAGGAGCCTCGCGTTTTTTGCACGTCTGAAACGATTGTACGTTTTACGTGCACAGTCACAATGGCGTCTTTGTCTTTAGGTAAACGTGCGTCCCTCTCCAGCTATTTCGACGACTCACCGAAGGAGCTTATGTCACATTTCACTCACAAATACCTATGCAAGTAGACGTGTCAAATTCTTTGCAGTGAGATTACCTCAACACGACCATCATATGAAACGGGAGCCAAACCGGACTACTTCGCGGAGGAGTGCAGGAGCAGAAGCTCTACCCCCGTAGCTTTCATTTTGTTGCCGTAGAAAGTTGTCCCACAGTGTAGGCATGCTTCCGCAAGCGTGAACTGACCCTTACGCTCGCCCGGCGAATAATTGCGGCCATCCAAAGGGACGAACAACGAGCGTTGCGTTTCCCTATGGTAGGGAAGTAGTGTTCTATAACTCCAAAATGCCGCTAGTAGGCAGTCTTAGCCCAAGTTCGGCGTCCAATCAGTCACATGCTTCAGGCTGTTGCATTTTTCTCTGCTTCCACTCTCACCGCGAACTACTACGGCTACCACAAAGATGTATGACCTCAAGGGTCTGTTTATTCCTTATTGTTTGTCGTTAGCCTAGTCGTCGGGATGGAGATGTATGGCTAAGCGTCAGCGTGGTGGCACCATCTTTAAGCGATGCTGAGGATGATGTGAAGTTTTATTGCCCTTCATACAAAAGAAGAAGGCGACACTGGAGGCTGCGATGCTTGACAAAGGCCTCGGCTTCATTGTACAGTCTGGCGATAGTTAAGAAAACAATATAACTGAAAGCATAACAAAAAATGGCCCGGATCTACATGTTACATTGCAAATGTAGTCAAAAGACGCTAGGCTTGCGTCTGGAGACAGTGAACAAAACACTTATTTGATGTTCTGCGCAAGACAATCGGTAAATGGTATTCCGGAGGTGCTGCGTTAGAGGGCCTTGAGCGTACAGCGGAGGCGAACGAGCGCATCAAGGCACGCCAGGCACGAATGCCATCTGGTAGTTATCTTCGAAAACAAAGGAAGGCGTGCGCGCCTGTGGAGAAAGATGCGTACCATTCTCGGAGGCGATAAGGTGTAGAACGCAAAGCGACGGGCAGGTGCAACTACCGTGTTGTTTTAGGAAAGCGTTGGTAACACTTGCCTTTTTGAGCACCGCGTTGCACTGTCAGGGCAGCGTGTTTAACGCTATTTATACGGTCCTTGGAATTACTTGTGTGTGCCATCTCTAGTATAAAGGCACACATACAAAATATCGACGTGTCTTTATGGTACCTCAAATATGCGCCATGGTTGCTTTTTATTTGACAATCGCACAAGTATGAATGCTGGAGCTTGAGCAATGTTGGTGGGCACTACGGATGGGGTCGGCCATTTGAGGTATTGTTAGGGGGAACAAACAGACAATTGTACAGACAGACAGGCCAAAATTTTTTCGTCGAAGGTTCTCAAGAATGACTATCGTCTTTAATAAACAGACAAATTAGCTACACTTGCGAGTATGACAAAATAAACTATTATAAAGCGTATAGCAGGAAAAACGTTGTTACACATAAATGAAACCAGGGTGGAGTAAATTCTTTTTTGTTCAGTTTTCAGTATTTTCATTGAAACATCAAAATTACCATTTGTAGACAATTTACACATAGCCACAATCAGCTGACCGGTTAATCTGTATTTGCAATAGTTACTACGCGTTTTAGGGACCCGGAGGCTGTGTTTTCAAAAATTATTTGCATCGTTCGACAAAGTATTGTTGTGAGTATGTAATTGATTGAATTTATTATGCTGCCACAGACGAAAAAAGTGGACTTGCTTTACTTTAAGCTAAGCATAGTGAAAAAACAATGGCGAAATCGGAATATCTTGGAGACTGTCGTAGTAACCATGAATGCACCAATGTGTGGTGCTTTATGGCGCAAGGGTGAGTTGATCACAAAAGAGTGCCAATCCAGTAGACTAGAGATGCGAACACCGATTAGGTACGCGGCGGTATAGGAGCCTTAAAATTGCTCGTGCTAACGCGGTTAAAAACATGGAAGTGACGTGAAATATGCGCAGTGAGAGTGAATGGCAAAAGATCGTGATAATAAAACCTTGGCGGAGATGTAGTCACCACAGCCGTGACCTAAGTAGAGAGGTCGTGCTACACATCACCTTGAAATATGGATTCAAAATCATGTACAATATTTGAAAACGCAAACGTTGATTCAAGAATAAAATTGGATTCCTACCGATGAACCTGCCATGGTGAACTAGAAGTTGTTGCTGGTAGGGCTGTAAAAAGTGCTTTTTCCGACCACCTCACTCGTTGCACTGGACGAGGATGTCGAGAACCGCATTCAAACAACTTTTCCGCATTTAGGAGACTAATAAAAATTTTGACATGGTGAACACAGGCAGAAGTGCGTAGAAGAAGGACTTTTTGAACCTACAGACAGAAATTTTTTGCTAAAAGCACTTGTTAGCGTTGAATTTTTTCTAGTCTTTATTGATTCACTCTGTTGTATATTAGCGCTCACATATACACACTAAATTAAAATACCCAGAAATAACCTCAAAAACTGGGTAAACCACTTCTTAACGCACTACCTTTTCTGTTTTTGTTTCAACTACTAGTCGAAATAAAAATTTACTCTCGGGCTAACTGAGTTTCTAAACGTAAAAAGGTAGTAATTGTTCAGCGCACTGAGGTTTTGAGCGAGTTAAGAGAGTGTAAACTTTCACAGCTTTCAGAATGTTTTTGACGCGAGTTCTGAGATTTATTTCAGGTGGTAAAAATTTAAGTTCACGGGTGGATTTGCCCACAATCTACAAATTTAATAAATATCAAATGACGGCAGAATTGATGACGGGTTAACATACAGACGAACACGCACACACAACAAATGCAGAATAAAACACCGTTTAGGATGACTGCCTGTTGGGCGTGTTCGCAAATGTTCATGATGAAACAAGCGCTAAAATTGCTTACACACAGGAAAAACACAGACGAGCGCTTGCTAGCAACTGAAAATTTTATTACGAAATGAACACTAATAAATACATCACACGCATGTACGTCATTCCCAACTTCCCCGGTCGTCATCAACAACGTGATATAACAAAATATGCACTCCCATAATCGATGGCACACAACCGGAAGCGAACACGTGTCAAGAACTAAGAAAAAAAACGTAAAACAGAAAAAACAAAAAACGTAAAACGGGAAAAAACACTGGGTTATGTGACGTCCATAAAAGTAAATTCCCCGTCTATTAGTAGAACTGACGTTTCACTGACGCAACTGTCCCCTCTTTTCCTAATTCTATACGCTTTTGTTGTATCTCTCCTCGTCTACTTGTGTGGGTTACAGGCTCCTACTCGTGGTAACAGCAGACGTTTATGCAAAAACCTGTCCTCGGAATGGAGCCATCAATTTCGGTATTTCAAAAACTGCTTGCGAGTGGCCTGTCGCACTCAGAGTGGAAACAGACACCTTCACTACCGAGAGTGGCTACGGCTGTGAGAGAGTGCCACAGAGGCCTTGTGAAACTAAGCACGTAAAAGTTTGCTCAAGAAGGAAAGACGCACAACTACGGAAGGAAAGGTCCTGATCCTAGGAGATCTGGCTTTGCCCGACCATCATAGAAAACTCCTTCAACACGGACCCAAGTTCTGGGTAGAACCAGTTCTCTCCCGTGCCGAGAAGGTGGAAGTGGCCAGGCCCGTGGCAAGCCGTGTGAAGGACGAGAAAAAACTGCGGTGCAGTACTGATTGCGTGAATGTGTTTTCGTCTAGCAATGTAACACCACACATAGCAAAGAAAATCGGACCTGTGATTAAGTTTCTGTCTGATAGTGGTAGTCGTATCGCGGTTTCGGATAAGGAGGATTACTTTGTGATTTTTGCCAGAAACGCTATATTTGGAGAAGGCCCAGCTGCTGTAAAAAAGAATTTCCGGAAAGTTTATGAGAAGGTCAACCTTGTAAAACGTCGGGCGGTTAGGAAGCTAGGTGACTTGAACCTGAGCAGGCTGTCTTCGGCGGTAAAAGGCGAAAAAGGCTTGTCGCTGGAAGCGTTCTTTACGGTAAAAACACAAGGAAAACCTTCCGCTCCGAACCATTGTCTCAGAGAGGGGTACCTGGCTACGTCTCGTGTCCGAATTTTTCCAAAAACGTTTGAATACGCTCTGGTTTTGTGCCCCATTTTGGGTTTCTAACTCCAAGGAAGTAGTAGACCTCGTAAAGGGTGATTATGTAAGGGTCTCTCATGCTTTCAGTATTGATGTCATCGATCTATTCTGTTCCACGAGGTGCGTTATGACAAAGCGTACAAGAGTACATCACTGACGAAAATGATAAAGTGGCTTTTTGTAACGCCTGTTGTGGGTCTGTAAAGGTTTTATGGAGATTTTGGCCATGTATTTGAGTTCCACGCTAATGAGGTGGAATGAACAATTGTACGTCCAGAAGGATGAGATTTGCATTGGGTCTAGTGTCGCCCCGATCTTACGCAACGTTTTTTGGGGCAAACTTGACACAGCAGTAGGTAAGGAGCAAGATAGTATGAATGTGAAGCTATTCAGATTTGTAGATGACTACCTTGTTTTGGTAAAAAACGATCCGGATATCAGCACGTTAATGACTGCTCGGAAGCTTTGAGGAAAAAACGGGCGTGGCGCACAGTTTTTCATTGAGGTGCCAAAGGAACGACGCATTCAGTTTCTGGACCTAAAAATCACTTGTCTCCTTTTTACACGTGTTGGATGTATCACCCTATATCGGAAAAACCATTGCTGAGCTATCATTCGGCACATTCAAAGATATTAAAGAATGGGATCGCAACTTCTTGCATCAAAGCTGCTTTCATGAAATCGTGCGTACACTCGATGAATGAGGGTGTATCCGCGCAGATCAAGCGCTTTAGGGGATTTGGTTACCAAGATGATTGTAACCTTTTGGCCTCTGAGAAGAATTGTAGGGAAGTAAAAAATGCAATGACTGCCACAAGTGAAGAGAGGTGACAAGTTAAGGGTGAAAAAGAACGTGCAGTGGTCATCCCGTATTTGCACAATATTTCACATGGTTGAAAAAAGTTGCATTAAGTTATGGCGTGTGGGTTGGTGTTTTTTTTTTTTCAGCTGAAAACAACTTATCAAGGATTTCTCCAGCAGTAGAAAGGCTAGTTAACAAGAAAGGAACTGAAGAAATGAACAGATGTAGCACAAAACATGGCAGGACGTACGTTGATTACAAAAAAGATGTTGTATACGGAACTCCTTTCACATGTGGAAAGTAATACGTTGGCAAGATGGGTCTGTGCATAATTGTGTGCCTTCGTGAACATGACAGTTCACTAAAGGGGGCCCTTTGCTCAAACTTAGCGACGCATAGCAAGGAGTGCACCTGCCAACCGAAATTTTCCGACGCACGAATCATTGACAGGCACAACAAGGGGACGACGAGAGAAATAATGGAAGCGTATTTATTAGGAAAAGAGGGGACAGTTGCGTCAGTCAAACGTCAGTTCTACTAACAAATGCGGAATTTGCTCTTTTGTACGTCACATAACCCAGAGTTTTGTTCGGTTTCACGTTTTTTGTTTTTTTTTGTTTTTTCTGTTTTACGTTTCCATCTATTAGATCTTGACACGTGTTAGCACCCGGTTGTGTGCCATGAATTATTTGAGTGCATATTTTGTTATATCACGTTGTTGATGATGACAGGGGAAGTCGGGAATGACGTACATGCTTCTGTGATGCATTTATTAGTGTTCGCTTCGTAATAAACTTTTCAGTTGCTAATAAGCGCTTGTCTGTGTCCTCTCTGAGTTTGTGTATCTTTAGCGCTTGTTTCATCATGAACCTTAACGAACACGCCCAACTGACAGTATTCTTAAATGCAATTTCTAGTACAAAGAGGCCTTTTCCGTGTGTTAACACCGCCTTCCTTTCTAAACCTCCCACCATTTCTTTGTTAATCGCTCTCTACGTTTGCAAGATTCGCATTGCCTCATGGTACAACCGAGCGTCGCTGTACACCTCGGATGTGCAACAATTGTGCGGGTTACTGGCTCGTACTCGTGGAAACAGCGGACGTTTATGCAAAAAAATTGTCCTCGTTTGATACTTTTGAGTTCGGTACTTCAAAGACTGCTTGCGAATGGCCTATCGCACTCAGAGTGGAAATGGACACCATCACTACCGAGAGTGGCTACGGTTGTCAGAGAGTGCCACAGAGACCTTGTGGAACCTGGTACATAAACGTTGGCTCAAGAAGGAAAGACGCACAAGTACGGAAGAAAAGGTCATGATCCTAGGAAATTTGGCTTTGCCCGACCATTATGAAAAGCTTCTTCAACACGGACCCACGTTCTGTGTGGAACCAGTTCTCTCCCGTGCCGAGAAGGTAAAGGTGGCCAGGTCCGTGGCAAGCCGTGTGAAGGACGAGGAAAAATTGAGGTGCAGTACTGATTGCGCGAATGTCTTTTCGTCTAGCAATGTAACACCGCACATAGCAAACAAAGTGGGACCTGTGATTAAGTTCCTGTCTGATAGCGGTAGTCGTATCTCGGTTTTTGATAAGGAGGATTACTTTGTGATTTTGCCAGAAAAGCTATATTTGAAGACGGTTCAGGCTGCTATAGAAAAGAATTTCCAGGAAGTTTATCAGAAGGTCAGCCTTGTAAAACGTCGGGCGGTTAGAAAGCTATAGCTGACCTGAACCTGAGCAGGCTGTCTTCAGCAGTAAAAAGCGAAAAGGCTTGTTGCTGCTATCGTTCTTTACGGTAAAAACACATAAGGAAAACCTTCCGTTCCGAACCATTGTCTCAGAGAGGGGTACCTGGCTACGTCTCACGTCCGAATTTTCGCAAAAACATTTGAATACCCTCCGGTTTTGTGACCCGTTTTTGGTTTCCATCTCCATGGAAGTAGTAGACTACTTAAAGGGAGATGATGTAAAGGTCTCTGATGCCTTCAGTATTGATGTCGTCAATCAGTACTGTTCTGTTCCGCAAGGTACGTTACTACAAATCGTACAAGAGTGCATCACAGACAAAAATGATGAAGTGGGTTTTTGTAACGCCTGTGTTGTGTCTGTAGAAGTTTTTATGGAGATTTTGGCCATGTATCTGAGTGTGTGTATTTTTAGCGCTTGTTTCATCATAAAACACCACTTAAAAGGACTGCACGCGTTTTTCCCATGCACTTTGACAATGCAGTATATATAGGCACGAGCTTTTGACCTGCCCTGTAGTACCGGTAGGAGAGCTGTTTTTCGCATCCATTAACAATAACGGTTAAAAGTACAAGCGAAAACTTGAGGTGGGCTGCAGGTCGCTAAGAGTCACAATGACCTTTTATTTTAAACCAACCCAACCTCACGTTTTTGATTATCCAATAATTATCTGGCGCATTGGCCTATTGGTCTCACCAGTGTAAGCACTGCTGATGCACAAGTCCACAAAATATACCTATTTACACGCAAACCATGGCAGCTCAATGATCTTTACTGAGCAAGGATGCACAAACACAGAAGCAGCACGTATTCATGACAACGTGAGTAGAAGAGTGGTGCACGCCTGCATACAAGTTCTTTGCTGACGATGTACTAGGCTATTTCTAGGAGCACGTCTATGCGATGAAACGCAGCTGGCAATCACAGAATACATCGTCTGTGCTCATTTCATCGTCATTTCAGACACAAATGAATACGTGTCCGCTATCTGCGGAGTCTTACAGGTACGGGGCGATGTATATACTTCCAACAAAAGAGACGAAACACCATCTGGGTTTTCTTCGAGCTCACCAGAAGCCGCTTGTCGGCTCCGTCTCCTTCGCATGAGCTCTCGCCTTCGCGCTACGTGTTTGAGAACAGTTGGTGCATGTGGCTGAAAATTCGGGCAGCACTTTACTCCAGCAGACATCGTCTTCTGTGGATTAAAATATATGCGGTGCTTCTTTCACCTGCCCCGGCGACACACTCCCACTAGTCACTGGTGGCCGCGGCTTGGTGCGACGATATAGCGAAGCATTTTGCTTATCGCTTCTCCAGGAAGCAACCACGGGCGATTACACCAGCTTGATTTTGTTACCATTGGTGGATCTTTGCGACCATGCGCTTCCGAGCTCACGCTCGGAAGCGCATGGTCGCTCGGTGATGTAGGAAACACGTGAGGTCCATCAGCTCAACCAGGCACCCAATTCCGAGCTTCTTGCACCATCTGTCTCCAGGGGCTGCCACAGAGGAAAAGCCAACGATCTGCGAAAATATGTAGGGAAACTTTCCACAGCAGCGTTTTTTTTTGAGAGCCCCCCCCCCCCTTTTTTTTTCCTTCGCAGAATGCTCTCCTTGCTCGTTATGCTTTTGCTACCCTTAGTTCCAGTGAAACTGCGTTGACTGGAGGGAAGTCGTGAAACACGACGATGCCAAAAAAATTGGCCCCATATCTGCATGTAATCTGCAAACGTCGACGAAAGACGATAGTCTTGCGTGTGGAGAGAGTGAACAAAACATTTATTTGATGTTCTGCGCAAAAATATCGGTGAATTGTATTCCGGAGGCGCTGCTTTAGAGTGCCTCAAGCGGGCAGCGGAGGCTCACAAGCGCATCAAGTCATGTCACACGTGGGCCATGAGCGCCATCTGGCAGTTTCTTTTGGAAAACAAAGCGCGTAGCCGTGCGCGCCCGTCTCAGAGGTGATAAGGTGTAGAACGCGAGGCGACGGGTAGGTGCCACCACCACCTCGTCTTAGCAAAGCATTGGAAACGCTTCCCGTTCCGTGCAAGCGTTGCATGGTAAGCGCAGCGTGATAAGCGCTACGGTCCTTAAAGTTACTTATGTATGCGTTTTCTAGTAAGAGATGCATGTGGAGAATATATGCGCGTTATGGTGCCCCAGACATGCGCAATAATTGCTTTTCAATTGACAATTGCACAAGCATGATCCCTCAAACTTGAGCAACATTGGTAGTCACTGCGGATGGGGTCGGCCGTTTCAAGTACACAATGCTGGTAAGAGTGGACAAACAGACAAATGTAACGACAGACAGACAGACAGACAGACAGACAGACAGACAGACAGACAGACAGACAGACAGACAGACAGACAGGCAGACCAAAATTTTTGCTTCGAAGGTCCCAAAGAAAGACTATCGTCTTTAAAAACATCTGTGGTCCTCCCGTACCTTGAAGAATCACTGAAAGCGTCACTAGGGGAAAATGAGGCGAAAGACGCCGAAACAGCTGCAACTTGCAGTCACGTTGTAATAAGCCCTGAAACGCCGGCTAAAAGTCACGTGATAAAAAACTCCCTACATAGTTAAACTGCATATCTACATCGTTTTGCGACGTGCCTTATAGGTGGTGGTAAAACTATGTCATGTACCACTTTTTACTCTAACACGAGGTAGTAATTTCAAACACGAGAGAGTTTTTAGAGGTCATCGCAGCGGTGCGCAAGCAATAGGCATGAGACTAATTGTTCTGCTTCTTGCAGTTGTGGCCAATTTTTCAAGGACCGGTCGACAACATTGTACAGATTCGCCGTGAACTGCGACACATGTTCGGTGCCTAATACCTGCTGATTCTCTGCCACGTGGTGCTGCATAACAAGGGCCGATAAGGAAGACGTCACCGGTTACAACTGTTAAAAAAGGCTGCAAGCTCCACGGCCTCACACAGTTTGGCAGCGGTGCCCAAGAAATAGGCATCAGACTTTACTACATATTATTGATATTCAAGCAACCGAAACCTGGGCGCCATCAAAAAGAATTCTCAAAAAGAATGCAGTGCCCTCTGAATTTCTGACTGTACGAAGTCACGAGCAAAAAGATTTAATGCGGAAGAAATCATCTCCTAAGCGAGCTTCGCGAACAGTGGCACGAGAGGCAGCAAGTAGCTTTCTGTGTTATAGCCATTGCCATTTTTCATAGCCAGTCATAGCCATTTTTACAGCATAATTCCGATTCTAGGATGAGCTGTTCTGTGCATGTAATGCTACGTATAATAATAACACATATTAATATATGCTTAACTGTAATGACATATGTGTCTTTTCGCTTATGAGGTATTAATTTTTCCGTTGAACTAATCCTAGGCAGACTGAATTGCTGTGTGCGCAAGGAGATGATTCATCATCACAAGCTCACTTTTTTATGTGTGTGCATGCTTTCAGGACTTTCTGCTGCCATGCCAGTGAGCCCTCGCATCAACAGTGCGCCATGCCTGTCACCTGTAATGCCTTTAGATTAATCGGAAAGCAGTAGCATAAACATTGTAAGTCCTAAATCAAATTTGATACAATAAAATAAGGATTGAGGTGTACGTTTTCACATAAATTAAGTACCAACAGTATCACAAACCTTAAGATAAGAATGGAATTAAATATCACCGCTGAAAAAAAACTTTGCATGCATATAGTGTTTTCTTTTATTTCTGCACACAATGTGAACATAGACAGTGTCTCAAACTTTAAGGTAAGCATCTCAAAAAGAAACTTCATTATTGAGAAAGCTTTTGGTTGTATATATTGTTATGTGCTGCAGACAAACACTATGGTAGGAGCCGGATAACGGAAGCTCAAAATATGTGGCGCTCTAAATAAAACTAATAAGCTATTTACTTCGTTGCTGAGTAAAAAAATTGAGAGCTTATACAACATAAGAACAATGTAGTTATTGCAAAGATTTTGTGCTGTCACCAGTTATAAGACTGCCATCCCCGACTGTGTAGCTAAACTAGACACTTTGAAAGAGGAGAGAAGCGTTCTGGAACGAGTGATCCTGGTCGTTGTTCGCCTAAAAACGTTTCTCTCCTTGAGGTGTTTGGCAGCAATGTTTCGGTGTCCGAAAGTACTGTTCACCGTTACTTTTATGACACCATAGACCTCACGGCAGCTGTTCTCACAGCAGCTGTACCATGGCCAAGTAAAGCCGAAGTGCAAAATATTGGGCCCAAAGGTTTGCGGCCTACAGAGACGTCAGTATTGTGCTTGACTGCACTGAAGTGGAAGCTGAAAAATCCCACTTTGCGCCTTGCCGCATCCTGACATACTCACACGAGGGGTTCATACGCTAAAGGCATTGGTTGGAGTTTCTGCTGGTGTACTAATAACTTTATTTAGTGATTGCTTCGGTGGACGTGCATCTGAGAAAGCCTCCGTTGGCCATTCAAACATCTTGAGTAAACTTGAACAGTTTGAGGAATATGTCATGGTAGACAGGAGCTTCAAAATTGCTATGAAATGTAAGGCCATGGAAATTGGTGTGGTGCAGCTGCCATTTCTCTGCAAGCAGACACAGTTTTCAGCAGCAGGAGCGGCAAAAGCCTTAGTGGTAGCTAGAGCCAGGGTGCACGTTGAAAGAGCCATACAGCGATTGAAGCTGTTTGAGATTCTTAAAGGTCCTTTGCCTGGGGAGATGTTTGCCATTGCCGATGAAATAGTTATCAATATTGCTGGAATTTTGAATTTTTGAGCACTAATACTGGCTAATAAACGGTTCCAGTGATGTATGTGGCACTTGTACAAAGGTCACAGAATGGAACGTGTGAACCTTCAGCAGTCACTGTCTTATTAGTTCGTGTTACACGGTGTAATATTAGCTCATGCTCCTGACATAGAGCCATAACTTTTGCGGCATTAGGTGGATATTTCAAGCTGATTTGTGTACCATATGTTGTCAATCTCAACATTTTCAAGTGATCTTTGAATGGTTTAGCCACAATTAAAAGTCGTTCTAACAAGAACTAAAGGTCCGAATTTTTCCGACATTATAAATTTACATTCATGGCCAGGTACTCACAAGGTTCAATGATTTAATCTACTCGAATTACGGAAGCTATGATGGCACTACCCAATTTCCGGGAATGAATTGGCTAAAATGCACTTATACGTTTCGAACACACAGGGATTAGTGGATGTGCGGCGTAAAACTGATATGTTAAAGAAGCTAGCTATTCGTTACAGCCATTGCTTCGTTTTGATGAGGCTTCATATTGTGCAAGTGGATGGTACAGTGCACGTAAAAGTGCTTAACTGTCGGCACGCCAAATGGCACAAAGGGTGGTGGCAGTTTGTTAGCCGTGTAAGTGTTCCCGCAAGAAGAGAGTGTCTGCCCTTTGCATTAAGTAGTTTATGCAAGCTTTTGCACTGATAATCTCCTCCCAACTTTTTTTCTCTGCCTGTTCACACACATGGTGTATTTCTGCCCACCTTCACCTGCTTGGGCATGGGAATTACCATGTCTAACATACATTGAGGGCATTTTAGACACAAATCAGACGTGTGTCAGTGGCAAATAAAGTGCTCTGGCAGCATTAGGGTGCTGCTAAATTACAAAATTTATGTCTTAAAGGATAAAAACGTTACTTTCATTTCATGATTGACTGGTTTCCCGAAATAAAATAAGCATACTTGACTTTTGTCTGTTCTGGCGTTTATTGACTCTAAATTTCTAAAATATGGGAAGTTGCGAGGCAACTGAGATTTTTCTGTTCTTTCATCTAGATAAGCACTGTGGATGCTACAAAGGCAGAGATGGCAAAGAGAGAAAGAAGACACGTCAGCACGTATCATAACCCTCCACATAAACTTTATTTTTCTTAGATATATTTCATGGTGTCTAATGTCCCGACATTACAATATGAACGCAACTGTGATAGGGCGTGACTCTTCAGTCATCAGTGGAGCACCATTAGTTAATGTAGTAGAGCTGAATATTTATTACCCCACATGAGCCAGGGAGCTGAAAGCAGATGCGGTGTGGTTTATTCAAATCATCTGACCAGGTTAGTGCCACATCATCCCCATGCTCGTGTACTTTCATGAATATTGTTGATCACTTTGTTACAAGCAGTGTTTTCTCATTCAGTGAACTTCAACACGGATGGCTCGCACAAAGTAGCTGTGCCACATCTGTGTTTGTGAAAAGCAATGCTACTGATTTGTGCAAACGTAGCTTTGCAGTGTAAACGCAGTAATTACAATTGTTTTTTGTCCATTTCGTGTTTTTTTAACTAGTGAATGTTATTTTATTTGTGACTTTGGGACATTTACTCTTCTCACTTTAGCGTCTAGTGAAAGGAGTACTGACACAACATTTGTGAGGCAAGACGCTTTTTAGGTAGATTTGGGTGAACACACACTCATTATCCGCAAATTATGAAGGGTAATATAGCCTTAAAATTAACCTTAATGTTTATATTATACAACTGCTTGTGAAACAGAGTGCGTGCCCATGTCGCTTTGAACCTGGTTCGTGTAAACAACCAGCCACCTAGTTTTTGTGGGCTATTGTTCTCTTGCTCTCTCTCTCTCTCTCGTTGCTCACAGGCACACGATACTATGCACGACATGTGTCCTGAGTGAGTTAGTGTTTAGTGTGCTCACATCGTCAAAAGGTACTTCTATACAAGCTCTTACTAATGCGCCACATCTTCAATGTTTTCTGAAAGAGTAACTGGCTGCATGAAACGTGTCTCCAAATAATGAACCATCGTGCACTCCAGCAAATTAGATTACCAGACGTAATAAGCGGGTCTTAAGCTACTTTCCTACTTATTGTGACAGAATGAATAACTAGGCGTAAATTTTTGTGTCAGCGCTCCTTGAAATATTTTCTTCTTGCTAAACTCATTTGCTTCATTTCAAATACATGTGTGAAAGTTCACTGATTTCAAGTTGTAGTACCTCGGTAGGCCATAATTTCTTTGCCAGATGAAAAAAAGGCACCCTGAATTGTTTGAGTGTTCGTGAGATCTGTTCATGCCTAGTTCCTAATTAATGAACTGTGTATTTTCTTTCAAGTTGCCTATATTTATCTGTGTTGTAAACTCTAGCATGCACAATGAGCGACATGTACTCTATGAGCGACACAATGGGCGACAGTTCACTCTACAGCAATAGAGTGAACTGACGCTTTTCAGAGGGAGCTCTTCACGCTTCAAAAACAGCTGACTGTCCAGAGCTTGCATTTTTTTAATTAAAAGGCTGGTCTGAAACCCCGAAAGCTAGCTCCTTCAGTGCTGATCTGCGGCATGCATAAAAGTTAAAAGGCTGCTCTTCGCATACAATTTATTTTGTGTTTTGTGTGCTACTTATTCTGTTTGCAAATTTATTTTGCTTTTATGCGCTATTTACTTTGTTCGTTAACCTTTTGTGATATTTAGAAGTTTTTCTTTTTATGTTAATTTAAGGCGGTGGTGGCTCATAGTAAAATAGTGCTGGGCCATAAATGACCTTTTGTTTGCACTACGGATGCGTTTTGATGTGTTGTGTTGCACAAGTGTGTGTTTTGGTAGCTGTATGTGTTATTGTGCACCTTTGTCTGTTCTTGCTGGTTCAGTGTGACTTCCCAAAACAGTGTGGAATTACCTAGCTACTACTTCAAACTTGTTACAAAGCTTCTCTTAATGATAAGCAATAGATCAGTCCTAACTTGTGTTTCGCTCTTGTCGTGTGTACTGCTTGCACACCTTGCAAAGAATACTCTAGTGACATACTTTTTTGCGATCGAACTTGCTTTTTTTTTCAAAGTGTGAAGTGTCGATAGCCATTTTAAAAAGTTAAAGGAACCCTGACACCAAAATTGAAGCCATGAGACATTAATGCTGTTGGATTGTCCTACGTATGCAGACACGTCTGACTAGTGACTGATCTTGCTGTAAAGAGATCAACAACTGGTCAGAACATATAATAAACATTGGTAGAACATAAAATACTAAAATATTGGGACATATTCTAGCATCCTTTTCACTATGCAATTAACCATTGATTTCTTCAAATTGTACTAAAATAACAAAAACCAGTACGTCAGGTTGCCTAGCAGGAGAAGCGTGAAGCTCGATTATGGGGATGATCACATTGTTAAGCGCAGTCAGATGCTATCATGCATACAATCAGTACTTTTGAAAATTGGGGCATGTATATCACGTATTCCAGCTCTGTTCAGTGGTGGTTAGAAGGTAAAAAAACTGAATGGTCTATAGCAACGCTGTTTTAGTCGGGGCCAAAGAACAATGTATAGCAGCGGCACATGCACAGTAAACTGTCACGCTGGACCACGAGCCGCCCTCATGTGCACCACGTGTTCTTACAGTGTACGACTTCATATTTGCCGTAGATATAAAAATTGTGTGACAATGTTTCACGAATGGTAAGATTGATTAAGATATTTTTTATTATCATGTAAGCGTGAATGCTCATCTAATGTTGCAGCGCCTAGTGACATTGGCAGTAATATGATGCAAGTGAGTGACCATGTGTGACATTACACAAGAGCGACTGATGTCAGTGTCCCAGATTCATGGGGTGCGCACGATAAGAGGACTAGAACCCAACAAGGGCTGTCGTTGCCTGTCTTTCTTGCTTTGGCTTCGGACTTCTAAGGCTAGCAATGCTTCTCTTTTATCCCCAAGGAGACGCGCTCTTGGTGATCTCGTGAATCCTTTTGAAGACCGAAGTTTCTAATCTCATTCCTTACCATGCTTGGAGCCCCGATTTGAAAGTTGTACTCGCAGTGTAGCTAAACTTTGAGAACATGTGATTTCAGGGGCTCCCTTGCAGTGGGGCTCAAGTGTCAGAATCACATCAAAATTATGGAAGCTTTACGGATACAATACTTTGGAGCATTTCCCATATAATTTCGGGATTATGAAACATGAAGTTACAGACTCCAAACTGCTAGCAAAAACTTTATTGTCAGGGGTCGCCTAAAAACATGGAATGCAGAGCTGGCAGCTACGCGGGAATCATGCCAAATTTTCAAGTGTTCATTGTTACCTCACATGTAGCATTGTCTCTCTGAATTGTATTTTTGTCAAGCTATTGCAATTTCATGATTTCGGCATCGGTATGATCAACGACACCGCGATATGCACTTTTCTCCCGGTTCGCTGGTTCTGCAGTGGTCTCCAACCAGGCACGTTGGCTCGTCTGACAAACTCATCTCTCCGTACATAGGGCCATACAAAGTGCTTTGTGCGGTAACTCCCGTCACTTATGAAATCGCTCCTGCTGCCTCGTCATCTTTATTCACCCCTCGGGCCAGTGACTTCGTACATGCCACATGCCTGAAGCAGTATCACTCGCCCAGTGGCGTTGACGTCTAGATGCGCCGGGATAAAGCCTTTGGCGACGGTGGCTTTGCTACATGTACGCTGCCGCAATGCATATTGTCAATGTGCGTGTGTGCCCGATGAAGATGAAGGTCGCTAGCTGCACGAGCTTGGAGCCAGACTGGCTTGCGCTGCAACCTCTCTTGCAGACATATTTTCTAAATAAATCATGTTTGCAACAGCACCGAGAAATGCGAAGGGCAGATATTATGGCAGGTGGGAAGGCTGCAGTCGATGATAGATTACGCAATATTGTCACATAAGATGTATGATCGGCTAAGGGTGATGAACATAGGTGAATAGGGGTCCAGAAGCTTACACAGTGATCCCAACGTATCAAGCTGAGGTTTGGAAGAGAAATAAAATTGGAAAGGCGACATTACGAGCAGCCACACGGTAATATTTTTTCAGAAAGGCAAATAGAAATAAAAACTTCAGGGATTAGGAAAATAGTCACCGAGTGTACTGAAATGGAGTGGACGTACAGAAATCTAACTCGATTGTTTGAGTTTGAGCTTGATAAGGTACGAGTCAAATACAGGAAGAAGCAGTCGCTAACCCAAGAGCTGTTGAGATAAGGAAGTTAAGGGAGCCATAGTAAGACGTCAGGAAGCCTCTAGAGAACACAGGTATGTTAAAGAGAGGGGTTAACTGATAGATTATAACAAAAGAAAACGGGATAACGTTTTGAACTGCAGAAGGAAACATTCGATTTGATAAGTGAAAAGATTAGAGGAAAGGGGACCTAATGATTGGCGGAAGTAAACAAAAGGGATGGAAAGGCCGCTGAAAAGTTTTGAAACCATCTCAATTCTTGGAGTAATAAGACAAGCATGAACCAGAGGCTTATAAATACAGTTCAAGCTGTCAGACTTGAAGAGGATGAGGTAATGTAATATATAAAAACAACGATGACAGAAAAAATTTAAACACCAAGAAAGCGATGCATGCACCTTACCAGAAGAGGATGAACCAACTAGCTTATTGGGTCCTCTGGGAGAATGAGAGTGAGAAAGGGCAGAGAAAGGAGTTCTTAACAGCACAGAAAAAAGCCCTGACGGCATCCCAATCATGCTAATAAAGAAACTAGGACGAAGCTCTAAGTAAACATTAGGAGAGGCAGCGAGCAAAGCAATCATGGATTGTGAAGCTCTCAATGGACGGAAACTTAGCCGGATGAGCAAGATCTATTAAGGAAATGGGGACAAATTTGTTATAAACAACTACCGTCCTATAACAATGACTTCAGTAGCTTACACGCTGGTGATGCAGATAGTGAAGGAAAGACTACAAACATGGGTGGAGAATGAGGGGTTGCTGGGAGAACTACAATATAGGTTCCGTAAATGAAGTAGGTTTCAGGACAATCTGTTTTCATTGATGCTGTGTATTGAAATAGCGGAAGAAGAACACAGGCCCTGTGGCTGGCATTAGTAGATATCAAGGAAGCTTACGATAGTGTCATTCAAGAAGACTTGTCTGGAATACTCGACACACTGGATGTGGGAGATGGAATCAGTAATCTTCGAATGGATATCTCTAAATGTAACAAGGTAGTTATCAAATGGTAAGAACAGGTATCTGAACCTATAGTGATACAACGCCGGCTTCAACAGGGTTGATGATTGATTTGTGGGGTTTAACGTCCCAAATCCACCATGTGACTATGAGAGACGCGGCATCGACAGGGATGTTGCTTGTCACCTTTGGTATTTATGCCGTATCTCCAGGGATTACAAACCAAATTAGAAGGAAGTCGACTAGGAATCAGCTTCTCTTTTGCCAAGCAAGGAAAACACATTAAACAGTCATTGGAAGCATTGATGTATGCAGATGATACAGTATAATAGCCGACAACAAGGAAGATCTGCAGGGATTGATAGACATCTATGGCAATAAGGAGTAGGTTGAATATGAAGTTCAGCAGGGAAAAATCGGCAATCATAATTTTTATTGATAACAAAGACAGTGAGCATAAGATACAGAGTGTCATGCTAAAATAGGAAATACATACTAGTACTGGGGCGTATGGTTAAACAACGGGTCTGAGTATCAAAGGGAGCATGAAAGATACGTAATGACTAAGGAATACAGCTGTAATGAAAATAGGGCACTGTGGAAATACAATAGGTATGACGTTGTGAGAGGGATATAGAAAGGTGTCATGGTCTTGGGTTTGACGTTCGGCAATTTGGTCTTGTGCATGAAATCAGAAGTTCAATCAAGATTGAAAATCAAGCAACGTGGCATAGGCAGACTTGCTTTGGTAGCACACGGGAATACTCCAAATCAGGGGGTACATGGAGACGTGGGATGGGCATCGTTTACGTTCAGGGAAGCTGGCAGCAAGATAGTATTTGAGGAGCGACAGAGAAAAATGGGAGAGGAGCGTTGGGCTAGGAAAATTTTCAGTTACTTGTACATGAAGAATGTCGATTCTAAATGGAGGAAACAAACTCAAAAATTGTCAAGCAAGTATTTAGACAACAGCAGAATACCAAGCCAAAAAAGAAAGATCGGTTAAGAAGAAGTTGAAATAAACGGAGAGAAACATGTGGAAGATGAGAATGCTTATGAAATCATCACTGGAGACCTACCAAACTTTTAAGCAGGAAATTGCAAGGGAAATAACCTACGATAATTCTGGGGGTAGTTCTCTGCTCGTCGAGGCTAGAACAGGAGTATTGCGGACGAAGACTTACCCAGCAAAGTACGGAGACACAGACACGGAATGCAGTGCGTGTAAAGAGGAGAAGAAAACGGCTGAACATTTGATAATGTTCTGTAAAGAGCTCCACACTATAGTCGAAAATAATGACATCGAATTTTCCAAAGCAATGGGGTTAGAGATAGTGGGGTCAAAATAGACTTTAAACGGGTAGAAATAACCTGGAGGAGGCTAACTGACTGATGGCTACAATCGAGGCGCGAGTGAAATTCAATCCTTAAACACACAGTGATAGCACTCAACTTTATGGCTAGGTGGCATTAGCCACCGCCTGATCTAAAGGACACTGCCGGATACATCCATCCATTCATCGGTCTCACTCGTAGCGTCTATCAGAACCAAAAATGGCCCTGGGACACGCGCCTACCTCGCGTGGATCCCTCGCTTGCACGTGCCCCGAGAAACAGTGCGGCTGGTCTAAAGGGGCGTACGACGTGCTTATTGTTTATTTGAATACCATAAAGTTCAATCACACTTTACCAGGCAGAGGGACGGAATCCATTGCATGAAGTTCTTCATGTGATAGAATAAAGTATTAATGTGTAAAGTGTGAAATTCCAAAACCACCACATGAATATAAAAGACGCCGTAGGAGATGCATCGGAAATTTTGACTTCCCAGGGTTTTTAACGTGCACCGGAATCTGACCTCAAGGGCCGACAGCATTTTCCCTTCCATGGAAAACGCAGCCGCCGCAGCCGGTTTCGATCCCGCGACCTTCGGGTTGGCAGTGAAGCTCTATAACAACTAGATGAAACGCTCATCTTGCTATCACGCCTCTTTCTCTGAGTATCCTTTTGTGGTTATCATCTACATATATTGCAATCGTCTGTTTCATAAATTCATCATAAATGTTAGTTGTCGGGATGTAGATGTACAAAGCAGCAACTAGGGTATATTCACTTTGAATGGTGCTATAGCCCTCCAACACGAAAACATACGCTCGACGAAACCTCCGTTATCAATGTACAATAAATATTAGGTTACCTCTGTAAAAACACGTTTTGCTTTCGTGCTATACCGATTCTTATGGCGTATGGATCAAACATGTTTTTCTGTGTAAAGGAATGAATAATTATATACTTTTGCAAAATATGTATTACAGTTTCTTGCATATATTTAAGCTTACGTGCATCATAATCTGTGTTGTTTGCTAATACTGGATTGTTTTGGCGCGTGTACCGGTTTATATTTTTACTATTTTTATATAACCTTCATTATCGACATTTCCACAATCTTGTTTAAATATTATAATTTGAGGTGTTTGGGGTGTAGTGCATTTCTTAAAGGGCACCCAAGTACCGGCATAACTACGCCCTTTGAAATGATGTGAACAACTTAAACTATCCCTTCCTGCTCCTTTCAAAACGGTCGTTAGCTGTATACGATTGGCCTAAACATTCTGGCTCATTCACTCTGCACTTACTCATTACGCGAGGCAAGAGATTACGTGAAAATGATCCATCGTGTAGTGACCAATAATGCACAACCACGTAAAAAATAACAAAATGAACCATTTTCATACGCCATATTGTTGCTCATAGGCTCTCGGGCATTTAAAATTTTCTGTGTGCCATAAAATGCCCTGCCTGTTGCATGACGTCCAGAATCTGTGAAATGTCGTGTTGTTTATTACAGCGCATGTACATTAAATAGCGCATTCGCGTGCTTAAAAAACGTAGAACATTTTGAAATAGCCGGAGAGCATTTCCCTCTAAATGTAATTCAGCTAGACTAGCCGCCGATCACATTAGCAGCGGTTTCTCATTGCAGCTGGCGAGATGGATTCTTATGAGCATAATAAAATATTTTCACTTGCAGCATAACGGCGTTTAGCAGTTTGTACGAGTATGCATCTCTGTCAGTTCATCCTTGCTGAGAAAAAGAAAAAGATAGCAGTAAGCAGCGCTGCACGTCTGTGATTTTTTGCTGTGCTAGTTACATTTTGAGCTATAAAAGAAATTTGAAGTTGAATGTACGTGATCTAGCCCGACGTTTAGTGAAGCCTTCTTAGTGCTAAAAACCATGGTCTTTCACCTTCTCCCTGGTCCAGTGGTTCAAGTTTCTGGGCAAGCTTACAAGTTTAGCTTCCCACTGAGCTCGAGTTCACTGCTTCATTCGTTAGCCACTTTGCAAGGTGCCATTTCGCAATAAGCAAGGCTGAACAGATTTATCGGAGACTAAAGCAGAAGCCTTTCTTGGCGCTTTCAGGACAGAAAAACAAAAAGAAATTAGAAAGATTCCTCGCAATCATCGGCTCATAGCAGCTTCCACAGAGCTAATCCTTTTAGATAAAAGAATATAATTTTCGAAAAGCAGCAAATTTGTCCACCAATCCAGAAAAAAACGCGTGTTCGTTCCCGTTCATACGTTAATCTGCCAGTCATAGCAGAATAGAAACATGAACAAGTTGTGTAATATTACAGGACCCCTGTTCAGCGCTAGCCTGCTCTGCAGTGATACAGCACAGGGAGGAAAGTGTCGTAAAGAGGCTTGTAGGAAAACCGTAACTGCTGAAGTATTGAAAAATTATCAATACAATGAACATTCCCTCGTAATATTTTTATTTTATCGTATGACGTGATTGATTGATTGATTGCAGTGGTGAAGAAATATTTCACTTCAGTTGTTTTCCACACCGTGCAGGGGACAGCGACCACTGTCGAAAGTGGCGAGGGCGTATAACCTCTAACGTTTTCCAGTAGGAAGGCTTGCGCTCCCCTTGGCCCAACTGGCTTACAGGCCTATGAGCACGCCATTGCGACCAATGAGTGTGATGAACAACAATACGACGTGCTCCAAATTCTAGACGACGACGGAATGCTGCCGCCAAGATTCAGCATTGCTGTTGCCGTAAGGAACATTGAATTCAGCGACCATGAAGGAATGGTAGAAAGTAACAATGCGCTCGTATTGGAAAAAAGAATATGCATGGTGAGAGGTCTCCATCGGTTGTGTGATGGGTGCGCGAATGTCTTTTTGACTGATTTCAGAAATGTGGTGCAGCATATCCGAAAGAAACTGTGATCGCCCGCTTGACCGATACAATGAAATTACAGGTTTGGCCCTTCTGATACGGCAGCACTCAATACTGACAACGTAGACTATGTACTCGCATCCATCAGCATCGACGCAGCCCTGTCACCCAGCCAGAAGCGGTAAATCGAGAGCCTTGTACGAGAATTCGCCTTCTGCTTCTCGATGTCCACCAAGGTGGAAAGGTGGGCATGTTGGTATTCCATGTTTAAGAAGGGTAAGAGCGCACTGAATACAAATACACAAAGTAAGGACACACACACACACGCACACACACATAGCGCTACTTTCAACAGTTTATTTTTGTGATCACAACACTACTCGACTTCACTGGACTCTCGATGTTATCAAAAGACCAGGGGACGTCTACCTCCAAACACCGCATCATACATCATAATCGAGGACGGGGGGAGGCGCATTTGTAAGCCTCCTTATCGAGTATCACTTGAAGAGAGAGGTCATCAGAAGCCATATTTAGGAAATGCTTAGGAATGACGTCATTCATCCGTGAGCCAGCCTGCGGGCTTAGCTTGTCATGTTAGTAAAAAATAATGACGACACTTTGCGCTTTTGCGTAGATTACAGAAAGTGGACTGCCACAAAGTGAGATGCCTATCCGCTCCCAAGGATCAATGCTATTTTTGACAGAGAATGGGACGTGAAATTCTTTCGTCTCTGGACCTTGGAAACAGGTACTGAGAGATAGAGGTGGACGAAAGAGGCTGCGAAAAACAGCGTTCGTCACTCCAGATGGGCTGTGCGAGTTCAAGGTACTCCCGTAATGGCTTTTTCTGGAATTACTGCTCGCGAAATGTTGAGAACAAAAAGGTCCCCACTGAATCAGTGATTGTGACTTTTGCCGCCACGGCTCGACCAACCGAAATTAAGGCATGGCCACTAATTTATCGTGTAGATGCACCATCCCTTCGTCCACTGCAGTTCAAAAAATGCTGGAGGTATGGGCTTACCATCAAGGGATGTAGATCGGATGTGAGGTGTCGCACATGTACTGACCAACATAAACCCGATAAATGTTCAACCCAAAAGGTGAGATGCTGTCTATGCAGAGGAAATCACGCTGCTGACGATGAAAGTTGCCCCAAGAAGACATGTGAGTTAACTTCTAGAGATCATCGAACCACAACGATGCTCCCGGTGTGAGGCCCGATCTATTCTTTCTGAACGCTTACGTGGCTATATCTCCGTTGCCAACCGGGTAAACCAGATGCTTGAGTCGTCGTTGCCTGATTTAATAACATTGGTGGAGAAGGCCATTACGAAACTTATGAAATCTCTATTTGTGAGCCTAACGGACTCATTGGCGCAAATAGTGAGCACTCAGTTGAATCAAATATTGCAGGGAGGTAACTAACCTACCGTTCCCCCTTCTCTACCTTTATCAGTTAAGGTTGCTGATATTCCATCGGAACCAGGCCCTTCGAAGTCAAAGCCAGACACGCCGAACACTGGCTGTAGAATAATTAGGCCTCTTGTACAGGACCTAGATTGGAGCTTGGACTCCGATTCTCATGTCTCACAACCAGAACAAATGGACTCAAGAAATATGAAACGACGTGCGTCTCCTGAGACACAACGCTCCTCAATTAGTCCTGATTCAAGAAAAACAGATATCAAAAGGAAAACCCATCAAAAAAGGATTTTTTAAAGGATAGCCTCTTAGAGAAAGCAGTGAGTGCTGCTGGTGTCTCTTCAAAATAGGAAATTTAAAAGTACTACACAAGAATTGCCACTCCGTTTTTTCAGCAGCTTCAGACTTACTTCAATTTTGCGATAATTATTCCCCTGATGTTGTTCCTTTACAAGAAACTTGGCTTACAGAAAATAAGTATTTTAGGATTAAATTTACCGCGCATTTCTTCTAGACCGCTACACTCGGGGTGGAGGTTTGGCAATATTTATCTCATCTAAAATCGCCCATAGAGCTAAAATTATTTATCAGTCATTGACTTCAAAAAGGGAGAATTTAGCATTAAGCATTACTATTCCTGGGTCCCTCCCATTCTCATTTATTATTGCTTGTTTTCCTGCGGGTGTTCTAAATTATTCTGTCCTAGATACTGCATTACACTATTGCCAAAAAGACCTTGTATTAGTAGGTGACTAAAATTCTCATCATATTTCATGGGGTTTTTATACTGATCTGAATGGCAAACGTTTATGCGATTGGGTGAACAAGAATAACTCAATATGCATAAACACATTTTTTTTTTACATTTATGTCCTCCTTCGTACTCGATCTAACTTTTTCTAACGCTAACCTCTCCATGTTATCATGGTCTGCGATTAACTCGGGAACAAGTAGTGAACAAATGCCAATATTGTTCGAGGTGGTATTTCAAATAACCTCCAAGAATAGATCTTCCGTAACACATGTAAACTTTAATACTTTCGAGAAATCGTTACGAGGTGCTTTATTTAACCAAACAAATGATGCAGAAGTAGACGCCATCAGAATTAGCGACATTTTAAAAGAGTCTATGAATAAATGGAAATTCACCATTGAAAGCTCTGAACCATCTACCAACTCTTGGTGGAATGCGGACTGTTCGCGGGATTATAGACTAAAAAAGACTGCATAGAAAAAAATTGATATTCAACCAGTGTCCAAGGAACTGGAGTGATTATAATTATGCAGCCGCTATCTTCAAGAGAACCATCGCTAATGCGAAGGACAAATTTAACAACGACCGATGTGACTTCCTGTAAAAGCTGGTCAATAGGAAAGCACGTTTTCGCTTTCTGAGAACTAAGAAAGTTCTTCCGGTACAAAGAAATATAGAATCTGTAGTATTATCACCAGTTGAAGTGAAGGCCCTTCTAGCAGATATAGCTCAGGTCCTACGAAGTCGCTTTACGACACTTCTCTCATACCAAGCCCAGTCCCCCGGTAGGGCCGAGGATTTTGAAGAAGTTACGCCTGCAGAATTAGCGAACGTAGTCGGAACACTACCCCATTCTGCACCTGGTGCTGATGGCATGACGACGTCGGTGATAAAATCAGTACATAAAATATACCCACTTGGCCTGCTCGAAATTATTAATCACTCACTTAGAAGCTCTTGGATGCCACCTGATTGGTGAATGACAAAAGTCACTCCATTATTAAAAAAGCAAGGTGCTGTATTTATCTTAGATAATATCAGGCCCATTTCACTTACATCGAAACTAGTAAAACTCGTGGAAAGAATTTTATATAGACGTATAGATCGATGGATGTCAGAAAAACTGACACTGAGCCCATGTCAAATTGAATTCAGGCGTGGTTACTTCATTTGGTGTGCGCACGTGGATCTCGAAAGCAGAATTCAACTTGCTCGATATCAGAAACAATACTCCGCTTTGGTAACCTTAGATATCACAAAAGCCTATGATAGCGTGGAGCATGTTAAACTGCTAGATTCACTTCAGAATTTAGGACTGCCTCAATACTTTGTGGCCTGTATCCATGCTTTCTTAGGCGATGTAGAGTTTTACTGCTCGCAATCTGGTGTCAACTCTTCATTATACAGGCAAACGATAGGTATACCGCAAGGGTCAATACTATCACCCTTATTATTTAATGCACTACTATGTACCATTCGCTTACAGCAAGATGTACAGGTCTATGTGTATGCCGATGATATTGCACGTTTTGCTGCGTCGGCGGACATTTACACACTGTACCTGATTCTGCAGACATACATGAATAGCCTGGAAACGTGGCTGGAGAATATCAACCTATGCCCCAATACAAACAAAAGTACAATCATAGTTTTCTCACAAAATGCCCCAGTGCGAATTTCACTATTGTACCGGCAGGATGGCATACCTCAGATCGAGTCGGTTAGGTACTTGGGGGTAACCTACACCAAAACACTTAACTGGAGTCCCCATATAGAAAACATGGCTGTTAAAGGAGCACGTGCCGTAGAGATGCTGCGCAGGCTCAGTAATTATCGGGCCGATTTGCGTAGAGACGTGCTCGTTATGATATATTGCATGTACATTCGACCGATATTAGAATTAGGCTGTGTTTTGTTTCCTGGCGCTCTGGCCTCCAAAGTTAGACCACTGATTCTGCTAGAACGCGAATCTTTACGCTTATGACCAGGGCTACCCAAATATGTTGCCAACAATATCCTATACGAAGAATCCCGCCTGCCTTCTCTTATCAAACGATTTCATATTCTAACAGTACGTACATTCCTTAAAATCTATGCATCTCCTCAGCGGAGGTCATAGTATGTGTTAATTAACCAGCAGACCTCATTCTTCAACCACCAGTGGCCTAAATTAAGGTGTCCTCAAGTAATATTTACTCAGAAACTTTTGGGGCCCTTAAGAGTTATCCTTTGAGAAACACTTGTGCTCAACACTGTAGATGCAATTAGGATAGAATTTAACGATATATATCTCGAGAATGCAAAACATTTACTATATCAGTATATAAATGGCATTTCGGAACATCATTTGGCCAATATAGAAACATCGATTGTGATAGCGACTGATGCTTCAGTTTATGAAGACAAGGGTGGCGTAGGAATCGTATCATCCTCTTTAGATTGGGCTTTCTCAATTGAATTATCGGACTTTACACCTATTTACCAAGCTGAACTACTGGCAATAGTCTTAGCATTGCGTAAAGTGCCGCAAGATCTATCAGCGGAGATTGTTCTAACAGAGTGTCTCTTGGTCTGTACTGCCTTAAGCTAACCAACATTTTCGCGTACCGTAGAAACTACTCGCTCATTCCTGCACATGTGCGACTCGTCCGACTAGTTTGGGTACCAGGCCCTAGAGGTTTAGCTCTGAATGAGCATGCAAATGCACTAGCTGTATCTTCCCTTGATCGCCCTGTTTTACCTATTTTGCCTACTTCGATATATATCACAGCAGCACGCTTTGAAAAACGCACAACGGCCGATAACTTTAAAAAATCCCCTTTGTTTGTATCAGACTTCCCACAGCCAAAGTTCCCTTGGAAAAACAAGTGGTGTTCATCAAGAAAGGAAGAAATGGTGATTACCAGGCTGCGTTGTCGAGTCCCCTCATTGAACTTTTACCTTCACAGGTCGGGTCTGGCACAGTCGCCTTTGTGCCTTTATTGTAATGAGAGGGAATCTTTGGAGCACTTCTTTTTTTTTCATGCCGAAAATTCAAAATTCAAAGAGAAAATCTACTAGAAGAACCCCTACGAAAGTTGGACCTAAACTTGACACTTCCGGTGATTCTTTCATTTGGCGCAGTCGCATTTGGATTCAGCCACAGGGGCGTTTTTACCGCTGTTACAAATTTGTTACGAGAATGTAAAGGAATGGAATGCTAAAAATAAGTAACTTCAGTTGTTTTATGTATATTTTTTTTCTTTTTGTATGTTTATTAAATTTTCTTTTCAATGTTTTTTGTTTAGATATTTAACATCTTTTTATTATTACATATATTACCTAATTAATCCAAACCTCTCTTTCAAGAAGTGAATTATTTAAAAAGCAAGGCACCGTCCAGTTCATGGCCTATCCCTCTAGGTGGTTTGCGCCAAGGTGTTGAGGAACCAACCAACCAACCACTGGTGAACCGGTCACCCCATTACCGCTGGTTTTAAGTAGATCTAATCCCAAGCCTCATCGATACGATGTCTCTTCTTTTGCGTAACAATATGGACAACATATCTACGCACAAACGTGACATTTCCGGTCAAGTAAGCACGACACAAAAAAATTGGCAGATCCCACGTATGTGCGAATCGACGATATGCGAAGCACAAATGAGGAAGCTTGATGTGTCACTTTAAAATCAGCACAACGTTACGAGGCGGAGGTAAATTATGCTGTACATGACTTCCATGTCATGATTATCATGTTTGGACGTGCCATTGACCTTCTTTATTCATTCACGTCCCCTGATACCAAATTTAGTATATGTGTAGCTAGCGAAACGGCCGCTAGCGCATGATGAGCGTTGTATGTTGTCATGTTCACACATGAAACGCATGTCCTTATTATCATGTTTGTACCAGACATATGCCCTTGTCATCTACCGACGTCATGTAACAGCAAAATTGGTGTATGGGAAGCTAGAGAAACACCACTAGCGCACTATGAGCGTAGCTTGTAGTCATGTTTTACATGACACGCATGCCATAATTATTATCTTTGGACGTGTCATTTACCTTCGTTGTCGGTTGGCGTCATGCTGTACCAAATTTTGTATATGTGGAGCTAGCGAAACGACCGCGAGCGCATCATGAGCGTGGTTAGTAGTCATGTTGTTACATGACACGCATCTTGTGATTATGATATATGCACCAGTCACATAATTTCGTCGTTCATTCTCTTCCTGCATTACCAAATTCGGTATATGTGAAGCTATCGAAATGGCACCGAGTGCATCATGAAGGGCCCAATAACGTTCACGCACGCGCACGTTGGGCGCAGCGACACTACGCTAGCAAAACGCGAGTACTCTATTCGCAACGTTCATAGACTGTCGTGCCACCTAGTGCAATTCAGGAGCGTCCTCTCAAGGATGATCAGTAGGCAGATTCCCCAATGATCTCTTGTTCGGCAGTGCTAGCCGCAGTGTTAGCGCGGTAGTAAGAGACGAACACAAACCACTTTGTATGTTTCGTGAATCAGTGAACACGTCGGACGGTCTGAGACACGATAAATCTGATTCGTTCTTGCGAGACGCGAAGTTTTCATGAAAATACATGTCAACTCACACTTTCGATTATAGCCCGCAGAGTGCACGTATCAACTTCGCGAGATTTTCTGCAGCCACTTTGAATAGTGAAATGTTATCGTCTGATCATTCCTGTTAAAACTCACCTTGTTTTACGTGCGTATAGCATTTGTCAGTGCTATTGTAGTGCGTGAATCCCCATTATATTTACTGTACGCAGAAGCCCGTGATTTGCGTTTTTAAACCTTGGCCTACCCTGCACAGCTTGTTTTTTTACGTTTATTGATAGATGGCGGCACACTGCAAGCAATTCCTTTCATGCTGGGAATCGGAGCTATGTACGTCCGCACCCTCAAATAAACGTAGTAAGTGACGCTGTGTGAGGGCTGTGCGTTGTGAAGGACGCGTCGTTGGTGCTATCAAAGCCGTTTGGCGGAGAAAATTGCTCAGTTTACTTTCAGCAGTGATGTTCAAAGAAACCGTCTTGACGTAGAGCATTTTTCACTGTTCACTGAACGTAGATCGTTTTCAACGCCCTGAGAGTGACAGCGGCGATGAATGATCAGCTGCTAGCTGACAAGCAGAGAGTTGCACTTCACGTTCCTTCGTGCGTTAATATTTTGAAACGCTTCAAAGTCACTTTGGTTGTATTGATTGTGTAATATCTTTCAACGAGCTCAAAAGAAACGCATAGTTTTTCTTGTGCATTGAATGTACACCCTAAAACAAAAGGGTGTTAAAGGGTGTGTGGTTCGTCCTTTTGAAGACAAATGGGGCTGCCACAACCATTAATACCTTTAAGGACTGACGACACCGGGTCTTACAGTTAGTCTCCTCAAAAGACTAACATTTAGTCCTCACATTTCCACCTCGTGAGCAACCGTTAGTCCCACAGTTCACCCCAAAGGACTAACACTTAGTCCTCACATTTGCACTTTATAAAGCAACTGTTAATCCCAAAATTTACACCTTACCAGGCAACCATTGGTCCTCACAGTTGCACCTTGCCGGACAAACGGTTGATCCACTCAAATACTCCAATCAGATGAACTTTTTGTCCCCAGTTCAAACATTGTTTTTGTTTATTTTCTGCCAGGCCTAATACTTTTCTCACCTGTATTTCTGCGCGGTGAGCAACAAATTCCGCAGAAAAGAACACGCGAAAATGTAGTTAGCCACGTATGTGTAACTGCTTTCACAGTCACGGCAACAACGAACGACAAAAGTGAGATATCGAAATCTTTTATTTACTACATACACATGAAGTTTCCCCATTTTTTAAGGGAATGCATGGTGAAGTGCACAAGTCCAGTCTCGTTGTCAAATCTTGTTCACTCCTTGGGGAGCTCCTCTGACTGAAGCGATAGATGACAGAATTGCAGACGCCGGCGCACGCAGCCTTCTGCCTGTTGTGTTCCCATGGCTGCACGTACAATAATACAGTAAAAATAGTTAGGCACACGTAACAGAAGATGAACATGCACGCATATGACAATACGTGCACGTTAATATAAAAACAAGCCTTAAAATATAACACACAACTAACTTTACCTTCACATCTCGCACAGTCCTTCTGAAGCTGCTCTGACAAAAAAGATGGATGATGGGCATCGCAGACGCCAGCGCACAGTCTTCAGCACGGTGTGCTCCCACGGTTGCTCAATGAGTATGTAAAATAGTGAGTCGCATGTGACAGAGGATGAATACAAATGCATATGAGAAATACGTGCAAGGTGAAATGAAAACATATGTGAGATATGACATGCTAATAATTTCACCATGATGTCACACATTGTCAAAGACTCATTTTGAACGCCGTAGCGCAACAGTTTAGTTGCAGTGGCCGCAGTCACATCTCCGCGAACCACCGTGCCGCTAACAAGGCGGCGAGTCCTAAGCGAGTGACGTGGTTCAGCTCGAGCAAGCGAACGCGAGACCAAACACGGCACTGCACGCGGAATGTCTGCCGCCAGCGAACTTCGAACAGGACAGCGAGCGTACGCTTCGCCGCCGCCACGAACAGCGCCGAGCTGGTTTGGAGCTAGCGCCTAAGAAATCGACGGTAAGGCGGCCCATTTCCACTAACTCGAGCAAGTGCAGCACGCAAACGCGAGTCCGCCGCCACGGCCAACGGACTGCGCCGAGCTGCTTGCGACAGACTGACGGGGAAGCCAACTGGAATGGCGACCAATTTTCTGTGAGTTCCGAAGCTAGCGAAAGTCCAGCCAGCCCGTGCTGGTGCACTTACAGCGCGCGATATACTACAACCAAGCAATTTACGAGAACCCGCAACGTGTTTTCGACGACTCCCAACACAGCGACAAAGTGTCAGGCCTACATCGTTAGCACGGAGCTCATCGCGGCGGCGAAGACAGGCGAGCACTCGACGAGCGAGCGTACGGAAGGTCGACGGCAATGACGGCCAATTTCAAAGCGGTCGCAAAGCACAGGCGAACTGCAGACGCCGAAGCTACCTTCGCGATGCATTTCGTGCGTTCGATATACAACACGACCGAGCACGTTGCCGGCAAGCGCGATCCGTATCGCACACGCGACAAGTTGAGTAGAATGAAGAATGATTTAGAATCCAGCGCTGTTTTCTGCCCTGAGTCGGACTGAAGTATATATCCGATAGGCCTGTTCTTCTCAGCCGCCCTATTGGCCTTCCCAACTGTTGCTGAGTTGGTCGTGACTATCTTGAAGCGAGAGATATACAGCGTGGCGTGCTGACCTGTTGAGGCTTGCTCCAGACTTCATCGGTGCAGCGAAACGCTAAAGCAGCAGCCCACGCTCATCCAGGCGTACACACAAGCACCACGTCGTAATTCTTAGATCGTCGAATCCAGACGGCCGTGGTCGAGCACTCCGAGCGCGACGCTACGCGACCACCGCCGGCAAAATACGGGGAAAGACTGAGCCAGCAGAGGAGGAGAAGGACATGTGTTCTGTGGAGAAGGATAGTGGGTCACCTTGGCAACGCTTTTCGCGCTGCCTGCAATGCCCGGGCGGTTCATTCCTAGTGGAGACTAATGGAGACTAAGTGGTTTCGTGCCACACGCTTCCCTCTGTGGTTGCTCCTCAATGGTCTATCCGCTCATCGCGCGCGCTTATTGGGCTCCGTTACTCACTTTTCGGGTAATTTTGCCTTAGAGTGTATCACCATTACAGTGGATGTAACAAAGTTCCGCATGCCTGTAACACGCTCGAGCTCGACCATTAAAGTGAAATAGACCATTGAAATATGCAGTTACGACTATCATCATCCTCATCATCAGCCTGACTACGTCCACTGCAGGACAAAGGCCTCTCCCATGTTCTGCCAGTTAACCCGGTCCTGTGCTTGCTGCTGCCAATTTATACCCGCAAACTTCTTAATCTCATCTGCCCACCTAACCTTCTGTCTCCCCCTAACCCGCTTCCCTTCTCTGGGAATCCAGTCAGTTACCCTTATAGACCAGCGGTTATCCTGTCTACGCGCTACATGCCCTGCCCATGTCCATTTCTTCTTCTTGATTTCAGCTATAATATCCTTAACACCCGTTTGTTCTCTAATCCACTCTGCTCTCTTCTTCTCTCTTAAGGTTACACCTACCATTTTTCTTTCCAATGCTCGCTGCGTCGTCCTCAATTGAAGCTGAACCCTCTTTGTAAGTCTCCAAGTTTCTGCTCCGTAGCTAAGTACCGGCAAGATGCAGCTGTTATATACCTTCCTCTTGAGGGATAGTGGCAATCTACCTGTCATAATTTGAGAGTGCTTGCCGAATGTGCTCCACCCCATATTTATTCTTCTATTTACTTCAATCTCGTGGTTCGGCTCGGCGGTTATTACCTGCCCTAAGTAGACTTAGTCTTTTACAACTTCAAGTGCACTATTACCTATCTCGAAGCGCTGTTCCTTGCCGAGGTTGTTGTACATTACTTTCGTTTTCTGCAGATTATTTTAAGACCCACCTTTCTGCTCTCCTTGTCTAACTCCGTAATCATGAGTTGCAATTCGTCCACCGAGTTACTCAGCAATGCAATGTCATCGGCGAAGCGCGGGTTACTAAGGTATTCTCCATTGACTCTTATTCATAACTGTTCCCATTCTAGGCTTCTGAAAACCTCCTGTAAGCACGCGGTAAATACAATTAAGGAAATTGTGTCCCCCTGCCTTACACCCTTCTTAATTGGTATTCTAATGTTTTCTTTATGAAGCACTATGGTAGCAGTTGATCCCCTGTAGATTTCTTCCAGAATGTTTTTATACACTTCATCTACGCCCTGATTCCGCAGTGTTTGCATGACGGCTGATATTTCTACTGAATCAAACGCCTTCTCGTAATCTATGAAGGCTATGCATAGTGGTTGGTTATACTCTGAGCATTTCTCTATTACCTGATTGATAGTATGAATGTGGTCAATTGATGAGTAGCCTGTTTGAAATCCTGCTTGTTCCTTTGGTTGATTGAATTCTAATGTTTTCTTTACTCTGTTACCTTTGTAAATAGCTTGTATACTACAGAGCGCAAGCTGATCGGCCTGTAATTCTTCAAGTCCTTGTCATCTCCTTTCTTATGTATTAAGATGATGTTCGCATTCTTTCAAGACTCTGGTTTTCTTCCAGTCAAGAGACACCTCGTAAACAGGGTGGCTAGTTTTTCTAACACAATATGACCTCCATCTTTCAGCAGATCTGATGTTACCTGATCCTCACCAGCAGCTTTGCCCCTTTGCATGCTCTCCAAAGCTTTTCTGACTTCTTCTATCATTACTGGTGGGGTGTAATCTGGGTTACTGCTAGTTCTTATAGTACTAAGGTCGTGGTTGTCTCGGCTACTGTACAGATCTCTGTAAAACTCCTCCGCTATTTTAACTATCCTATCCATATTGGTAGTTATTTTGCCTTCTTTGTCCCTTAGTGCCTACATCCGACTTTTGCCTATCCCAAGTTTCCTCTTCAATGCTTTGACACTTCCTCCGTTTTTCAGAGCGTGTTCAATTCTCTCCATGTTATACCTTCTTACATCGCATACCTTACGTCTATTAATCAACTTTGAAAGCTCTGCCAGTTCTATTTTGTCTGTTGTACTTGACACTTTCATGATTTGACGCTTCCTAATTAGGTTCTTCGTTTCCTGGGAAAGCTTGCCAGTGTCCTGTCTAACTACCCTGCCTCCAACTTCTACTTCACACTCCGTAATGATACTCGTCAGATTATCATTCATTGTATCTACGCTAAGGTTGGTTTCCTCACTAAGAGCCGAGTACCTGTTCTGCAGAGACACTCTGAATTCCTGTACTTTCCCTCTCAGTGCTAGCTGATTGATTGGCTTCTTGCGTATCAGTTTCTGTCGTTCCTTCTTCAAGTGTAGGCGAATTCGAGACCGTACCATTCTATGGTCACTGCATCGTACCTTGCCAATCACTTCCACATCCTGCACGATTCCAGGGTGTGCACTCATTATAAAGCCTATTTCGTTCTTATTTTCGCCATTAGGACTCCTCCATGTCCACTTGCGGTTTTCTCGTTTTCGGTAGAAGGTATTCAAAATCCGTAAATTATTGCGTTCTGCGAATTCTACTAGTAGCTCTCCTCTGGCGTTTCTAGTACCGTTGCCATAATCTCCTACTGCCTGGTCTCCAGCCTGCTTCTTTCCTACCTTTGCATTAAAGTCGCCCACCACTATAGTATACTGTGTTTTTACCTTACTCATTGCCGATTCCACGTCTTCATAGAAGCTTTCAGCTGAAGCGTCAACATAGCTGGATGTAGGCGCGTAAGCCTGTACTACCTTCATCTTGTATCTTTTATTCAGTTTAATTACGATACCTACCACCCTTTCATTATAGCTATAGTATTCCTTTATGTTGCCAGCTATGTTTCTGTGAATTAGGAACCCCACTCCCAGTTCTCTTCTGTCTGCCAAGCCCCTGTAGCAAAGGACGTGCCCATTCTGTAGCACCGTATAGGCCTCATCTGTCCTCCTAACCTCACTGAGCCCTATTATATCCCATTTAACACCCTCTAGCTCCTCGAATAGTACAGCTAGACTTCCCTCACTAGATAAGGTTCTAGCGTTAAACATTGCCAAGTTCAGGTTCCAATAGTCCACATTAACTTCTCCTGTACTTCACTGGCACCATCCGATTGACGTTATTGTTCGACAAATGTCGCATTTTTGACGTTGCGAAAAACGTACGCGTGTCGATATCCTTGTTTCGATAGACGTCAGCTCTGCCCAGGCAGCGGTGCAAAAATGCCTCCACCAGCCCCCCCATCGCCGCACTGGCCATAACTGGGTAGTGCGAAAAGAGCCGTCCGCAAGCGAACATGCATAGGCCCCCCCTCTTTCGTTGGTGTCGAGGTGCGGTTTCCTAATAATCAAGGACCCGAGACGCTTCTAACGTCAATCCAACGTCACTCCAGAAAAGTAAGAAGCTCATGAGAGTAAACTGCGGGTACAACGCCAAAAATGTTTCAGTTCATTTAGGCGTGCTGCAACTGGCAACTTAGGCGCAATCGAGTGTCGCGTGACATCAAGATTGAGGCCAGCACTTACTCTGATATGCGTTCTGCAACGCCTAATTGCATTAAATTCGGGCACACGCATAATGCCAAAGCGATAAAGTACATACGCGAGCAATGTATCTTCCGATCAGTCTAATCGCTTTATCAGATGACCCTGGCGACTTTCGCTTTTGTAATTGCATTCTTCTTTCATCTCTGGCTTTTTGTGCACTGAATGAATGAATGAATAAACTTTATTTAAAGTCCGGCAGTTTTCCCCGGGTGAGGTGGGGCAAGAGGGGATTAACCTCTGTTCCTTTCCACTCTCCGTCGATTATTATGGCTTTGCCTCAGGTGACCACTTGAAGTCTTTGGACCCGGGAGGCGTATTCAGCTTGCCGGACGGCCCAAAGCTGGTCGGCCAGCTCGTCACTAGAGGTGTGCGCCGAGGTGATTTAGACCGGCGGCGGCGTGGGGGTCATCCAGAGTCGGCGGTGGCGGCATTGTCGGCGCACGCCGGTTATTTCTTCGGCGGCGCCATGCGGCCAATTTTCGTCGGCGGTGGCGGCACCGGCGGCGCGGAAACCGAAACTAAAAATTCAAAAGGCTCTTCTGCCGCAGGTTACTGAATTAGTTGAAATTCAGGGATTTTCATCCAAATAGCATAAATGACAGTACGCAGATGTGTCGACATCACAATGAATGCAAAGCGTTTTATAAAATAGTTTTTATTTCGCTTTCATATTAAAATACGCGTATTTCAATCTATGTCCATATTTCTACCAAGAATGTGCAGCACTTGGCTTGTTTTTTTTTTAATTTGAGATGCAGCAGTTTGTTTCTGTTGTTGGCTACGTCATATTTCATGAAACTTTATTTCATTGAACATTGAGCAAGCACTGACGTACGTCACTCAGTTAGCTTTTTCCTAATCAGATCTCACGTTTACATTGTACGCTGCACGAAAAAAGAAGCACCTCTGCTAGGAGTTTTCTTATTGCGATTGCAGGAAGCCGCTCTTTTGAGTACCTGTCATGCCTTGAATGTTACTTTCCTTCAAACGAATCGAAATACCTACTTTTCACAATATGAGAATGTTTTATGCAGCGGTATAAGATGCGGAAGAAAACAAATCTGCGCTTTTAGTCAACTAGTCCTCACCGCAGTGTTCATGAAGTGTAGACATGGGCGCGGGCAAGGCGGGTGGTGCAAAAGGGGCACTTGACCCCTTCAAGCCGCACAAGCACTTGTTACCCACTCTAGCGACACCAACACGACCCCCTCCCTCAGCCGTGATGCAAGTTGAAAGAAGAGTTTGCATCCTCCAGAGACAAAAACCTTGATTGATTTGTGGGGTTTAACGTCCCAAAACCACCATTTGATTATGAGAGACGCCGTAGTGGAGGGCTCCGGAAATTTTGACCACCTGGGGTTCTTTAACGTGCACCCAAATCTGAGTACACGGGCCTACAGCATTTCCGCCTCCATGGGAAATGCCAAAATCCTGTCGACGGTCATATGTGCAGATGAGAGCAAATGCAATATTTGCTCAAACACAGTCAATAATCGTCACGACCTGGACGCCCGTTGACCACGCCTGCAGAGAACGTTGACTCCCCGACTCCTTTGTGCATGGTCAGGGGAGGGGGACACCCCTTGCAAGTGGGCCCCATTAAAACTTCTCTTAAAAAACGTCACAAATAGGAAGGCTTGATAAGTATGTATAAAATATTCAAAGTTTTAATGTGTTTTTTGTAGCGTGTATACGTGCTCACTACCCATCAGCTGTGTAAGACATCTGAAAGAAATTTATGTAGCGCGAGGCGAAAAATTGGACACAGTAAGAAATAAACTGAGAGTACAGAGCGCTACTAGCTACAACATGTTTATTTTCGACCTCCAAGACGCTTTTAAACCATAATCGTCAGGCGAGCAAGCAGATGACCCCGTGTATTCAGATAAATGCACGACCTACAAGAAAAAACAATAAACAGGACAACGAAAAAAACATCCCAGATAAAATCACGTATCACTGCGTACGCAAGAACATCAGTTCCTTGGGTGACAAGGCAATTGAAGGCTTGCTGATACATACATCTCTGAGAGCATCAATAAGTTCGGCTTCTATGATCAACCGAGTCATCTCATCCTTATGCCGACCAACAATGATTGTACTCTAGAACAAAGGCCGGAACCCACACGCGTGAATGTGAAGAGCGAGAAAACCTTCTGGTGGCAGTTTATCCGCCTTGTAATTGTGTTCTTTCAATCGCTCATTCACACACCTACTGGTTTGGCCGACATATTTTTTCCCACATGTGAACAGAATAAGATAAATGACGAACCAAATGCACCCCACAAATTTGTGTGTATGCCTTTTTGTGCACAACACCCTTTCCCCACGTGACGGATTCATCAGCACACACAATTTCCCAAGTTTATCACGTACTGAAAATAGCACCCTAATATTGTTCCGAAGTGCCACTTTCTTTAAGTTATGTGACAGCTGGTGAACTTATGGAATTATGGCCGTGCGTCTTGACTGTGCCGGTGAATCAACATGAACATTAGATTGGCTTGAACTTGCATGAATCCTTTTCAACGCTTTTTCCGCAACTGAAACTAAAACATGATCCGGATAGCCCGATCCTTACAAACGTGTGATCTGATTATGGAAGCTCTGCTTCATAAGGTGCGCACATGACTTGTTCAATGCGTTTTTGAGGCAAGTCATCGCGATGACTCTCTTGGTTAGTTTGGAGTGACAGGAATGTCATTCAAACGAGCAAGGTTATAGTAAATTTCGCAAACAAGCAAAATCGTTTGTGCAGGGTGTTAAAAGCTGAACAATATTACCGGTATTTTTCTGTCATACAAGCATCCAGAAAACTTGCCCAAACGTTCTATTTGCATTTCTTCCAGGTAGCGGCGCAAGGGGTGGGCACGAGGGAGCTGGAGCTTCCCCCCCTCTGAATTTTCACTCGCCCCCCACTGCCCCCCCCACAAGAGAGAACATAGTCACAACACAATGGCTAAGTTCCCTGCCTCCCTGTTCACCCTTAAGGAACTCACTTATCATGATTGCCCCACCAGTAAAATAATCCTGACACTGCGCCTGATTTATTTCTTTGTGCTGTTGCGCTATGCATGAATACGTGAGTAAGAAATTGCTTGCTCTGGGGAGGCTATATTATGCCAAATAATTTAGAGGACTAAAGTTTTTTTGATTTTGTGAGAAAAAACACGGGCTTAAGAAAATCGTGATTTGGGTCCACATTGAGACGAAATATACAGCACGTGGGGTCCAAGTGAAAATTAACTTGATACCTCAACCTAGAGCAAAAAAACAGCTTTGTGTGGCAAGTGTTATCACTGGGCTATTCCAGGCCATCTCTCCAAATCTTGGCGCTCAACCATTAGATATTAGCATTAAAGAATTGAGGATAATATATTCAGAGAGCAAATGCTTTTCCCCTGAAATGTTTTTGACATACATTTTTCAGCACCGTAAGACGCATGCGAATGGTTTTCGGAAAGCTTGAAGCTTTACTCGTAAAATATATTGCCAAAAAATTCGTTCTACATTCTCAATAAAATTTTTAATAACTCACTCCTACATTAAAAGAGCGAGAAGTTTGTCAAATTGAACAGGGGTGTCCTTTTAATTTGAAATAATTTTTGCGAACCCTTTCATGGGTGTTTATTGCTGCCTTAAAGAAGAGAAATACGGCCCATATTGTAGATTTTTTCCATAGACAGATAATAGCGAAATGAAATAGATTCTATTAACGAATTGTCAAGTAGCTTTTCTGTAGGCGAAAAATAATTTGAAACGAACGTAATGCAAAATATTGTGAACAACTGGCGTCAGAATTTGCTAAAAAGCTTTTTTTGCTCATAAGTGGTCATAAGTTTAACGTTGACGTGTTCGAGGTAAGAATACACTCAACAGTTCATTTAGTAGGGATTTTCATTGCGTACTGACTGGAACTTTTGTTTACTTTTTTTAGGTGAGAAAATTATTCACTAGTTATCTTCGGCTTATCTAAGTTATCTGTGTGCTTGCACGTGTTCACATCTTGTTACAATGAATCCTAGCATGAAGTACAAGCTGCGTGAACGTTAGGAGCATTTAGAGAACAAATTAAGCTTTGTTCATGCTAATTGAAGTGATTTATTAGGGAGTATTAGCTTGGTACCCTTTCAAGGTGCCGAAAATTAAGACGCCGATTTATTCAAAGGTCGAATGTCAGAAAGCTGGAAAATTTTGATGCCATAAAATCAAAACACGTAAAACAACGAATGCTAGAAAATCAAAATGCTGAGAAGACGTATCGCCGAAAATCCCTTGAACCATGCAAGCGAATACCCCCGATTTGGAGGGAAATGGACAAAGATGTGCATGGTGTGTTCCCAAAAAGGAAAACCAATACTTTGTTGCAGTTGTGGTTATGTCTATGTTTTTGACAAGAAGGTGTATTCTAGGCACTATTGGAGGTGCGAGAAGTGTTGAGACTGCAATGCCAGAGTGACTATACCGACCTTCCTGTAGAAGGTACTCGCATGTCAATCTCAAAGAAAGTGGTTTACGACATCCATGCACTTTCGGCTTATTGCTACCAAAAGAGGAAGCAAGCCAGACTCGAAGACATCGTCAAGGGAGCGACAACCCCACCGCTTACAGAGCAAAAATCAAGGGTTACGCAAAATCGCTGATGCTCCTCTGGGCAACCCGGACAATGACGACATTTTAAGTTTTCGACAACGAGTTGCACACAAGCTGTTTGTGGTAAGCAAGAAATGACTCTGATGTGCGATTGGAGATGGAAAAGTTTACAGTTTGATATTTTTATGAAGGCTCGAGATAAATGTAAAGGGACGCACGAATGGAAATAAGGGTGAACGAGTGTGCTGGCGTAACCTCTAATTTAGCTAGGTACTTCATCTTCCAGTATATTGCCGCGAACGTAATAACAGGCAGCGACGAAACGACGTCTTGCTTGCCCTCAGACCAGGACGCGAAAGCCCTCTTCTTTCTTCCCTTCCAAGGGATTCCACCTACAGTAGATGGCTCATACCCATTACCTGTGACATTACTCCCTCTCCTCGAAAAGCATCGGCTCGATGCTGGTAATGAGCGTTGAGAAAACAAATGAGAAAAAAAGATGCTATCATAGAACCCAACAACTCCGTCGTAAGGGAGAAAAAAAATGGGCTGGCGTCCTAGAAGTACTCAATAAAGAAAGGAGTAAGTACACAAGACAATAAAGCAAACCAAAGTGACAAAAAAATAGTCATTGCATGGTAAGTTAGTCCACGTTCGATGGAGGACGCGAGAAATATGGCTTGAGTCTTGACACATGCCACCACATCACTTTGTGAAAACCGACGGGAACTTCTTGAGGCGCCCTCAGGGAGAACTTCATACGGAACGTCACTGAGTCGGCGCAGAACTTTGTAAGGGCCGAAGTAGCGCCGAAGCAACTTCTCAGAGTGACCACGCTGTCGAATGGGAGTCCACACAAAAACTTCATCGCCTGGTTGGAAGGTAACCTTTCGGTGTGTAAGGTTGTAGCGTTGTGCGTAGGCAGTTTGGCGAGCCTGAATACGGCATCGGGCGAGTTGACGGGCCTCCTCGGCGCGTTGAGCGAACAATTCAGCGTCTGTATTGAACATGCTCAAGTTGTTGGGAAGGAGCATTGCGTCGAGCATTGTGGTGACCTCTCGACCATGAACTATGCGAAATGGGATGAAACCTGTACTCTCTTGGACTGCTGTATTGTAAGCAAAAGTTACGTAAGGGAGTACATCATCCCAGTTCTTGTGATCAACGGCCACATACATTGACAGCATATCTGCAATGGTCTTGTTCACCCGTTCGGTGAGTCCATTTGTTTGGGGGTGATAACCCGTGGTTTTCCGATGTTCTGTACCACTTAGTCTCAGCACTTCTTGAAGCATCTCGGCGGTGAAAGCTGTACCACGATCAGTAATTATCACAGCTGGCGCTCCGTGACGAAGTACGATGCTGGTGACAAAAAACTTTGCAATTTCGGCTGCGGTAGCTTTGGGCAGGGCCTTTGTTTCGCTGTAACGCGTTAAATAATCGGTGTCAACCACAATCCACCAGTTTCCAGACGAAGAGGTGGAAAATGAGCCAAGCAAGTCAATGCCAATTTGATGGAATGATGTCTTCGGCATGGCGATAGGCTGTAATAGTGCTGCTGGTCGGACAGGTCTTCGCGAGGCGGGGCCAGTAGTATGAGCGGCGAATTCTTTCCAATGTGCGCGTGTAGCCAAGGTGTCCGGATGATGGTTCGGATGAAAATATCGTCCCGAAGCGAGGTCGGCGCAACCAGTAGGTAAGTAGCTTGGGTATGGTCGAAATTTTTCTTATAGAGGACTCCATCCCTGATGCAGAACGAGGCCAGCGAACGTGCAAAGTTTCGAGGAAGGCTGCGTTTTCGGCCTTCGAAGTAGTCAATCAGCGGGCTTAGCTCCATGTCGTCGCGTTGTTGTTGAGCCAAATCGGTTGCTGACACAAAGGAAAGGAAAGTATCATCCTCTTCAACGTCCGCGTTCGTACTTCGAAATGGTGCACGCGAGAGACAGTGAGCATCAGTGTGTTTGCGTCCTGACTTGTGAATGACTGTAACGTCAAATTCTTGCAGCCGAAGGCTCCAGCGTGCTAGACGACCGGAAGGGTTTTTGAGGTTGGCGAGCCAGCATAAAGAATGGTGGTCGCTAACTACCCTGAATGGTCGACCGTATAAGGGCGAAACTTTGTTATAGCCCAAACAACGGCTAAGCATTCTTTTTCTGTTGCAGAGAAGTTTTTCTCTGCAGATGATAGTGTTCGACTTGCATAGGCAATCACGCGCTCTACGCCGTTTTGCCATTGAACCAGTACAGCTCCAAGTCCGACGTTGCTGGCATCCGTGTGTAGCTCTGTGGCAGCGTTATCGTCAAAGTGACCGAGTACAGGTGGGGCTTGGAGATGGTTTCGTAGCGCGTCAAAGGCGATATGCTGATCATGACCCCAAACAAACGGTATGCCGTCTTTCGTAAGTTCATTTAGTGGTTCAGCGATTTTAGAAAAGCCTTTGACGAAGCGTCTGTAATATGCGCAGAGTCCCAGAAATCGGCGGAGGTCGCGCTTGTTCGTTGGGACAGGAAATGCGGCAACAGCTTTCGTTTTCTCAGGGTCTGGGTGTATACCGGCGTTGCTGACGACGTGATCAAGAAATTTTAGTTCCTCGAATGCAAAGTGGCATTTCTCAGGTTTGAGAGAAAGTCCAGCTGTTCGAATCGCCTGAAGAACTGCCTGTAAGCGCTGGACGTGCTGCTCAAACGTGTCCGACAAGACGACCACATCGTCAAGGTAGACAAGACACGATTGCCATTTTATCCCAGAAAGAACCGTGTCCATCATTCTTTGAAAAGTAGCTGGTGCCGAGCATAGGCCGAAGGGAAGGACCTTGAACTCGTAGAGTCCGTCAGGAGTAATGAAGGCGGTCTTTTCGCGGTCGCGCTCATCAGCAAATATTTGCCAATAGCCTCTGCGTAGATCCATGGAAGAAAAGTAACGAGCATTGTGAATGCGGTCCAGCGAGTCGCCTGTTCGTGGTAAAGCATACACGTCTTTCTTCGTGATCTTATTCAACTTTCGGTAGTCGACGCAAAATTGCGGAGTACCATCTTTTTTCTTTCCTAACACAACAGGGGACGCCCAGGGACTGGTCGATGGCTGGATGACATCTTCCTTGAGCATCTGCTGGACCTGTTGGCGTGTAACGTCTTGTTATTTTTGCAACGCTCTGTAGGCATGCTGTCGAATGGGTGTCTCGGTAGGCTCGGTGATGATACGATGCTTGGCAAGCGGTGTTTGGTTAACTTTCGAAGTCGTAGCGAAGCAGTCCCGAAATGAGCCGAGTAGCTTCAAAAGACGTTCCCGTTGTGCAGACGGTAGACCCTGGTTTACGTCGAGAGTGCTTGCAAATGCCATGGCGGAATCGTCGCACGACGAAAGAGCAGATAATGATGAGGGACCAGGGACGTTGGCAACAACCTCAAGGTATGCGATCACAGTGTGTTTGGTAAGATGGCGATACTCCTCGCTGAAATTCGTGACGAATAGGCAAGCCTGCTTTCTACTGGGCTGAAAAATACCTCAGGCAACGCAAATTTGTTGTGCAGAAAGTAGGGACATATTTCCTTCTGCAATTACAGCATCGCGGAAATCTTTGCCACATTCAACGTTGATAAAAAGGCTGCTGCGGGGAGGCAGAGTAACAGATTCGGAGGATACACGTAGGGCAGCCTTCGATGAGCGGGCGTTTTCCGGTTCAGGATGAAACGGGTCCTCGAACGACACCTGCAAGTCTCTTAGGTCAATAATTGCGCCGTGTTCGCGAAGAAAGTCCGGCCCCAGAATGAGTGGACGGGAGCACACAGGTAATACGAGGAAAGACCCTGTGAACGTCGAAGCACGGACTCGAACACGGGCTGTGCACATTCCAGTCGGCGTGACGAGATGGTCCCCTGCCGTGCGCAACGGCGGTCCTTGCCAAGGGGTAGTTACCTTCCTCAGTTGGGATGCTAGGGTGCTGCTCATAACCGAATAATCGGTCCCGGTGTCGACGAGGGCAGTGACGACGTGATTATCGACGTGTACGGTGATGTCGGCGGAAACAGTCCGATGACTTTCGGAAACGACTGGAAAGTCAGAACGGTCTTCGTCGGGTCTTTGCGTCGAAGGAGGCTCTTTGACAGCTCGTTGGGACGCGGCTTCACCCCCAGGAGCCGTGGTTTCTAGTTTCCCCTGTGGGGACTCGGTGACCGGCCTCTGAAAGGAGCAAAAGATGATGAGGGAATGCTAGGTGTCGTGGGGCGGCGAGGTGATGGTGATCTTGAAATGGGGCGTTGACCAAGGCGAGGAGCTTGCTGGCCCGTAAGGTACGCTTCGATGTCGCGGGGAAGCTCACCGTAACGCGGGCACCGAACATCAGGGTGAAAGCCACGGAGACCAAGTTGGCGGTACTGGCAGTTACGGTAGACGTGACCCGCTTCGCCACAGTGGTAGCAGAGTGGACGGTTATCGGACGTACGCCACACGCTGGCCTTTGTGGCGTTCTGCCGCGATCCAGACGGACGATAAGTTGGTGCACTCGGAAACCTTGAGGTGAGTGGCGGAGTCGAAGAGGTGCCCTGGAATCGATGGCTAGCCTGATCCGTTCTCCCCATGGTGGGATCAGGGCCATGTGGTGCAGGAGATCGCAGAGCCGCCTCATAAGTCAGTACAGGGGCCTCAGACCTTGTTGGCGCGAGTGGGGTGACCACCTGTCGGATCTCATTTTGGATTAAGTCTGTGAGAGCACTTACGGGTGGTTGGGGTCCCGCTGCAAGGAGTTGGCGCAGCTCGTCCCGCACGACGCTTCTTATGAACTCAGCGAGGGCATGCCTCTCGCTGTCAGCCCCGATAAAGCATGCAGCAGGGGTCACGTCGTGGCGTTCATACTGTGACAACCTATACTGGAGAGTACGCTCCATTGTGGTTGCCTCATTTATGAACTCTCCACAGTGGTCGGTGGATTGGGCATGAGTCCAGCGAAAAGCTGCTCTTTTACCCCACGCATTAAATGTCGCACCTTCTTTTCCTCGGACATTGCAGGGTCAGCACGCTTGAAGAGTCGCAGCATGTCCTCGACAAACATCGAACCTCTCTCGTTGGGTCGTTGGTTACGAGACGAGATAACCTGCTCTGCTCTCTCTTTCCTTTCAGTGCTGCGGTACGCATCACGAAACTGTCGGCTGAACTCATGCCACGTCGCAAAGGAACCCTCGTGATTCTCGTACCACGTTTTGGCAGAGTCTTTTAATGCAAAGTAAACTCTCCGCAGCTTGCGAGCTTCATCCCATTCGTTGATGTTGGCAACTCGATTGAAGTGGTCAATCCAGTCGTCAACATCTTCATAAATGTCTCCATGAAATGAGCGTGGTGTTTGCGGCGCATGAAAAACATGCGGGAGAAAAAAATAGGCGCCGTTGGTTTGACTCGCCTGGTTGTTAGTTGAAGTTGCCATCTCGTCTTGAGAGAGGGGACCGTACTCGGGAGATAGTACTCGCAGGCGGCGACTGCTTCTTGCCGTGGGAGCTGTAGCTGTCTCCAAGTAGCTCGGTGTGTCGGCTGAAAATCTGCAGCCGAGGCGCATTTACCCTGCACCTCCACCAGTGCCGCGAACGTAATAACAGACAGCGACGAAACGACGTCTTGCTTGTCTTGTCTAATTTGCTTGCCCTCAGACCAGGACGCAAAAGCCCTCTTCTTTCTTCACTTCCAAGGGATTCCACCTACAGTTGATGGCTCATACCCATTACCTGTGACAATATCTAGGTGACGCTGACATTTTGATGATTCGGTGTTTGGATAGTTAATTGTTTTGATTTTTTGACAATTTACACTTGTATAATCGGCTTTTTTATTTTTCGGTGTTCTAAATTTCGGCATTCCAATAGTTCGTCATTTTGATTTTCGGCATTTAGAGTGCCAGGTTAACATAGTCTTGCCTGGATGTACTGTCCATCTTTCAAGTGTAATCGCAAAGAACTTCGAAGATTTTCTTGATGTAATTATCCCCCTTTCTAAAGCAGGATATGCGTTTAGTGCGCGCCGAAGTGAAGAGTTTGTAATCATCGCAACACGTGTTAGCGACGGGTGTGTTCTGTGTATGCCGTTCGTCGCAGAAAATAGTATGCATAAATTTTAAACGCTTGTAAGCGGTAGCTTCTGCTACGATAAGGATGGGCAAGCTTTATTGCCCGTCTTTGTTGTCATTCGTAATGCGCAACGCCATACGAGTGCTGTTGTGTGTAGCGCTGTGGTGAAGTTCTGTGGACCATGTCACATTTGAGCGATTTTGTCTAGTGTTGGCAAGATTGTTCATGAAATGGAAGCCGTGAAATATTTACGAGTGTACAGCTTAGTTTCTGATTCGCGTAGTTGTGTGGAAGAGCCCTGAAGAGCAGCTTGCATACAAGAGATTTTTGTGCATGTAACCACCCCCCCCCCTTATTTGAGGTACGCATTATGATCGATTGTATATGAATGCGTGGCCCCGCCGTGGTGGTCTAGTGGCTAAGGTACTCGGCAGCCAACCCGCAGGTCGCGGGATGGTATGCCATTTGTGGCGGCTGCATTTCCGATGGAGGCGGAAATGCTGTAGGCCCATGGGCTTAGATTTGGGTGCAGGTTAAAGAACCCCAGGTGGACGAAATTTCTGGATCCCTCTACTACGGCATCTCTCATATTCATATGGTGGTTTTAGGACGTTAAACCCCCCATATCAATCAATCTATGAATGAATGAAATTAGTTATTGCAGACCAAATGTAAGACAAGTGTAAGTATTGCAATAAATTGTCAGATGTTCGACAGTAGCTGCTAATGCAGTATGAATAATTTTTTCAGGATTATGGGCAGTCATGCTACATTACTTGATTACCACGACAACTGATATATTATGCGATGGTTATCTGCTTGCATCACACACTTGAAGAATAGTTAAACAATATTTTCAATATCCTGCCGAAATGTCCACATCTGTCTTGAAACATTCCGCTGTCATCATCAGGTGTGTAGCAAAGTATTTCAAGCACACGTCAGGTCATGAAAACTTCAGAGAACAAAAATGCGTATTATCGTTAGCTCAGTGTTGGATGTCTGTTCCTTCCCAATAGTGCACAGAAACTGAAAAACGTACGCCTTGTCTCCAAAGAAGGATGCCGTCTCTCAATCAGCAAAATATTTTATCAATGAACTACATGAATACGATGATAATTCATCATTCTTGTCGGTGTTACATATTCCTCAATTAGTACAAAGTAGCTGAAGGAAATTTTTGGCAATCCTGTACGCTGATCACCTGGCGTTGGCAGCTGTTGAGGCTTTTTGGTTAAATGAAATCAGCATATTCTTCTAAGCAGGCTATAATGATTAAATCCAGATATATGTGCATGTTTTTGCGGGGGAGGCGTTGAGAGATTTCTTGAAAAAGCTGGAGCTATTCCACTCTGTGAAGGTGGGTGACCAGCCAAGCTGGGTTGCACAAGGATTTTATTTGCTTACTTTTTATATTCATACATCTATTAGGATTTTTAAAATTTTTGCATACGCTTTTTAAAGCAGTTTCACTTCAGTTTCTTTGGCCTAGAAGTGCAACATGTCGGTTATGTATTTACGTACGCATTTATTCCTTTGCTCTTTAATTTATTCATTTACCTTTTTTCTGTCTAATTTTCCATGCGCCAGTAGTGAGTGGTAATGTTTGCCCTATTCTGTGGTGCATACACACTAGGAGCTTTATGTAGATTAGGTATGTGTTTGCAGAGTCGCAGTACAGCCATACTTAATACTCTCATGGTTGCACTGGCGTCAGTCAGTTTACCTAGTGCGTCAGCTGCCAATTAAGCTCAGTCTGGACGAATAAAGTCTCCTAATTCCAAATTTGAATCCAGAGACAGTTGACAATCATAATTTTCCGTTCAATATGTAAGCTCATGGAGTTGTGTGGACCTATACAGTAGAACCTCACTGATACATTCCCCCTAATACGATTTCCCAGCTGATTGATATGTGTGGTTTAACATCCCAAAACCAGTATATTGACACGTGCGGTTCTTTAAGTTTACGAAGAAAGCCGCTATCACTTTCCAGTGACACGTGCGCTCGTTGTGATTGTTTGCGGGGAGCATTGTTATCACTTTCTGTTAAGCGCAACGCAGCCCGCGTTTATCTTGCATGCCACTCTGGAACCGTGTGGATCATTCTTGAAACTTTGCATGCTTGACGCGCACATTTTAGTAACTTCTGGAGCTCCAGAGATAAATCGAGAACGCGATATGACGCGTGTATAAAAGCCGGCGCAGTGCGCCACTTGTCACTCTTTCTTCCGTCGACCGACGACTGTTCACGCCGCTGTTGCTGTGAGTTGTGTTTGGCCTTGTTTTGCTGGGCACAAGTTCGCCCAATAAACAGTTCGCCCGACATCGCCCTGACTCCTGTGTGCTTCCTCTCAAGTGCTGCGTGTGTCACAACCGCGTGACATCTGGTGGAGGTGCTTCTCGGTCCATGTACCATACGCCCCCGTCCAGCCGTGAGCCAAGCCCAAGCCGCCAAGAGGACGACGCTGACCCGGTCGTTCGAGTGAGCCGAAGACAACAAGGACTACCGCCCGAATACCTGCCGCTTCCCGACAAGGACAAGAAAACAAAGGCTGCTACGAAGCCGGCATCCACGATGACGGAAGCAAGGTCTTCGGCAACCGTGGTCGTCAACCAGCCCAGAGAGCCGCCTACCTTCCGCGGATCGACCTACGAAGACCCGGAAAGCTGGCTTGACATTTACGACCGCGTCGCAGCCCTCAATTAGTGGGACCCGGACGACAAGCTTCGTCATGTGTATTCTTACCTGAAAGACGCCGCAAGGACTTGGTTCGAGAACCGCGAGTCAACGCTTCGAACCTGGGACGACTTCCGCGTTGCTTTCCTGCGCACCTTTGCAAGCGTCGTGCGGAAGGAAAGAGCCGCATCACTGCTTGAAACTCGGGTGAAGCTCCCCAACGAAAACGTAACGATCTTCACGGAGGAGATGACGCGACTTTTCCGCCACGCCGACGCCGACATGTCTGAGGACAAGAAGGTTCGCCTGCTTATGCGAGGAGTGAAGCAGGAGCTCTTCGCCGGACTGATTAGAAACCCGCCAAAGACGGTACAAGAGTTCCTCTCCGAGGCTACCACCATCGAGAAGACTCTTGAAATGCGGACCCGCCAATACGATCGGCGCATGTCGCCAGACGTCGCAGAAGTCCGAGGACTCTGCCCCGACGACCTGCGCGAGACCATACGCGCTATTGTTCGTGAAGAACTGCGCCGCATGTTGCCACCGTTTCAGCCCCAAGTCGCCTCTCTCGAAGACGTAGTCCGCGAGGAACTACAGCGCTCACTGAGCGTTCCTGAACGGCCACAGCCCCAACCGGAGGCGATGACCTACGCCGCTACTGCACCTGTCGCCGCTCCTCGCCAACGCCAGGACCCAACGTCTCCGCAGTTTCGTCGCCAACCACCGCCGCCACCCCCGACTCCTTCCCGCTCGCCAGTAATCCAGCGCTCGCCGAGGAAAACTGACGTTTGGCGCACCCCGAACCACCGCCCACTATGCTACCACTGCGGCGAAGCCGGGCACACCTACCGCTACTGCCAGTACCATGAGATGGGACTGCGTGGCTTCGACGTGAACGCGCCGCGTCCGCGCCCAGGTGAGCGACCTCGCGACATCGCCGACTACATCGCCGGATCGCAGTGGCAACGACGACGACCATCCCGTTCACCTTCGCCTGGCCGCTACGTCTCCCCGGATCACCGCCAGTACACCGGCCCTAACCAGGGCCGATCCCCAAGCCCCTACCCGGGAAACTAAAGGCAGCAACCGATGGAGGTGCGGTTGCCGCACGACGCAATGCCGAAGATCCTCCTCCGCCGCCGCCGCCGCTGCCGATGACAACGACCACGACGCACGAACTTTCCCGACGTAGTCGCAGTACACCGCCTGAGCAGAGTCTTCACGACAAAGCCTCGCCGCCGACGCGACATAGCAGCGCCGGACCAAGCCGACGCAGCCGTGATCCGACGCCCCGACCTAACCGGAACGCCAGACGACGAACCACCGACCTCGACGTGATCATCGACGGCCACAGCGTCACCGCCCTAGTCGATACCGGCGCCGACTACTCTGTCATCAGTGGTCTGTTCGCCGCTAAGCTCAAGAAGGTAAAGACTGCATGGGAAGGACCGGATATCCGAACAGCAGGGGGCCACCTTAGAACACCGACTGGAACCTGCACGGCAAGAGTCACGATTCACAGCCAGACGTATTCTGTGAGTTTTGTGGTCCCGCAGCAATGCTCGCGAGACGTCATTTTAGGCATGGATTTCCTGGACCAGCAAGGCGCAGTCATCGACCTAAGATCCAGGTCAATCACGCTGTCCACGGATAATGCAACGGCGTCAGACTGCAACGTCGCTCACAATGCCTTGAATGTGACAGAAGAGCAGGTAACCATCCCGCCACTGTCGAGCGTCATCATTTCCGTCGGCACCAAAGCGTCTACCAACTTACAAGGTGTCATCGAAGGCGACCAGCACCTGCTCCTAGACCGTCAGATGTGCGTCGCAAGAGGCATAGCCAAGCTTCATAACGGCGAAGCCAAGGTAATGGTGACGAACTTCAGCAACGAATATAGGCACTTGAATAGGGGCACGACGGTAGCACATCTAAGCGAATTTGTGGAAGCGAGCAATGCCTTCGCCCTCACTGATTCTCAGGGAGCCGCAACGTCGACAGCAGTGTCCGCGCCCGCCTTCGACGTCAATCAAGGCCTTTCCAGGCAGCAACAAAAGGAGCTCAAAGCCTTACTCCACCAATACAAGCACTGCTTCTCGTCGTCATCGAGGCTTCGTCAGACCCCTCTCGCGAAACATCGCATCATAACCGACGAATATGCCGGTCCGCTCCGTCAGAGCCCCTACCGAGTTTCTGCACGGGAACGCGAGGCCATCAAGCAACAAGTCGACGAAATGCTGCGTGACGATATCATTCAGCCGTCTACGAGCCCGTGGGCATCACCCGTGGTGTTAGTGAAAAAGAAGGACGGAACCCTACGTTTTTGCGTCGATTATCGTCGCCTGAACAAGATCACGAAGAAAGACGTGTATCCCCTCCCACGGATAGACGATGCTCTGGACAGACTCTACAACGCCAAGTATTTTTCGTCGATGGACCTCAAAACCGGCTACTGGCAAATCGAAGTAGACGAGAGAGACCGAGAGAAGACTGCCTTCATAACACCAGACGGCCTGTTCGAGTTTAAGGTCATGCCCTTTGGTCTTTGCTCGGCGCCCGCGACGTTCCAACGGGTTATGGACATAGTACTCGCAGGCTTGAAGTGGCAGACTTGCCTGGTCTACTTGGACGACGTAGTCGTATTTTCTTCCAACTTCGACGAGCACCTCCGGCGCCTTGAAGCTGTTCTTCGGGTAATCAAAGCCTCGGGACTTATCCTGAAGCCAGAAAAGTGCCGCTTCGCCTACGAGGAGCTATTGTTCCTCGGTCACGTTATCAGCAAGTCGGGAGTGCTCCCTGATCCACAGAAAATAGCTGCGATCGCCGACTTTCCTGCACCCACCGACAAGAAAGCAGTACGCCGATTTCTTGGCCTCTGCGCCTATTACAGGCGCTTCGTGAAGAACTTTTCGCGGATCGCCGAGCCACTGACGTACCTCACGAAGGCCGACGTCGACTTCAAATGGGAAACGCCGCAAGTCGAGGCATTTCAAGAATTAAAGCGACGCCTGCAAACGCCGCCACTACTGGCGCACTTCGACGAAGAAGCTGACACCGAAATTCACACGGACGCAAGCAGCACAGGGCTCGGCGCCCTGCTCGTGCAGAGGACCGACGGACTTGAAAGGGTCATAAGTTACGCTAGCCGGTCACTTTCGAAGGCAGAAGCCAATTATTCCACGACAGAAAAGGAATGCCTTGCCATCATCTGGGCTACATCAAAGTTCCGCCCCTACCTGTACGGCAGGCCTTTCAAAGTCGTGAGTGACCACCAAGCCTTGTGTTGGCTAGCTAACATGAAGGATCCATCAGGGCGCCTCGCTCGGTGGAGTCTCAGACTACAAGAATTTGACATCACCGTCGTCTACAAGAGCGGACGAAACCACTCCGACGCCAACTGCTTGTCTCGCGCCCCTGTCGATCCGCCGCCCCAGGATGACCGGGACGACGACTCTTTCCTGGGACCCATAAGTACTGACGACTTCGCGGAACGCCAACGAGCTGACCCAGAGCTCAAGATCCTCATGGACTACCTGCAAGGCAAGACCGCCGACGTGCCGAAAGTATTCTGCCGAGGACTGGCTTCGTTTTTCCTACGGAACAACGTCCTCCTGAAGAAGAACTTCTCGCCGCTCCGCGCCGACCACCTCCTCGTGGTGCCTTCAGCGTTACGTCCAGAGGTTCTGGAAGCATTACACGACGACCCGACACCCGGACATCTTGGTGTTCCCGCACACTGTCACGAATACAAGAGAAGTACTATTGGCCTCGCCTCACTGCCGACGTTACCCACTACGTAAAGACATGCAGAGACTGTCAGCGACGCAAGACGCCGACAACTAGGCCAGCCGGACTTCTGCAACCCATCGAACCGCCTCGACGGCCATTCCAACAAATCGGCATGGACTTACTGGGGCCGTTCCCGACGTCAACTTCTGGCAACAAATGGATTGTCGTAGCGACTGACTACCTCACACGCTATGCCGAAACAAGGGCCTTGCCCAAGGGCACTGCCGCCGAGGTCGCCAAGTTCTTCATTGAGAACATCGTCCTCCGCCACGGAGCCCCCGAGGTCCTCATCACCGACAGAGGTACGGCCTTTACGGCTGACCTAACGGAGGCGATCTTGAGGTACAGTCAGACAAGCCACCGCCGAACCACCGCGTACCACCCACAGACGAATGGCCTCACCGAGCGTCTAAATAAGACCATCGCCGACATGCTGGCCATGTACGTGGACGTCGAACACAAGACGTGGGACGCCATACTCCCGTATGTAACCTTCGCGTACAACACGGCCAGTGCAGGAAACGACGCAGTTTGCTCCATACAAGCTCGTCTACGGACGGAGCCCAACAACGACGCTTGACGCCATGCTACCGGTCGGCACCGACGAAGAAGACCTCGACGTCGCCAGCTACCTGGGTCGCGCTGAAGAAGCTCGACAGCTAGCCCGCCTGCGTATCAAGAGCCAACAGACGGTCGACAGGCGCCACTACAACCTTCGACGACGCCACACCGAATACCAACCCGGCGACCTTGTCTGGGTCTGGACGCCGATACGACGACGGGGATTGTCTGAGCTCTTGCGACGCTACTTTAGACCCTACAAGGTAGTCCGACGTCGTGGTGAACTGGACTATGAGGTCGTGCCCGATGGCTTAACGTCATCCCAACGACGCCGTGCACGACCCGAAGTCGTACACGTGGTGCGACTTAAACCTTATTACGCGAGCTGATTAGCTGTGACGCATTGTTAATGTAATTTATTGCATGTACTCTCTCTTATGTTCTGTCTTTAGCATCGGGACGATGCTTTTTCAGGGGGGGGGGGGGTAGTGACACGTGCGGTTCTTTTGGTTTACGAAGAAAGCCGCTATCACTTTCCAGTGACACGCGCGCTCGTTGTGATTGATTGCGGGGAGCATTGTTATCACTTTCTGTTAAGCGCAACGCAGGCCGCGTTTATCTTGCATGCCACTCTGGAACCATGTGGATCATTCTTGAAACTTTGCATGCTTGACGCGCACATTTTAGTAACTTCTGGAGCTCCAGAGATAAATCGAGAACGCGATATGACGCGTGTATAAAAGCGGGCGCAGTGCGCCACTTGTCAGTCTTTTTTCCGTCGACCGACGACTGTTCACGCCGCTGTTGCTGTGAGTTGTGTTTGGCCTTGTTTTGTTGGGCACAAGTTCGCCCAATAAACAGTTCGCCCGACATCGCCCTGACACCTGTGTGCTTCCTCTCAAGTGCTGCTGTGTGTCACAACCGCGTGACAATATGATCATGAAAGATGCTGTAGTGGAGGGTTCTGGAAATTTTGACCTCCTGTGTTTTTTTAACGTGCACGCAAATCTGAGAACACGGGCCTGCAGCATTTTCACCTCCACCGAAAACGTAGCTGCCGCAGCCCGGATTCGAGCCCCCGACCTGCGGGTCAGCAGCCGAGTACCTTAGCCACTAGACCACTGCGACAGGGCAATTATTTCCCGGCTGCTACGCTCGCAATCATGAAAATAAACTACACCAATTCAGATCATAAGTATTCTCAGATCCTGCATTTATTGCGCGCATTTTTTTCACAAATGTATCAACGTTATATTGTATATTGGTAGCATGCATCATGAATGTAAGACATGATTAAAAGATGTGAGACATGATTCCAACATCGCGGCTTAGGTAACTTCGAAGCAGTCTAATCACGTAGAGATTAACCTGTTTTGGCGAGACGACGTCACTGGAATGTTGTTGTGTCTCTGTGTGCAGCGAATAACAAAGGAACCAGCACGTAATGTACTGATAGCAGTGACGTAACAGCAGAGTTCACATCCCACTGTGTCGGTACTGTAACATGGCTGTTTTAGGGCCAGCAGTGCAAGCCAGTCAAAGCCTTGCTATCAAGAACATTGAGAATACTCGGGAGCAGGGCGCGCGTTCGAATCCCGGCTGTGGCGGCTGCATTTCCGATGGAGGTGGAAATGTTGTAGGCCCGTGTGCTCAGATTTGGGTGCACGTTAAAGAACCCCAGGTGGTCTAAATTTCCGGAGCCCTCCACTACGGCGTCTCTCATAATCATACAGTGGTTTTGGGACGTTAAACCCCACATATCAATCAATCAATACTCGAGAGCAGTGTGATAGCATTAGCAGCACCCATTTCACTGTATTCACATTTGCTTGCCATTCTTCATTTTTTTATGAACACGTCAACCATACCGTGAAGGATGGAAAATTTGTGCACATTGTGGAATATTGGCCGTTGTAAACTTTCCCAGGGTGCCAATTGCGATTGCGACCGCAAAGTACCTACTATGTGTCTGTTAAGCAAATCATGCTCCTGTGTAGCTGTGAATTTTTTAAATGCTGTGGTAGTTGATCACGATGAATTATAGCTGGGCACTTTGTAATGGTTTGTCTTGCTATGACTTCTATTAGTGGCTGATAAAACACTGGGCTTTTGTTAAAAGAAAGGTGGAACGGTTTTGGTGATTTTGTACAAACACATAGGGCTGGTAGATTAAGTATCAAGGGTAATTTAGAGACCGATTTGAACACTGCGTAAACTGTGTAATTTATTACTGCGCTTGAAAGCTGCCAATCGCTGAAAATCAGTGCAGATCGTTGCAACTTGGTCGAATGCCTTTTAAACTACCCATTCATAAAGGAACATGCTCCTCCCAGAGCACGTCAGCAGCCATGACAACATGGCTGCTTATCTGACTAGCTGTCATGGGCTTGTAAAACTTGCAAAAGATCAACTGATAGGGTGGCTGCACCTGTCAGAGCAGATATCAACCACTTACTTCGTGGTCTTTGTTTCTGTTGCCAGATGGCGTGCTGCCAGGCGCACTGCGTGATGGCCTCCGAGACTGCACGCAACCTGTCGGTGTGCCATCTCGGTGGTCTAGGCTGGTAAAAGCTCAAAAAGGCGAGCGCACTCATGAGAGCTCTGCGATCGCCAGCTTGCCTCGTGAGTTGCGGCAGTCAGGCATAGGTGAGAAGGAGGGCATGATATAATTGTCTGTCGCGGCCTTGGTACACTGCGTGTCACTCAATTTATGGTGCGAATGGTTTCATGATGCTCTAACCAAAACGCTGACTAAACTTCAAAAAACCGTTTCGGGGTCTCTTCAACGAAAGTTCACCGAGTTGAATAAGCGTTGAAGTACAAGAATAGGTAGGGCTACATAGAGGCAGGAATGCATAATGGAGATTCAAGTGGGGGCGCGGCCTATGTGCAGAGTCGGAGGGGCAGACACTTGATACTTCATGAGCTTGAATTAGGACGAGATGTAAATGAACAAAAAAGAGGGATCTGTAACTTTTGTAAGCGCTAAATGCACGTACGTGAAACGAGTGAAAGACATAGGACAAGCGGTTGGCTCATCTTACATACGTGCATTTAGTGTTTACAAATGCTATGGATCAATACCAACTACCCTGAACACAGTGCCTTCTAAGAGGAGGAGGAAGTGGAGAGTTCCAAAGAAGCATGTGGCTTGTGTAGGATGCTGCAAACGATGTTTTGTGTCATCTGTGCATAGGCGTACCAGCCGTGGAGGGCAAGGGGGGCACGACTTTCGACATTGGTGACTGTTGGCTGCACGCCGGGGAAAGCAACAATTGAGGTGAAGTTTTCCTTCACCACAGTATTCATGTGAATCATGTTAATACGAGGGAATATTACAGTATAGTGAAATTTCTCCAACGTTGTAGTTGTGACGATTTTCCTTGTAGGCTCTTGCGGTGTGAGCCGCCTAACCGGCGCTTTGGTGCCTTGTGCTGTAGCATTGCAGAGCAGGCCATCACTTAACAGGGGCCCAATAACATTGTATAACTTGTCCACGCTTTTGTCCTGCTGCGACTGGCTGATGCAGTTACGGATGCGAACGAGAAAATTTTTTATGGACTGGTCAAACGATCTGCTGCTTCAGGAAAATTATTTTCTTTGATCGAAAATAGATATCAATGCTGCTTTGTCGAAACTGCTGTCAGCTGATTTATGTTACCATTCTTTTTTAATCTTCTAGTGTTATCTGGAAGCGCCAAAAAGGGGTCTCCGCTTTAGTCTCCAATAAACCTGATCAGCCTTGATTATGGTAACTTGGAGCAATGGTGGCAGCTTGCGAAGCGGCGACGAACAAAGCAGTTGACTCGAGTACAATGGGAATCTCAACTTTTAAGCTTGTCCTTTAACTTGACCCACCGGACAGGAGAAGGTGAAAGAGTATGGTTTTAGCACTCAGAAGGCCTAATTGAGAGTCAGGCTAGTAGGTTTTCATTCAACTGGAATGGTCTTTTGCAGCTCAAAATACAACTTGGACAGCAAAGAAGCACACACGTACAACACTTTATTTCTCTCTCTTCCTCTCTCTCAGCAAAGACGATCTCACAGAGATGTGTGCGCGCATAAATTACTAAACGCCTTGATGCTGCAAGTGAAAATATTTTATTACGCTCATGTTATTTCATCTTGGAAGCTGCTATGAGTAACCGTTGATAATGTGACCAGCGGCTACTTTACTTGAATATTGTTTAAAAGTATATGCTCTCCGACTACCACAAAAAGTTTTAGGTATTGTTCAGTGCGTGAATGCCCTGTTTAATGTGCATGCGCTGTAATGAACACCACAAAATTTCAGAGATTCCTGATGTAAGAGGCAGGCAATTTTGTGGCACACAGACAATTTTAAATGCCAAAGAAGCAATGGCAAACAATATGCAGCCGTAGTGAAAATAGTTTATTCTCTTACTTTTTTCGTGCTCGTTTATAAATGGTCCCTACTCGATGAATATTTGTGTGTGTGTGTGTGTGTGTGTGTGTGCGTGTGCGTGTGCGTGTGCGTGTGCGTGCGTGTGTGTGTTTGTGTGTGTGTGTGTGTTGTGTGTGTGTGTGTTGTGTGTGTGTGTGTTTGTGTGTGTGTGTGTGTGTGTGTGTGTGTGTGTGTGTGTGTGTGTGTGTGTGTGTGTGTGTGTGTGTGTGTGTGATTAGGTTTGGCCCCCCACTCGCTAAAGAGTCGGTACGACCCTGCATTTGTGGATCGTTTTTATTACATTGATCCCTTTCTGAAGTCAATCCTTCAACCAACTGTGAAATCCTGGAGCCTCTTTGGGTGCAGTATGGCTCTTCGAGGTCCGGCAGAAATTCCAGTCTGCTTTGGTTGATCTGTCTCTGGCTCACTGACTTCACTATGTGTTTGTCTGAGGAAGGGCTTGCCCTGTTGAGTACTCGGTTCCTTCTCAGGGTGCTGTCTTCCAACTGAACTTCATACGAGCTGTCATAAATTCTCCTAATTATTGTCTTTGACCCATGTTACTGTTTTCTTTTGTTGAACGGGGACATCCACTGACTCTTTCTAATCCTTGGTGAATCCTTCGCTTGTCTGTGATGGTAGCTCATGCTTTTCAGCCTCTTCTACATTCTTATTTCACTCACAACGACTCTTTCTGATTGCAGTAACTGTGAAGTTAGTGGCACTCAATTTAGTGTGGCAACTCATTGACACTTGTGCTGGAGTACCATTCTTTTCTTGAAGTGATGTGTTTTGTTAATAAACAAATGTCATTTGTGGGTCTTATTTGTTAACGCTAGTCAAATCGTAGCTTCAGCAACAATAATACACATAGATTTAGCTTGAGGCAGCACTTGTCGAGCTTGGGGCACTGGGTCTGGGTATTTGCCTTGCGTACGATAGGGCAAGGTTGTGACTTGGCTGTACCGGAATGAGCTCACACTCAGGTCGACACCTGGCCCAGACCAACTACAGGGATCTACCTTTTTTTCCACAAAACAGGATTTTCTGTATTCTTCACATTTGCCTATCAACATACTTGTACAGTTGCACGAGATATGAAAGTTGTCGTGTGACTGTTGACTTGCATAACATCCCAGGGGCCTAGTAGCATAAACAGTGCAAATCAATATTGTGCATTCTTCTCTCTCTCGTTGCATATTGCATGCTACAACAATCACCCTTAAGGCGAAATATACACATTTCATTTCTCTCAGTTTTGAGCCCCTCCTTTTTCGTAATCCAAATGTATTCTTTTTTTTTATTGAAACAGAAAACTAACGGAGGAGTTTTTGTCACCGTTACTTAGCGATGGCTACCCCTTTCTACTTGATTGGTACAAATAAAAATATAAAAAAACAATAGCATATATACATATATACAGTCCTACATGGGTGAGAGCAAACGTTCTCCTATGGGCAGAACAAACTCGTAGACGCCACGCTCACTGTTAACTTTTGTCCGCTCCGTAGTCGTCACAAATCTTCGATTCTTCGAAGAACTGTTGCAGCACCTTCATTGCTTTGCCACATGTTTTGGACGGCCATGGACCTAGTAGTTTATTCAGCGCAAATAGCCGCTCGGGATCTAACTTATGCAGTTCCTGTTCTAGTTGCCTTCGGTGTGTTGCGTTTCGAACAGTCGAGCAAGAGGTGACAGATATCCTTGTCGTCGTGGCCGCATGAACAAGCTGACGATGTTGCACGATGAATACGAAGTAGGAAGTGCTTTGTGTAAGCAGTTCCGAGTCGTAGGCGACGAATGAGTGTGTCGATACGTCTTGGGAGGTCACGGTCTAATTGGCATTCAAGATTAGGATCAACAGAATATATAATCGATTCCTTTGTTTTGTCTGTGAACCAGGTAGACATTATTCACGCTTTGTTGTTCTTAGAATTCTGTTTACATCATATAGAGATACCGGAATGAGGCACATTTGTGTAGAATTATGAGCGGTTTTCGCCAACTCATCCGCTATTTCATTTCCCTTAATTCCGCAGTGACTGGAAACCCACTGAAATGCCACTCGATGATTCGACTTCGTAGCTTCGGAGAGCTAATTTAGAATAGAGTATACTATACGCACATCAATGTGTCTTGAAGTGGCAATTTCCACACATGCCAGTGCTGCCAGAGAGTTCGTAATTACCACCTATTTTCTTGGTGTAGTTGACAGTTTATTAAACTTACGGCTAGCCAAATCGCTACGAGCTCCGACGTTGTTGAATAGAAGAGGTGGCCCAACCAACATGCATATTCTTCGCGCAATTCCGGAATTATGAATGCCGATGTCGCTGTCTCTTTGGTGACGGAGCCGTCAGTGTACACCTGAGTGTATCTTTGGTACCTGACAAACAGATGATGTGATGCCAACTGCTGTGCTGCAACGATTGGAACTTCATGTTTGCTGTGTAGTCCTTCTAGTGACGTTTCACTAGTTAGTAGCTCAAGCAGCCATGGTGGGTAGTTTTGGTTCAGTGGTCATTGTGTCGACACAGTAAGCCGGGAAATGTACTGTTGGTACTTATGGTGTATTTGCGATCTAGCATGTTTCAAGATGTTGGATATGAGCGGATGGGAAGGGTGTTGCGCGATTCTTCGTGGGCTTTTATCTCCGCAGCCGATTACAGAATTACTTGGGAAAATATGTTACAGCTGGTGCTAGGCACTGCTTCATTTAAACAGCTCCTCCAGGTGGGAGTGATCGCTGCTTAAGGAAGAGCAAACAGAGTGTGTTAAGCTTGCGTAATACCACCTTCTTCTCGAAAGTGTATTCTGGGACAAGAAAATACTGTAGTTCTTGGTTGTGGTTCGCGTAATAACCTTCAAATAGGGATTGAAATAATAATAACCTTCAAATAGGGTTCGCGTAATAACCTTCAAATAGGGATAGGGTTCGCGTAATAACCTTCAAATAGGGACTTTAAACATTCCTGGCTAACAGCCTTGACTGATCAGAGTGCACAGTGCTGTCTGTAGCCTCTTATAACACTAAGGAAGGCTGTCAGTTTGCCTGCTCATTAACAACTACAAATGATCCTTCGTCGTGACAGCAAAGTTCCCTACACACACTGGACAGACCTTTAGTCTGGCTGATGAACTACTGGTCTGCTTTTTAAACTCCTCACCAGATACTGCATTCCCTACCACATCAATGAGAGACGTCTCCAGTCAACCAGGTCATGAAAACTGTCAGTTGATGGAAGATGTCGTAAATGTTACACTGAAGGGTCCAAACCCTCTAACATCATGACAACTGTCCTCTTGTCTCCTAACATTGTCAGGATGCATCCTCTTTCTCCAAAGCATTCGCATTTACATACAGACGCCTCGGAAGGGATACCCTATGGGTACATACCATCCTCATTGTCTTACTAGTGAAGACATGCTCACGTAATTATATTGTGCCAGTCTAAACAAACGCTCAGTTTAGACAGGAAAGTTCCAGAAATGAAAGTCAACCGAATTTCATTACAATTGTTTCAGGCGTTCACTGAGTGAACTTCTTTCTGAGGGATGATTAGGAGTGTTAAAAATATTGACCGCGGAATTTGATTGGAAAGCAATACAACAAGAAAGTCTATTCTCTGCTGGCAACAGCAGCGTACACCACATGTGACATGGCGGCAGCATTAAGTCAGTCAAACTGATTTAATAAAAAGAAAAAGTACAGTGCATAATCGCTGCATGCGCTTGTAACAAACAAAGTTCACACTCAGTTTGTTTCAAACAAGTGGACGCATTCATGATGCACGGTTACTTCAGTGCAAACTGAGTTGAAGATGTCCTGCAAGAATATCTTATTTGCCGAGTTTCACGTGCCAACATCTCCCTTGCATAATCCTGAGGTATATGCAATAAGAATGAGCAAGGTTGGCACTATCAAACAAGTGCTGGCAAACATAAAAATTAAAAACGAAAGCAGATGGCAATTACTGTCATACCTTGAAGAATTTCATTCGCATAGCATGGTGGTTTTCTCCTTCCAGTGAATATGCAGCCGACCTAATATGGTACCAAAGCATACGTAGCCACCAGCACAGTTTTTTTGAAGGAATCATTATGAGTTACAGTAAGCACATGGGCCGTAACACTAGAATCTGAGCACTACAGTGACTTCAGCAGATATTATGAATGGCATGCGAGTACCCATAGGAAAGTAAATAGTTTTGTCCTAATGTAGAAATGCAATGTAAGATTTCACTTTGCGTAGGTTGTTGGTCAACACTACTTGTGTTGGTCACAAACAAAAGCAAACTGTTTCGCATGAATGCACATCGTTTTTTGCTCCTCAGGAAGCATTAAACACGCTTCTATTCTTATCGTCATAATAATATCCACACCGCAAGCATGCAAAAGAGATTATTTATTTGGGGCCAATGAATACTCGCATTTGAATATGTCACGTGTGTTGCCAGAAATAATTTAGATTGAAATGCTTTGATTTTGTAACTTTCACTGAAAAACATGAACGAAAAGCAGCATTCATCATTTGAAACACATGGTCCCATTGGAGGGTGCGACATAATGCATGATTCTGAAGGAACACAAGCTTGTTAATGTTTGCGAAATAATAAATTGCTTTATGTAACATGAGACAACAAAGTAATGCAAATAGGTTCTGTGGAAACCTGCAAGGGACAGAATGGTTCAGAAAGGGAAACTAGACAACCACCCGTTTGTGGCTCGAGGCCACGAGATATGTGTATGGATTTCTCACAAGAAAAAGCTAGTTGCCGAAAAATTTACCCTGGTCTGGGGATCGAACCAGAGACCAACGCCTTTCCGGGCGGTTGCTCTACCAATGCGACAACAAAATGACAGGTAGCAGAAAACAAAGGCATACAGGGGTTGCGCAAGGATTTTTTATCTATGGGGGGTCACCCGTGATACGCAAGTTCCTTCAAGGGGCAGGGACGCTGAGAACTTCTGTGCTGTGTTTCACTATGTTTCGTTTTGGGGTAACAGGGGGGGGGGGAGCAAGTGAAAATTTTCAGGGGGTTCCAGCCCCCGACAACCTCCCCCCTCCACAGAATGGCAGGCAACTGTTTGCCATTAGTCATCCCCTCAGCAGTTTTCTGGAAGCCAGTTTTCGTTGCAAAAATGTCACTGCTCGAGAATTGTTAAAGTTCAAGTCACCATGAAAGTGGCAACATATGCTATTTACACTTGCATTGAACCACTTTATTGTTTCAAATAAATACCTCAGATAGTAATTGGTAATGTGGTTGAAGACACACTTCCAAAAACATAGTTTCAGTAAAGTGTTCAGTTGCAGTATCGTTGGTTCGGTATGCGTCTCACTATTGAAAATATTGCTCAAAATTGGCAACATCTATATTTTGGCTTGGTTTCAGGCAGGTTTTGAGAAAATTGATTTGGATTGATTCTTACTAAAATTACTCTTTGGGTACAGTTTTTTTATTGGGGTTTGATGTGACACCATGGTGTTACTACAAAGAATGAACGAGCAAATATGTTGCCATGAAGGCATCTTACAACATGCATGCCGACTAGTGTAAGCATGATGTGCACAGTGCCATCCTCGACGACGCACTTAAGGTTGCTTTCAGTGCAATAGATTACAATTCCCATGATTTGTCAGGCTTAGTGCTTAAAAGCTCGCGTTTGGACTTTACTCAGATTTTAATTTGAGGAAATCAGAAGTGAGGACGGGGGGGGGGCAATTTAATCACTATGTACATACAAATGTGAGTGTACATGATCTCGAACATTCAAAGTGGATAATTTTTTAGGTGTTTCAAACATATCCTTTAGCTTGTTTGTGGTCTGTAGCATAGACAATATGTGAAGGAATGAAGCATTACTTGTAATGTGTGCGTTTTCATTGAGCATGGGAATGCACAACCAATTGACCTTCAGCACAGTGGCTTGTCTGCTGTTGGTTTATAACAACAGAGAGTCTTAAATTTTGTGCCATTTGTTTTGGATGGGCATGGACCTAGTATTTTATTCAGCGCAAATGGCCGCTCGGGATCTAACTTATGCAGTTCCTGTTCTAGCCGCTTTCGGTTCCTGTTCTAGTCGCCTTCGGTGTGTTGTGTTTCGGACAGTCGAGCAAGAGGTGATTACCACACATTTTCTTGGTGTCGTTGGCAGTTTAATAAAGCTTACGGCTAGCAAAATCGCTACGAGCTCCGACGTTGTTGAATAGGAGAGGTGGCCCAACCAACATGCATATTCTTTGCGCAATTCCGGAATTATGAATGCTGATGTCGCTGTCTCTTTGGTGGCGGAGCCATCAGTGTGCACGTGAGTGTATCCTTGGTACCTGTCAAACAGATGATGTGATGCCAACTGCGGTGCTGCAACGATTGGCACTTCATGTTTGCTGCGTAGTCCTTCTATTGACGTTTCAATAGTTAGTAGCTCAAGCAGCAATGGTGGCTAGTTTTGGTTCAGTGGCCAATGTGTCGACACAGGAAGCCGGGAAATGTACTGTTGGTACACATGGTGTATTTGCGATCCAGCATGGTCCAAGATGTTGGATATGAGCGGATGGGAAGGGTGTTGCGCGATTCTTCGTGGGCTTCTATCTCCGCAGCCGATTACAGAATTATTTGGAAAAATATGTTACAGCTCGTGCTAGGCACTGCTTCATTTAAACAGCATCTCCAGGGGGGGGGGGGGGGTTGTGATCGCTGCTTAAGGAAGAGCGAAAAGAGTGGGTTAAGCTTGCGTGATACCACCTTCTTCTCGAACGTGTATTCTGGGACATGAAAATACTGTAGTTCTTGGTTGTGACTCACGTAATAACCTTCAAATAGGGATTGACAGTACACTTTAAACATTTCTGGCTAACAGCCTTGACTGATCAGAGTGCACAGTGCTGTCTGTAGCCTCTTATTACACTAAGGAAGGCTGTCAGTTGGCCTGCTCATTAACAACTACAAATGATCCTTCGTCGTGACAGCAAAGTTCTCTACACACAATGGACAGACTTTTAGTCTGGCTGATGAACCACTGGCCTGCTTTTTACACTCCTCACCAGATACTGCATTCCCTACCACATCAACGAGAGACGTCTCCAGTGAACCAGGTCTTGAAAACTGTCAGTTGATGGAAGATATCGTAAATGTGACACTGCATGTCCAAAGCCTCTAACATCATGACAACATAACTGTCCTCTTGTCCCCTTGCATTGTCAGAATGCATCCTCTTTCTCCAGGGGCATTTGCATTTACATACGAATGCCTTGGCAGGGATACCCTATGAGCACATACCATTCTCATTGTCTCACTAGTGAAGACATGCTCACGTCATTAGATTGTGCCAGTCTAAACAAATGTTCAGTTTAGACAGGCACGTTCTAGAAATGAAAGTCAACTGGATTTCATTACAATTGTTTCAGGCATTCACTGAGTGAACATCTTTAGGAGGGATGATTGGGAGGGATAAACATATTGACCACAGAATTTGATTGAAAAGCAATACAACAAGAAAGTCTGTTTTCTGCTGGCAACAGCAGCGTACACCACATGCGACATGGCGGCAGCACTAAGTCAATCACACTGAAGTTAATAAAAAGAAAAAGTACAGTGCATCATCGATGCATGTGCTTGTAAGAAAAAAAGATCACACTCAGTTTGTTTCAAACAAGTGGACACATCCTTGATGCACTGTTACTTCAGTGCAAACTGAGTTGAAGATATCCTGCAAGAATATTTTATATGCTGAGTTTCACGTAGCAACATCTTCCTTGCATAATCCTGAGGTATATGCAAAAAGAATGAGCAAGGTTGGCATTAGCAAACAAGTGCTGGCAAACATAAAAATTAAAAACGGAAGCAGATGACAACTACTAGTATACCTTGAGATAATTCATTCGCATAGCATGGTGGTTTTCTCCTTCCAGTGAAAATACAACCGACATAATGTGGTACCAAAGCATACGTGGCCACCAGCACAGTTTTTTGAAGGAATCGTTATGAGTTACAGTAAGCACATGGGCCGTAACACTAGAATCTGAGCACTACAGTAACTTCAGAGGATATTATGAATAGCATGTGAGTACCCATATGAAAGTAAATAGTTTTGTCCTAATGTAGAAATGCAATGTAAGATTTCACTTCGCCTAGGTTGTTGGTCAACACTACTTGTGTTGGTCACACACAAAAGCAAACCGTTTTGCATGAATGCACATCGTTTTTTGTTCCTCAGGAAGCATGAAACACGCTTCTATTCTTATCGTCATAATAATATCCACACCGCAAACATGAAAAAGAGATTATTTATTTTGGGCCAATCAATACTCGCACCTAAATATGTCACATGTGTTACCAGAAATGATTTAGATTGAAATGGTTTGATTTTGTCATTTACTGAAAAACATGAAAGAAAAGCAGCATGCATCATTTGCAACACATGGTCCCTTTGGATGGTAAGACATAATGCATGATTCTGATGGAACACAAGCTTGTTAATGTTTGTGAAATTATAAACTGCTTTGTGTAACATGAGACAACAAAGTAATGCAAATAAGTTCTGTGGAAACCTGCAAGGGGGCAGAATGGTTCAGAAAGAGAAAATAGACAACCACCCGTTTGTGGCACGAGGCCACAAGGAAATCTGTACGGATTTCTCGCAAGGAAATCTAGTTGCCGAAAAACTTATCCTGGTCCGGGGATTGAACCAGAAACTAACGCCTTTCCGGGCGGTTGCTCTACCAATGCGACAACAAAATGACAGGTAGCAGTAAACAAAGGCATACAGGGGTGGCGCAAGGATTCCTTCACTATGGGGGGTCACCCGTGACACGCAAGTTCCTTGAAGGGGCAGCGACGAAGAGAACTTCTGTGCTTTGTTTCACTATGTTTGGTTTTGTGCTGGCAGGGGGGGGGGGAGCAGGTGGAAATTTTCAGGGGGCTGCAGCCCCCACAACCTCCCCCCACTGCTGGCACTTTCCCCAGAGGTGCACTTACTGATTGGCAGGCAACTGTTTGCCATTAGTAATCCCCTCAGCAATTATCTGGAAGCCAATTTTCATTGCAAAATTGTCACTGCTCGAGAATAGTTAAAGTTGAACGCACCATGTAAGTGGCACATATGCTGTTTACACTTGCATTGAACCACTTTATTGTTTCAAACCAATAACTGGTATAGTAATTGGCAATGTGGTTGCAGACGCACTTCCAAAAACATAATTTCAGTTATGTGTTCAGTTGTGGTACCACTGGTTCGATATTATGTCCTACATCTGAACGTTTTGCTCTAAATTGGCAAGATATATTTGGCTTGGGTTCAGGTGGGTTTAGGAAAACTGATTTGGATGGATAAAATTACTCTTTGGGTACAGTTTTTTAATTGGGGTTTGATGCGACACCATGGTGTTACAACAAATAACGAACGGGCAAGTATGTTGCGAAGAAGGCATCTTACAACATGCATGCCGACTAGTATAAGCATGACGTGCACAGTGCCATACTCGAAGACCCACTGAAGGTTGCTTTCAGTGCAATATGTTACAATTCCCATGATTTTTCAGGCTTAGTGCTTAATAGCTCGTGTTTGGACATAGCTGAGATTTTATTTTGAGGAAATCCGGAGTGGGGAGGGGGGGACGATATAATCATAATGTACATACAAATGTGAGTGCACATGATCTCGCACATTCAAAGTGGATAATTTTTTAGGTGTTTCAAACATATCCTTTAGCTTGTTTGTGGTCTGTAGCATAGACAATATGGGAAGGAATGAAGCATTACTTGTAATGTGTGCATTTGCATTGAGTATGGGAAGGCACAACCAATAGACCTTCAGCACAGTGTCTTGGCTGTTGTGGCTTTAAAACTACACAGAGTCTTAAATTGTTTTTATATTGCTGAAGGGGCTGCTTGCATTAGAATTTGTTATATGATTAGCTTACTGTAAAACGTGCTCACAGTATCACATTAGCATGCAACGTATTCTGCACTGTTATAAGGAGGTGCCCAAGAACTGTGTGTCTGTACTACAACCCAAGAACAACGTGACATGTTTTCCTGTGTACCCTATGCTATATCCTGTGCAAGCTGCTAATAAACTACCTTGTGTAATGCAACCGTTTTCGTCTTTCATTAGAGGATGCAAAAGTTATTCAGACAAAATTAATGAATTGATTGCTCATACCTTGCAACAGTTTACAATTAGCACGATAGCACACGTGGCTCAATGTTCTATCCTATGTCATTTGTTGCAACCTTCGATCTCATTGTCCATTTCAGCAGCTTGCTAGAAGAAATGCACGTGTGCTAGAAGGCAAACCTTTTTTTCTGTGACACCACTGAACCCATTTTAAATTTTAATCAGTGTGTTATCTTAGTTTAGTTTAGAATAAAGGACAGATACTGGGAAGCTGTGCATGTCATTTCCTTTTATATTTTTTAGCAAGTGCTGACCTTTTGACACTTTATCACTGTGCTATACATTTTTAAAATAAGATGTTTTATTTATTTGTTTATTTACAGAATATCTGCTGGCTTCAAAGTGAAGCCATAAGCAGGAGTGGGTAACATATAAGTATAGATATAGCACGCTGAACGTTTGCACAATATATTACGCACAGAGAATGTCACGAACACACAGGTTTTAACGCGGTAAAAAGAAAAATATACAGTGCATGACATGCAATTGCGCATAGCATATTACCTATATAAGTGCGTACTAACATCACTTGTGTACTAACAACGCAACGTCACAAAACAAAGAGTACAAATATGGCAGGAAGGCAAGCTATAAGTTTTTTAGCTCCGATAACAATGATGCCACTGTCGCCGCCTCCAGAATCCCACCAGGGAGGCGATTCCACTCGCGTACAGTTCGTGGGAAAAAAACACCCCATGTACAAGTTCGTTCTGCAAGAAAATTCCTGTAATTTTTTGAGTGATCCGCCCGCGTGGGTCGTCGCACAACTTTTTCTATATACGCACTTGAATCAATGCCAAGCTTATCGTGGTAAAGCAGATACATCGCTTTTAGTCTTTCGCGATATCGCCTCAAGTGTAATGCTTCCAAGTTCGCTGTCTGAAGCAAAGCAGTGACTGACGTAAGGCGATTGTATGAGCGAACGATAAATCGAGCAGATTTTCTTTGTAGGTTTTCTAGTTTATCAAGATTTTTCTTTGTGTATGGGTCCCAGATCACGCAGGCATATTCCAAAAGGGGACGAATTTAGGTTTTATAAGCTAATAGTTTTATTTCTTGCGTTGACTGTAGTAACCATCTTCTAAGATATCCAAGCTTTTTCATGGCTTTCTTTTCTAGAAAAGTGGTATGTTCATTCCACCGGAGGTCTGAAGTGATTATTAAGCCTAAGTATTTATAACGATTTACAGCACTAAGACAGCGACCATTTATTGAATACTGGAAAGTAAGTGGTGCCTTCTTTCTTGAAATTGTCATTGAGATGGTTTTTGTAGTATTGATGCTCATCTGCCATTTTTCACACCAAATATGCAGTTTGTCCAGGGCACTACTTAATAATGCCTGGTCGTCAGGTGTGTTTACTTCCTGATAAAGAATGCAATCGTCCGCGAACCGTTTGATTTTGACAGGTATATTGTTTACGATATCATTTATATAAACTAAAAAGAATAGTGGCCCGAGAACCGACCCTTGGGGAATGCCTGATTGCACGGGCGCCGGGCGTGAACACGAGCCGCCAACTGATACGCATTGACTCCTATACGATAAGTATGACTCTATCCATGAGAGAAGTGAGTTATTTTGTAATATGGGTTTTATTTTAACAAAAGCTTATGGTGCGAGACGCGATCAAATGCCTTCTGGAAGTTCAAAAAATTATATCGATTTGACTCTGTTTATCTAAGGCTGAGGCAAACTCGTGTATTGTCTCAAGGAGTTGGGTAACCGTCGACATTCCCTTACGGAAACCATGTCGGCGGCAATCAATCAATTTATTTTGTTGCATAAAGTTTGACAAGCGCGTAAAAATAATATGTTCTAGCAATTTTGAGCAGTTACACTGTAAATATATTGGTCTGTATGACGTAATTAGTGAAGCATCTTCCGCCTTAGGGATCGGAACAACCTTCGCGCGCTTCCAATCTCTCGGGAGTTCTGCAGTGGACAATGTTTTTTTTTTAATATAATAGATAAATACTTTCAACACCATTCTGCATACCTTACTAGAAATGCGATCGGTATGCAATCAATTCCTGGTGATTTTTTTATATTGATTTTAAGCAGCAGTGATACGACACCCTCTTCAGTTATCATTAAGTCAAAAATTTTGGGTACGTCCTGAGAAATCGCAAAATTTGGTTGTTTCCCATTGTCATTTGTGTAGACTGAACAGAAGAACTTGTTAAACGATGACGCAAGGAGTGATTCATCAGTTACCAATTTTCCATTAATGAGGATTTTATATGCCTGTTGCTTCCTAGGTGACAAGTGTCGCCAGAACTTCGCAGGAGCAGAAAGCAAGAAGTTTTTTAAAGATATGTTGAAAAAGTAGTCTTTTGCCTTCTTTATGGTTTTATTTAACTGCAAACGCATATTAGAAAATTTTGATACATGAGAAGATGACGTGTTCTGGCGCAGTCTTTTGCACATCTTCTTTAGTTCGCGTCCTGCTCGCACTACTTCCCTCGTCATCCAAGGGCGAGCAGATTGCGTTCTGATAATCTTTGAGGGGACATGACTTGAGACGCATTTCATAACAAGATTCTTGAAGAAACCCCACAAATCTTCGACAGAGCAACTGCTTGATTCATACATATCACCGAAATCTGAAAACAATATATCTAACAGGTCAAGAACGGCGACGTCATCAGCACGAGTGAAATTTGGCACTACGCGTTTTTCCTTCACTTCTTTCCTTACGTGGAGTGGAATGCTCAAAGATTACAATCGATGATCGGATACACCGTCATAGACGCACAAAGCAGGATTTCAACGAAGGATTCTGTCACTCACAAGAAACAGATCCAAAATATATTTTGCGTTACTTTGTATACGGGTGGGTTGTTTTACTAACTGTGTTAAGCCATGAAAAAGAACAATGTCGACCAAAGGCTTAGCAACACTAGAAAGTGGTTCCGAGAAGTCCGCGTCCCAATTAACTTGAGCAATATTAAAATCACCAGCTAACAATATACTAGAAGTGCTTGTGTTGCAAGAACAAAGAAAATCATTATTACCGTCAAAAAACGCCTTCTCGACATACGGAGGGGGGTAAAATGCACCCACAACCAGGTTCATTTCCTCAAGGTGTATTTTAATAATGACGCCTTCAATGCCGTCTCTATCGGAAAGCCTAGTCACATTGAGGTAGTTTTTAAACAGGATGGCCACACCCCCACCACTAGATTGTCTGTCTTTCCTATAAATGCCATATCCTGGGGGCGCTATTTCGTCGTCCTTAATATCTGAGTGCAGCCAGGTTTATGTTATTACAATCAGATGGGGTGCGTGCGCTATTGTGATACTTTCCAGGTCATCAAGTTTATTATTGATGCTGCGGGCGTTAAACTGAATGCAGCGAAGTGAATTGCCTGATTGTGCTTCGGTTCACTGCTGAGATTTCTTAACGACATTACCTGGAAGTGGCGCTCCTTCATTACGGTCTGCATCCCAAACGAACAGAACACCGTTAACTCGCATTTTGTCGTAGATTAATTTCAGCTTTTCGCCTGCCCTTCGATTTTCCGCCGTGCTTTCCCATAGTTTTCTTCTTTGGCTAACTGGCTAACCTCCCTGTCCTTCCTCATTTATTCCTCCTCCTTCTTCTTTTATGTCGTGTAGCTTCCGAGAAGTCCTCAGAAATTGAGAAACCTGTACCCTTTAGTTTGAAGCAATTTTTTAGCACAGCAACCTTGTCACGGTAATCAATAAACTTTAGAATTATACGGCGAGGCTTACGTAGTTTTTTGCGCCCAATTCTGTGAATTCTTTCCGCAGACGACACTTGTATTGCCAGGATATCGGTAAACACACCCTTCAATACACTTTCGCTGAGTTCATTGAAACTTTCATTAGTTGTTTCCGGTATACCGAAGACAATCACGTTGTTCCGCCTATTTCTATCTTCAATATCAACTAGCTTGCTTTCCAAGCTTACGACACTTTTTTCCAACCTATACGCCATTGTTTTCACCTCATTTACAGCCGTAGCAACTTCTTCCACTTTTTTTAACTTCAGCTCAATGCCATCCAGCCTTTTCCGAATGCTTTTCTTACCATACAAAAGCTCAGCAAGCTACCTCTGAACGTCAGGGCCGGGACTCGGCTCGACGTCGTCACACAATAAAAGCAAAGAGAGAAGCATTTCGCGTACACTACAACAGATTCTGCTTAAGCTACATGGGCATGTCAGCTGGACAAAGAAAGGGTCGTCACATATGACAGATGAAACATCATCACTAACCTGCATGAAGAAAATAAACGGATTTGACATGATGTCGACGCGAGGCCAGCCGACATGCCCACAGAAGAAGCTCGATGGTTGCCGTGAATTTATATCTCCGTCCGGTGACGTCGGTGTAGCCGCACGTGGCACCTTCCATTCCTCCCAGCACCGCTTGTAGTGCACTGGTTGTCCAATGCAGATGTAGTGGCAGATGGTCAGCCACCAGGACCTTGTTTTGTAGGTTTTTGTGCCCCCTCTGCACTTGTAATGCTTTATACTCAATGAATGCATGAATGAAATTTGGCACTATGCATCACCAATGTGAGAAGAAGAAATACCACAGGTGTATATTTATCTACTGCAATTTGTTGTCACAGTGGTGACATTCAGCGGCAATAATTAAAATCAATATTGAATTTGTATAAGGATGCTGTGATAGTCTGGTTCAGGACAAGGGATGACCATGAGCAAGATATAAATTTACTGCAAATCAAAACACTTTTTTTAGTAACCTTGTTTTTCTGAAGCAAAATTTTCTATAGAAACAACAGCTACAGATAGAGTATTTCACATATTACTAAAGTAATACCACTGCAAGTACTCATCTTCTTGGGGTGTTCATGAGTATGTTGAGCCATTCCTGTTCTGCTCTATGGCAACAGGCTGTCACAGACAGACAAAATGCCTTATCAGACTGACTCAAGAATGGCTTGCAATTCGCTGATGATGCTTCAGTATTACAAGAGCAGTATGAAAGAGACTCATGTTATCAGCAGAAAACACTTCATGTTATCAGCAGTAAACAATTAGTGATCTACCCACTATATTTACATTAATACCACAGGTGACAGAACGAAACGGCTCGATGAGCTAGTACAGCATGACTGATATTTTATTTTAGGATGATACAACAAAAACGTTAGCATGCCAATGCCCCATCTCAACTCCACACGTCACATCATTTTCACCCTTTAGTCAGTGGAAAGAGGCTCTGAATACACATCTTATGCTTGATAGGGCAAGGCATACAACGTTGATGCAGCCCAGTGGCAAAGCCAGGGTTTGGCCCACTTGGCTTACACCCTCCACCCTTTTTAGAATATTTTACCCCCGTAGTATACAGAATGCAAAATGGCGCTCGATCACATTCACGAACCGCGCCCCACGTAAGATCATAGTGGTGCCCCTCCTCCAATTTCACGCCCACACAAAAAAATCTGCCTACACCCCTGTGGCAGCCCACACACATAATGGTGCTCACTTCAGTGTTGTCAATGGTTGCCATGACCATGTGTACGCATAATGTGAAGGTAAACATTACATGCGCATTAAGAATAGAAGGACATGCGTACAAAAAAATAGTGCTCAAGCTCAAGCACTTTCTTACCAGTCAGAATTCAGGATAATGTGGCAGATTTCGCATAATAGTCTATACTGGTTAACTTGGCAGCTAAAAAAAAGACATCACATTTTGTATCGCAAGTTGTCCCGAGGACAGCTACTTAAAGCCAAGGCCATGCCTTGTGCCAAAAGAATGGTCTTGCACAGCGTATTACACTACGTTGTGGCTGTTCTTGTTTATGTAGCCAGAGTTAAAGCGAACAGAAGTGTTCTTGTCTCTTCTCAAGCCTTACACAAGTCAACACATTTACATTTTCAGCGAGGTTTCTTTTCAAGAACCTTAAAATTTATGAATTGCAGAAGTGACAAGTGATCTGAATATACTGATATAATTATGCCCCAAAACGACTGATAGCTGCAAATGTGTCTCAGAAGGAGACGTTGTGCACAGCTTAGCTGATAGTAGAGGGAATGCCCTAGATGCTGCCCATGTTTTACTGCATTTGGTACTCTGCGCCAGCTAGCAGAATATGAAATCGAGGAATTCAGGCTTCCCAAAAAGAGACTGAGATATTGAATGATGAGAAAGGAGGTTTCCCTTAGAGTAAGCACAAATATGTGTCAGTGAACGAGATTCATGGTTTTATTGGCGTCCAAAAAGAAAAATGCATTTCATTCAAACATCCCTTTCACTGGACTATTGTGAACATAGCCAAACAGAAGATTTCCTGCTAACAATTACTCAAACGGGGTAAAAGGAAGCTGAAGCACCAAACATTTGTGACACATCATCCACAGAACATTCAAGTGGGTAGAGAAACCTAATATTCTGAAATGAAAACCTGGTTATGACATCATGTTAGTCCATATAGCATTGCGGTTGTGTCGGGGTATGTAATGAACCATATTTCCAATGGGAAAAGATGATGAGGTGAGCAACAGGAATTTAGAAGTGAATGGGTTGTAGCAAATAAATTGTGAAACCTTCAGGTGAGTTAAAATAAGCGCGATGTTTGTGGTGTCATTTTTTACGTACACCAACAAAAAATGCAGACATGTGTTTTCTACAGCAACAAGGTGTCTTGAATAAAATGTAAACACACATTACGCTTCATATTTGGATTCTTTCAAAAAGAAGTTATAGCGCCTCTCATATGATGCATGGCTACTTGATATGCCCATACATTTAATTCCAGCTTTAATGAATATATCACACATGCTAAACATTTTCTTCTAGGCTGAAACTTCAATTACTTCAATACTTGTCGAGCTCATTGTGACATGTTATAGAGCAAACGCGAACTTGTATAGAGCAAGCCCCGCCGCGGTGGTCTAGTGGCTAAGGTACTCGGCTGCTGACCCGCAGGGCGCGGGTTCGAATCCCGGCTGCGGCGGCTGCATTTCCGAAGGAGGCGGAAATGTTGTAGGCCCGTGTGCTCAGATTTGAGTGCACGTTAAAGAACCCCAAGTGTTCTAAATTTCCGGAGCCCTTTATACGGCGTCTCTCATAATCATATAGTGGTTTTGGGACGTTAAACCCCACATATCAATCATCAACTTGTATAGAGCAAAGTAAAGAGCGCGTCAGCATTCCGCGCACAACGATATACACCAGCGCCCAATCATAAACATTACTGACCAGTCAATTCCTTCAGCTATTTGTAGATAGCATCGCGGTATCGCAGCGTGCAGTGCCGCTGCCGCTGTAGGCCTTTTCTCCATTGTAATACAAAGTGTTTGTGCGTGTTGGTGCCCGCATTCCTGCTAGCTGTAAAAGATCGCCTTCGCACCAAATGCAACTCGAGCGATACGACCTGTGTGCGGTGACGACGACGACAACAACAAAAAGGGAGCGCGTAGTTAACCCTGAACACAGATGACTACGGCGACGCAAGAATTGCGGCCGAAAAACGCGTTGTGAAAGTAACACAGCCTCGATTTCATGATAAACGCGGCGGCTTGAACCAACGCATTCAAGAACTTGTCGGCGTCGTCTGCTGTTGGTGATGGTTGCCGACCTCGAAAACTGAAGCTCCGCCAAATGGTTACCAGCCTCAACAGCGTCGCATCGTCCAACCAGAGTGCGCATCAAAGCCACTCATGCAGCTAGCGCTTGTGTTGCATTTTGGCGCCGGGCCGCCATTTCGCTCTCTGTTTGCGAGCGGCAGGGGTCCCGCCACGTGCGGAGTGGGTGTGCGGCTAGCGCGTGTAAGGGCCCTTACACGCGCTAGCTGCACAGCCGCTCCGCACATCCGCACGTCTGCACGACCGCTCTCCGCACATCCGAGAGCGGCCGTCTCTGTGACGTCAGGCAAAGCGGGTCTCAACTTTGCTAGTTGCAAGCCGGCCCGCATGGCTCGCCTCTCATTGGCTACTGCGAAAAACGGCCTGGACGGCCACCTGGTAGGTGTTCTGTGCGGCCACCTCGTCGGCTCGCTTGGCAAACATGGCGCTTGCTGAAGCGGGCGCTGCAGCGACATGAAAAAAGAATAGCTGATTTTATCGTTGTGACCATCGTAAGCGCTGTGAGACTCCCGGGAAGATATCGGTCGCCAGCCGGTGTTCACTGCCCCTTCAGCACGTGTGATCGACAGCGGAAACGAAGAAACGAGCACAGTGTAGAAAGTGTGTTCGCGGATGCGAGTGTCGTCGTTTCGTGTGTTTCCTTGGTTGTACTGTCCATCTTTCAAGTGTAATCACAAAGAACTTCGAAGAACTTCGGGATTCGGAGCCGGCACTCTTGCCGACATGCAGCTCACGTCACTTTTGTTCATGCAGGTTTTGGCCGCTCTTGGAATAGAAGTATGCTCCGGCGCAGTGGAAGGGAGCGTAAATTTTCGGTGCGGACCATGTTCGCTAACACCGCTTGCATTTCGCTCGACTACGGCCACCAGCATGAGCCTCGTTGTTGCCTTCAACGATATCAAGCCTGTGAAGCTTCCAGCCGAAAAGATAACAGTTGAGGACCAGCCATCAATCTTGGGGCCGCAAGGACCACGTGACCACACCGGGGACTACTTAAGCGCGCAGCACTTTGGCTTCGTGGGATTCGGAGCCGGCACTCTTGCCGACATGCAGCTCACGTCACTTTTGTTCATGCAGGTTGGTCATTTTAGTACTGTTACTTGTTCTGGGCTGTTATGTGCTCTGCCGGCTCCTCCCACAAAGTTTTGTGTTGCCCAGCATTGTTACAAGCATGTCTGTCGGAAATGCTCCCGCAAGTGGTTCCGCCTTTTTGCTAATAGAGTTCTTTACCCATTTTTGCTTCTGCGGGTTTCTGGGGATGTGGAACTTAATCCAGGCCCTTTTACAAAAGACGAATTGGCCTTACTGAAAAGCCTTCAGGATGGCCAAGCAGAAATAATTAACATGCTGAAATCTATCGATGCGAGCTGTTCGAAGCATGAAGCAATGATTAAAGAAATCAATGAAAAGCTAGGCAAAACTACACAAGAGATTGAAGGACTAAACAAATCAGCATCGGAGCAGGCGAATGCGATCACTAGTTTGGCACAGCGTGTTAAAGACTTGCAAAATAGAAATAACAGATTAGAAAATCGCATCCGACAGAAAAATCTTGTGTTTTACGGTGTCGATGACAACCGAGCCGAGACATGGGACCAATCGGAAAACTTAATCACAAGTATTTGTAAAAAAGAACTTCAGATCGATTTGCACTCCTTACAGAAGGCCCACCGCGTGGGCTGGTATACTGAAAGTGGGAAAAAACCTATTGTTGTCCATTTCTCTTCATACAAAAAAAAACAAAGCGTACTAAGACAAAAAAGTTTAAGGGCTCGCCTTACAGCGTCGATCAAGACTATTCTCCCGAGACCCGGGGCATACGTGAGCGATTGTGGGAATTCGCGAAAGCAAGACGGACCGATAAAGAAGTAAAGCTTAAGAGTGACCGGGTTTTCATCAACGCCCAAGCATTCGTTTGGGATAAGGAAAAAGAAGAAGTTGTGAAAGTGCGCAAACAGTGACAAACAGTTGTTGTCAAAAGCGGTGCCCGTCGCGACCTTGTCGCAATTGTAATCAATTGTAGGAGCCTGGTAAATAAAGTCGAAGAATTAGCCGGATTAATCCATTCTTTCAAAGCTGACATAGTATTTGGCACAGAGTCTTGGTTGAACGCGTCTATTCGTGATAGTGAAGTCTTCCCAGATGACTTCATAGCTTATCGGAAGGACAGGCCTAGCTTAGGCGGGGGAGTCTTTGTACTCGTTCACTGCTCACTGCATTCATCAGCGCTTGATATTGGCCTCGAGAAATTGGAATCAGTTTGGTGCTCCGTCAGATTAGAAGATAATTCTTCTTTTGCCGTCGGGGCGTTTTATCGACCACCTGCCTCCGACATTAGTTCATTACAACTTTTACATGAAACGATTTCCGATATTTCTGGCGAAATCTTTCTTCTTGCTGGAGACTTTAATTTGTCAGATCTGCTTTGGGATGACAGCACATGCACGTGCAAAACTGGTAGCCATGTTAACAGCGAGATGAAGAAAATCGTTAATGTTTTTGGGCTCCACCAGTATGTGCATCAGCCAACCCGAAATGGCAACATTTTAGACTTGATGTTTTGTAATGTCCCCACTATTGTAACTTCTGTGGATAACGTTCCGAGTATAAGTGATCACACCACGGTCGTCGCGGGTATTAGGTTTGAAAAGAACAAGCCAAAGAAGCAACCTACAAGGAAGGTATTTCTTTTAGGGGCGAAGCTCCTTAGGGCGTGGGCTGTGCGTCCCCTGTAGGCTGTATGTAGCCACCTCTAGTTTAGTTCTTGCAGTGTTCACTAGATGGCCGTACCGTCCCCTGTATGTAGCCACCTCTAGTTTAGTTCTTGCAGTGTTCACTAGATGGCTGTACCGTCTCCTGTATGTAGCCACATCTCGTTTAGTTCTTGTAGTGTTTACTAGATGGTGGTACTTGTAGCTGATGATGAAAAGATGCAAGATGTTATAAACTAGAAAGCGGTACTTGTAGTTGATGAAAGACGCGAGATCTTATAAAATAGGAATGATGTCACACATGGCGCGTGTCATTGGTTGAAGGCAATTGTTCGATTTAATGCGGCGACGTACGCGAGGGGGAGCCATGTAATAAAATCGAGTGGGCAAAATGTACAGAGGATTCATGGTTTACCAGGTTTACCTCCGGAGCTTCGCCCACTCATCATCATTCACTTCGTGGATATGGTGGAATTTTTTTGGTAAAGCTGACTACTCAGTGATGTCACATGCGCTTTCAAATAACCTGCCTGTTTTCGAATGCCTTGCCGAATATTCTACCACACAAGAATTGTGGTGTGCTTTTAAATGTAAAGTAATGGAACTCATAGATATTTACATACCAAGTGTGCATTCTCGTGGAATGGATAGCCGCAAGAAGCCTTGGGTTACCTCACAGTTATTAAAAATAATTAAAAACAGGCAGCGAGTATACCGTAGCTTCGAAAGAACGAAGGCAAAAAAAAACACTTTGACAGGTTAAGCGCCCTAACGCATGAATACAAAGTTATGGCATAAAACGCGAAGGCGGGCTACTTAAATAGGCTAAACGAAGAAATGAAAACAAATCCCAAAATGTTCTGGCGGTACTTAAAACGTTGCGGGTCGGATGCTACCGGTATTAACGAAATCCTATATAATAATCAAGTTTTCTCGGAAGATATAGACAAGGCGAACTGCCTTAATGAATATTTTCGCTCTGTATTTTCGCCAAAGACTGATGAATACTGTGATATCCCATGTGTATATCCCGTACCCTTAATGCAGCCTATTGAGCTTAGCGTGGACGGCATTCAAGCCTTTCTCAGTAACCTCTATGAAACAAAAGCGAATGGTCCTGACGGCATTCCTCTGCGTGTTTACAAACATTGTGCTTCTCCTGTTTCCATGTATCTTCAGTTAATTTACTCGAAGTCTTTATCTACTGGTGTCTTACCAGATGACTGGAAGATGGCCCACGTTGTGCCGATCCACAAAGGTGGACCTAAAAAGGCAGCTGTCAACTATAGCCCAATTTCATTAACATCAATTGCCTGCAAAGTACTTGAGCACATCTTGTACAAGGAAATAATGCGACTTATAACGCACCACAAATTGTTAATAGAAAATCAGCATGGATTCCGTAAAGGACTATCTTGTACCACGCAGCTGGTTTAATTTTATCATGATTTATCCTCTAGTATTGACGAAAATGGGCTAATTGACTGTATTTTTCTTGATTTCCAAAAAGCTTTCGATTCGGGTTCGCATGCGCTCCTTTTGCAAAAACTTAAGTTATTTATTTAGACCTAAATGTGATAATCTGGATAGAAATTTATCTAAAGCATCGTCGCCAATGTGTTGTTTTGAATGGAAAAGCATCCAGTTATGTTGACGTGACATCAGGTGTGCCACAGGACTCTGTTTTGGGTCCTTTGTTGTTTTTAATTTATATCAATGATATTTTGGTTGGTATCTCATCCTCTATCCGGCTTTTTGCCGATGACTGCATAGTCTACCGGAAAATTAAGAGTAAGCAGGATTCCTCCCAACTTCAAAATGACTTGGTGCGTATTCATGACTAGTGTACAACGTAGAAAATGTCTTTAAATTTTAATAAGTGCATTAACCTTTGTTTTTCAAAGAAGACAAAGAAGATCAAATTTAGATATTGTATAAATGGTGTGCCAGTTACCACGAAGACAACTTACAAATACCTGGGTGTGTTCTTTTCTTCTGACTGTTCATGGAATGTACATGTTGATTATGCTGTCGCGTATCTGCGAGGGTGTTAAATTTTATTCAGCGTAACTTACGATGTTCGCATCAGCGACTTAAAGAATGAGCGTATTTGACGTGTGTGCGACCAGTCTTAGAGTAAGCCTGCGCTGTGCGGGATCCGGCGCAGGTATATCTTAGTGATAAGATAGAAAAAATACAGAACAGGGCGGCAAGGTTCGTCCTGGGACGGTATCAATGGCGGGAAAGCTCTACTGCTATGAAACGAGAATTGAATGGGGAGCTGCTTTCATCGCGTAGAAGAAAATTGCGATTAAAACTTTTTTATCTAATATTTAATAATAAAACTGGAATCAATAAGGATATGTATTTACAGCCACCGTATTATTTCTCAAATCGAATTGATCATCCTTTTAAACTGAGGGAATACCGTCCCAGGACTGGAATTTTTGCAAATTCTTTTTTTGTCAGAACAATACATGAGTGGAATGGGCTCACAAGTGTACAAGTGTCTGCTGTAAATGAAAATTTTTCTTTCGAATCTGTAACCCCCTGCTATAACGCCTTCGGGCGCTGCAGGTATACTTCAAATAAAGAATAAAAAATGAAGAATAAAGATTTTGGTGATGTAATCATCCACCTTTCTAAAGCAGGATATACGTTTAGTGCACGTTGAAGTGAAGAGTTTGTAATCATCGCAACAAGTGTTAGCGTCGGGTGTGTTCTGTGTGTGCCGTTCGTCGCAGAAAATAGTATGCAGAAATTTGAAACGCTTGAGAGCGGTAGCTTCTGCTACGATAAGGATGGGCAAGCTTTATTGACCGTCTTTGTTGTCATTCGTAATGCGCAACGCCGTACGAGTGCTGTTGTGTGTAGCGCTGTGGTGAAGTTCTGTGGACCATGTCACATTTGAGCGATTCTGCCCAGTGTTGTGAAGTCTGTTCATGAAATTGAAGCCGTGAAATATTTAGGAGTGTACAGCTTAGTTTCCGAGTTGCGTAGTTGTGTGCACGAGCCCTGAAAAGGAGCTTGCATACAAGACATTTTTCTGCATGTAGCCCGCCCAATTTATTTAAGGTACGCTTTAGGATCAATTTTTTTATGAATACGTGACATAAGTTATTGTAGACCAAGTTTAAGACAAGTGTAAGTATTGCAATAAATTGTCAGATGTTCGACAGTAGCTGATAATGCAGTATCAATAATTTTGTCAGAATTATGGGCAGTCATGCTACATTACTTTAACACCATGACAAGTGATATAATATGCGATGGTTATCTGCTTGCATCAAGCATTTGAAAAATAATAAAATATATTTTCTGTATCCTGCCGAAATGTCCACATATCTGTCTTGAAACATGCATCTGTCATCATCAAGTGTGTAGCAAAATATTTCAAGCAGATGTCAGGTCAAGAAAACTTTAAACAAAAATGCTTATTATCGTTAGCTCAGTGTTGGATGTCTGTTCCTTACCAATAGTGCACAAAAAACTGAAAAACGTACGACTTGTCTCCAAAGAAGGATGCCGTCTCTCACTTAGGTAAAATAATTTAATAATTTATTACATTATTACGATGAGAATTCATTATTCTTGTTGGTAGTAGATATTTTGCAATTAGTACAGCGTAAGCGAAGAAACTTGTCGGCAATTCTGTACACTGATCACCCATCGTTAGTAGCTGTTGCGGCTTTTTAGGTGAATGAAATCAGCATAATCGTCCAAGCAGGCTATAATGATTAAGTCCAGCTATATGTGCGTGTTTTTGCGGAGGAGGTGTTGCAAAGATTTCTGGAAAAGCTGGAGCGGTTCGACTCTGTGAAGGTGGGTGACCAGCCAAGCTGTGTTTCTAATGTGGCTACAAAGCTACGCGCATCATTAGAGATGTTCCGAAGATTGCACAGCATATCTTCTACACATCAAGCAAAGTGACTCGTGACACTTGCTTTCGGTGGCGTCACTACAGACAGTGCCTAGGTACTACTAATTATAATTATTTCAGTAACCTTGGTACAAGCGAAACCAGGGTGAAATATAATTACAGTATATATATAGTGAATTGTGGTATTCAGTGCCTTGGCTGTACCTGCTGGCTTCAGAGGCGGGAGCAGTCTTGTAATTATTTTTTGTGATTTCTACAAGACTTATTTAATATATACAAAAAGAGCCATTGAATTCAGCCCAAAGATTTCCGCGCAGAGGAAGTGAGCATTAAGTGTATTTCATGCCCTCCATGTATTGCTTCTTTGTCTGGTCCATATTGTATGTGTAACCGAAAAGCAAACTTCCATAACGTAATCAGACACCTGCAGATCATGCTTGGAGTGCACGCCAAAGGGAAATCGCTCAACCGTTGGAACTATTGTATTTGCATTGGGTGTGTTTTGTCTGGGCTAGCCACAGCTGTACAAGTGCAAATAGTGTGCAGAATTTGTTAACGCTAGTCGAGCCCGAGCTTCAGCAACAATAATACACATAGATTGAGGTTTAGGCTGAGGCTTGCACTTGTCGAGCTTGGGGCACTAGGTCTGGGTATCTGCCTTGCACACGATAGGGCAGGGTTGCGACTTGGCTGTACTGGAATGAGCTCACCCTGAGTCCACACCTGGCCCAGACAAACTGCGGGGATCCACCTTTTTTTCACTAAACAGGATCTTCTGTATTCTTCGCGTGTGCTTATCAACATACTTGTACAGTTTCACGACATATGAAAGTTGCCGTGTGACCGTTGACTTGCCTAACATCCCAGGGGACTAGTGGCATAAACAGTGCAAATCAAAATTGTGCATTCTTCTCTCCCTCGTTGCCTTGTACGTGGACGTGAGGCAGGGTTGGAGGGAGACGAGGACGAAGAAGAGGTTAGAAATAAAGAAGATGGCTGACACCCCAGCCTAGTACTGTGTATTATTACAAATTGGCGCAGCCGCGTATACTTTATGTGCGGACATTCAAGATGTGGGTGGACTTCACCATTAAAGCAAATCAACGCGGTGGCATCCGGATCTTGACTGCAACGCCTCAAGATCAAGAGGAACTAGTTCTTCCGGAAGCAGTGAGCACTGACGCATTTGTTTCCAATATAAGCACTAAAATGAAGCTCACTCCAGACCATTCACTTGCTAAAAGAACGGTGAGGATCAACATGAAACTTCAGGATTATGAGAATTTCGTGCTGACTCCAGTAAGAAACGACGCGAAGCCTGCTACCGCTGCTTCGCCTGACAGTTCCGTCGAGCTGATCAAAACGTTTCTTGAAATGCACCAAGAACAGAAAAGGCAGCAAAATTATTTAATGCGCTTGCTTGTAAACGCAACGGAACGATTAAGCAGACCCAGTCGCGAACACGTGAAGCCAGGCATGTTTGATGGAGAGTCTAGTAGTCCCGAGTCGTGGGCCACGTTTTACAAGTATGCATGCAATAAAAACTACTGGCACAGCAACGAAGATAAAGTGAAAAACATGCGACTACTCCTATCGGGCATAGCAAAGAGTTGGTACGAATGGCGTCTCAACGCTCACAGCAACAAACCATGGATAGAGTGGAAAGCAAGCTTTCTGAGCTCCTTCAGCGAGAACAAGGTGTTGCTATGGGACAAAGCAATCACTTTCAAACACAGGTCTGGATCTGCACTCAGCTATTTTTATGAGAAAAGGCGCTTGCTACAGCTGTCGGACTCACCTTTGCCTGAGACGTCTGTGGTTCCGCTTATCAGTCATGGTTTAGGTTCGGACCTCCAGAAGCAAATACAAGTGCGAGGAACCAAGACTGTCGAAGAACTTCTGCAGGGAATGCGAGACCTCTACCTCCAGGACCTAGGAACCCAGCGTCAACCCTTGACACCAGCTGCAAGGAATACCGGGGCCACACGAGCTGAGGAACGACGCCCGCTTGCAAGATGGAGACCTAATGCAACACCCGTACCCTTTTTGACCGCCCAGGGAGGCTCAGACCACGGGCGGCTAGATGACGTAATAATAAACTAAATAGAGAGGGTCTCGGCTTCCACCCGATGACATCAAGAGAAGCTGTTTATTTGTCTCATACAAGTCTATTGTACATATATCTATTGTACATTTATCTGTTTTTGTGGATGGAAAGGAACGGAGTGCATTAGTTGACAGCAGAGCAAGCGTCATGGTTATCAACGCAAATATTGTTGAGAGGGCGAAAGTAAAAGAGGGAAGACCAGTAGAAGTACACGGATACGATGGAAGACGAGATGTCCACGATACATGGACTTGTATAACCATATCGTGTCTCGGCAACACTGTCACTGCGCAAGCACTGGTACTCGACGGAGTTCCGTATGAACTACTGCTTTCACGTCCAGTCATCAGTGCACTTCACCTTAATATCTACTGGACAGGCGAAATTACCACAGAAAAAAAGTGTCGCGCTATCGACGCTGCAGTTTCGACTTCAAGGACTCCGCGGAAACCATCGTCAGGTGAAGATGTTAGGACGCTTTACCCGGAATTGCAGTGCCTGAAAGGATATCCTACAGCAACTACGAAGCTTGAGGTTCCATTCCAGCTCAGTGATACGATGGTGGTGAGAAAAAAGCCCTATAATATGCCACGAGAGAAGAAAGTGTGGCTTCAGAACGAGGTTCAAAAGATGTTGGATGCGAAGATTATCCGTCCATCCACGTCTACGTTCGCTTCACCCATCACCATTGCACCAAAGGAAGATGGAAGTCTGACTCTGCACGAACTACAGACAAATAATAAGCAGACTGAGTTTTTTCCGTTTTCCATGCCACGTATAGGCTCTGTCATAGATGACACGGGTGGCTGCAGAGTTTTCTCGCGCATTGACCTATGTAAAGGATTTTGGCAAGTTCTGATTTCTGAAAAGTGCAATAAATATTCTGCCTTCATTACGCCCTTTCACATCTATGAATATAGCCGACTTCCATTCGGATGAAAGAACTCACCCGCTTGGTTCTAGAAAATGATGAACGACGTCTTGCGACCACTTATCGGGAAGTTTTGTAACGTCTACATAGACGATGTAATAGTATACTCCCGCAACGAGGAAGAGCACTCAAACCATCTGGCTAGTGTACTTCAAGCACTTTGTGACGCCGAGCTCAAAATTAATGACAAGAAGAGTGAGTTTTTCCAAAGTAAAATGCTGTTTCTTGGAAGAGTATTTGACGGTCAAATCAAGACAACAAAACAGGAATCAGTCGAACGAATTGCAAAAATGCAGAAGCCATGTGACTTGCACTCTTTCCGGGTATTTCTGGGTCTTGCAGGGCATTTCCGGCCATTCATTAGAGATTATGCGAGCAAAACTGAATGCCTCACAGAAATGACTAAGAAGAATGTGCCATTTCAGTGGACAACAGAGTGTGAATATGTTTACCACAGCCTTGTGACCATTATTTCATCGGATCCGGTCCTGACTCTTCCAGACTTCAAGTTGCCCTTTGAACTGAATACCGATGCTTCTTATTATGGCACAGGCGCAGTGCTTTACCAGAGAGATACCGACTCTCCACGGAGCCGTCAACAGAGATTCGTCGGGTACTATTCGTACACCTTTTTGAAAACTCAACTGAACTACACGACTACAGAGAAGGAAGCCTTGGCAGTATTAATGGCCGTAAGCTATTTTAGACCTTACTTGGATGACAGAAGCTTCAAGCTCTTTAAAACGGATCACCAAGCCTGAACGTATATGCTTAACCTCGCCGAGCATCGAGGAAAAATTGCTAAGTGGGTGGGTGAACTCCAGCTGTTTACTTTCATGGTCCACCACAGACCTGGAGAACACCTCAAGGACGCAGATGCGCTTTCAAGACTTGCGGTAATTCCTGATTATAAAAATGTCAACGCAACATTGTTGTAGGAGGGAACTGAAGAACTTAAGTTTCATACCAGAAAGTTCCGAGTCCCAGAAACAACGGTGCTCCAATTTTGGAGCTTTATCACGACTCCTCGCACTCAAGTGGACATGGTGGCTTTTGGAGGACATCTCACAAGTTTCGACAGCAATTCTAGTGGAAACACAAGAAACAGGACGTTCAGCGGTATGCTCAGTCTTGTCATCAATGTCAAGTTCACAAAGCAAAGTACCTTCAGAGAACAGACGAGATGGTTTCGCATCCACATTCCGACGTACCATTTGAAGTCATTCATCTGGATTTCGCAGACCTCAAGAAGAAGGCTGCAGAAGTAAGAAGAACGCAGTCTTTCCTAGTGGAAATAGACTAGTGCACAAGAATAGTAGCTTCACGGCCGGGAAGGGAAGACGCAAATAGTTTGATCGCTCTTTTGAGTCGAAAGATGTTCAAGAATACAAAAATAGTAATATCAGACAATGGGCCAGCGTTTCTCAGTCAGCGTTTGCAAGATTGGGCGAAGGAACGAGGAGTTGTATTGCGACGCTTCGCTCTGTACCATCCCGCAGGAAACGGCATGGTTGAAAAAATCATTCGGGATTTGAAGCAGCTCATTTCAATGTATCCAGGTTTTCAGGGTGGATGGAAGTGCTGCTTGGAGGCAGCTGTCGCTCATCACAATGGGTCGCATACTGCGAGCATCAGCTGTAGCCCACAGTTTGCAGCTTTCGGAAAGGTACCAGTGCTTCCTGCTGATCAGGAACTTTGCATTGCAGACCGCCTGTAATTGTGCGAAAAACGAAAAACTTTGGAAGCCTACCAGCCAGACCGGCAAAGTATGAAGAGGAACTTTGACCGCCGCCACAACACGCGGATACCTCAGATAACACTAAACGATCTGGTGCTTGTCAGAAAAGGCCTTCCCGGCACAAAGCAGGTGTACATGGGACCTTATCGCGTGGTGCAGATCGCAGTGCAACATGACGTCCTCAAAAGGGTTGTTTACACCAACGATGATGGTGTGCTGGAGTTTGCGACCATTGGAAACGTTTTCATGTATCACCACAGGAGGGATGAGTCTTCAAAGAGGGGGAGTGTACGTGGACGTGAGGCAGGGTTGAAGGGAGACGAGGAGGAAGAAGAAGTCAGAAATAAAGAAGGTGGCTGACACCCCAGCCTAGTACTGTGTAGTAGTACATGCCTGTTGCATGCTACAACAATCACCAATAAGATGAATTGTAAACCTTTAATTTCTCCTTATTTTGAGCCCCTCCTTCAATGCAATCCAAGTGTATTCTTTGTGAGCTTTTATCTCCACAGCTGGTTAAAGAATTAGAAAAATATGTTTCAGCCGGTGCTAGGCACTGCTTCATTTAAACAGCTTCTCCAGGCGGGAGTAATCGCAGCTTAAGGAACAGCAAAAAGAGTGTGTGAAGCTTGCGTAATACCACCTTCTTCTCGAAAGTGTATTCTGGGACATGGAACTTCTGTAGTTCTTCGTTGTGGCTCGTGTGATAACCTTTAAATAGGAATTGCCTGTACACTTTAAACATTTCTGGCTAACAGCCTTGCCCCGCCGCGGTGGTCTAGTGGCTAAGGTACTCGGCTGTTGACCCGCAGGTCGCGGGATCAAATCCCGACTGCGGCGGCTGCATTTCCGATGGAAGCGGAAATGTTGTAGGCCCGTGTGCTCAGATTTGGGAGCACTTTAAAAAACCCCAGGTGGCTAAAATTTTCGTAGTCCTCCACTAAGGCGTCTCTCATAATCATATGGTGGTTTTGGGACGTTAAACCCCACAAATCAATCAAATCAATGGCTAACATCCTTGACTGATCAGAATGCACAGCGCTGTCTGTAGCCTCTTATTACACTAGGGAAGGCTGTCAGCTGGCCTGCTCATTAACAACTACAAACGATCCTTCGTCGTGACAGCAAAGTTCTCTACACACACTGGACAGACTTTTAGTCTGGCTGCGCACCATTGGCCTGCTTTTTAAACTCCTCACCAGATACCGCATTCCCTACCACATCAACGAGACGCGTCTCAAGTCAACCAGGTCTTGGAAACTGTCAGTTAACTGAAGATGTCGTAGATGTGACAATGCATGTACAAGGCCTCTAACTTCATGACAACGTAACTGTCCTCTTGTCCTCTTGCATTGTCAGAATGCATCCTCTTTCTCCAGGGGCATTTGCATTTACATACGAATGCCTCGGCAGGGATACCATATGAGCACATACCATCCTCATTGTCTCACTGGTGAGGACATGCTCACGTCATTAGATTGTGCCAGTCTAAACAAATGCTCAGTTTAGACAGGCACGTTTTAGAAATTAAAGTCAACCGAATTTCATAACAATTGTTTCAGGCATTCACTGAGTGAAACTCTTTGGGAGCGATGATTAGGAGTGATAAAAATATTGACCACAGAATTTGATTGGAAAGCAATACAACAAGAAAGTCTGTTTTCTGCTGGCAACAGCAGCGTACACCACATGCGACATGGTGGCAGCATTAGGTCAGTCACACTGAAGTTATTAAAAAGAAAAAGTACAGTGCATCATCGATGCATGTGCTTGTACGAAACAAAGTTCACACTCAGTTTGTTTCAAACAACAAACAGAGTTGAAGATGTCCTGCAAGAATATTTTATATGCCGAGTTTCACGTGGCAACATATTTCTTGCATAATCTTGAGGTATAAGCAAAAAGAATGAGCAAGGTTGGCACAGACAAACAAGTGCTGGCAAACGTAAAAATTAAAAACGAAAGCAGATGACAATTACTAGCATACCTTGAGATATTTCATTCGCATAGCATGGTGGTTGTCTCCTTCCAGTGAAAATGCAGCTGACATAATGTGGTACCAAAGCATACGTAGCCACCACCACAGCTTTTTTAAGGAGTCGTTATGAGTTACAGTAACAACATGGGCCGTAACACTAGAATCTGAGCACTACAGGGACTTCAACAGATATTATGACTGGCATGCGAGTACCCATCAGAAAGTAAATAGTTTTGTCCTAATGTAGAAAAGCAATGTAAGATTTCTTTTTGCGTAGGATGTTGGTTAACACTATTTGTGTTAGTTGCGCACAAAAGCAAACCGTTTCGCATGAATGTACATGTTTTTTTGCTCCTCGGGAAGCATAAAAGACGCTTTTATTCTTATCATCATAATAATATCCACACCGCAAGCATGCACAAGGCATTCTTTATTTTGGTCCAGTGAATATTCGCTCTTGAATATATCACGTGTGCTGCCAGAAATTATTTAGATCGAAATGCTTTTTGTCGCTTTTACTGAAAAACATGAAAGAAAAGCAGCATGCATCATACGAAACACATGGTCCGTTTAGAGGGTACGGCATAATGCATTATTCTGAAGAAACACAAGCTTGTTAATGTTTGTGAAATAATAAATTGTTTTGTGCAGCATGAGACAACAATGTAATGCAAATAAGTTCTGTGGAAACCTGCAAGGCGGCAGAATGGTTCAGAAGGGGAAACTAGACAACCACCAGTTTGTGGCACGAGACCCCAAGGAAATCTGTACGGATTTCTCACAAGTAAAAGCTAGTTACTGAAAAAATTATCCTGGTCCGGGGATCGAACCAGAGACCAACGCCTTTCCGGGTGGTTGCTTTACAAATGCGACAACAAAATGTCAGGTAGCAAAAACAAAGGCAAACAGTGGTGGCGCAAGGATTTCTTCAATATCGGGGGTCACCAGTGATACGAAAGTTCCTTCAAGGAGCAGGGACGCTGAGAACTTCTGTGCTGTGTTTTACCATGTTTGCTTTTGTGGGGGGGGGGGGGCAGGTGGAAATTTTCAGGGGGCTCCAGCCTTGCACAACATCCCCCCACTGCTGGCACTGCCCCTTGAGGTGTACTGCCCCTAGAGGTGCCCCTAGAGGTGAATGGCAGGCAACTGTTTGCCTTTAGTGATCCCCTCAGCAATTTTCTGGAAGCCAGTTTTCCATGCAAAAATGTCACTGCTCGAGAATAGTTAAAGTTGAACGCACCATGTAAGTGGCACATATGCCGTTTACGCTTGCATTGAACCACTTTAATTGTTTCAAACCAACAACTGGTATAGTAATTGGCAATGTGGTTGCGGACGCACTTCAAAAACATAATTTCAATTATGTGTTCAGTTGTGGTACCGCTGGTTCGATATTATGTCCTACAATTGAACGTTTTGCTCTAAATTGGCAAGATATAATTTTTGGCTTGGGTTCAGGTGGGTTTAGGAAAACTGATTTGGATTGATTCTTACTAAAAATTACTCTTTGGGTACAGTTTTTTATTGGGGTTTGATGCCACACCATGGTGTTACAACAAATAATGAACGGGCAAATATGTTGCGAAGAAGGCATATTACAACATGCATGCCGACTAGTATAAGCATGACGAGCACAGTGCCATCCTCGACGACCCACTTAAGGTTGCTCTCAGTGCAATAAAATACAATTCCCATGATTCGTCATTAGTGTTTAAAAGCTCGTGTTTGGACATAGCTGAGATTTTATTTTGAGGAAATCAGGAGTGGGTAGGGGGGGACAATATAATCATTATGTACATACAAATGTGAGTGCACATGTTCTCGCACATTCAAAGTGGATAATTTTTTAGGTGTTTCAAACATATCCTTTAGCTTGTTTGTGGTCTGTAGCATAGACAATATGGGAAGGAATGAAGCATTACTTGTAATGTGTGCATTTGCATTGAGTATGGGAATGCACAATCAATTGACCTTCAGCACAGTGGCTTGGCTGTTGTGGCTTTATAACTACACAGAGTCCTAAATTGTTTTTAGAGTGCTGATGGGGCTGCTTGCATTATACTTGTTTATATGAATATCTTACTGTAAATCGTGCTCACAGTATCACATTTGCATGCAAAGGGGTGCCCAAGAACTGCGAGTCTGTACTACAACCCAAGAACAATGTGACATGTTTTCCTGCGTACCCTATGCCTGTGCAAGCTGCTAATAAACTACCTTGTGTAATGCAACCCTTATGGTCTTTCATTAGGGGATGCAAAAGTTATTCAGACAAAATAATGAATTGATTGCCCATACCTTGAAATAGTTTACAATTATTACGACAGCACATGTGGCTCAATGTTCTATCCTGGGTCTATTGTTGCAAGCTTTCATCTCATTGTTCATTTAGGCAGCTTCCTAGAAGGAATTCACGTTTGCTAGAAACCTTTTTTTCTATGACACCAATGAGCCCATTTTAAATTTTATTGAGTGTATTATCTTGGTTTCGCTTAGAATAAAATACAGGCACTGGGAAGCTGTGCGTGTCATATTATTTTACATTTATAGCAAAAGCTGTCCTTTTGACACTTTATCACTGTGCTATACATTTTAAAAAAAAATGTAGTAGCAGATGGTCAGCCACCAGGACCTTGTTTTGTATGTTTTGGTGCCCCCTCTGCACTTGTAATGCTTTATACTCAATCAATGCATGAAGGAAATTCGCACTAATCATTACCACTGTGAGAAGAAGAAATGTCACAGGTGGAATTCTATCTACTGCTATTTGTTCTCACAGTGGTGACATTCAAAGGCAATATTTAAAATCAATATTGAATTTGTATAAGGATGCTGTGATAGTCTCGTTCAGGACAAGGGATGACCATGAGCAAGATATAAATTTACTGCAAATCAAAACACTTTTTTTAGTAACCTTGTTTTTCTGAAGCAAAATTTTCTACTGAAACAACAGTTACATATAGCGGGTTCTACATAATACAAAAGTAAGTAATCATCTTCTTGTAAGTAATCATCTCCTTGGGGTGTTCATGAGTATGTGGAGCCATTTCTGTTCTGCTCTATTGCAACAGACGGTCACAACCAGACAAAAAGTGTCTTCAGACTGACTCAAGAAGGCTTGCAATTTGCTGATGATACTTCAGTATTACAGGAGCAATATGAAAGAAAGTCATGTTATCAGCAGAAAACAATTAGTGATCTACAAACTACATTTGAATTACTACCACAGGTGACAGAAAGAAACAGTTCGATGGGCTAGTACAGCATGGCTGATATTTGATTTTAGGATGATACAACAAAAGGATTAGCATGCCGATGCCCCATCTCAACTCCACATGTCACATCATGTTCACCCTCTAGTCAGAGGAAAAAGGCTATGCATACACATCTTATGCTTACTAGGGCAAGGCATACAACGGTGATGCTGCCCAGTGGCAAAGCCAGGGGTTGGCACACCGGGCTCACACGCCCTTCCCTTATTCGAATATTTTACTGCGTAGTGTACAGAGCGCAAAATGACGCTCGATCACATCCATGGAACGAGCCCCACTTAAGATCATAGTGGTGCCCCTCCTCCTATTCCATGCTCAGAAAAAAAATTTTTAAAATCTGCTTACACCATAATGGCAGCCCACACACAATCTGGTGATCACTTCAGTGTTATCTATTATTGCCATGACCAAGAGTACGCATATTGTGAAGGCACACATTACATGCACATTTAGAACAGTAGGACATGTGTACAAAAAATAAAGTGCTGAAGCTCAAGCACTTTCACACCACTCAGAATTCAGGATAATTTGGCAGATTTTGCAAAATAGCCTACACTGCTTAACTTGGCAGCCAAAAAAAAGACATCGCAAATTGTATCACATGTTGTCCCAAGGACAGCTAGTTAAAGCCAAGGCCATGCCTTTTGCCAATAGAATGGTCTTGCAGTGCGCATTACACTACGCTGTGGCGGTTCTTGTTTATGTAGCCAGAGTTAAAGCAACCAGAAGTGTCCTCTCTGCCCACTGAGTAGTGAACAGACTTTGTCTCTTCTGAAGCCTTACACATTACAGCACATTTACATTTTCAGCAAGGTTTCTTGCAAGAACCTTAAAATTCATGAATTGCAGAATTGACAAATGATCTGAATTTACTGATACAATTTGTGGGGATGCCGACATCCCCCCTGTAAAGTTGTCTGCGCCGCGTGGCGCACGTGTCTCGCCCCAAGGCTTTATTTCGGTGGTGACCACCGCCGGGCGATAGATGGCGTTGCGTTCGCTCTGAGTACCACTGTTGGTAGAATGGTAGCGCCGGCGGTGGCCCCTGGCGGAAGGCAGGCCTTGGTGGCGGGCGAGCGTTGAGCGAGTCTCTTCTGCGCGTGGCGGCTGCCGCGAACGGTTGTCTGTCGCGTGGGCCCTCCCGGGGGTGTGTTAGTGTGTGTTTTTCATGTTATTGTGTGTTTAGTGTGTCACTGCGTTATGTTGTTTGTACGGTAGCGTGTTAATTGAAATTTATGTATCATTCGGCGGACGATATCGTCGTCTAAATTAGTTAATAAATGTATGTATGTTGTGGGCTTTGTACCGACCGCGTCTGCTGTGTCCGTTCACTCCAAGAGCGTGGCGTGGCGATGCGCGCGTTCGCCTCGCCGAGACCCCACACTGGCGCCCAACGTGGGGCTCTTGGAGTATCGGACGACAGTTTTTGCGGTTCGGTACAGGGATTTTGTTAGAGCCGGAGTAGAGTAGGCCTAGGGGGGGACTTCTTTGCTAGCGTCGGTGGTGTGCTTTGTTGAGGAGCGAGGAGATTGATTTTGTAACGTGTTTCAATTTGTCGGCAGGTTGACTTTCTATTTATTTTTTTTGCTCGCAAGTGTTATTTTTGTTGTTGTTAGTTTTCAAAAACCTTGTTGAATTAGGACGAGAGCCATGCGGTCCGCATCCTGAAGTGAGCAAGGCCTAGAGCACGTGGTTTGTAGGCCAGGCCCGAAGCGAGTGAGTACGTAAGCCTCGTGGGTGGTCCGATTTTCTGTGAATAGCTTCTTCTATCTCTTTGGGCTCAGGGAGCCGGGCGTCGTTGCTGACTTGTATTGCGGCTCGACGCCGAGGCGACGTGACACCGCCCGGGGCGGTGGACGCCGATCGCTCGGTAAGCTGCTGTGTGCGGCGAGCGATAGGGCCACCTCACAGAGCGGACGTCTCCTCGCGGCTGCCTCTTCTGCGCCTAGGCTGGGTGCTGGGTGGATGCCGGTTGTTGCCGAGCGACTCATAAGGCCTAAGGCTCTACGCAGCCGCCTGTCGCACGTGGCACAACTAGGTGGATCGTGACGGTGAGGTGTTGCGCTCTGCTTCCCTCACTTTTTTTTTTTCTTGTGAGCACGAGTTAGGAAAATTGATTTTTGTTTTTATTTTGATGGGCGACTCGGCCGCCACCGATGTATTAGCTAGCAGTACTGACCAACGTACCACGTGGACGAAAAACTCGGAAGCTTCCTTCCCGAGGACCTACTCGATTGTTTTCTTTGAAGTTTTTTTGTTGTTATTTATGTATTCTGCGGGAGGGATGTCATCCACGGCCGGCTATCCTGCACATCGTCAGCGTCACTGGCCAGGAATGAGGTCGCGCGATGGAGATGCCTGGGACCTGCGCAACTGCCTGCAGTCCGGTGCCCTCGCGAGTGCTGGTCGCAACTGGAAGACGTGTCGGCGCTAGCGACGGATCGTCGCGCCGACGGCAACGTTGCTGTTGCGGGGCCGGTACTGAGGTGAAGTCTAGCCGGACAGTGCAGCAGTGTCGACCAGCGGCGGTGTCGTGGTGCAAGGACATTATGGTCGCGCGATATGATTTTTTTTGTTAAAGCTTGTGTAGCTAATTTCTGATTTCGGGATATGGTTTCATTTAAGGTTGGGGGAATGTGGGGATGCCGACATCCCCCCTGTAAAGTTGTCTGCGCCGCGTGGCGCACGTGTCTCGCCCCAAGGCTTTATTTCGGTGGTGACCACCGCCGGGCGATAGATGGCGTTGCGTTCGCTCTGAGTACCACTGTTGGTAGAATGGTAGCGCCGGCGGTGGCCCCTGGCGGAAGGCAGGCCTTGGTGGCGGGCGAGCGTTGAGCGAGTCTCTTCTGCGCGTGGCGGCTGCCGCGAACGGTTGTCTGTCGCGTGGGCCCTCCCGGGGGTGTGTTAGTGTGTGTTTTTCATGTTATTGTGTGTTTAGTGTGTCACTGCGTTATGTTGTTTGTACGGTAGCGTGTTAATTGAAATTTATGTATCATTCGGCGGACGATATCGTCGTCTAAATTAGTTAATAAATGTATGTATGTTGTGGGCTTTGTACCGACCGTGTCCACTGTGTCCGTTCACTCCAAGAGCGTGACGTGGCGTTGCGCGCGTTCGCCTCGCCGAGACCCCACAAATTTTGCCCCAAAATGACTGCTAGCTGCAAATGTGTCTCAGAAGGAGACCTGCACAGCTCAACTGATCATAGAGGGAACGCCTTAGATGCTGCCAATGTTTTACTGAATTTGGCAGTCTGCGCCAGATAACAGAATATGAAATGGAGAAATTCAGGCTCCCCAGAAGAGACTGAGATATTGAGTGATGAGAAAGAAGGTTTACCTAAGAGTAAACAGAAATATGCGTCAGTGAACGAGATTCATGGTTTCATTGGTGTCCAAAAAGAAAAATGCATTTCATTCAAACATGCCTATCACTGGACTAATATGAACATAGTCAAACAAAAGATTTCCTGTTAACAATTATTCAAGTGGGAGAAAAAGGAGCTGAAGCACTGAAAACTTGTCCCACATTATCCAGAGAACATTCAAGTGGGTGGAGAAAGCTAAAATTTTGAAATAAAAACCTGGTTATCACATCATGTTAGTCGATGTAGCATTGAGGCTGCGTCAGAGTATGCAATGAACCATATCCATATTGCCTATGGAAAAAGATAATGAGGTGAGCTACAGGAACGTAAAAGGGAATCGGTTGTAGAAAATAAATTGTGAATTAACCATTCACAATTAACCCAATTAATAATGAATCATAGTTCGCATACTTAATATAAATGCAACACTAAATGACGTGTATTTACAATGGCTGTTACTGTTCTTGCACGAAAACGAATGGCAGAACGTTTGACGCAATTGGAAGTTTCCCATTACAGGAAGACTGTCGAAAAAACAACATGTATATTGCCACGTTCCATTTCCCAAGTTTTTGTTATCGTCCCAAAACACCACACCATTCTCAGCGCGAACCGCGCCTGCAGTTTTCGAGAAGGTTCCGGACTGTAGTAGATCATTTCGATAAGATCACGCCCACTGAGCAAACGGTACAGATTGTTCTGGAACCTACGCCGCCGCCAGCGATAACGCTAGAACATTCGACAGCAAGAGCATAAATGCCGACGCGCTTCGCCGCTTGTCAGTTGTTGATCGAAGACCGACGCTCCGTTCGCCGCTATCAGTCCGAGACTGCTATCTGTGCGAGACTACTGCTGTAATTGGACTTTCCGTTTACCGGGCACAGGTTCGCCCAAATAAACAGTTAAATCCCAACACGAAGTCTCCTGTCTTCGGCCACGTCACGACCCCGTGACATCTGGTGGAGGTGCTGCTTTGTTCATGTACCGGACGCCCCCGTCAAGCCGTGAACCCAGCCCACGTCGCGGAGGGGGCCAACCGGAGGGGGCCACCGACGCCAACCAAGAGCAGTGAACAAGCCGCCGACAGCAACGTCTTCCACCGGAGTACGGGCTTCTACAAGACAAGGCGTGGAAGGCCAAGGCCATGACCTCTACTGCAGCGACATTGACAACCGGAGCGTCCCAGCCCGCGATCGTCAATCATCAACCCAGGGAACCACCAACGTTTCATGGGTCATCGTTTGAAGACCCGGAAACCTGGCTAGAAACATACGACCGTGTGGCCGCCCTCAACCACTGGGACAACGTAGAAAAGCTCCGTCGTGTGTACTTCTACCTTGAAGACACCGCAAGGACCTGGCTAGAGAATCGTGAGTCCACGCTCCGAACGTGGGATGTCTTCTGCGGCGCATTTCTGCAAACGTTCGCGAGCGTCGCTCGCAAAGAGAGAGCCGCTGCTCTACTAGAGACCCGGGTTCAGCTACCAAATGAGAAGGTTGGAATTTTCAAGAGGAGATGACCCGCCTATTTTGTCACGCTGACCCAGACATGCCTGAGGAGAAGAAAAATCGTTTCCTCATGCTAGGGGTCAAACAGGAGCTCTTCGCGGGACTAATGAGGAATCCACCGAACACCGTCCAAGAATTTGTATCCGAGGTGACCACCATCGAAAAAACCCTTGACATGCGCACCAGGCAGTATAATCATCGCCTGACTACAGAATGCGCTGCTGCTCAAACCAGTGACTCCGAAAACCTGCGTGAAACGATCCGAGCAATCGTGCGGGAAGAGCTGCGCAAACTGTTGCCTTCGGCGCACCCTCAAGTGGATTCGATCGCCGACATTGTGCGAGAAGAAGTTCGGCAATCACTTCGAATTCCCCAAACACCGTTGCCCGAGCCAGAAACTATGAGCTACGCCGCTGCAGTGCGCCACAACGCTCCTCACCGTCCACGCCAAAACGCCGCCCCGTCGCACTTCCGTCGCCGGACACCACCGCCACCACCACCCCCACCAATGACCTACCGTTCACCAGCGGGCCAGCGCAGTGCGCCGAGGAAAACCAACGTTTGGCGCACCCCTGACCACCGCCCACTGTGCTACCACTGCGGCGAGGCCGGGCACACTTACCGCCGTTGCCAGTACCGACAGATGGGACAGCGTGGCTTCGCCGTCGATGCACCACGTCCGCAGCCAGGGGAACGGCCACGTGACATCGCCGACTACCTGACAGGAACTCGATGGACACCCCGAAGTCCTTCGCGTTCGCCGTCGCCCAGCCACCGCATGTCACCGCACCCCCGGCAGTAATCCGGCCCAACGCGGGGCCGGTCTCCTAGCCCGTATCCGGGAAACTAAGGGCAGCAACCGGTGGAGGTACGGTTGCTGTGCGACGAACTACCGAAGATCCTCCGACGACGACGACGCCGCGACGGAGCTTTCCGAACACAATGCCAACCAGGCAAAGCCCCCTGACGGCGAAAGCTCACTTACCGGAGGTGGCCTGACGACGCAACATGGAAGCAGCGGATACAGCCGACGCAGCCGTGACCCGACGCCACGCCCTAACTGTAATGCGAGACGGTGAACTAGTAACATTGACGTTTTATTGACGGCCACAGTGTGACCGCTCTCGTCGATACTGGAGCCGACTATTCTGTCATCATTGGGTCGTTTGCCGCCAAGTTAAAGAAAGTTAGGACCGCTTGGAAAGGCCCTGAAATCCGCACAGCCAGAGGTCATCTTGTAACGCCTGCAGGAATCTGCACAGCGAGAGTCACCATTAACGGCCGTATTTATCCTACAGACTTCGTAGTCCTACAACGTCGCTCGAGAGATGTCATCCTTGGCATGGACTATTTATGCCTCCATGGTGCTGTCATCAACCTAAAAACAAAGTCGATAACGTTATCCACAGAAGAAGCACTACCACCGCGCACGCCGTCAGGACACCATGCCTTGAATGTGCTGGAAGAAACGGTCATTATTCCGCCTCGCTCAAGCGTCATTATTTCAGTCGGCGCTCCTAAATCACCTGACTTGGAAGGCGTCGTTGAAGGCAGTCAGCATCTGTTGGTCACCCGAAATATTTGCGTCGCAAGAGGAATAGCAGAGCTACGAATTTCAGCAATGAGTACAAACATGTGAAGAAAGGAACAACGGTCGCATACAACGAAGAAATTGTCGAAGCCACCAGTGCTTTCGCCCTCGCCGATTCTGCGGAACCTGCTCAAAGGAACCAAGCCCCTCCCATAGCTTTCGACGTCAACCCCAGACTACCGAACGATAAGACAGCTCAAGGCCCTGCTCCTGCAATACTAAGATTGCTTTTCGTCGTCATCGAAAATTCGGCAGACCTCAATCACGAAACATCGCATCATAACCGAAGAAAATGCCAGACCACTCCGTAAGAGTCCGTACAAGTTTTCGACGCGAGAACGTGAGGCCATAAAGAGACAAGTTGATGAAATGCTGCGGGATGACATTATCCAGCCGTCCAAGAGTCCATGGGCATCCCCCGTGGTGTTAGTGAAGAAAAAGGATGGGACCCTACGTTTCTGCGTCGATTATCGCCGCCTGAACAAAATCACAAGAAAGGACGTGTATCCTCTCCCACGAATAGACGACGCACTTGATAGGCTCCATAACGCCAAGTACTTTTCGTCAATGGACCTCAAGACTGGCTATTGGCAAATCGAAGTCGACGAAAGAGACCGAGAAAAGACGGCGTTTATAACACCGGACGGCCTCTTCGAGTTTAAGGTGATGCCCTTCGGCCTTTGCTCAGCGCCTGCAACTTTTCAACGCGTTATGGATACAGTACTGGCAGGATAGAAGTGGCAGACTTGACTTATTTACTTAGACGACGTGGTCATGTTTTCCTTGAGTTTCGACGAGCATCTTCGGCGCCTTGAAGCTGTACTTCAAGCCATCAAGGCTTCCGGACTCAAACTGAAGCCAGAAAAGTGCAGATTTGCGTACGAGGAGCTCTTGTTTCTGGGGCACGTTATCAGCAAGTCTGGAGTTCGTCCCGATCCACGGAAAACAGCCGCCATCGCCAACTTCCCGCCGCCCACTGACAAGAAAGCCGTGCGTCGATTTCTGGGTCTGTGTGCCTATTATAGGCGGTTCGTGAAAAACTTCGCCCGCATCGCCGATCCTCTCACTAACCTTACCAAGGCCGACGTGGAGACGGGAAACGCCGCAGGAACACGCTTTCCAGGAACTTAAACATCGCCTCCAGACGCCTCCGTTACTTGCCCATTTCGACGAATTCGCTGAGACAGAAATACATACTGACGCAAGCAGCGTAGGTCTTGGCGCCGTTCTTGTGCAGAGGGCTGACGGACTTAAAAGGGTTATTAGTTACGCCAGCCGATCGCTATCCAAAGCAGAAGCAAATTATTCCACAACAGAAAAGGAGTGCCTCGCCATCATCTGGGCTACGTCGAAATTTCGCCCCTACCTCTACGGCAGGCCCTTCAAAGTTGTGAGCGACCACCACGCCTTGTGTTGGCTAGCCACCTTAATGGACCCTTCAGGTCACCTCGCACGATGGAGCCTGAGACTTCAAGAGTATGACCATACTGTCATTTACAAGTCCGGCAAAAAACACTCTGACGCCGACTGTCTCTCTCGTGCGCCTGTCGACCAACCGCTACTCGACGACCCGGATGACGAGTACTTCTTGGGAACGATAACTACCGACGACTTCGCTGAACGACAGCGGGTCGACCCGGAACTTAAGGCCCTAATAGAATACCTCGAAGGCAGGGCCGCCGAAGTCCCGAAGGTATTTAAGCGCGCACTTGCGTCGTTCTTTCTACAAAACGGTCTTCTACAAAAGAAAAACTTTTCACCGCTTCGAGCTAAGTACCTCCTTGTGGTGCCTTCAGCTCTGCGACCAGAACTCCTGCAGGCCCTGCACGACGATCCGACGGCAGGGCACCTCGGTGTTTCTCGCACGCTCGCGAGGATACAAGAAAGGTACTACTGGCCACGTCTTACCACCGACGTCACTCGTTATGTGAGGACATGCCGGGACTGTCAGCAACGCAAGACACCACCGACAAGGACAGCGGGACTTATGCAGCCAATTGATCCACCTTGCCGACCTTTCCAGCAGATTGGTATGGACCTACTGGGGCCGTTCCCGACGTCGACTTTCGGAAACAAGTAGATCGTGGTAGCTATCGACTACCTCCCCCGCTACGCCGAGACAAAAGCCCTGCCAAAAGGCAGTGCATCTGAGGTAGCTAAGTTCTTCGTCGAAAATATCCTCCTACGTCACGGCGCCCCGGAGGTCCTTATCACCGACAGAGGAACGGCATTCACTGCCGACTTAACTCAAGCGATCTTGGCATACAGCCAAACAAACCACCGCCGAACGACAGCGTACCACCCACAGACCAACGGCCTCACCGAGCGGCTTACCAAGACGATCGCCGACATGCTGTCAATGTACGTCGATGTCGAACACAAGACGTGGGACGCCTTTCTTCCGTATGTGACCTTCGCATACAACACGGCGGTGCAGGAGACGACGCAGATATCTCCATACAAATTGGTCTACGGAAGGAGCCCGGCAACGAAGCTCGATGCCATGTTACCCAACGTCACTGACGAAGAAAACCTCGATGTGAGCGAGTACCTTCCACGCGCCGAAGAAGCCCGACAACTTGCGCGTCTCCGTATTAAGAATCAACAGACGACCGACAGCCACCGTTACAACCTTCGACGACGCTTCGTGGAATACCAGCCCGGTGAACGTGTTTGGGTGTGGACGCCGATACGCCGACGTGGACTAAGTGAAAAGCTTCTGCGACGGTACTTCGGACCGTACAGGGTGGTTCGATGTCTCGGCCTACTTGATTACGAGGTTGTCCTCGACGGCATCACGAACTCTCAACGACGCCGATCGCGACCTGAAGTCGTACATGTCGCGCGCCTCAAGCCGTTTCATGCGCGATAACAAACTGAAACAGTGTTTTTTTTTGTTTTATAGTTGTATCGTAATTTATTCATTGTACTTTCTAGCATTATTATTGTACCTTCATCTTTAGTTAAAGCATCGGGACGATGCCTTTCTTTTCAGAGGGGGCAATGCCACGTTCCATTTCCCAAGTGTTTGTTATCGTCCCAAAACACCACACCATTCTCAGCGCGAACTGCGCCTGCAGTTTTCAAGAAGGTTCCGGACTGTAGTAGATCATTTCGATAAGATCACGCCCACTGAGCGAACGGTACAGATTGTTCTGGAACCTACGCCGCCGCCAGCGATAACGCTAGAACATTCGACGGCAAGGGTGTAAATGCCGACGCGCTTCGCCACTTGTCAGTTGTTGATCGAAGGCCGACGCTCCGTTCGCCGCTATCAGTCCGAGACTGCTATCTGTGCAAGACTACTGCTGTAATTGGACTTTCCGTTTACCGGGCACAGGTTCGCCCAAACAAACAGTTAAATCCCAACACGAAGTCTCCTGTCTTCGGCCACGTCACGACCCCGTGACAATATAAATGGTGAACAGCACTGCTTGAGGGATATCGTCTTCATATCTTGCCTTTATACTAGAAATTGGGTATATAGTGGTATAATTGGGTGCAAAATGAAGTAGCAGGCTGTCAAACGCCTCAAGTCCCAATTTTGGTATTTTGTGGAAAGTTGTGGCATGTGTTTAGGTAGTTCTTGCAGTTGCCATTTCCTTCTGTTTCTGCAGTGCCGCCGAGTCTGGAAAAAAGCATGGTTTTATCAGTGAGATAGCATCTTTAGTATGTTAATAAAAGTATGGTAAACACGTACTGTAGCAGCTACTTCTTCTTCAGCAAAAAACCAAAAAATCTGCCCCTAGAACCCAAGAGATAATTTCTAGGACTGACTTTTGAACATGAACCTTCAGCATCACTTTACACCTAATGAAGTCCCGTTTCTCTCATCAAAACAGCTATTTTTATGACAGGACAATAGAGACAGGACAATGTTTCTTTACAGTGTTTCAATATTTTATTTTGCTTTCGTTCACACCCGTCTTAATTGCATGTTTTCATAAGGATGTGTAAACAAGAATATCGCCTTGTTAGTCGGACGCATTGAAAGTCAATCAACTGGCATCCCAATGAAAAATTCACATAATTTTTCCACTTCAGACTATTTTTAGCAGCTATACCATGAATAAAATTTTTTTATAGCTTACACTCCTAAATGTTGTGTCCTTTTACCTATTTAGGACCACTTTTTCAACAATACATTAGAAGTGCTTCTTATATATAAAGTTTGAATGTGTAAGACCCAAGTCTCACTGCTTTATAACTGCTCACCTTTTTTAGCCATTCTCTCGACTCAACGTCACCATGTAGAAACGAAGAAAACAACTAGTGCTTATCAATTCCTTGAATCTGGTTCGGAAGAGACTTCCACTTTGAAACGATCAGTTTCTGTTTTTATCACTAGAAGCTGCTACCCAAAGATATGGTTAGTAACGAAGGTGACAATATTTTATCCATGGTATAGGAGCTCCCTGGATTTGCTCTGTTTTGATCTAGTCTGCAATTCTTTGTTGACCTCTGAAAGGCACTTTTAAAGCAGGCAATGGGACAATTCATTTTAAAAAGTCACCACAAGTAAGCCTCTATGAACCATTAAAGAATTTATTAAGGTACCTCTCGCCATATCATCTATTGTCTACTGAAATGGCGCTCTTCGGTCATCAATTGGCCCTTGCACCATAAAACACCACTCATCGTCACCAGCCTTTTGCCATATGCCAGACATTATACTCGTTACTGCTGTTTCTCGTGTTTTTGCGTTGAAACATTTCACTTGAGCATATCGGTTCATGACGAGAACTGACGCTTCAACACTTCTATTCTACAGAAAACCAAAGCAGCGTTGTAGCCCAGTAAGCTCGACGCGAGAGCTGCCGCCCACCTCACTGGACTGCTAATTTAGTACACACTTTTATGATGAACATTCCGGAAAGTAATCAACACAAGCTCGTTAAGGGTCTCTAAAAGGGTTTTTTCACATTCCGTTTTGATTAGACTACTACTAGAGCAAATCATTGGCACATTAATTCAATCCAAACATCCATTAATGAAGGAGCTTCGAGTAATATATAAGTACCCTCCTTCTCGGCTCCGCCTTTCACTCTCAACTGCCCCTAACTCTTCTTTCGAGCGCTCGGGTGTAAGCTCCACCTTCACGGGGCCTGCGTCACGATGCGACATGAGGGAATGCTTGCGTGACATTGTGTGATTTACTGTGCTGTGCGTTCCACCAGAGCCAATCAGATCAGATGGAAATGATGACATCAATGAGGCGGAGTGTGTCGCTTGGTGTATGAGCGGTTGAAAACGCGTTTGGCAGAGTCACAGCATTGTGCAGTGATGTGGAGTGATTCGCAGCTTTAAAGCATTGTAACAAATTACACAGTTAATGCAGAGAGCTGAAATTGGTCTCTAAGTTATTCTTAGAACTTTGTCTACGGGCCCAACCTGTTTGTAAAAAATCGTCGAAATCGTTTCACGGTCCCTCTAATAGGTATTAGTACAGTCGTAGTACACCTGCACGACCTCCAATTGCAGTACTTTGTTTCCTCTCGACGTCCAGCAAGGAACGATATGCCATGCTTCGCACTATAACTCGGCGAATCAGCACACCCATTCCTAGCAAGCTTCACTTTTCGTTTCTGAGCACCGAAAAGCAAAAGTTCTTGCTCAACTTGACAGACTTGAATAAATGAAGAATGAAGACCGCTTGAGTGGAATGATTACTTCTCGTAAAAACAAGAAAAAAAAGATTTCTTCAACTGCCTTGTGCACTTAGCAAATGGCAGACCACAGGTGGATGCGGTGATAGTTGAAAAACGTCCACTCATTCACAATTGGCGCCCCATCATCGAAAGCATTCTGAGAGAAACTGTTGGGTTGTCTGCCGGAAACAGCACTGCTGCATTAAGTTGCAAGCTAAGCACTGGCTGCTGTTTCTCCACACCTTGATTGTGTCAGTAGAACGCATGGCCTAACCGGCACTGGCCCTAAGCCTCCACTAATGTTCGTCGTATGCGAATGTCACTGCACGAAGAGTGATGCAGATGCTACACACAGTCTGGAGATCATGAATGCATTTTTTCGAACGATGAAAATTCTGCTTTCTTGGCCAGATGTTTGTGTTTGGGCAGTTCTTGTGTGAGAAAAAGCACATTCAGACTATTTCTCAAATACAGCCACACAGTTTCACTTCACTTCACTTCACTTTTTATCTCCTTAAGTGCCCCCTTAAGGGAGGTTTACATAAGGTGTGGGGTTACAATTGGGCGACATATATACATAATGATAATACACAATTATACATACAAAAAATTATACGTAAACCATACATATACATTTGTAATTATGCACATCAACCAGATATTCATATACTTAGTAGCCACATATAAATATAAGAGTACATTAGTGCTTACGCTTCTCAGCAAATGATGATGGGCAGGTGATATCAGCGATAGAACGGGGCAGGCTGTTCCACTCAGTCGATGAACGGCAGGAAAAGGAGGCCGAGAAGGAAGTAGTGCGGCTGTGTGGACGGATTACTTGTACTTGTAAGGGCCAATATGTATGGTGTCTGATAAAGCGAGCGGTAACAGAACTTGTGAAAACGGATTAATGATTTTATGCGGCGCCGGGATGACAATGAATCTAAGCCGGATCCTGCCTTCAGTAGTGATACGCTTGTGTGATATGAGTACGATGAATGAATGAATCTTGCCGCGCGATTTTGGACTGCTTCGAGTGCATCGATGAGGTATGCTTGATGTGGGGACCATATCGAGGATGCGTACTCAAGTTTCGGACGTACAAGTGTTTTAAATGTTAGTAGTTGGACGTGAGAGGGTGCATGACGTAAATGGCGTTTTATGTATCACAAGATTCGGTTAGCTGAAGCAGTAATCCGCGACACATGAACAGACCAATCTAAATTGTATGAAAGGGTGACACCAAGGTACTAAATGAGTTTACTTTTTCTAAGGGAGTATTGCTGATGTATTAGAGCATATTGGAGGGCTGATGGCGGCGGGTGAAACAAATTACTTTACATTTATATGGGTTAAGGGTCATTAGCCAGTCGTTACACCAGCGTTGCACTTTGTTAAGGTCATCTTGCAGTGCACTGTGGTCAAAGTCGTTCTTAATTGTGCTATATATGGCACAGTCGTCGGCGAACAGACAGATATGAGAAGAGACATGAATGGGAAGGCCGTGAATGTAAATAAGAAAGAGTAGAGGACCCAGGACACTTACTTGCGGGGCGCCAGACGTAGCGGAGAGAGGTGCGGATGTGTGATTATTGACATGCACTGACTGATGATGGTTAGAGAGAAATTCAGCAATCCAGTTTAGAATGGTCGGGGGCAAGTTCAAATGGTATATATTTAGCAATAGCCGTTTATGAGGTAACTTGTGAAATGCTTTGGCATAATCGAGAAAAATAGCGTCAACCTGGGTGTTTCTGTCGTGGTTAATGTGCAAGTTATGGGTGAAGATGACAAGTTGCGTCTCACATGATAAGCCTTTACGAAAGCCATGTTGGGCAGGGTGAAAGAAGTTAGCGCTGTCTAGGAAGTGCATGATTTGGGTGTAGATTACATGTTCCATTATCCTGCAGGGCACACTTGTAAGAGAGATTGGACGGTAGTTAAGAGGTGAATTTTTATTTCCTGATTTGTAAATCAGAACGACCTGCCCGCTCTTCCAATCGATGGTAATACTGGAGGATAATAAAGACTCGGCGAATATTAGTTTCAAGTAAGATGCGCACACATGTTTTGTATTTTTTAACACTTTAGAATGAAGACCATCTACCCCGGGTGCTGATAATAACTTTTGTTTTTCTATTATTAGCATTATGCCATTTTCGGTGAATTCGATGGGTGTCATGACAGAGTGTAAACGTTCAGGCGCTGACGGACAAGGAGTGGCAGGTTCAGTAGTAAAGACCGATGAAAACGCGACGTTAAACGCATTGGCACACTGTTGGTCAGTGATCATTATGTTATTATGATCTGTGAGGATGAGTTTCAGGTAACTTGGGTTGCAAGATTCGCCATAATTTTAGGGGGTTGTTATCTAGTACACTGGGTACGGTATTGTGAAAGAAGGAACATTTTTCGCGACTAAGAGCTAAGAGATAGTCTATCTCTGCCTCATAATATTTGCTACACGTCACAGGGGAATTGTGTTGCTTTGTGGAGCAAAATAGCCTTTTCTGGTTTTTTAGGGTTCTTAACTTTTTTGTGAACCATGGTTTGTGATGATTGGCGTGGACAGTTACAACAGGAATATGTTTAGAAGCAAGTTCAGGAAGTTTGCTATGAAATATCGACCAATTATCTTAAAGTGTGTGGTTGTGGAATTCGGAACAGTAGATAGGGTAGAAGGAGGTAAGTTCGTTGTTGATCGCATCGTAGTTACCTTTGTCATACAAGCGTATTGCTTTATCCCATGATTCTCGTTTCGGAAAGGCAAAAAGAAAACTGGCATGAATCACTTTATGGTCACTAATTTCTTTCAGCAGAGTGATTGAAGATAAACTGGAAGAATTGTTAGTTAAAATGGGATCTCAATGGTGGCTGAGTTCTGTGTGACGCGCGTATTTTCCGACACAAGCTGAGTCAAGTTATAATTGAAGCGAACATCAAGAAAACTGTTTTTGAATAGGCATAGTGATGACGGTGGATTGTCGTTTCATTTATTAGGAGGCAAATTAAAGTCTCCGAATAGCAAAACTAGGGCTTTGGCGTATTTTTTTGTTAGTGTATCTAGCACTCAGTTCAGTTTATCAGTGAATTCGCCATTTGCTCGAGGGGGGCGGTAGCACACACCAAGTAAGATAACTTGCGGAGTTGAACAAAAGAGCAACCATAACGTTTCAAGGTCACTTGCTTTTGCAACAACCGAACAGGGCAACGTATCCTCAACAGCGATGAGTACTCCGCCACCGCCGCAATGCTGATGGTCGTTGCGGAAGACGTTGAAGCCGGGTAGATCATCAAGGACCTCCGCATCAGAAATACCATCTGTTAGCCATGTTTCTGTGAGTATTGATGAGCTACACCCGGATAAAAGGACAACGCTAGATATGATGTCACGTTTGGGTAAGAAACTTCGTTTGTTAGTATAGATTGTTGAGAAAATAGTGGTAGGGCTAGGCGACGTTGTCGGACGTCGGGTTGTTGGACCCAGCCATAGGAATCGCTATTTGGACTCTTTTACGCATTTTGTACTTTCGTCGTAGATGTACTTTGTTGAACAATGAACAATGTTTTGTAGCGCAGTGAAAAAGAGACTGATTTGCTTCTGGCAAATTCAATAAGATGTTTACGCGCGTTTTGCACGGGGCGAGCACAATCTTCGCCGATTCTATAATTTGTGCCTTTCGATTTGCGGCCATTGGACGAGACTTTTTCTTTTATCTTAAACAAAGAAAATGTCATTATTATGGGGCGGTTGCGACCATTGCAGTGGTGACCGAGATAATGCGTGCGCTCGATATGCTCCGGGTTCAGGGTTATGTCCATGATTGATATGTGGGGTTTAACGTCCCAAAACCACCATATGATTACGAGAGACGCCGTAGTGGAGGGCTCCGGAAATTTCGACCACCTGGGATTCTTTAACGTGCACCCAAATCTGAGCACACGGGCCTACATTTCCGCCTCCATCGGAAATGCAGCCGCCGCAGCCGGGATTCAAACCCGCGACCTGCGCGGTCAGCAGCCGAGTACCTTAGCCACTAGACCACCGTGGCGGGGCAGGGTTATGTCCAAGTGATCTGCGCAGAATCGAATTATTTTTTCTTCTACCAGACCAGCAGATTCAGATGGACCAGGGTCGAAGATCCCGAAGAAGATTAAGTTGTTTCTACGGGCTCGGTTTTCAGCGCCGTCGATTCACGATTCCATATCAGAGATAGCTCGCATCGTCTCGGAAGCGTTTGCTTGAACTGATTCGACCTGTCACTGCAGGGTTTCTATGTTTCGGCAGTGGTTCTCGACGGAGTTCATCTTTTTGGTAAGCTCAGATATTGTGCTATTGGTTTCGACCAGCTCCCTTTTCAGACCTTTTATCTCGGTCATTAGTTGAGATTGTCCGGCTGAAAACTTCTGCAATTCGGTTAGGATAGTGTTAAGATCGGGACTAGGGTTTCTTTCAACGGGGCCAGGGTTACTTTCATCGTCACCCGAGAGCAGTAACAAGAGGTGCGAGACACGAACACACTCTATACGACAATCTAAAGCAAACACTGGGGGCTCGTTAGCAGTACCGAAAGGTAGTCGCTTGATTTTTTTTTGCAAAGAGACTGTTCGAAGGACTAACCTGCATGTTGAAAAGAAGTGGCTTAGTCGACTGTTTCGTGGCACAGCCACGGAGTCCACAGGTGGGCGCCCGAGGATGTTGCTATTTTAAAGCCGATCCGGTGGTTGACGCTAGTGACGTAGGCAGCTTCCATGACGCAGTGGTGCTAAGGCTCACGCCGGGTGTCGCCAATGGAAACGGAGGTGCGGCTGGAATCGCTTGACGAAGGACAACCGGTGCGTAGCCAGTGCGCTGATCAACGCAAGATGAAGATACGTGCGGGGCAGTTGAAATGGTAGTGGGCAGGGCAGCACAGATGACAGCAAAAGCAAACACCTGCATGTTGAAAAGAAGTGGCTTAGTCGACTGTTTCGTGGCACAGCCACCGAGCCCACAGTTTATAGCAAAGTATTCTAGTATTCGAAACTAAGTAGCACCGCACCTCAGGACACATGATTCATATTAAAAGAAAAGCGGCGCACAAAAAGACGGAGACAAAGAAGAGAACCACACAGAGCGCTGCACTCACAACTGAAACTTTAATCCGAGCAACAAGAATTTAAAAAGTAATAGCCGCGCATGACAAGTGAGGTACAACGAGAATAAGTGATACGCTCATCAATAAAAGTGAACTCTTTTTTGTGCAATGTAACCGAGGTCTGGCTTACGCAAGCATCACGTGACTTGTTAATATGATAGGCTTCAGACACCTCACGGGTGAATTGATCGTGGTGCTTAAAAATAATAACAGTGTCAGGCATAACAGCTGTGCACCCACACGTGCCACAATGCGATGCCAAATGGGAAGGCGTGCCGTTATGCAAAGAGAGATAGTGCTCCCGCAAACTTATATTGACACAGCGGCCCGTCTGTCCCACATAATGAAGGCCACAAAATAAAGGAATGCGGTACACCACCCCCACAGCACAAGGCACATACTTATTTCTATGGTTTACGGCACATTTCTTTACAACTGGCTTGTCCTTCTTGTCGAGCTGATTTGACACCAAAGCACATATCTTTCCCAATTTATTGGGTGCCCTAAAAACCACATCAACTCTGTAGCGGGAACCAACATTTTTTAACCCATGTGCCAGTTTATGCATATAAGGAATTGCTGCGAACTTCATTTTTTCCCGATAGATTTTCCTAGCTGCACGTCCTTTTAAACCACCAATTAACTTATCGCAAACAGCCACAATTATGTTAGGGGGGAATCCTGCTTTTTTTAGTCTTGCAACTTGCTTAGCAAAACCAGTGCCCAACACATGCCTGCACGATTTTTCTAGAGCGGATTCAAGGCAGGTGAAAGCGATGCCCCTCTTTACCACCTTTGAGTGGGCTGATCCACTGATCGTGGCTCAAAACACCAGCAAATATGGGAACTCTGAAACCGAAGTTTAAGATCGAGAAATTGTAGACAATCGGATTCTGGAACCTCCGATGTGAAATACAGACCCATGCCTTCTGTCCTGAACACCTTCAACACATTGGAAACATTATCTGGGAACGTGGCATCCTTTATAAGAACTAAAAAATCGTCCACATATCGGAAAATACGCATCACAGTTCCGCTTAGGATTGTGTCTACAATGCGATCTATTTTGGCTAAAAAAATTTCACAAAGGACAGGAGCCACGCACAAACCTATACAGACTCCTCATCGCTGGATTAGGGTCTGCCCTCGCCAACCAATGTACGTAGACTTTAGGTAAAAAGCTAGTAATTCAATGAACGATTCTACAGATATACCACTACTACTTCTGAAACGAAGCTCATCATTGTCTTCCTTGATGCATTCCTGAACGCACACTAGGAGCTTATGATTAGGAATCGAAAAAAACATGTCAACAACATCTATACTGAACGCCAGACAGGAGCTCGTGTAGCGCTCCCAAAGACACTGAACCACCGCACCCGAATTTTCCACTCTAAAGGGATCATAAACGCACAGCTGCTTCAAATGGCTTTCTACATACCTGGATACCTTTTTCTGCCACGTGTCTGTTTCCGTAATTATGGTACGAAAAGGCATGTCAGGCTTATGGGTTTTTACCGTAAAGAACGGGCTCAATTCCAAACCCTGTCTTTTTGCCACAGAGGAGGCCAATCTCTCAAGATTAAGGTCCCGAAATAGGTTAACCGCCTTATCTCTGACCTTGGACAACGTCACAGAGGCTGGCTTAAAGTTCTTCTTTATAGCTTTACATGCCTTTTCTGAAAACATTTCACTATCCAAAATGACAAAGAAACCTTCCTTATCCGCCACAACCGGTCTTAAATCCCTTCCTACAAGCACTTTAGCCAAATGAAAAACAGGTGAAACATTCCGCGCAATTCCATCAGCTTTGGCTAAGGCATCAACACACTCAACTACACACCGTGGGCGTAAGTCTTCTTCCACACGCCTTGAAACTGTCTTAGCAACCACGACTTTTTCAACCGGGTTCATTCGAGGCTCAAACCCGAACTTGGGGCCCAAACGTAGCACTGACTGAACAGCCTCCGGCAACGGGGAAGCACTTATGTTCAAAAACTTGCCGCCTTTGTTCGCCGGTTTTTTTTTTTTTTGCTGGAAGCGTCGGTCGCACAGTATTCCAAAGGAACTCACTGAATTCTTCACTTGTTCGACACAGTCCAGGTAGTCTGAAGAACCGCGGCGCCTTGCATCCTTCCCTGAGGCATAACAGGAAAACATGAACCTGCCTCCTTGAAAACACGAACCTGCCTCCACAGTTCAGACCTCGAGATACGGCACATTCTTCTTGCATGGCCCGTAGTTGGCGGCAACCAACCTCATGAAGCCTGTAGGTTCGGAGGGCACAAACCTATACGTGCGTACCACGACGCGACTCCCGTTTGGCACGTACACAGCGCAATTAGTGAAGCCAGGGTGGCCGGATAAGAAGTGCTGAAATTAGAACAAATAAAAGAGCCCTGTGTACAAGAAATATATTGTAACGGATATATTGTAACAGATATATTGTAATATATTGTAACAGATATATATTGTAACATTCTGTTACACATGATTCATCAAGGTCATTGAAAAGGTTGCAATCAGCACCCTGATCTTACAGGATCCTGATCGTTACAAGAGAAGTCATCAGGAATTAGGTTCTTCATGCCGCAGGACGATGTCTTAAACGAATAACTTCGCTACCTTGGTAGCACTGCCTCTAGGTAGGGCCCATTGTTTTGGCGTAGCGGGGGAGGTAATCGGTGGTGACAACGATCCAATATTTCCCGCAAGTCGACGTAAGAAGCGGGCCCAGTAGGTCCATACCGTTTTGCTAGAGCGGTCGGGGAGGTTGTTCGATTGGCTGAAGGTAGCCTGCTGGTCTTGTCGGCAGTATTTTTGGTCGGTGACAGTCTCGGCATGTCCTGACATAACGAGTTACATCGGCGGCAAGTCGTGGCCAGTAGTACTTTTTCTGTGTTCTTAAGAGGATGTACTGGAAATACCAAAGTGTCCAGTTGTAGGCTCGTCGTGTAAGGCCTTAAAGACTTCTGGTCTCACTGCTGAGGGGACCACGAGAAGTTGTTTAGCTCGAAGAGGCGAAAAGTTCGTTTTTAGGAAAACTCCGTTTTGCAGGAAGAACGACGCCAGTTCTCTCTTTAATACCTTCAAAACAGTGGCACTTTCACCCTGGAGGAAGTGCGCAAGGCTCTTGAATTAAGAGCAGGTCGTTGTCGCTCGGCGAAGTCATCGGCACTTATGTTTACCAAAAAGCAGTCACCATAAGGGTCACCCGGTGAAGGTTTTTCCACGGAGGCACGAGACAGACAGTCGGCGTCAGAGCGTTTTATCCCACACTTGTTATGACGGTAACGTCGAATTTCTGAAATATCAGGCTCCACCGCGTGAGGAAGTTAGCTAGCCAGCACAAGACATGGTGGTCGCTGACAACTTTGAAAGGCCTGCCATAAAGCTAGGGGCGGAACTTTGATATAGCCCATGTGATGGCAAGGCACTTCTTTTCTGTTGTAGAATAGTTGGACTCGGCCTTTGAGAGTGACCGTCTAGCATAACTGATAACTCTTTCCAGTCCCGTCTTATTTCTGCAGAACTGCACCGAGTCTTACGCTGCTTGTCTCGGTGTGTATTTCCGTCTCATTAGACTCGTCGAAACGTTCGAGTAATGGAGCTCCTGAAATGCTTGCTTCTGTGGTGTTTCCTACTTTAACTCCACGTCGTTGCTGATAAGGTTAGTTAGCGGTTCGGCAACGCCGAAGAAGGTTTTGATGAGCCGCCTGTTTTACAGTGGGTTGCGGGAAGTCAGCGATAGTGGCTGTTTTCGCGGATCGGGACGGACACCAGACTTGACAATCATGCGTCCCTGGTACAAGAGCTCCTCGTAAGCGAATCTGCACTTTAATGACTTCAGTGTGAGTGCGGCCATCTTGATGGCTATAAATACAGCTTCGAGGCGCCGAAGATGATCTTTGAAGCTCGAAGTAAACACGACAACGTCGTACAAGTAAACGATGCAAGTCTGACACTTCAATCCTGCTAGCACTGTATCCATAACACGTTAAAAAGTTGCAGGTGCCGAGCAAAGACCGAAGGGCATGACCTCAAACTCGAAGAGTCCGTGTGGTGTTATAAATGCAGTCTTCTCTCGGTCACTATCGTCGACTTCGAATTGCCAATATCCAGTCTTGAGCTACATGGATGAAAAGTACTTAGCGTTGTAGAGTCAATCCAGGGTGTCGTCTATCAGTGGGAGGGAATACACGTCCTTTTTCGTCACTTTGTTTAGGCGACGATAGTCTACGCAGAAGCGTAGGGTTCTGCCCTTTTTCTTCTTCATCAAAACCACGGGGGACGCCCAGAGACTGCTTCACAGCTGGATTATGTTGTTGCGTAGCGTTTCGTCGACTTGTCTCTTTACGCCCTCGTGTTCTCGCGTTAAAAAAACTGTGTAAGGGCTCTGCCGTAGTGGTCTGGCACTTTCCTCTGTTATGATTCTATGATTCGCGTTTGGGGTCGCTAGAATTTTTGACGATGACAAAAAGCAGTCGTATTTCAGGAGCGGGGCCTTGGGTTCTTCTTGCTTATGCATTGGAAGGCTGGTATTGACTTCGAAATCGGGTTGGGAACGTCCACTCGTCAAGGCAGGTTCGGAAGCGTCGGAGAAGGCGAAAGAATCACTGGTGCCAACAACTTCTTCCATGTAGGCGATCGTCATACCAATGTTTAGGTGCCTGTAGTCTTGGCTGAAGCTCGTCACTATCACCTTCGCTTTCTAAATACTCAGCTCGATGATGCCTCTTGTAACGCAAATATGAAGGCAAAAGTTTAGGTGCTTGTTGCTCTCAATGACACCTTCAAAGTCTGTGGGTCGTTCGGTGCCGACTGTAACGATGATGCTTGAGCAAGGCGGAAAGGTGACTTCGTCTTCCAGACACTCAATGCGTGATTCCTAGTTGCAGCGGGGGCCAGCAGCGTGCTTTTGAGCGTTAGTGTTATTGACTCAAACCTCAGGTCGATGACAGCACCGTATTGACTTAGGAAGTCCATCCCGAGTATCACATCCCAGAAGCAAAGTTGTAGTATTACAAAGCTCGCTAGGTAAGTCTGGTTGTCGATGGTGACTTTTGCTATGCAGACTCCAGTCGGCGTTAATAAATGACCTCCATCTGTCAGCATTTCGGGGCCTTGCCGTGCAGTCTTCACTTTCTTCAACTCTGTTGTGAAAGGCCCACTGACGACGGAATAATGGGCTCCAGGGTCGACGAGAGCAGTGACGTGGTGACCGTCGAATAGTACGTCGAGGTCGCTAGTTTGCCGTCGTGCGTTACAGATTGGTCGTGGCGTCGAATCACGGTTACGACGGCTTGTACCGCTGTTTAGACGTTGCGTCATCAGGTCTTCATTCTGACTGCGAAGTTTCGGCGTCAGTACTACGCTGAGGTGACAATGGGTTCTTGATAAGCCCGGCAATGGGTGCTTGCTTGACTTCCTGCATGAGCAGACGAACCTTCTCCTCGGGCATGTCATGGTCAGCGTGGCGAAAGAGTTTCTTTATATCCATCGCAAATAGCCCCACGTTTTCGTTTTGCATTTGCAGATGGGTTTTGTGAAGTGCTGCAGCTTTCTGCTTGTGGACCATGCTTGTGAGAATTGGGGGGCCCTTAAGCTTTGCCTTTAAGAGTTGAACACGATAGCGAAATGCGGCCCTTAGTGCGCTCTTAAACCACTTATCAATATGTTTTGTTACACACGTACGCACGCACACACAAACGCACACAAACGCGCACGCGCGACGTATCTATAGTAGTATAGTGACTGTGCAGTGTGGCCACTTCCCTCTCCTAGAACGGCGCTATTCTTTAGTCGAGGCCCGTTTTTCACAATGTCTCACAGATGGCACATGGACACACACAAACGGGCGCGCTCACAAATAGCACATTCAGTTTTTTGGTCTAAAGGAAGAGTCGCATAGCCTCCAAGATACACACCGCGTGCTCACTAACTCAGTGGCCCTAAAGAGTCTCAATGCCTCACAGATGGCAGCACATTATTTATTGTTTGCTGTTCCCTTGATCAGCACCTCTAGAAAGACATGATCTGTTGTCTTCTAGATGGACATTGTTGTCAATTTTGAGAGCTGTTTGAAAGTTGAGTTGTTTGAAAGCGGCGATGACTTCACTATCTCGGCCTTTGTCGACGTATATTTCATACGACAGAGCCGTACTCGAGTATTGGTTGAACTGAGGTTTGGTAACTCAGGAGCCTTATGTTAGTTGGAGCCAAACGTAGAGTACGTTGTAGGTACCCCTGTATTCTAAGGGCACGGTTACACAGTACTTTATTGTGATGTGACCAAGACAGATTCTTAGGGAATAAAAAGTCTAAATATTTGTATTCAGACACAATTTTCAGAGGTGAGTCACGAAACAAATAAGCAAAAGAAGAAAAAAGAGCGCTAATGAATGACATGGAGAGAGTTTTACGGAAGTTAATTTGAATCTGCCAAGTTTCACAACATGATTATAATGATGCAAATGAATCATTAGAAATAATGTAATTATTGGAGGTTGCAATCGTAAGTTGCCGATGCCGACGGAGGAATTTCTGCGACACGAGCTCTCTAACACTATCGCGTTAAAAGTGGTGAGGAATCTGGTGCGAAAGACGCCCCACATAGTGAGGCTTTGCTTTTGGTTCTCCAACCAGGTCCGAGAAGCATCTTCTAAGGTGAAATAAACACGCCGGAGCTTGTCATCATTGGTTCATTCATCGATGACGGTGATGCGGTAGAACCTTTCAAGCCAACTTTCCAGGTCTTCCAGTGGCGAACTGCGGAAAGTTGGTGGCTCTTTGAGGTTGCCGGAGCAGGAGTGGTGCAGGTGGCACAGGCGCTGTTGTTGTCGCCGTGGTTGACGTCAATGTCTTGGTCTTCCAGCTGTTGTCCGTTAAAGGCCCATACTCTTGTGGCAGACCTTGTCGCCTACGGCTGACTCGCTGCTTGTGGCTGGCATCCGTCTGTTTCTCACGACGTGGGCTGGGTTCACGGCTTGACGGGGTCGTGCGGTGCATGAAAGCGGCAGTATCTCCACCAGATGCCACGAGGTCGTGACGTGGCCGAAGACAGAAGGTTTTATGTTGCGATCAAACTTTATTTTTGAGATCAAACGTTATTTGGGTGAACCTGTGCCTGGTAAACGGAAAGTCGGATCACAGAGGCAGACTTGCACTGATGGCGGTGAACAAAACGTCGGACGTCGATCAACTGACAAGCGACGAAGCGTGTCGGCATTCATACTCTTGCCATAGAATGTTGTAGCGTTTTCGCTAGCGGCGACGTAGGTTCCAGAATAATATGTAATGTTCACGAAGTGGCGTAATCTTAAAACGATCCACTACGGCCTCCAAGCTTTTCGAACATCGTAGGCGCGGTTTGTGCCGATAAGAAAACTTGAGGAAATGAATGGGGCAATATTTAACTGTGTGCTCACATGAGTCATGACTGTTTCACCAACCTGAATACCTCAGAATTCCACAAGTACTTCTGACAGGGAGAGTTATTGCATGATGAAAGGATATTGCTTCAGCGCAGTTTGGTTAGAACGTGTGAAGAGAAGATGCTATACAGTCATACTGTCGTCTGTCTTTTTTCCCCTCTTTGAATGTATAGCATTTTTTTCTTTATGCTGAGACTGAGCTGCGCCAAAGCATTATTACTAAAAAACAAACGAACAGAATCACTAAGAAATCAAACGAACAGAATACACAGCCCAGTTGATGCACCCCTGCAACCAACAGAATATGTCAGCTATGAAGCATGTCAGCAAAATATGCAGCTACAATCATTAGTGGAAATCCAAATATCTTGAGCCTGCAACCTATGGATGCCAAGCACACAGCGCTATAAGCATAGCTAGTTTGATTCATAGGACCTTAACAAGTTATATGCTTCAACACTTTGCTTGGGGGGAGTGGGAAGCTACACATTTTCTTTATCGGTGCCGGCACAGCCTTGTTGCGTGCTGTTCGCGGCACATTTCATTTTATTTATTTACCTTGAAGGCCCCGCAGGGGTGTTATATAAGGGTTGTGGTATACAATATAAGCAGAAAAAATTGGCCCTGTATGTGCATGTAATCTGCAAATGTAGTCGAAAGACGATAATCTGAGGTGTGAAGAAAGTGAACAAGGCATTTATTTGATGTTCTGAGCAAGCAAATCGGTGAATGGTATTTTCGAGGCGCTGCGTCAGAGTGCCTCGAGCGTGCAGCGGAGGCGAACTAACGCAGAAAGTCACGTCACACGTGAGACATAAGTGCTATCTGGCAGTTTTTTTTTAGAAAACAAAGTGCGTGGCTATGAGACGGGTGTGCTCGCCCATCTCATAGGTGAGCGTTAGAAACGCTCGTCTTTTCGTGCAAGCGTTGCATGGTCAGCGAACCGTGATAAGCGCTACGGTGTTTAAAATTACTTAGGTATGCTTTTTCTAGTAAAAGGCTTACATACAGAATATATTCGTGTTGTTATGGTGCTCCAGGCATGCTAAATAATTGCTTTTCAATTGACATTTGCACAAGCATGAACGCTGGACCTTGAGCAACAAAGGTGGGTGCTGTGGATGGGATCGGCCGTTTCAAGTACCCGATGCCATTAAGACTGGACAAACAGACGAATGTACAGACAGACAAACAGACAGACAGACACACAGACAGACAGACAGACAGACAGACAGACCAAAATATTTCCATTGAACGTCCCCAAGAAAGAATATCGTCTTTAAAATTACAGCGACTGTTCACAAATAAATGGAAACCATTAAGCTTCGCCTTTCAGAGTCAAACGCGATAGCAAAATCCGGCCCCTTGTGACCCTTCAACAGCTAAGTGCATAGTTATTCATATGTTTTGTTACATACACACGCACGCACACAAACACGCACACAGTAGACTGGACCAGCACGCGCTATTATCGCCGATTGAGCTCGTTTTGTCTTGACACCTGTCTAACAAAATGCGTTAAAGGGGTTCTGAATGCTTCTTCCAAGTAACAATGGAATGAATTCACTAGAAAAGCTTATTGCCTCATGATTTCAACGCCGCAAAATTTTAGGAATCCGTTCACTGCGTGTGGAGTTACAAAAGGTTGTCGCTTGCTGCAATTGCATTCCTTGTCCTGAGGAAACCCTGGAAGCTAAGCAGGGAGGGGTTTCAGGGTAAAGAAACTACCGTGCCTTGTCACCTTGAATACTTTTTTTCTTCGAATGTGCGGCCTTTCAGTGTGATCGCGCGCACACGTGTCGAAAAGTAGCGGCCTCCCGCGGCTATCTCGGTAGCTTGCTTTTTCGGTCCACGGCCGCCTGGATCGGGGCGCACCACCGCGCACCCCGATCCAGGCGGCCGTGTTCGGTTCCAGACGCACAGACGATTTTTCGCTGACAACCAATGGGGCCGACGCTGTTGGCGGGTTTTCTGCGACACGAGCTCTTTATCGCTATCGCGATAAAAAATTTTCAATGCGTCCGTGAAGGCAGCTGAGGTGGCGATGGACGCGATGTTGTGAGAAAGGCCGTTGTAGTGTTTGGATGTGCGTTGAAAAAATGATGACGAGTAAGCGAAAGTGTGCGCTTGGGCGAGCAACGTCATATGAATGGCCCACGTGCAATGAAATGCGTGAAGGAGGAGAAATGTAAAGTGTGTGACGAAGTGATCTATTGTAGAACTTGTGATATAATGATAAGCTCATTATAAGACGAAGAGGAGTCATCCATTGAAACCCAAAATATGCAATTAAAGATCAAGCTTTGATGACGTATAAGAATGATGAAAGAGTATACCTTACTCCGCGACTCTGCATGCACTATATGGCGGCGTTGAGGCAGTACTGATGAGGATTTCATATCGGCGATGGATATTCGAGCTCAGGCATCACCAATGTTTTAATGCGAAGAGTTTTAAGTGTTGAGGAGAACTGCGAAGGTTATGCTTGAGAAATCCTTAAGTTTTGTTTGCAGATGAAGGGATGTTAGTCACATAGAAGCACAAGTTGAGAAAATGCGTACTTGTATGAGTTCATGGTCGATGGGGGTGTCGTCAGTTGTGAAAGTTATGTGATTACTGTAATGTTTGCGAGAATTCGGCATGGATTTGCATTCATTTTTATTCAAGACCATCATCCACTGATCACAACAGTTTTTAATGTTATTAATGTCATTCTGCAATGAAATCTGGTAGTTGTTTTAATAGATTGATAAAGGACGCAATCGTCTGCAAACAGTCGAATGTTAGATGATACATGGGATGGTAGATCGTTTATGTATATTTTAAGACAGTAGCAGCGTTGGAGTCTCGACGGCGTTTATTAGGCCGAATCGCCTGGTCAACCCTTCGAACGAAGACGACGTTTTTCGTGATGATGATTATATACAGATGAAGAAGATGAAGGTCGAACGTTGTCAATATTGTGCTTACACTAATTTCCCCCTCGTGCGGAAGCGGCCAATTAGGCCGCTGTTTATGACGGTGGTGTACGGCGCAGGAATGATTTTAAGCGCGACACGTGAACAACCTCCGTACCACGAAAACGACCGTCGGAAGGCATGACAACAGGGGTTACTCGATAGTTAACAGGACACGTCTGCTCGACTATAGCGTAGGGGCCGATGAAACGTGAGTGAAACTTATCACACAGGCCGGGAACCCGCGTTGGGGCCCACAACATTGATTGATTTGTGGGGTTTAACGTCCCAAAACCACCATATGATAGTGGAGGGCTCCGGAAATTTCGACGACCTGGGGTTCTTCAACGTGCACCCAAATCTGAGTACACGGGCCTACAACATTTCCGCCTCCATCGGAAACGCAGCCGCCACAGCCGGGATTTGATCCCCGACCTGCGGGTCAGCAGCCGAGTACCTTAGCCACTAGACCACCGTGGCGGGGGGGGGGAGGCACAACAGTACTTCGTCTCCAGTATTGAAGTGAACTACGCGGTGGACACCATCGTAGCGAGTCTTCCGCTCTTGTTGGCTTGTTTGTGTATTGAGGTGGGCGCGTCGGCGACAATCAGCCAGGCGAGAGATTAAGTGCTCCCTCGATGACGATGACGAGTTCAAAGGGACGTCAAAAAAGGAGATGTCGAGGGGAGATGTTGGTTGGCGGCCATAGACGAGAAAAAATGGAGAATAGCCCGTGATGCGCTGCGTAGCGGTATTGTACGCAAAAATCACGAATGGCAGAATGGTATCCCAGTTGGTGTGGTCGGCGTTGATATACAAAAATATCATGTCGGTCAAAGTTCGATGGAAGCGCTCTGTGAGGCCGTTAGTCTGGGAATGGTAGCTGGTTGTCGTCTTATGAATCGTATTACATGCGTGGAGGACTTGTTCGAGTAGTTTCTAGAGAACCGCCTTGCCGCGATCGCTCAATAAGATGCGTGGTGCACCATGTCTTAGAAAGATTTCCTCCAGAAAAAAAGTGGCAATGTCCTCTACTGATCCTGAAGGAAGTGCAGCTGTTTCGGCGTACCTTGTTAACTGGTCAACTGCTGTGACAATCCAGCGCTTGCCGCTAGCTGATATTGGTAGCGGCTCGTAGAGGTCAATGCCAATGATATCGAAGGGAGCGTCAGGACACGGAAGAGGTTGTAGAAGACCAGCCGGAGAGGAAGTGGGTCGCTTGTGGCGTTGGCATAGTGAGCATGACGCAACATATCGCGCTACGCAGTTGGAAAGGCCGGGCCAGGCAAAACGACTGCGGATGCGTTCATAGGTTTTTTTTAAAACCGAGATGACCAGCCTTGGGGTGATCGTGAAACGCCTCCAAAGTCTGCGCCTTAGGGAACGAGGAGCAACAGGAACTCAGCACTGTCCTTCGGGGTGGAAGACAAAGCGGTAAGGATTGAGTTTTCAGTCTTGCAGTTCCGCAGCTGTCTATGGGCGCGAGCGTTGGGAGGACGAGAGGAGCCTTGAAGGCGCGGCATTATAGAGCGACAGTAAGTGTCGCTGCGTTGGTGGGATGCAAACGTGTCGTTGTTGAAGGTAGAAAGAAAATCGACCGCGGCGCGTGAATGAACTGACGGAGACACTTTTATTGGTTCACTCACAGTTGGCGACAGGCCAGGAGTGCCTGATGAGGATTGTAAAGGACAGCGGCTAAGGGCATCGGCATCGCTGTGTTTCTTGCCGGATTTGTAGATAACGTCAAACTCGTATTCTTGGAGACGAAGTATTCAGCGACCGTGACGTCCAAACAAATTCTTCAACGTCGACAGCCAGCACAAAGCGTGGTGGTCAGTGACGACTGTAAAGTGGCGGCCGTGAAGATATGGTCGAAACTTCCGGATGGCCCAGACAACGACGAGACACTCCTGCTCGGTGATGGTGTAGTTCTTCTCTGCTGCTGTGAGGGTGCGACTTGCGTATGCGATCACACGTTCGTCATAACGCTCTGTTCGTTGCAGAAGTACAGCGCCGAGTCCGTGTCCGCTGGCCTCAGTTTGGAGGAGAGTGGGTGCACGTTATCGAAATGGCAAAGCACTGGCTCAGACGTGAGGGCACGTTTCAACGTGTCAAAAGCCATGCGGCATTCGTCCGACCATACGTATGACGCTCCCGAAGAAAGGAGTTGGGGAAGTGGCGCAGCAATGGTGGCGAAGTCTCGTATAAAGCGCCGGAAGTACGACGCAAGGCCAAGAAAGCTTCGGAGCTCTTTGACGCATTGAGGCACCGAGAAGTGAAGAACGGCCGTAATCTTGTCGGGATCAGGCCAGATTTTATCTTTGCTGACGAGCTCTCCGATTACTTTAATACTTTTGCTAGCAAAGTGGCACTTCTTGGTGTTGAGCTGAAGGCCAGCAGCTGCGAGACACGTCAGAACTTCATCCAGGCGCTGCAAGTGCTGTTCGAATGTTGAAGAAAATATGACGATGTCGTCAAGGTAACATAAGCATGTTTTCCACTTAAGGCCCCGCAATACAGTCTCTATCAGTCGTTCAAACGTTGCTGGCGCATTGCAGAGGCCGAAAGGCATGACGTTAAATTCGTAAAGCCCATCGGGTGTGGCAAAGGCAGTTTTTTCCTTGTCATTCTCGTGCATTGGAATTTGCCAATAACTGGAGCGCAGGTCAAGGCTCGAAAAATATTCCGCTCCTTGTAAGGAATATAAGGCACTATCAATGCGAGGCAAGGGATATACGTCCTATCTGGTTAGTTTGTTTAATGCGCGGTAGTCAACGCAGAATCCCACCGAACCGTCTTTTTTTCTTACGGGAACGACAGATGACGACCAAGGGCTTGAGGAGGGGCGGATGATGTTTGCTTGAGCATATCAGCAACGTGCTTGTCGATGATCTTAGGTTGGCTGGAAGAAACACGGTATTGTTTGATTGATTGTGGGGTTCGACGTCCCAAAACCACCATATGATTATGAGAGACGCCGTAGTGGAGGGCTCCGGAAATTTCGACCACCTGGGGTTCTTTAACGTGCACCCAAATCTGAGCACACGGGCCTACAACATTTCCGCCTCCATCGGAAATGCAGCCGCCGCAGCCGGGATTTGAACCCGCGACCTGCGGATCAGCAGCCGAGTACCTTAGCCACTAGACCACCACGGCGAGGCGAAACACGGCATGGTCGGCGACGGACAATAGAAGTTCCGTCGGTGTGTATGCGATGAGCCACCGCAGAAGTCTGGCTTAGAGCAGTGGAATGTACGTCGAAAGAAAATTTGTGCTTAGACAACGACGCCAGTAGTTCGTCTGCTTGCGGGGGAGTGAGATCCATGCTGATGGTATTGACGAGAGCCGTTGTGGATGGAGCGTCTGTTGGTATTGAACGTGATTCCACCAGACTGGTATCCGAAGCCACTACAGAGATAGGTTGTGTGTCCACGCTTGAAACTACAACAGTGCCCTTGGTCAGCAGAATCGGCTCATTGGTGATATTCAGTACTGCGAGAAATGCGGTGCCGTTGGAGAAAAGGACAAGACTCGATGAAAGTGCAATGCCTCTGGATAGACAACGGGCTGATAAACTGACTAGGACGTCACCGTGGTCAATGGAGTCAGACATAACCGTGATAACGTGTTCGTGGTTAGGTGGCACAAGAAAGTCATGAGCTGTTCGTAGCCGGTCACGTGATAATTTCGGGGAAATATCATCCGTCTGTCGCATATGTATGAGTCGTTGTCGACAAGAGATGGAAGCAGCAGCATCAGAAAGAAAGTCCCATCGTAAAATAGGCATAAAAGCACAAGAATCCAGCACGGCAAACTTAATATGATGCCGGATCCCATCAATGAAAACTCTAATGGTGCACTGTGCTGATGGCCGTATCTACGAGTCATTTGCGCTACGTAAGAGAGTGCCAGTATAAGATGTGGTAACCTTACGTAGACGAGTACACAAATCCGCATCAATAACATAAATAGCAGCCCCCGTGTCCACCAATGCCTGAACTGGTACCCCTTCCGCATACCCTAATAACAAGTTCGCTGGGCCCTCTGGAGGTCTTGGTGTTTGTTCGAGCGATGCAGCTTTCCCTCCAAAAACTGCACCAGCTAGTTTTCCGAGTGGTAGTCAGAAGTAGGTACAGCCGGTCTAAGAAGAGATGTTGAGCGTCGTAGAGGTGAAGTCGACCGGCGGCGTCCAGGATAGCAGGGGCGAGGTGCGGCGAGTGGAGAAGTCGGAGAGAAGGAACGTGTCGTAGGTCGTCGCTGGTACTGGTTCAGTGATGGCTCCGAATCCCTTTCGTAAACCTCGTAGCCCCGGCGTTCGTCCTGTTGGCGCTTGTGGCAAAATCGTGAAATATGGCCCCGAGTGCCACAATAGTAACATATTGGGCGAGGCGAGCGCCAGGGGGCGTAGTGTGCTGAAGCTGTCACAGACGCTGGCACTGGCGCTGGGCCAGGCGAGTGTGGTGCAAATGCTGCTACGTTGGACTGCGCAGGAACAGGATGCGCGTGCTGAACCAAGGCAGGTGGCATGGCAGCGACTTGCGCATACGTCATGGGTGGTGTTGCTTTCCATCTTTATTTCTAAAGCCCAAAGCCTCCTATAGGCTTGTAACCACACCTATACCTGGGTGGATATCACCGAATTCAATCAGAACTTGTTGCATCACTTCCTTATCTCCCCCACTGCCTATACACTGCTCATATTCTTTATTGAATCTCGTTGTATGACTACGCATTCTAAGGTAACCCGGAGGGTTATAGGGCAAAGAAACTACCACGCCTCGTGACCTTGAGTACATTTTTTTTCGAATGCGCGGCTTGTTCAGTGTGATCGTGCGCGCACGCGTGGACAAGTAGCGGCCCTCCGCGGCTATCTCGGTAACATGATTTTTCGGTCATAGACGCACAGATGACTTTTCGCTCACAACCAACGGGGCCGATGCCGGCAGCGGGCTTTCTGCGACACGAGCTTGAACAGTATAGTGCTTCTCCTTCACTTACCATAAAACCTCTCTCGCTTCATTTTGTTCTTGTCCTTTCTGTAGTTACTGAGAGCCGGCTTCTTTTTCATCGCTGTCATCCAATAAACCCTCTCCGTCTCTTTGACTTTTCGCTTATTGCTTGTTATCGCCATATTTCCCCCACTGCCAGCCGTATATTTACTGGTTAGCCTCCTCATTATTTTTCTCAACTGTGTGTTAACGCTCTTCCGATACATACACCTGAACACTTTTCCTGTCCATCTACTCCCCTTCATTTTCCTAAGTTTCTGTTCCAATCTCATTTCGCTCTGAGCTTCCCTTACTTCAAAGCCAGTCCATCCCATATTAGCCTCGTTCGTGTAAACAGCCTCGTTCGTCGTCTTCCCTTGAGTGCCAAATGCGAGGCGTGCAAAAGTCGTTTGATTTACATTTTATTTTGATTGTACCTCTGTTTAATGCACACCCATGAGTTTCTGAATGGAAGCCTGGAACCATTTCGCTTTTCCACAGATCTCGAAGAACTTCGTTTCTATTGTATACCCGTAACGCTTCTTGCTTCATTATTGCAGCATTGTTCTTACCCTTTGCTGCTAATGCCCTCTTATGGTACCTTCATATATTTATCTCCCTTATTTACCCATTCTCCGAGGTACTTGTACTAGCTTACCCTCGTTACTTCTTGGCTGTGTAATAAAACAGCGTGAAGTTTGACGGTTCAGCACTTCCAATACTGTGCAGTGGCGCAGAAGACAAAGAGGCGTTTTGAACATTTCTATAACAAACAAACAAAATTGGAGATGATGGAGGTGCGGTTGTCATCAGAACGTCCACCATAGCAAGCGAGGAGAAAGAACGCGTGGTAGTCCCGTGATGTGAGGCCCACGGCATTCGATCACCAGTAGTGGCGTCTAGGTGATGCTTACGCCCTCACGACCACAAGAACGGGTGGTGGCCTTGTGATTTGAGGCTCGCAGATTTGGAGCAGTGGTATCGACTCTTTGGAGATTTCTAGACTTGCGCGACCTCGAGAACGTCTTGTGGACCGCCCAGCAGTGGCGGTTGCACGTGCGGGTTCTGCCCAGCATAGCACTGTCTGTGCCATGCTGGGGTGCTGCTCACCACAGCTGTGGTGCGGCAGCTCAACACACGTTCGTCGCGTCAGCTTGAGCGCAGAAAGCTCATGGGCCAGCTGCCCAGATTCCAACAAAGCACATCACTCGGTACGGGTCATCACCACTCGGCTGCCCTTAGATCAGCCAGTGACGCGAACGCTGGCACCTGGAGCCTCGTACCATCGGCCACCCTGAACCTCGCCCGGCTTCGTGGTTCTCTGTACTCGCACTCTTATCGCCCGTCAGAACGTCTCCCTCGTCTTGGAGCCCGGAATGGCACTGCGCCTGGCCCGAACCCTGAAAGCACGCTTCGTGCCACCGTGCCACCACGCTCCTCCTTTTGCTCTCCATGCTCGGTGGTCTGCACCGACGTCTTCACGGTATTTACACGTGACATCCCCCCCCACTTCAGAAAGTTGTTTTATTTCACCTTTTCTAAGGAGGTGGCAGCAGTGGCAGTGGTGCAACTTCGGCAGCAGTGACAGTGGGGTGCGTTCGTCTTTTCACAAGAATCTACTGCATTTTCCAGATTTTGACTCCATTGGATGTCGAGCAGTTCTGAAAACTGCTCAACAGCTGCGTGCGGGAACTATCATCTTATCGACGCCTGCGAGCGAGCACAACGATTCACTGCAAGTGACGACTGGTGTACGAGGCTTCAACCAGCCACCTTATATATCCGGAATCACCCCCCGAACCGGCATTTCGGCAGCAGTGATAGTGGTGTGCGTTCGTATTTTCACAAGCATCTACTGCCTTTTCCAGATCTTGACTCCATTGGATGTCGAGCAGTTCTGAACACTGCTAAACAGATGCGTGCGGGAACTATCATCTTATCGACGCCTGCGAGCGAGCACGACGATTGACTGCAAGCGACGACTGGTGTACGAGGCTTCAACCAGCCACCTTATATATCCGGAACCGCCCCCCGAACCGGCATTTCGGCAGCAGTGACAGTGGTGTGCGTTCGTCTTTTAACAAGCATCTACTGCCTTTTCCAGGTTGGTGCACAGGTTCTGGCATTGATCTATGATAGGATTGTGCAATATTTCTTGCCGCTGTCGCTGCTGCCCTGTGATTTATTTTTCTTTGTGTTTGCTGTGGGTCTCTGTACTTATCATGTCAAAAGAAATCGCCAAACTATTGCAAGATTTTAAAGAGGAAATGAGAACTGAGTGGAAAAGCACGAAAGAGGCTTTCGAACGAGGCATGCGCACAGACGAACGCAAGATGCGTGCGGAATTTGAGGAAATTAAATCCAGCTTAAGTCATGTTAGCAACGGTCTCGATAATGTAAATCGCCGACTTGACTTTGTTATGAACGAGAACAAATAATTTAAGAAAAAAATGACGCTCTCAAACTCAGGATCATCACTATAGAAAAGGGTGTTGCTACCTGTGAAACTAACATCCTAAAATCGGAGCAATACTCGCGAAATCAAAACATTGAAATCAAGGGAATTGTAAAGGCAGCCGACGAGAACATTGCACGGCTTTTGATAAAAGTTGGACAGGCTATCTGAGAACCCATATGAGCCTGTGACGTCGGTGTGTATCACCGGGTGCCGAGTAAAGATAAAGAAAAACCAAAAGTCATTTTTCAGTTCCAACGCCGTGAAAAGCGTGACAGGGTTCTCAATGTCACTCGAAAAAAAGATAATGAACACTACCATCGCCTTGCAAAATGACGCTCCTATTTATATCAATGAGCACTTGTGTCCGGAAATAAAGAGACTACTGGGCATGGTGATTTCTCGAAAGCGTGAACATGGTTGGAAGTTTGTTTGGACAAGAAACGGAAACATTTTTGCCCGTCGCACGGAGACGTCACCGAACGTAGCAATCTGTCGAGAAATTGACCTTGGAAAAATTTACGCCACTTAATAGGTGAAGCTTTTGAAGTATTGGGTGATGGGTCTTTTTACCATGTTGTCGGCTAGTTATATCCTCGCTGAGGACACTCAGCGCATTTTGAAATCTGGAAAAAACGCCCGAAGTCTGTTCAAAGTGATGCATTTAAACGCCCGATCACTTCAACCAAAAAAGGATGATGTCACTTCGGTGTTGGAATCGTGTGGCACAAACTTTGACCTTTTAATGTTCACAGAAACGTGGTATACTGATGAGTCAGAACATTTCATGCTACCAGAGTACAATCACTTCATTTTAAATCGCATGGAGAGTAGAGGGCGATGCGTTGCCATTCTAACAACACTTGAGTCTTGTGAAGTAATCGAACAATATCTTATCACAAAAAACTACGAATCACTATGTCTAAAGAAGGGCACAAATGTATTTGCTGTTGTCTATCGCCCTCCTAGTGGTTCTACGGCTGATTTTCTGACATTTATTGATCGTTTTTTGTCATATGCAAGTGTCATGGATTATATGCTTACTGTTGGTGGCGATTTCAACAAAGATGTCTTGAAGAACTCAGCCACAAGTACTGAATTTGGATCCGTGCTTGAGTGCAACTCTTTTAAAAATTTAATTACTATACCTACGCGTATTACTGACTCTACAGTGTCATTGCTAGATATGTTTTGTTACAAATTCTACTGCAGAAGGAACAATTCCCGGGGTGATCAGTTCTGACATAAGTGATCACTTGCCTATATTCGTTTTCTTAAAAATGCATACCAATTAGGCTTACGTAAAACCGGAAAAATTTATGTACCGTTCAATAACACCAAATACATATTGGAATAATTGGAAGCGCAAACCAATGGGACGCACTGAATAAACTGAGTTTCAGTCTGCGCTTGTTCGTCTCTTCTCTTGTGTCCCGTTGGTTTGCGCTTCTAATTATTCCTTTATGAATTAGTACCAACTAGCCCGCCTGTCAACCCTACTGCAACACCAAATACATTGGAGCACTTTAGGTGCCGCATCATGCAGACACATGGGGATGATATAATGGCTGATGAAGATGCAAACAACGCATATAACAACTTTATTGCAACATTCAAGGAAGTTTACTTTGAATCATTTCCTCTCAAGGCACATCACAGGTCGAGCAAATTGCGGAAGCCCTGGATAACAAACTATCTTAAGCGTCAGATAAACCATAAAAATAAACTTTACCAGCAGTTCGTCAAAACACGTAATGTGGACCTATGGGTTGAATACAAGGCTCTTAGAAATCGATTGAATAAAGAAATTGAAAGGGCGAAAAGAGACTACTACAGTCGTATTTTTGACCTGGAACGTCCAGAGCAACGTAAATCCATGTGGAAAAAGTTAAATGAAGTATTGAACAGAGGAGCCCCTGCCACAAAAATCGATAATCTTGATATAGGTGGAAGGATATTAAATGGCATCGACCTTGCTGAAACGTTTAATGACTTCTTTGTGAAAATAGAAAATGCCAGTCAGAGCGTGCAAACAACAACTAACATTACTCACTTATCAAACACACTTTTTCTGAAACCTACTTCGATTGATTGATATGTGGGGTTTAACGCTTAAACCGACTTCCACATCTGAAGTAATTACGCTTTTCGGTAAAATAAAAAAAATAGTCGGAGCTGTGATCCTGACGGCATACAAATGCGACCAATAAATTATGTATTAGACTTCATAGCGGAAGTGCTAGCACATATGTACAACTTAGTGTAATCAACACGTATTTTTCCAACCAACATGCAACTAGTGAAAGTTATTGCAATATATAAGTACGGCAATAAAAACAACACAAGCAATTATCGCCCAATATCTATACTACCAGTTTTTTTGAAATGCCTTGGAAAAATAATAAATGATAGAGTGGACAGTTTCTCGAGGAAGGACAATTTAATAACCAAATGCCAATATGGTTTCAGAAAGAAACTTTCAACAGAAAGTGCATTATTAGCACAAAAAGAAATCATACTTTGCAATATCGAAAAGAGACTTCTGACACTTGCATTGTACTTGGACTTTAGTAAAGCCTTTGATCGTGTATTTCATGAACTGTTACTACAAAAATTAGAATGCTAAGGATTTAGGCGAATACCACTCAAACTTACGCAGTCAAATCTGTGTGCGCGGTCTCAGTATGTTGAAATAAATGGCGTCAAATCGCGCACACAACCAAATAAAACCGGAGTACCACAAGGTAGTATCCTGGGGCCTGTATTGTTTTTATACTACATAAATGATATAGTCAGAATTTGTGAAAATTATAACTTCATAATATATGCTGATGACTGCACATTATTTTTTACTGGAAACGATTTCAGTACTCTCGAGGCTTTAGCGGCCAACACATGTTATAAGTTTGGTGAATGGTCTACCAAGAACAATTTAATGTTAAATGAATCAAAAACAAAATGCGTCATTTTCCGAGCTCTCGGCATATCCCTGCCTGTACCAAATTATGTTACCCTAAGCCCCTACAAAATTGCAGTGACCAAATCCATTACGACGCTTGGGGTAGTTTTTAATAAACATATGTCCTGGAATGAGCATACAGACCACATTAGTTTAAAGTTGAGACGCCTGGTTGGTACTCTAAATCGTTGTCGATGTCTTTTGCCCGTTACTGTAAAGCGACTCTTAAATCAAGCTCTTTTCCATGCCCACTTGAACTACTGCGCTTTGGTATGGGCAAACACTAGGTCAACAAATTTAAAGAGGTTAAAAATACTTCAAAAAAGGGCGATCAGGGCAATAGAAAACATATCATACCTTGAACACGCAGGACAACTCTTTGTTAAACATAAAATTGTTAAGGCAAACGACATATACAAATTCGGGTTGTTACAACCCTATATTAGCGCAAACAGAGGGAAACTCAACGTATTCCTGACACCTGCAAATCTTGAACATACACACACAACTTAATTTTATCGATATAAACCCCCCGTGGAAAATTCCGTTATCTCGCACCAATTACGGCACCCAAAGACTTAGCCACATGCTACCTACTATATTGTCACGGGGTCGTGACGTGGCTGAAGACAGGAGACTTAACTGATTATTTGGGCGAACCTGTGCCCGGTAAACGAAAAGTCCAATCACAGCAGCAGTCTTGCACAGATAGCAGTCTCGGACTGATAGCGGCGAACGGAGCGTCGGCCTTCGATCAACAACTGACAAGCGGCGAAGCGCGTCGGCATTTATACTCTTGCCGTCGAATGTTCTAGCGTTATCGCTGGCGGTGGCGTAGGTTCCAGAACAATCTGTACCGTTCGCACAGTAGGCGTGATCTTATCGAAATGATCTACTACAGTCCGGAATCTTCTCGAAAACTGCAGGCGCGGTTCGCGCTGAGAATCGTGTGGTGTTTTGGGACGATAACAAAAACTTGGGAAATGGAACGTGGCAATGCCCCCCTCTGAAAAAAGGCATCGCCCCGATGCTTTTTCAGCTAAAGATGAAGGTACAACAATAATGCAAGAAAGTACAATGAATAAATTACGATACAATATAATACATAAAAACACGTTTTCAGTTTGTTAACGCGCATGAAACGGCTTGAGGCGTGCGACATGGACGACTTCAGGTCACGATCGGTGTCGTTGAGTGTTCGTGATGCCGTCGGGGACAACCTCGTAATCAAGTGGGCCGAGACGTCGAACCACCCGGTACGGTCCGAAGTACCGTCGCAAAAGATTTTCACTTAGTCCACGTCGGCGTATTGGCGTCCACACCCAAACACGTTCACCTGGCTGGTATTCCACGAAGCGTTGTCGAAGATTGTAACGGCGGCTGTCGTTCGCCTGTTGATTCTTGATGCGGAGACGCACGAGTTGTCGGGCTTCTTCGGCGCGTTGAAGGTACTCGCTCACATCGAGGTTTTCTTCGTCGGTGACGTTGGGTAACATGGCATCGAGCGTCGTTGCCGGGCTCCTTCCGTAGACCGATTTGTATGGAGATATCTGCGTCGTCTCCTGCACCGCCGTGTTGTATGCGAAGGTCACGTACGGAAGAAAGGCGTCCCAAGTCTTGTGTTCGACATCGACGTACATTGACAGCATGTCGGCGATCGTCTTGTTAAGCCGCTCGGTGCGGCCGTTGGTCTGTGGGTGGTACGCTGTCGTCCGGCGGTGGTTTGTTTGGCTGTATGGCAAGATCGCTTGAGTTAAGTCGGCAGTGAATGCCGTTTTTCTGTCGGTGATAAGGACCTCCGGGGCGCCGTGACGTAGGACGATATTTTGGACGAAGAACTTAGCTACCTCGGATGCACTGCCTTTTGACAGGGCTTTTGTCTTGCCGTAGCGGGTCGGTAGCTACCACGATCTACTTGTTTCCAAAGCCGACGTCAGAAACGGAACCAGTAGGTTCGTACCAATCTGCTGGAAAGGTCGGCAAGGTGGATCAATTGGCTGCAGAAGTCCCGCTGGCTTTGAAAGCGGTGTCTTGCTTCACTGACAGTACCGGCATGTCCTCACATAACGAGTGAAGTCGTGGTAAGACGTGGCCAGTAGTACTTTTCTTGTATCCTCGTGAGCGTGCCAGAAACACCGAGGTGCCCTGCCGTCGGATCGTCGTGCGGGGCCTGCATAGTTGTGGTCGCAGAGCTGAAGGCACCACAAGGATGCACTTAGCTCGAAGCGGGGAAAAGTTTTTCTTTTGTAGAAGACCATTTCGTAGAAAGAACGACGCAAGTGCGCGCTTGAATACCTTCGGGACTTCGGTGGTCCTGCCTTCGAGGTATTCTATTAGGGCCTTAAGTTCCGGGTAGGCCCGCTGTCGTTCAGCGAAGTCGTCGGTAGTTATCGTTCCCAAGAAGTAGTCGTCATCCGGGTCGTCGGGTAGCGGTTGGTCGACAGGCGCACGAGAGAGACAGTCGGCGTCGGAGTGTTTTTTGCCGGACGTGTGAATCACAGTAATAGAATATTCTTGAAGTATCTGGCTCCATCTTGCGAGGCCACCTGAAGGGTCCTTCAAGGTGGCTAGCCAACACAAGGCGTGGTGGTCGCTCACAGTTTTGAAGAGCCTGCCGTAGAGGTAGGGGCGAAATTTCGACGTAGCCGAGATGATGGCGAGGCACTCTTTTTCTGTTGTGGAATACTTTGCTTCTACTTTGGATAGCGATCGGCTGGCATAACTAATAACCCTTTCAAGTCCGTCAGCCCTCTGCACAAGCACGGCGCCAAGACCTACGCTGCTTGCGTCAGTATGTATTTCTGTCTCGGCGAATTCGTCGAAATGGGCAAGTAACGGAGGCGTCTGGGGGCGATGTTTAAGCTCCTGGAAAGCGTCTTCTTGTGGCGTTTCCCAATTTAACTCCACGTCGGCCTTGGTAAGGTTAGTGAGAGGATCGGCGATGCTGGCGCACTTTTTCACGAACCGCCTACAATAGGCGCACAGGCCCAGAAATCGGCGCACGGCCTTCTTGTCAGTGGGTGGCGGGAAGTCGGCGATGGCGGCTCTTTTCCGTAGATCGGGACGAACTCCAGACTTGCTTATAACATGCTCCAGAAACAAGAGCTCCTCATACGCAAATCTGCACTATTCTGGCTTCAGTGTGAGTCCGGACGTCTTGATGGCTTGAAGTACAGCTTCAAGGCGCCGAAGATGCTCGTCGAAACTCGAGGAAAACACGACGACGTCGTCCAAGTACACAAAGCAAGTCTGCCACTTCAATCCTGCCAGTACTGTATCATAACGCGTTAAGAATTGCAGGCGCTGAGCAAAGGCCGAAGGGCATCACCTTAAACTCGAAGAGGCCGTCCGGTGTTATAAACGCCGTCTTATCTCGGTCTCTTTCATCGACTCCGATTTGCCAATAGCCAGTCTTGAGGTCCATTGACGAAAAGTACTTGGCATTACGGAGCCGATCAAGTGCGTCGTCTATTCGTCGGAGAGGATACACGTCCTTTCTTGTGATTTTGTTCAGGCGGCGATAATCGACGCAGAAACGTAGGGTCCCATCCTTTTTCTTCACTAACACCACGGGGGATGTCCGTGGACTCTTGGAAGGCTGAATAATGTCATCCCGCAGCATTTCATCAACTTGTCTCTTCATGGCCTCACGTTCTCGCGTCGAAACCCTGTAAGGACTCTGACGGAGTGGTCTGGCATTTTCTTCGGTTATGATGCGATGTTTCGTGATTGGGGTCTTCCGAATTTTCGACGACGACGAAAAGCAATCTTCGTATTGCAGGAGCAGGGCCTTGAGCTGTTCTAGCTTATCGTTCGGAAGTCTGGGATTGATGTCGAAAGCTATGGGAGGGGCTCGGTTTCTCTGAACAGGTGCCGCAGAATCGGTGAGGGCGAAAGCACCGGTGGCTTCGACAATTTCTTCGATGCATGCGACCGTTGTTCCTTTGTTCACATGTTTGTACTCATTGCTGAAATTCGTGAGCAGAACCGTTGATTTGCCTCCCCGCAGCTCTGCGATTCCTCCTGCGACGCCAATAATTCGGGTGACCAACAGATGCTGACTGCCTTCAACGACGCCTTCCAAGTCAAGTGATTTAGGAGCACCGACTGAAAGAATGACGCTTGAGCGAGGCGGAATGGTGACTTGTTTTTCCAGCACATTCAAGGCATGATGTCCTGACGGCGTTCGCGGCAGTAGTGCTTCTTCTGTGGATAACGTTATCGACTTTGTTTTTAGGTTCATGACAGCACCATGGAGGCATAGAAGTCCATGCCAAGGATGGCATCTCTCTAGCAACGCTGTAGGACTACGAAGTCTGTAGGATAAATACGGCCATTAATGGTGACTCTCGCTGTGCAGATTCCTGCAGGCGTTACGAGATGACCTCCGGCTGTGCGTTTTTCAGGACCTTTCCAAGCTGTCCTAACTTTCTTTAACTTCGCGGCGAACGACCCACTGATGACAGAATAGTCGGCTCCAGTGTCGACGAGAGCGGTCACACTGTGGCCGTCGATAAGAACGTCGAGGTCGCTAGTTCGCCGTTTCGCCTTACAGTTAGAACGTTGCGTCGGGTCACGGCTGCGTCGGCTGTATCCGCTGCTTCCATGTTGCGTCGTCAGGCCACCTTCGGTAAGTGAGCTTACGCCGTCAGGGCTTTGCCTGGTTGGCGTTGTGTTTGGAAAGCTCCGTCGCGGCGTCATCGTCGTCGGAGGATCTTCGGTAGTTCGTCGCACAGCAACCGCACCTCCACCGGTTGCTGCCCTTAGTTTCCCGGATACGGGCTAGGAGACCGGCCCCGCGTTGGGCCGGAGTGCTGCCGCGGATGCGATGACATGCGGCGACTGGGCGACGGCGAACGGGAAGGACTTCGTGGTGACCATTGAGTTCCTGTCAGGTAGTCGGTTATGTAACGTGGCCGTTCCCCTGGCTGCGGACGTGGTGCATCGACGGCCAAGCCACGCAGTCCCATCTGTCGGTACTGGCAACAACGGTAAGTGTGCCCGGCCTCGCCGCAGTGGTGGCACAGTGGGCGGTGGTCAGGAGTGCGCCAAACGTCGGTTTTCCTCGACGCACTGCGCTGGCCCGCTGGCGAATGGTAGGTCGTCGGTGGGGGTGGTGGCGGCGGTGGTGTCTGTAGACAGAATTGCGATGGGGCGGCGTTTTGGCGTGCGCGTTGAGGAGGGGCGTGGCGGTGTGCTGCAGCAGCATAGCTCATGACTTGCAGCTGCGGCTCTTGAGGCTGAGGAACGCCCAGCGACTGCTTCATCTCCTGGCGTACGACGTCCGCGATGGATTCCACGTGAGGCTGCACTGAAGGAAGTAATTTTCGCAGCTCCTCTTGCACGATCACTCGGATCGTCTCACGCAAGTCAGTGGTTCCGAGCGCTTGAATGTCGGCGTAGCTTGTAGACAAGAATCTACGATTATATTGCCGCGTGCGCATCTCGAGCGTCTTCTCTGTAGTAGATGCTTCTGAAATGATTTAGGTGACCATCTTAGGCGGGTTTCTGATCAGCCCGGCGAAGAGTTCCTGCTTTACTCCTCGCATAAGTAGACGCACCTTCTTCTCCTCGGACATGTCGGATTCAGCGTGGCGGAAGAGTTTAATCATATCTTCCGTGAATATCGCCACGTTTTCATTTGGCATCTGCATGCGGGTTTCGAGGAGAGCTGCGGCCTTCTCCTTGTGCACCACACTTGCGAAAGTGGCGAGGAACCTGGCTCGAGAGGCGTCCCACGTTGTGAGGCTTCGCTTTTGATTCTCGAACCACGTCCGAGCAGCATCTTCCAAGGCGAAATACACATGCCGTAGCTTGTCTTCGTCTGTTCAGTCATTGAAGGTGGTGACGCGGTCGAACATTTCTATCCAGCTTTCCGCGTCTTCCAGTGGCGAACCGCGGAAAGCTGGCGGCTCTTTGGGTTGCCGGAGCAGGAGTGGTGCAGGTAGAACTGGCGTTGACATGGTCGCTGTGGTCGACGTCAACGTCTTGGTTTTCCGAGCCTTGTCCAGTAAAAGCCTGTACTCCGGTGGCAGACCTTGTTGCCTGCGGCTAACTCGCTGCTCGTTGCTGGCGTCGGTGTCTTCACGGCGTGGGCTGGGTTCACGGCTTGACCGAGGCGTCCGGTACATGGAAGAAACAGCACCTTCACCGGATGTCACGGGGTCGTGACGTGGCCCAAGACAGGAGACTTCGTGTTGGGACTAAACTGTTTATTTGGGCGAACCTGTGCCCGGTAAACAGAAAGTCCAATTACAGCAGCAGTCTTGCACAGATAGCAGTCTCGGACTGATAGCGGCGAACGGAGCGTCGGCCTTCGATCAACAACTGACAAGCGGCGAAGTGCGTCGGCATTTATACTCTTGCCATCAAATGTTCTAGCATTCTCGCTGGCCTTGGCGTAGGTTCCAGAACAATCTGTACCGTTTGCACAGTGGGAGAGATCTTATCAAAATGATCTACTACAGTCCACAACCTTCTCGAAAACTGCAGGCGCGGTTCGCGCTGAGAATCGTGCGGTGTTTCAGGACGATAACAAAAACTTGGGAAATGGAACGTGGCAATATTGAACTCATACGAGCAGCAAGACATAAAAGCTGACACATTACACCATATTGATGTGAAAACAGTATTCTTGTAGATTTGTACTGTTTGCATATAGGTCACTCTGTATTGCTTTGCATCATTTATTGTGTTCCTTTATATATTTTTTTCTTGTTATTTCTTTTGTGTAACCTCATTGTGTACCTTTCTTATGTACGAAAGCGATTATACATACGTTGCGAACCACTGTGCTCATGTGTTTATGAGAAATTTCCTTTTTGTTTGTATACCTTGGCCTGTCATTTACTTTGTCTTCTGCTTGAATTGTTTCCTGCCCTATAATATTTATTTTCCTTTTTTCATTTTCATTGTATTTTCGTTTTCACCCTGTCATTGCTGACGTAGGGTGGACGGTGCTTAGTCAAGCTGCTATAACTGCAGCTTTTTTGCCGTCTCCCTATTTTTCGCCATTGTATTTGTTTTAGTGAAAATAAAAAACTTCGAAATGACGGCAAGGTTAACAGCCTGAAAGGGGGAAAATGTTCGCATGTTAACAGTTTTTTTTTTTCGCACTCATTCAGAGATTGTGGTCCTCTTGGTGCACGGAGCGTTCCACTTGATGTCCACAGAGTTCACAAAAATTAAAACACTTTGAACGTATACAATTGCTACTCTACACTCGAATCATATAGTCAGCTCCAGCGTTATCACATCCTTTTCCACAGTGAAGTCGTATTCTATCCGCGTTGGGCTCCAACGGAGACTTCTGTTGTTAGCGTGCTTGGCCCAGTTGATGTAGGCCAGCGGCTGATGATCACTCTGCAGTACGAACTGCTTGCCGGAGAAATAAACATGCAATTTTCGAACAGCCCATACAAGCGCATACCTTTCTAGTTCTACGGTTGAGTATCGCGTCTTCCGCGAAAGGAGCTTCCTACTTGCGAAGGAGACAAGATGGAGAGTAGCGTCATAACACTGCATGAGTACGGCTCCCACACTGGTAGACGATGCGTGTGTGCGCAGAACAAATCGCTTCTCCAAGTCAGGCAGTCTCAAAATTGGAGTGGTACGCAACAATCCTCGAAGCTCGTCAAATGTCTCTTGTTGACATCGTTCCCAGATCACCTTTGTTGGGTGCACGCTTCCGAAAATGCAGCTTTGCATGCTGCGGATGCAGCTTTGTGAAAGGATGAGAAGTAGGCATAGTTTGGTATGAAGTCCTAGTAGTACCCCATGATACCAAGAAATGGTCGAACTTCTTTCTTTGTGTGAGGTCTATTTCAAGCTTGTGTCTGTTCAAGTGTTTCAAGCTGCGGCCGTAAGACTTCGTTTCCCACGATGTGGTCCAAGAACATCACAGAAGTTGAACCAATTTCACTCTAGGATGGCTTCATTATGAGCTGTCTGCGCCGTGATTGTCTGAAGAAGCGTTGAAGTGTGTCAATGTGCGTCTCCCATGTGTCTGGTTAAAGTAAACGTGTACGTGAGAAATGTCAGCCACAACGTTTTGCTTGAGTCAGGTGAACCCTGCTGTGACCGTTTTTATACCGAAAGGCACAAAGAGGAACCGGTAATGGCCAGCCATTGACTGAAAGGCTGTTGTGTGTTTTGAGTCTTTATGCGTTGGAACTTGCCAGTTTTCCTTCGCACGTTCGAATTTAGAAACATAGCAAGCATTCCCTAAGCCTTCGAAAAGCCGGTCAACTCGTGCTCATTATTCGTTACGACAACTTTGTTCAATTGCCGGAAATCAATGCATAAACGCATGTTGACGTCTTTTTTTTACCTACGACAGCCGGTTGCTACGCTATCATCTTCTACACTTTTTCCTCGACTGCCTGTTGAACAGCAAATGGTATAAGGTATTGGCGTAGGTTCACCAGCTCTGTAGATGTTGTGATCATGCACTCTACGATGTTCTTCTTTCCCGGAAGTCTGAAAAATTATCTCTTTAGTCTGAAAGAATCTTTTCAATCTGCACCTTCTGGGTCATGTCCAAGGTGTTGGCGACTTTTACATCTCGGTACGTCTTGTGCTGTTGAAGCGAGAGCAATGGTAGCTTTGGTTCCCCCTCTGGCTGTTCTGTCTGCAGCGTGAAAGCCGCGTGGTTTGCCATGTCAGTAAATGGTGGTCTTTCCTCATATTTTTAAGAATGTTGTTGAAAGAACTGGTTCAGGTTCCCAGGTCAACGACATAGTCTATTTCATTGAGCTTACTAATACAGAAAAGGGCCCTTTTAAGTTAATATCAGTTTGTTGGCGTCGGAAGGTAGCAGTAGCAACATGCACCTTGTCGGACGGTAGCATTAGCAGTAAGCACCTTGTCTGCGACGCAGAGTTGGCGAGACTTCACTTTGCGATCGTAGTATTTCTTTTATGTAAGCTTGCCTATCTGCAGCTCCTCGTGAACAACTTTACTCGTCTCATACAAACAACTGGGAAGCTCCATGACAGCCATACGTAGTCTTCGTTTTGGCATCGAGAGTTTCGTGCGTTTATAATTTCTTCAGTATAGATTGGTCCTCTAGTATATCAACCATACAGAAGCTTGAAAGTAGAAAAGCAGAGACTAGGCTGAGGCATCTTTCTGTAGGAAAATAATAAATGCGCCGAATATTCCTACCAGTTCTTTGTTCTTTCCTGGACCATGAGCCGTATCATTTGCTTTAACGTACGATTGAGGCGTTCAACAAGACCATTTGCCATTGGGTGGTATAGGGTAGTTGGCAACTGATGGAAAGACAGTAATCTGTTCACTTCTTTTATTAGGCTTGAGGTAAATGACGTTTTCCGATCGCTCACAATTTCTCGTGGTATTCTCACGCGTGAAAACATTTCAACAAACGCCTCAGCCGCCCTCTCCGTTTCTATGCTTGGTATAGCAACAGCGTCTGGACACCATGTTGCGCCGTCCACCATCAAGAGGATAAAATAGTTTTGTTTTGTTGATGTTGGTGATAGTGGGCCGCTTATATCGATCGCCACACGTAGGAAAGGCACGTCAATCACCGGCATTTTTCCAAGAGGGACACTTCCGACCAAGTGCTTTGGAACAGTATGCTGGCAGGTGTCACAAGAGCGCACAAATCGTGTCACCTCAGCCTGCAAGCTCGTCCAATAGAATTCTTCCAGAATCCTATAAGTCGTTCCTTGTCTCTCTTTTGTTGCTATATTTGTGTTGTGTTGCGGACCGGGGTCTGACCAACGCGTTGCCGCTGACGTGGGTTGCAGAGACGTATGGGCTGCATCAGACCCGGACTCCTGAGGTAGCGTGGAGCAACTCTGGGTAGAGGAAACGATGCTTACAAGTTGGGGAAACTAAAAACAAATTGATTTACTGGCACTTGGTACTGCTATTTAGAACATAGTAGGTTATGATAATAATAATAAATTTATTTCTCATCAGTACAAACTTTAATGATGCAGGAGGTGGAGAAAAATCACAGCATATCCACGGAGTGCACGATGATGTGTGGGGCAAAGCGTCTGTCCGTGCGTCCATCCATTCGTTCATCCGACCGTTCATCCGTATGTGCGTCCATCCATGCGTCGTCCCTCCATTCATCCATGCATTTGTCCCTGCGTTCGTCCATGCCTCCATTCATCTATCCATGCGTCCGTCCGTACATCTGTCTGTCTCTCCAACCGTTTTTCTAGTGAACACTCCATGTAGTGCCATCTCGCATCTTTTCATCACATATTCAGCATATAGAAGTACCGCCATCAAGCAGACATTCCAAGGACTAAACGAGATGTGGCACATGCGCACTTTCTTACGGCCTGCTCTTCGTGTTTACTGCCCACATTTTACCGCCTCTTCGTCTGGGCAACAAATTCAAAATAAAACAAGCAAAAACTTGTAACAATTCAAGAAATTTTTGTCCGCTATATTGGAAATGCTGGTCGACTTTCAGCCACACACGGTATATTTCTCAAACACTAATTACACCACGTTGACAGGTTATATGAATGTAGATTATTCGAAAAAGTGTATTTCTCATCCCAAAATGTTCAAAATTGCTTTACGTCTCTCGCTAAGCTATAACCGTACAACACGAAACACATACGCAACCCTGAAGTATGGAAAGTGCCTTGGTCTCGGAAGAACTACAGCCTGCAATCACTAGCTTATAAAAAACTGGGGTACCCTTAAGCTTCGCCTTTAAGAGTTGAACGCGATAGCGGTATCCGTCCCCTAATCGCTAAGTGCATACTTACTCATATGTGTTGTTACATACACACGCACGCACACAAAAACGCCCACAGTAGGTTGGACCAGCACACAGTATTATTGCCGAATGGGCTCGTTTTCGTCGTGACACCTGTCCGACAAAATGCGTTAAAAGGGGCCTAAAACACTTTTTCAAGCAACCATGGAATGAATTCACTAGAAGAGCTTATTGCCTCACGAATTCAATGCTGCAAAAATATCAAGAATTCGTCCAGTTCGAGTGGAGTTACAAAGGTTTGTCGCATGCTGCAATTGCATTACTTTCTTCTCTCGTCCCGACGAAAGCCCTGGAATCTAAGCAGGAAGGGGTGGCAGGGCAAAGAAGCTACCGTGCCTCGTGACCTTGAGCAATTTTTTTTTCTTCGAACGCGCTGCTTTGTCAGTGCGATCGCGCGCGCACGCGTGGAGAAGTAGCGGCCTCCCGCAGCTATCTCGGTAACTTGATGTTTCGGTCACCGACACACAGACGATTTTTCGCTCACAACCAACGGGGCCGACGCCCGCAGTGCGTTTTCTACGACACGAGCTCTTTAACGCTACCGCGTTTGTATTCCAACAATACTCAACCAGTACAACCACACAACCGCGTTAAATAAAAAAACATCTGCGCGACTACTTTTTATCCTAATAATAACACATTACCCTTTGTTCTTGTACGAAGTGTCATTGTTACATTTTATGTGTGTGTGTGATGTATGCAGATATGCATGTTTAATGCTTTCGATGCGAATGCTATGTAAAAGCACTTGTTGACATGTGTCATACATTTGCTACTGCCATGTAAGGGACCCTGACCTTCGTCAAGCTGCTGCGACAGCTTTTTGCCGAGATGTCCCTCCAGATTGTTTTTTGGTAAATTAAATTGAATTGGCTTGAAAAAAATTGGAGGCATGCTCACGTGATCGCCTTATCAATTGCACGGGCAAATGCATCGCGAGCGCCACGGTGCGTACGGGATACTCAGAGGCGGCCAAAAAGGCGGCGATTGCCCTTGCACTGGTCGCGGCACCAACGGCTGTGGTCGTGGTTGGCGATACCCAGCGGAAAGGTGTGCTCACGTAATTGCCGTTGTGAAGAGCATGGGCAAATGAATCGCGAGCGCGCCTTGCGTATGAAACACAAAGGCGGCCGAAGAGGCAGCGATTGCTCTTGCACTGGTCGCGGCACCGGAGGCTGTGGTTGTGATCAGTGACTTGCCAGCTGCCATCCATGGCCTCGCGGGAGGTCACATCTCGTGTCTGGCGGCCCGGATACTTCAATCAAGTAATGGCAACAAGGACGGCGGCGAACATCGAGGAATGATGGCCTCGGCGTCGTCGAACTGTTATCTCAAAAGTGAAACTGCGACTGTCTTCCTTCTGTAGACTCCGGCTCAAACCAGCATTCCGAACGCCAGCAACCGGGCAGCTCACACCGCGGCTCTAGATCTCACTGACCAAGCCACAGCCGATTCGGTGGCCGTCTTCACCTCCTAGAGAAAGGCGATGACATTATTAACACAACAGCAACGACCGCCACGGTCACGGGGATATCACCTGACATCATTCAATGACACGACACAATATTCAGACTAAACAGACAAAAAATACCCACCACCACACAACAAATTACACAAGGCAGGCCGTAAGTTGGAGGTTACTACAGACAAATACATACCCTAGCCCGGCCATCTTGCGCCTATGTTATCCCCAGCTATGCCCGACGGACGTGTGTAAAGCGTGCGGGGAAAGGGCAGAATGACTTTGAAAAGGAAAAGGAAGAAATAAGCGTGGTGCTGTTGCTGTCTCTCCCGATGGAGGACACCTTCACATGACCGGATGGGGTAATGAGATTTAAAGGGACAGAAGAAAAAAGGCAACAGAAGGGTGGAGACTAAAGAGCATTCGATTCGTCCGACGTACGCTCGCGAGAACACCCGCGCACAACACGCAATCGACAGAGAAGACCACCGAAGAGCCTAAGATGAAGTTATGCGCCTGTTAAAAAATAATAAAAAAACACTGGACAAGTCGAAAAAAGACTAGGGCGCTCCCCGACTAACAAGGAAGGGGAATATGATGTAAGTTCTCATAGAGCCACGCTTCTGATGTGGGAAAAGAGAAAGATAAAAATCACAGCTATGCCACAAAGGCGAAACAATGAACACAATAGCAACGAATCGGAAGGTCACGCGCAAAACGGCAAGCAGTTCCAAACGTGCCCCGCGTTCCTCGCGCACAACATACTGGCAGGTACCGATGAACACAAATAAACGTCTCAGTTGTTGTTTCGCTGTATCTGAAGAGCACGCTCTTTTTACAAGCGGAGATTGTGAAACAAGTGGAGTGACCTTTGCGCACCCGGTAACTACCACAGAAGCATTCCAGTGAAAGCCCGGGCGTGCGATTCTGTCTACCGCAAGATAAGCGGTTGCACACAGGAGCGTCTACCCTCTCCGTGGGGTGAAGTACTGGTGGGACATGAGTGGACCGCCGCCGCGTCGTGATGATCTGGCGACGCGCGTTCATTGTGCCATCTCGCTGGCGACACTGAAAGCACGATGCCCCCCCCCCTGAGATTCCAGGCACCAGCGGTAAGTCGTAGATATAAATAGCCAGTCATTTGAATGTTGAAGGACGTCCTGTTTTGTAGCTCGGTGGTAAACGTCTTGCAGTCACGACGCAGAGGTCCCCCGTTCGATTCCGCGTGCCGGAGTCTTTTTCTGGATTGTTTTTTTCGTGTTTTCATATATATATATATCTATATATATACACGTTTACATATATGGTGAGTGACGGCGACGCCAACGCCAACGGCGAAATCCAGCCTAAAGTGTTCATATAATTATTATCGCTCCATTGTGAACTTTCTTACAGCGCAACACCAGAAAAAATACAGGACAGGGAAGGAGTAGAACAGAAAGAAAAGACGGCGCTGACACAACACCTGCACCTCGGCCGGACAAATTCCTTGTCTGACGTGCCATGAAGCAACTCTGGCTTTGCACACGCACACGGCAATCATAGCTGCCAGGCAAGCCGGGTCATGAAGGTTCGAGTTAACACATAGAAAAGAGCCCTGGGTACTAGAAATATATTGTAGTAAGACGGTAAGTCGCGCCAGTTGGTTAGGATCCATTGTGAACTTTCTTACAGCGCAACACCAGAAAAAATACAGGACAGGGAAGGAGTAGAACAGAAAGAAAAGACGGCGCTGACACAACACCTGCACCTCGGCCGGACAAATTCCTTGTCTGACGTGCCATGAAGCAACTCTGGCTTTGCACACGCACACGGCAATCATAGCTGCCAGGCAAGCCGGGTCATGAAGGTTCGAGTTAACACATAGAAAAGAGCCCTGGGTACTAGAAATATATTGTAGTAAGACACAAAGTTCACAATGGATCCTAACCAACTGGCCCGACTTACCGTCTTACTAATTATTATCGCAATAAAAGAAAAAGCCATCAGGCAGCCCGGAGCGGCGAACGTAAACAAAGTCACGTGGCTGTCAGAGAAAGCGTGCGGCGCAGCGCGAGGAAAACAATACTCACTCACGAGTGTAACAGGCCTCGTTAAAGGTGCGTAGAAAGATTGGCATCGCGGAAGAAATCTAGAACTCGCGCCGGAAGGTCGCACCGTTAGCTCTGAGGAACAGCACTTGTTCAGGACTCACGTTTCCCAGTTGCACGTAGGTGTTGAGGAGACGGCGGCGAATATCCGTGTAACTAGGACACTGACGAAAGACATGTTCAATCGTCTCGTCTGCCGGACACACAACTGTCAGGGCTGTCACTGCCAGGCTGTCACTGGGCTGTCACTGCCAGTGAGTCGGAAGAGCCATTCCGCCGTTCGGCTGCAACCAATGCGAAGACGCAGCAGGAATGCACGAGCACGCCGACTAAGTCCTGTTGGCGGTAGGCGTGAGACAGGACAACCGGCTGCTGTGCGGGGGTCTAAATGAAGAGCCCGAATGTGGAGAGGGATTATTTGCTGTGCCACATCGAAACTGCGCACGAAGTTCGTGGTGGGTGTCGACAGGTTATGGGCGTCCTTTGCAAGCTCGTCGGCTGCTTCGTTGCCGCACACTCAAACGTGTGAAAGCGCCCACTGAAAGGACACAGCGCACCCACTTCTCATTACCACCATAAACAAGCACGTGAGGTGTTGCGCGATGGATGAGCCATGATCTCCTCTCGCGAGGTTGAGGAGCACCGCCCGACAATCGAAGGAGACTAAGGCTGATGGCGGCAGGAGCTCGGCCAGCTCATCTGCCGCCAATTTCAGCGCCGTGAGCTCTGCTGTCGTAGATGGCGCCAAGACGAAAAGACGACACCTGCTTTCGTTACCGAGTGATGTGATGATGCTGGCTGCGGCAGCCGAGCCATTCCTGTTCTCCGAGCTGTCAATATGAACATGGAAACGGTCGGCATAGCACTCCTCGGTCAGGGCGCAGATTTCCCGTTGTAGAGCAGCTCGAGGTGTGTGCCCCTTGCTGTGAATTCCCGGAATTCTGGTCGATATGTCCAGCTGCAAGTCCCAGTGAGGTGGGATGGACAGGAGTCCGGAGACAGGAGCGTTGGTGATGAGGCCAGCACATTCCAGCACGCTGCGTCCCATTCCAGTGTGGTGCAGCCAGAGGAGCCGATTAACCAGCGCCTTGCCTCCTCACGCCGTGTGCATGCGCTCAACATGGCGCAGAGCACAGGCCTTGACTCTGAGCAAGAGGTAAAATTGATTGACCTCGGCGTAGGTCACCTCGGCGTAGGTCAGGCCTACTGATGAGGAGCGAGGCATTCCAAAGAAGCGGCGTATGACACCGCGATGCTTCATCTCGAGAGTCCCCCATTTAGACGCTCGCAATGCGACTAAGAAGAACCTGTAGAGGGCCCTCGCTATGGCAACGGCATTATACATCCGCAGGGCGATCTTTGGCGAGCTGGCCTTGCCCCGGGGAGACGAGAGGAAGCCGCGTTGGCAACACGGCCAGAGCTCTTCGGTTGGTTGGCAACGGCTGGCTCTCACCTGAAGCGGTGGTCCAGCGTGATACCGACGTAGTGTACGGGACGCCGCCACAGTAGAATGCTTCCCCGGAGCGAGAGGCACCAAACAGCGTATCGCGCCGTCAATGATGGGCGGACGAGAAGCGCCGCAGTCTTAGCAGAGGATAGTTGGAGCCCAATGCTTGTGCTGAAGGCATCCACTGCCTCGAGTGAGCGCTTGATGCTCTGTCGCATTTGAATTCCGCACTAAGTGTGTGCACTCGTGGAGAGGGCGACGTCTTCTGCATAGATTACCACATGCACCACGTACTCCGAGACGCACAGGAGGTAATCCACGACGCGTCCGAGGGAGAGATTGAAGAGCAGGGGGCCCAAAATACTGCCCTGTGGCACTCAAGCAGTGGACGGGCGAGGCGCGCTCAGGTCGCCATCGATGCGGACGCAGAAAATTCTCCCCCGAGGAACTCCTGGACATGCCCAAGAAGGCTGCCGCACACACCCATTGCGCGTAGAGCGTCCGAAACGGTTGCACGAGGCAGGCAATCAAATGTACTATTGATGTCGAGGAGAACCAAGTATCCGGCATCACCACGAAGCTTTGCATCCGCTAGGATGGTCACCACGTTGGAAAAGGAATCCACGGTGGATCGGTGGCTGTGGAAACCGCTCTGCACGGCTGCCAGGAAGTTGAGGACAGCAGCAATCCATTGAAGTCGCTTGAGGCTCATTACCTCCATCACCATCGCTGCAGCTGACGGTGAGCGAGACCGGCCAGTAGGAAGTCGGCACTGACAAGGGCTTGTCCTTCTGAATTGCTACGACTATTGCCCCAACACGTCACCGAAACACGCGAGAACGCCAGATGCTGTTCTATATCGCTAGAGGAGGCCACGAATTCAGATTTCGTCAAGGTCACGCAAAGGGCCACACTGCGGCACATGCTTTGGGAGTGTGCCGGACAAGTTAAGTCAATGTCGCTGCTCTTTTCGTTACGCATGATAGACAGGAACGTACTCAAAGGCCAATTGCTGCTTCAACCACCGCGCGAGGGCAGGGGCCGGCATCCGCAGTGGCTGTGGTCACTGTTGCGGATCGTCTACGGAAGGATATAACTGGGTACATGAACCAGACATTGACGGAAATGTGATACGCGTGCGTTCACTCTGGACCTCTCCCAAGAAAGCCGAGTGGAAACGTATTCAACGCATCTCTCCTCCCATGTACTTGCGTTTCAAACAGACGTTTTACCCGAGTAAATGCTACACCGAGTTTCGCTTCAAACCGTTCTTCCAGACCCTGCGTCGACGCCTGTTTCAAATGGGTAAACGACGTGCCCACCACTGCTGATTCGCATGGCATCAGCGTTACCTTCTGGGAGATCGTCCATAGTTATTTAGGGGCGAGGCTCCTTACAGCGGCACCCGTTCATCCCTAGTATCCGTTGTAGTGTGTAACAAGTATAACATTTTGACCTCCAAGATGGTGCCGCTGAGAGTTTTCTTCTGTGCGTTGTTGAACAATAAAAGATAGTGCTCAATGTACATGCCAATGGCTGCTATGGGGTAATGAGAAACAGGAGCATTCCGCTTTTAGTTAGCGCGCACGCTGCGATCCCCATTAGCAGCCATTGGCATGTACATTGAGCACAAACTGACAAGAAAGGGTTGCTACATTACACTCGATGGGCGTAACCTCTGTATTTTTATAAAGGTTTAGCGAGCGTTGAGCCGCAGAGGCATGAATACAATGAACTAGTATATACCATGAACTCGAGGTGGTCAAAGGTGGGAAGTAGATACGAAGTGCAAGCCGTAAGAAAGTAAAAGCCACATTCTCCTGTCTCATTTCCCATTAGCAGCCATTGGCATGTAAATTGAGCACTATCTGACAGGAAAAGGTTGCTATATATGTTATACTCGCTGAGGCGTAACCTCCTTAGTTTTAGAAAGGTTTAGCGAGCGTTGTGCCGCAGTGCCATGAATACAGTGAACTAGTATATACCATGCACTCGAGGTGGTTAAAGGTGGGAAGTAGACCCGAAGTGCAAGCCGTAAGAAAATGTGCGTGTGCCACCTCTCGTTTAGTCCTTGGATTGTCCGCTGGACGGCGGTGCTGTCGAATGTCCGCTGGATATGAGGAATATATGACGAAAAGATGCGAGATGGTGGTACTTGGAGTGTTGAATAGATAGACGAACGGACACACAGACAGATGCATGGATAGACGCATGAACGGACGCAGGGGTGGATGCAGGGACGAACGCAAGGACGGACGCACGAACAGACTCACGCACGGACGGGCGGATGGACGCATGGACCGTCACACAGACGGACGCATGTATGGAAGGAAACAAGAACGAATGGGTGGACGAATGCTTTGCCCCACTCTCCATCATTCACTCCGTAGATAAGCTGCCATTTTTTGTTAGTCTGTAAAGTGATTTGTCGATCCAACATTTTTTTATCATTTGTTATTAAACGCGAAGCATTTCTTAGCGAACTTCGGCGACTTTGCGCGTATCTATCTATCTATCTATTTATCTATCTATCTATCTATCTCTATCTATCTATCTAGCCGCCTACGACCTTTAGCTTTCCTGACTGCTTCGATCATGGTATAAATACCATACTTGGTATGGCATAACACGACTGTATAAGGAACATATTTGACTAATCATAACATGAAAAATATGTCATGGTCATGAATGTCATGACTTATACTTCATGGTCCTGCAGCTCTTGCGGAGGGTTCGTTCACATGGCATGTTGCAGCACTGGTATGGTATGACATATCGAATGGCGAACACAAGCAACAGACCCAAACATGAAAATTATTACATGCATTTCATTTAACAACATCACTACATGCAAAGCTCATGACGCGCTCGCAGGCGTTTCGCTAGCGTCACATATACCAAATGTGGTATTAGGCGACGTCAATGAGTGACTAAGGTATTTGACTGGTGCAAACATGATAATCATCAGATACGTGTCATGAGAAAACATGACTACAGGCCATAGTCAAGGCGCCAATACATTTCGACGTGACGCGGTGCAAGTGCTCACCGGCGTTTGTTTTGTCGGGTCCCACCATATACCCGCAGCCATACACCGCGCTGCGTTGCTTTGACACATGCGCGTTTCAGCGCGTCCCGCGTCCCACCGTCATGAAAAGAGGGAGACGCAGTGTTGTCTGGGTAACGCATCGGCTCAAAATGCAGCATGTCGCATTTCGCGGCGGTTGCTGTCGGGCCGCGCTGACGGACGCTGATCGCGCCGGCCGAGCCTGGCGTCCGACTTTAAAGTGCTGGCGTTTTGCTAACGTAGCGTCGCTGTGCCCAGCGTGTGCGTGTTTCAATGCTACATTGCAGCACATTGGGCCCTTCATGATGCACTAGCGGTCATTTAGCTAGCTCCATATATACCAAGTTTGGTGTTACGTGATGTAGTTGGATGAAGAAATATATGGCTAGTGCAAACATGATAACCCTGACACGCGTGTCATGTGAGAACATGACAACATACCACGCTTATAGCGTGCTCGGGGCCGTTTCGCTCTCTCCACATAAACAAAATTTCTTATCACGTGACGTGAATAGATGACGAAGGTAAACGATACCTCCAAACATAATTATCGTGACACGGAAGGCATGTAAGGCATCATTTACCTCCGCCTCGTAACGTTGTGCTGATTTCAAAGTGACATATAAACCTTTCTCATTCATGCTTCGCATATCATCGATTCCCACTGTACGTGGGATCTGCCATTTCTCTTTTGGTAATGTGACACCGATTTCTTTTAATAAAGAAATTTTTTCACTAACTGAAGAAGCCAACTTGCTTTTGGAGAGTGTCAGTTGTCGTTTACGGACTGATTATCGAAGGACGGTGAAAATGCGCTCTGAAATAATGTACTCATCGTTTATAACAATGCGATTGCCTTCATTGAAATTGGCTGCGACGGCTGCGTTTTCGATAGAGGCGGAAATGTTTTATGCCCATGGGCTGAGATTTGGGTGCACGTTAAGGAACCCCGGGTGGTCAAAATTTCCGCAGCCCTCCACTACGCCGTCTCTCATAATCATAAGTGATTATGTGACGTTAAACCACACATAACAATCAATCATTTCATTAAAATCGCAAATTGTTTTTGTTGTAGCTCCAGCAAAAGGAGATGGGACGTTAATAATCATTTGTGTTAACCGGCGGCCTCTGAAATAATCTAAGTATGTTATATTTCGTATAGTATTTGGTGCCATCGTTAATCCAAGTCCAGTATATTCGACTGGTTTGAAATGAAAGCGCACTACTTAGACACCGACAAAAAGACAGGGATAAGTGCTTTCGAGTCACGAGTTGGTTGGCTTATGATTTGAGCTAGCTTAAATTTTAATGCTGAGTCATTGAAAGCAGTGGAGACATGGCAATTTGATGAGAGTAGCAACCAGTTTATGGAAGGAGAATTAAAATCGCCAAATAAACGAGGTCATTTGGACATGTCTTGACAGCATGAGTTATGCTGCTTCGCAAGTCGCTTAGAAATGATGGATTAGGATCTGGAGAATGATAGCAGCAACCAATCAATAGCTTCCGAAATGTAGTCATGCAAACAACCCATACAATGACTAGGTTCGTGAAGCACGCACTTTAATAAGAGGTTATAGTCTTTTTAATGCCGATAATTACGCCTCCATCTTTCCTATTGAAGCAATCGCAACGGTAACAATTATACGTATTTCGTAGAGGACTAATTTCATTATCTTAAATATCAGCATCAAGCCTGATCTAAGTGGTAAGGATTACGTTAGAACCTGTATTGTCAAGGAAAGAAGAAACAAGATCGAGCTTGCGCAGAAGGCTGCGGATATTAGTGAATTATATGGTGAGTAACAGTGAAATGCGAGGCTCAGGTAGCACCCTGCTTAAATACATGGGTGCGGGTACCATACCGATGCTTTAGCTATCTACCCAGTCGCACTACCGTGCATGCTGCGTGGTCGTACACGCATAGGTTACATCATCTATGAGTATTTTTCAACACATAGCTCTAAAAATTTCTTCTGGTTTTGGCGAATTCGATAAGCTTTCTTCCTTTCTCTCAGCAAGCAGGAGAGCAGATTTCGAAAACTCTAACCCTGCATTCTTGAAGTGGACAAGATGCGATTACCCTTATGTGACGGCCTTGCTCAATTGTTCTCGCAGCTGGACGGCCTTTGTTTATGCAATCCTTCAAGATACATTGAGCCACAGAGGCTATAGCAAAGGCTGAGGAAACCCTGCATACAGCAACCTCCTTTGTTGCTGGTTGAAACTGAATTGGACCACATGGTGGCAATCTTAAAACAAAGCTTCGTAATCCCTTTTTTTCACTATTTTGGAATGCACTGAGTGGTAGGGGAGTATAGGTTTTCTTGCACGCGGTTCATACTGCCAACCGGAGTGATCTCTGCGGAGTAACTCCTGTTAGCAAAATGATCTACGTCCCCTACCATGGAATCGCAAAATAACACTGTTTAAAATAGCACTCTGTGTGTGTGTGTGTGTGTGTGTGTGTGTGTGTGTGTGTGTGTGTGTGTGTGTGTGTGTGTGTGTGTGTGTGTGTGTGTGTGTGTGTGTGTGTGTGACAGAGAGAGAGAGAGAGAGCGCGCAAATTATATGTTCTTTTGTTTTCAGTGAGGTTTTACCATTCTTTAACATGAAATACCAACGTGCCCAGATGGCCGCCTTGGTAGACGGGCAAAAAAATGGTTAGTTTAGCGAAACTACATCTGCTCATCGAAAGACAAAGGAGAGACAGAAATGTGGGCTCTATCCAGTTTCATAGCAGCCGCTGTTCTATGGTTCACTTGCGTTTCAAGTTACAGCTCCGGCCACCGGTCGACTCGGCTCGCACAGTCTATGTAATATGAAGCCATCTTTTGAGCCCGGTCTCCCTCAACAGCACGCACGCTCGCCGATCCTCCATTCACTGTGTGTATGTTTTTTTCGTTGGAATCGATACACCTCTTTTTGCTGCGAAAAATATGCGCACAAATGTTCACGCATGCACAGTTCCCATTTTTACGCGTGGATTATTCCCGCCGACGATTTTAAAATTCGCCTTTACAAATGCAAGTACGAAGTCGACTGTCAGTCGAATGAACCTGTCATCCTTGAATATTGAATTTTCGAGCCATCGAGCTTGGTAGCACTTGAGAAATTTCATATATCGAAGCGGATCTGCCTCCTGATGGTGGTATAGTGCTGCATAAAGTGCGCCAAGATTACGAGGGGGTGAGTTTGCAAATATTTATGCAAAATGAGAGAGGTGTGTTGTATATATCAAAGAAACGGTGTAAACGTTGCAAAAGCGGACACTCGATCGCATTGAAACTGTTCAGGTAATTGATTCTGGAGGAAGTTTTTTCAGGTTTTGTTGTTGTTGTTGTTGCGAAATTTTAGATGAATAGTTCTGTATTTTTTGTGCTGGGGGCATCGAAGTTACGATAAGAATATGCTAACTCGACTCAATTTTTGAGTAAGCATGCTTTTACCTAATACAGTTTTTGCATTTTAAAGAAGGCGAATGTGTGTTAGAGCACCATAAAATTGAAAACTATTCATTCGATACACTAGTTTTTTGGCAGCTGTTTCATCAGCCGTCAGTAAACTACTCTTTATCTAGCTTTGTTGCCTCCATCAACGCTGTGAGTGCGCGTATGTGTACGTGCGTGTATGTGTGTTCTGTTCTACTCTGTCCACATTCAGTCGTACCACTGTTCAAACTGATCATGGTAAAACAATTTGCGCACCAACGCACTATGTCTCGTCTAAAATTTTTGTTATTTTAGCTATCTGCTTCACAGATATCCCCGCATTTATTAAGATTTCTTCATTGTGTTGTAAATATATTTTATGTCAAAAGTAGCTTTTAATTTTTGGAGACAGACCAATGTGATCTGTTTTTTTCTTTTCCTTGAGGTAAAAATTACTTGTATGAACATATTTCCTCTTGTGCTTAGTACCTCAAAAAAAGGACTCTCGGTGTGAATATCATTATCTTCACAAGCGTGTTTCTTTGGCTCTTGTGCCCGCAGGATGGGAAGAAGCTGTCGTGTCAAATCGCGGTTTCCAGCAACATGTTCAATTCAGCTACGTTAGGCTCTTTGCATGTTCCCCGGCAGCACACACAAATAAGCTTCAATCTTTCTGATACAACAGTAAGTAAGAGGGGGGGGGGGGGGTAATGTGACGAAACCATGATAAGATCATCAGGGATGCCATAGCTTAGGGCTTCGGAGTGGTCGACCACCTAGTGTTTTCTAACGTGCACCTTAAACTACAGGGGGCCTCAAGCATTGTTGCCTCCCTCGAAAATGCAGCCACGACATCCGGGATCCAATACCGCGGCCTTCAGGTCAACAGCCGAGCACCATAACTTCTAGGCCAAGATGGTGGGTAGCTTTATTCATTTATTTATTCAATTATAGAGTACTGCAGATGCTGTTTTGGACCAAGCAGAAGGGCAGTACAAGAATGCATATATAGATAAATAGCAATCAGAGAGTGTGGGAATCGAGAGCGCCCTCCTACCTGGCGCCTCATTCCCCAGCTGCCACACGCGCGCCACCAGCGTGGCCCGGGCGCGAGTTTACGAAGGCGAGCGGATAGAGCCCCCCACAATGCACCGCGGCTCAGGGCTCTTGGAGGCTATGCATTTCCACCGGCCTAACTGTGTCATCGCGCTGTCGATCCCCGCCCTTTCACATGTTGGCGCCGGAGGCTGCTGCTGCAGCTAAGACGCGGCCCTGCAGCTAGCGGCGGGTCGCTCTCGCGGAAGGAAGCCCTGCCAAGGCATATGGCCCTGCAATCGGATGCTCGCGAAGTAATCGTGTGCGGGAGGCTGCTGCTGCAGCTAAGATTCTGCAGCTAGCGGGGGCTCGCGCTCACGGAAGGAAGCCCTGCCAAGGCATATGGCCCTGCAATCGGATGCTCGCGAAGTAATCGTGTGTGGCTCGTCTGACCGAACGCGCTGCGCTGAGTAGACACTCGTGAAGAAAGCGTGTGCCCCCACCTCTCACTGCCGAAAAGCCGCGCCATTCAAGACGCAATGAAGCCGAGTCGCCGCTACGCTTGTTGGCCAAGTGCTCGGAAGGAAGCCCTGCGCCGAGTAGGATACTCGCGAAAGAAGCGTGTGCGCCCACCTCCCACTGAACGAACGCTCTACGCCGCCCTACGCGCTGCGCCGAGTAGATACTCATGAAGAAAGCGCGTGCCCCACCTTTCACTGCCGAGTCACAAAGCCGTGCCGTTCAGGATGCATTGAACCCGAGTCGACTGACTTCGCCTGATACACCTAGGCCTGCTGCGAAAAACGCCACACCGACCGGAGATTACTGAACTCCACTTGGTGAGTTTTTCTTGATTCTCAGCATGCTGTTATTGAAAGCGCGTTTCCGATACTGTCGTTTTAAATAAGGCTACGAGCTGTGCTCGGGCAGCAAGAACAGAATTGTGGTGGTGATACATGCGTGCGATCGTAAAATCTTCGAAAGCCTGCGCCCATACTTTGTCGTGCGTCACTACCACACTGTCGAAGCTAAACGAAAAGCATGCAGCCTCAAGACACTGTCTTTAGTTGAACTAATTTAAGACAAGAGAATTAAACTTATTGAAAAGCTCTTCGCACATGTTTTTTATGGCTTCACTGCAATACGGCCCCGTGTTCAGTTGAAGGCAAGTTAGACTTGCAGTTATCCTCGCCCGTTTGTGGTTGTCGCTTCTTTTTCGCCCTCTGTGTATAATGTGATCTGAAAATAATCTGCCACCCTTCTCTATGAAACTGTCAAGTGCACTGCATGTGGCTCTACTCTACATGATGTCTCCTTTGAGAGGCTTCTTCAATAAAAGAATGTATTAGGGTGAAGCTTACTAAAATCACAGCTGCCAACTGTTATAACCACTATACCCATGCAAAAATAAATATGCAATACATGAGATAATAATTTATTAACATGAAAACTGACCCATGAGAGAACACTGAAGGTATTTACAGGAGAATGGCACAACAAAAATAACACTTTATGCGTCAAGCATAGACTTACGTGAATGTATACATTGGTGAGTTCATGTATGAACAGTCATTGTAATAACTTTGAAAAGCAAAATGAACTCTGCTTGCAGTGCAAGCTGAAGGAAAAATGAGAAGGGAGACGGGAAAAGCGTATTCTTTCCTGTCCCTCTTCTCGTTTTTCCTTCAGCTTGCACCGCAAGCCGAGTTTTCAAGTATGAAACCAACTAGTCTGCAAAGAAGTATTGATTCAAAAAGCACAAAGTCTTTGTTAGAATTTTAGTGGAAGCGGCATGGCCAGCACGTATATGGAATGGACACTCTCGACACGATGCTGTCATGCCAATATGTGTAAATTACACAGATGAAGCATGGTGCATATACAGGCAATATCAATTTGACTTTCTGTTGACCAGAAAGCACTATACTGCACTTAGGCTCAGACATCTTGAGACTGGAGTAGGGCTCTGTTATTTTGAGCTAAAATTGAAAATGCAAGAGGCACATCGGTACTAAAAATGTGGGCTCGGTAGTTGGCCATCATATAATGGTGCAATGGATGATGTGGTGTTCACAGAAGAGAATACTATTGCTGACAGCGCAGGTAGTTTGCCGGGTTAACGCATAAGCGTGCATTGCAGGGAACTTGGTGGTGACAAGTGGTGTTCTGGTACCGTTTTATACATTGAGTGATGTGGGCCGACAGCACTGAGGACCAACCCACCGAATCTAATGGCGACCTACTGGTTACGGCATTGAAATCTCGGCCGTGGTGGCAGTCTCGATGCAGCAAATTGGAATGAAAGAAAAAGGGTGCGTGCACTATACAATGGGACAGCGTGTCATACCACAAAATAGCTTAATCGGCCGCTATCAAGCAAGGTATCAAATAATAATAAACAACAAACAACAAAATGGAGAGGGTGAATTGAAAGAAACCATGCTAAGTTGTCAATACACTGTAATGTTGCTAACTAGACTAGTCGGAACAAGAAAAGTACGGTTAAAGTCTAGAAACGCGCGCGACTACACTTTATGGAAGCTTATAGCAGTTTCTTGAGGTGCCTTCTGGGAGAACCTCATAGGGTACTTCATTGATTCGCTATAAAACCTTGCAAGGCCCGAAATAGAATCATAGCCCAAAACCTTCTCCGAAAATATGTATGTGCCCCAGCGGGTGTTTAATCAATGATATTGTTACTGGTAGATGACACAAAACAGGTAAATTTACAATATTTACGGTCACAGTAATGCGGGTAAAAAAAAACTAAGATAGCGAGAGCAGGCACCACCTAGTCCTTCCCTTTTTCGTCTTCTCTATGTGAGTGGCACATAACGTTACCCTCCGGCGGTGAAGGCACCGACTCGGTGCAGTCGGAGAAAGACGGTATAGTGGTGGCTATTATATATGTGCATTGCGGCAGCCCGGTGTATGACATGGCTTCAGACGTACAACGTAAACGATGTTGGTACGGGGTTGAGTCGAGGAGGACAAGGACAATTCAATTTTTATCTCACGTCGGTCACTTGGTGGTGTACAGGGTTCGGTTCGGAGGGCGGGGACAGTAGCTTTGTAAAAAGCCCTATACAGCGTGCAGGAGACCACAGCACAGGAATCCTGGAGGAAATTGGGTGTTTGTATGACTGCTCTCGTAACGAAATTGTTGGCCCGTTTGCGAGTCGGTTAGCCGAACGCACTCAAGTTGACGTGTATGGTCGGCATGGGCTATAGCTTATTGAGCGTATTCAGTGGGTGGGCATGTTGAGGGAGGTATCATTGGTGTCCATAGGCAACATTGAATTTCAGCCAAATAAAATAAAGGCGAACAGCCAGCTGCCTCGTGTTGCGACGTATATGTTGCACAAGACTAAGACATTTTGTATGTAAACCATGTACGGCTCCGTTGAGGTTCGGGCAAGGCACGAGAGTTCTTTATGTTGTCGTGCAACTGGCTTTCCGAAAAAGTTTTTTTTTATTTTTTGAAGCACATTGGATGAAGCACAAGCCAAAAAAACGAGCGAACCTCTTTGGAAGAACGTGTAATAGGGAAGTTAATGATGGCGCGTATTTTTGCTGGATAAGCTCGTTTACTTGCAGCGTCAACTAGATGGCCAAGCACGGTGATTTCCAGGCGCCAAAAGCAGCATTTTGAAGAGTTGAGTTGAAGATAAGCAATGTGAAAGACTTGCAATATAGCCGACAAGTTTTTCAGGTGACTGGTGAATGTAGGGGAGAAAACGACGATATTGTCCAGGCAGCAGAGTCATGTGGACCACTTGAAACCCCTCAGTAGAGAGTCCATCACACGCTCAAAATGTTGCTGGTGCATTACACAACCCAAAGGGCATGACTTAACTCCCAATCATTTTCATCGACAGCTTTTTGTCAATAGCCCAAACGAAGGTCGATGAAAGAAAAGTACCGTGCACCAGAAGGGAATCAATGGCGTCGTCTATTTGCAGCAACGGGTAGAAGTACTTTTTTTATTTTGTTGATGTGCCGGTGAAATGCCGGTAGTCGACGCAGATCTGCCAGGTGTTGTCTTTGTTTTTTACAAATACCACGGGCGATGCTCAAGGGCTCGAAAATGGCTCCATGATGTCCTTAGCGAGTATTTCGTCAACTTCCGTTTGAGTGACGCTGCGCTCGGTCGCCGAGAAATGCTAAGGGTATCGATGAATGGCTATTGCGTCCGCGTTGTCAATTCGATGCCTCACTAGATATGTTTGTCCAAGTTTGGGTGAAGCGAAATCAAAAGTCGCGGTATGACTCCAAAAAAAGGCGTAGGTCCTGGCTTTTAGAAGGGTCAGGGTCCGGGGCAATCATGTTTTCGAATGTGTCATCAGGCATCAGGCCAGCAGCAGGGCTGCCTGGAGGTGACTGTGGGGCATCAATGGCCAGAGTAACAGGGTTGTTTGCGTCTAAAGGTGATATTGTGCCCAGCGTGATACCTTCAGGAAGCAGTTGTGCGTAGCGTCCAAAGTTCAGGACAGGTCTGCAAAAGTTGTTCGCAGAAACAGCCACAAGAGAGTGAGGCAAAACTAATCTTCGCGTCAGCAGAACATCCAAGGAGCAACGTCCAGAACAGCAAAGAGAACTGAGGTGTTGTGGTCATCGAAGCTCCCATGCGCAAAGCACATTCAAAAGACGGTAGGTGTACGGCTATTGGCTAAGCGAACAACGGGGGATGAGGCAGGTGTAACGACTTTACGAGGACGACGAGAAAGGTGAGCACTCATGGATGATGATTGGGCCCTTGTGTGGATGAGCGCTGAAACAGGTATGCCCTCCACATCTACATTCATAAGCTTTTGTCGAGATGCCAGAATTAACAGAGGATTTCTGAGTCGATCAGTCAATGCAGCATGACCTTCCGGGAGCTGCACTGGTCTGTTTTCTCGAGGAGGGACGGCGAGGGGGAGCGACGGGACATAAGCAACCGAGAAAGTCGTTGGGTCTGGGGAGACGGCGACGGGTCCTAATGTGGGGTCGATGTTCGGGCATTTGTGTTCAGTGGATTGCCGTGCAAAGGGGAGGATGAAGTGTCGTCTGGACGGTATGGTGCATGAGGAGACGATGGCCGACGATAGCGCAATAGAGGGAAATGTGACCGGCGCCCATACAGTTGAAGCATATCGACCCGTCATCTCGCGTGCGCCACTGTTTCGAATCATGGTACCTGGAATAAGTCAGTTGTGGCTGGTAGTATGGAGCAGAGCTGACGTAGAACGACTTTGGGCACAAACAGGCTGGATGCCTGCAATCGCCAGTTCTTCGCGCACAGCGCCCTGGATTAATGACGCTGCCGGGCGGGCCTCCTCGTGAGAATGAGCCTGGGGAGCAGATGGAGTTGCTGCCTCGATCTTACGCCGCACGAGACGCAGGAAGTTTTTGGTACTGGGCGGGGCTGGATCTAGACGTCTTTGCATGACGACGTGGCAGCAGTGCTAGGGAGCTGAACAAATTGCTGCGTGACATGTCGGCTTTTTGCTTCTTTGAACCTTCAGCACTCCCTGATAATGTCGTAAATTGTGGAGCAGTCTTTCTACACGAGCAAGTGAAGGGCGTCGTGAGCGATGCCTTCATTAATGTGAGTGACTTTGTTGGCTTCGACCATTTGGCTGTCAACTTGCCGGCACAAGGCTAAGACATCTTGTATGTAAACCATGTGCAGCTCCTGTGAGGTTTGGGAACGGCACAAGTGTTCTTTCTCTTGGTGTGCAATGGGCTTTCCGAAAAGGTGTTTCATTTCTTTTGTTTAAATACGTCTTTTTTGTTACGTACGTTTACATCCTCCTCATGTGTGTCGAACCACTCACTGGCCCTATCCCTGAGGTAGTACCTGACGTTTGCAAGCATCAAAGTCGAATCCCAGCAATTGGTCTTGCTGCTGCACTCTTAGTTGGCCCGCCACTTGTCCACGTGACCGTTATCAGTCCCGCAGAAGGGGCCTGGGTTTCAGAGGTGGGTCACGACAACGTGACTGAGTGCATTCGGCATAGCGGGGGCTGGATCAGCAGAATTTCCTGCCAGCATGATGGACTGTCCAAGAATACACCCGCTGCGAAATTCCGTTGTGTGCTCCTAATGCGCCCAGCACCTCCACCAAAGATGATACGGAGAGATGACAGAAAACGAGTGTATTTACGATATTCACAGTAACAGTACTGCAGGTAAAAACAACCACAATGGCCAGGACAGGCACTACCTAGTCTTCTCAATCCTTCGTTTTTTAGGTAAGCGGCACATAACAATACTGTCAGTGTTGTGGTTTTGGGACATTAACCACCCCGCCCCTCAAAAAAACGCAATTGAAGACCTCATAACTCTTGACGGTAAGGCGAAACAAAAGTCACTCATGGTGGAATAGCACAATGTTACTGCACAACATTGATAAATATCTGATTGTGACTTGTAAGGGCCACACCTGGTGGATCCAAGGGACCAGTGGGATTAGTGGGCACATTCTTTACCATCAGCTTTGACAAGGCTGTATGCATGATACTGAGGTAGTAGTGCAGAGCCAAATGCATATGCCTATGGCTAAGGTGACCAATTGTGAGGTTGTGATATTACAGCTAATGCGAGGAGTCGTTCTCGCTTTGGTTCAATCAAAGATGAAGCATCAAGTGCAGCGGTGGCGATGAGCTGCTCCTTCGCTTAGGTTTAGGTGCACTTTAATGAATACCACATGGGCTAATTTGATCCGAAGTCACCCACTGTGGGCCCCGTCACGGTGATCTAGTGGCTAAAATACTTGGCGGCTGACCCTCAGGCCGTGGGATCGAATCCCGGCTGCGGTGACTACATTTCCGATGGAGGCGGAAATGGTGTAGGCCAGTGTGCCCAGATCTGGGAGCCCGTTAAAGAACCCCAGGTGGTCGAAATTTTCGGAGCCCTCCACTACGGCGTCTTTCAGAATCATATGGTGGTTTTGGGACCTTAATCCCCACTTATCATTAGTCGCCCGCTGCGCTGTGCTTCACAATCATATCATCGTTTCGCCACATATAAAACCCTAGAAATTATGTTTGAAACTAAGTTGGCTCTGTGCCTAGAACTGTCGTACACCAAGTTGGTGGAAGGCAGCTGCCATTCAGTGCAGCCTTGCGCCAGGCACATTTTTCTTTATGTTATGGCTCAAAGAATGGGGCCTCTTCTTTGCTCTCTTGGCAGCTGGCTCAATTGCTGGGCGCCCTGTAGTGACGCGCTTGGACCCACTTGTAAGCCCTGTCCTACGCCTAGCAGTGCTGGTCGGTTGCACCCTTAGGTGACGGGCCCGGCGACGTCTTGCTGCAGCGGTAGCCTTGAGTGCCAGCATCAGTTCTGTCCCATCGCTGCTGTTCTGAACACGAGAAGCTCCTCTCCAAGGCCCTTCACAATATCGAGGTAAGCTGGATTGTGTGCCTTCATAGAATGCACACGCCGCAACTGGACCTCCAGGAACTCGTATGCATGTTCTTGGCCCTGCACCAAAAGTGGTGAAAGAAATATACTTCACGTGTACAGCACACCAACAAGAACTGCATATTAATTTTGCTCCTCTCTAACTGCAGACAACTGCTCGGGAATAAAGTTCAAGCTGAGGAGTCAGTTTAAGTTAAGTATTTCCTGTCACCTGTTCTGACTAATGTGCTAGTGGAAGTGTTGCTAATACCAATAAATTGTAACCTGTAGTCCCAAACATGGAACAATACGACACCAGTAGCGCTGAAATCTTGAAATAGCCCTCAGAATGATGACATCCACCAATATGAAATTGTAAATTCGTTAGTGCGGTAGAGCACAATAATAAGCTTACAGGAATAAAAGAAGCCTTGACTACTGTTAAGTAGCATTTCTTATGTTTATTTGAAAAGTACTTCAGGGCCCTTTCAAGGGGCTTGACCTACCTGGGCAATTGGGCTGCATCAGGCACCGACGGTACAGGTGCGACGTGTGTGGCCTCTTGCGTGCTGGTGCCTCGCATTGGTTGGAATTCGTCTGGCTCCTCCTGCTGGGCACTGGTACCTTCCGTGGTTCTGGCACTACTGCTGGGCTCCTCCTCTTGGAAGGGTTCAAAAATATCCTGGGGGGACACCTCTCGCCCAGGGCCAGCTTTCACAGTTGGTAGCGGTCATCAGTACTCAGTGCCGGAGCATTTGGAAACAGTCGTCTATACTTTTTCTGCACCAAATCATGGTGCTTACAAAATGCATCTTGTTTACCAAAGAGACACGTGCATAATCCTATGTCGGCATAGACTTCATAACTGGAGCTGGGGTGGGTGGCACTAGGCACAATGTAGTGAGCCTGGCCTACCACTTGGATGGCCTCGGCTGCGTCTTTTGGCATTCTCGACAGCAGCCGCTTGTACAGCAGTTGATGGGCTGCAACACGGCTGTAGGCGTGTGGCGGAGGATACGGCTTTCAAAGTATTTCTCCCACACCAAAGCCACCGAGTCTACGAGTGCGACTGCGTTAAATGCTTCGACTGTGTTCAATATAATGTCTTTGAGCACGCGTATGGTTGCCTCCACAAGATTGTTGGTGTTATGGCCCCTTGTCAACACGTCCAAATGGTAGAGCTGCACCCACTCTTCTTGTCGGTGCAAGAATGTCAGAACTCTAAACACGAAGGCCTCGTGTTGTAGGGCCTTCAGTTCGGCAGTAGCAGCTTCAAGTTTTTCTGCTGTGTCTGCATACATGACCTGCCGATAGCAGGAAATTTTTCAATTAGGTGCTCGTATATGCATGGTTTCACTTTTTTTAAACTGCACCATATTGCAGATTCATTAACCTGCTTCACTCTCTGCATTGAAGTCACTTTGTGATCTGCACATGCTTGCCCCAGTTCAATGGGCCAGTAAACAACCCTAAGGACCAAAAATAAAAAATATGTGCACCTTTTCTCCGTGAACATGCTGCCTCAAGGATTTTGCAAATGCTTTATTAAGGAACTCACTGGGGTTAGAACATTGGTTTCAGCTGGTTTCAAATTTTCGCGCGGTCTCGCCACCCTTCTCTTTCAAAGGGAGGAAAAAGCGCAGCCTGCCATCGTGACTGGTTTAACCCAATCGATGAGCTGCGTGCTTCGTTAAGTCGCCGATCGGCGAATTTGTGTCACTGAGCATGAAAGGAGGGGAGGATTGGTCAGGTGTAGGAAAGGAGCGCGGGAATTGTTTTTCGAAATGGAGGCTGTGCACGGTGCGCAGCGCTGTAATCTGGAAATTGATTGCCGTGGTCTGCTCTACGAATTGCCAAGCGGTGGTTCATAAAAGTAGATGCTGATGACATTTTCTGTACGCTTGTGAGAATAGGGAATTTCAGGTTCGAAGTGAATTCGAAGTGAATAGTGATTTTGGTCGAATAATTTTTAATTGAATTGTAATAGTATATATATTGCATATTGTAAACAAAAAGGGCCATATTTGTTATGGCTAAACAAACTTGCCCAGATCCTTAAAAGTTGAAACGGGGTCTTTGCCAAGGCCTTTTTTTCATCAAAGGAAGTGGCAACAACTTTGAATTGCAGCATCCTACTTTTGGTACAGTGCAAGTAATAGCCAGTAAAATATGCTGCGTTTTGATTTTTTTTTTACTCAGAGCATATAAGTCTGTGTAACGAGCTTTTAAACTGAAAACAAAAAAAGCAGAGTCGATGTCAGGGTAAATCTTTATTAAAACCTTGAAGTGGGGCTTTGCTGCAGTGCGAATTTCTCTTGATTACGTGTTTTGACTGCTTAGCACCGGTTCACTGCAATGAAACTACTTTTACATGTGGTCTAATATGCTTGGGTAAGTGCTTTCATGGTTTATCATCCCTCCACTGCCATGAAACCCCCTTCACACATGTTACATGTGGACTAATATGGACCTATTTGTTCGTTTCAAATAATTCAAAATTTTCAACAATTTAACTTCGATTCAAAGCAAATTTGATTACTGCATTATTCGTTTGAATATTCGAAGCATTTTAATATTTGTACAAGCCTAATTTTATGGTATTTGAAATCATTTCAACCCACCAGACGTTTACTGGTGTACTTTTTAAATGTGATCAAAATGGACACAAATGCTGTCAGCGTTGTCATCTGCAGATTAGGGCATCTTGTGCGCCATGCACTCCAAATTATATCACGAGGAAGTGAAGGTAATTCATGAACTAGCCTTGCATGACAGCTGTGCTTTTTATACACCTATGCTGCAATGCCAGCGCCATCATGTTGGAAACACGAAACAAATGCCAGTATAGCAGACCATTGTTAATTTGTTCAATAGGTGCAGATGCAACAAATGCACCTCGTATCTTAGAGCTAGAGATACAACTAGATTGCGAAAAAATTTGCCAGCTGGAAGGCAGACATGAATCGTTTCCTCTGGTCTCTGTCGACAGAGTTGTGAGATGTCGTCAGCCAGCGCCACTCATATTTCACATTTATACTCACATCTATTCACAGGTGCTTCAAAGCAGTGTTGTTCATACACCGTTTCAATACTTATTAATTAGATGTGTGAATTATACAAGGGGGCGCCTTGACAGTCCCGAACTAAGTCTTTCAGGGCGTTTTTTGACGAATATATCTTATCATCTCCTCCAAGAAAAATTACTTTACTGGTTTGGAAGCACTCGGAACTCGTTTTCGAAGATGCTGTGTGAAGCGGCACCAAGAAAAGCACCGATTACGTCAGATATTGGTGTTAAAGAGCATTAACATCACAATCAAAGAAGCTAATTCTAGGCTGATGAACTCTCGAGTTGACTCAGTAGTACTCGCTCAGCTTTTTCAGAGCCTGCTAGGTGAAATGACACATCATGTTGCATTCTATACGCACCAAGCAAAGTTTTATGGTAGCGCACGTACTTCGGGGCTGAAGTTGCCATTTACAAGATACTGCAATGTGTGCATGTCATTGCAGTAGTGCAAGACCGGTTGCAGCAGGCAAAGTTTCAGAACAGATGGTGGTTATACATGAATAGTGTGAGCTCAACCAAGAGCTAGGTGGCTTTTGTCAATTGCCTCTTTATTATCATTAGCTCAAGCAAATAATCTCTGTTGAGTATTCATTTATTCGGTTAAGATGGCTTGTTGGGCAAGTTGGTATATACAGTCAAACCTCAATATATCGAACACGAACATATCGAATTATTACCTATATTGAACGGTTCCTATATCACGCAAGAAATCGCATGCATTATTGATTTTTCATTTCGAACAAAGTTCTACATATAATGGATATATCGAACTCAGACACCCCAAACTGCCCGCGCTCCATTGACAGGCGGCGAGCTTTTCCGCAACTCTCGAAAGTAGCGGTATAGCGGCGGGCGTTTACGAATGCTGCACACATTGATGGCGCTGAGAGCGCCACCTTTAAGTTAGCGGCGTACGCGCGCTGCAGCCTTGCAGCTTGCAGTAGTTGCAGTCTCTATGGTGTGAACGGCACACTGCGTACTTGTTGGGAGGATTCGTTTGCAGGATTTCAAGCTAGATGGTTGTGCCCTCGCGATCTCCGACGCCAGCGTAGCTCCCGCCGACTGGTTCGCCCTCCGCAGTCTGCTGACGCCGTGCAGCTCTCGCATAGAGGCGCCCCGCCCTTGGACTGCTTCGACCGGATACCCACTTTTCTATCCCCTTCTTTTTTCCGTGGCTTGCCTGTCTATTTCTTCATCTGTTTCCTTCTATTCTTTTTATCCCTCCTTCCCCCCACCCCTATAAGGCACTGCGCCGTGTCGCCTGAAGGCAGGCAGAAATTAGGTGCCTGTTTCCTCTTCCTTACAATCACTACCACCATCACTTGTTGCAAGCTCCTCCCGCGTAGCATCGGCAGGCATCGGTCGTTGTGCTCGCAGTGTTCTTGCGTTCGGAGTTGGGCCTGTAGCGCACCACAGTGCGCGACAGGCCTAACTCCAAATGGCGGAGCTCACGGATGTGGAGATTGTCGCCGAAGCTACTGCTGAGCAGCTAAATGAAGACTCTGCCGAGGTGGATCCCGCAAGCACTGATGGTGCCCCGCTCCCGACATCAACTGAGGTCGTAGCTGCCTTGGCCCTTGTGCGCCGCCACTGCGGCGCGATTGAAGGCACCCGCCTATCGTTTATGGATCGCCTGGACTATATTGAGGCAGTCCTCAAACACGCCATAGCAAACAAAAAGCAGGCTACTCTTTTCAATATTTTAAACCAACACAATAAATACTATGTTTGAATCTTCAAGTGAGCATTTACTGCACCACGCTTGGACGGTTCGTTGGTTGTTTTCAGCAAGCTGTTGACGCATTTTTTGTGATTTCATTATATCGAATTCTAGATATATCGAACTATTTCGCCATCGCCGCGCCCTTCGATATATAGAGGTTCAACTCTAGTCTTGGTGGGAACCCCAGCAGCATCAACAGAAAGCAGAAGCAATTAAGGCAAAAAAAGACAGGGAGAGGAAGGATGCTAGGCTGCCAAGTGACGTGTCTACTATAATGTTGGTATTCCCACCTAGATGTTATTGGCCTGGAGAGATTTTAGGACTATGCAGCTCTTACCTGTGTTATTCAATGAGCACTCAAATTAGCAGCAGTAACTTAGAGACCCTGCTACATTTTTCAAGTAGTCATCTAATGGCTATTTAAAGGAGTTCATTGTCGCGCGAATCGACTGCCACAACAATTTTCATTGTCACGTATGCCCAGCGTTAATGGGGTTGGTCGCGTTTTTAAGTGCTTTCTGTACTACCGAGCGGGCTGAAAGCTACACAAGCATGTATAAAAAAAGGCAAGATCAGGCACACCTGTTCGCCAACACGCATCGCTTTTTTTTCTGGGAATGCTAAGCTATAGATGCTTGCAGCGCAAGCGAGCGAACAGTCGCCGTATAATGTGACGATCGCGGTAACATTGCCCATCACGGGGTGTCAAATCAGCCAGTGGCCGTCCACTTTGAGTTTATGGCACGGTTAGGTTGATGGCATCATTGGGGGGAGAGAAGAGCGAACGAATTAAAGGTGTTTAAGAATTGTAAATTCTGTTTCACGTGCTGCGCTATGTTTGGCTCACATGCCCTGAGGAGCCTAGACTACCGATTGGCAGCACAATTGAATATGATGCGCAAGTAGGCGCGTAGAAAACATGGGACAGAGCGCGTTTTTTTCGCCATGGTGAAAAATGGTTGAGCACTCTTTGTGTTCCGATCCCCTACTACTTTTTTTTTCGCCGAAAGACCGCGAAAACGACGTCTTGGCGCACGCTCAGCGTTAAGTGTGCCTCTACTGTCGAAATGTTTCAGTACGTAGCAGTTTTCACAACTCAGCGCAATTGCCGCACCAACCTCATCACCGCAAATGGAGCTGCCGCCATGACATCAATAAAATCACCTTGTATCGCGGCGCGGAATTTCGAAACTATGATTTCAGCTGTAAGCCCTGTGTAAATGACCGCTCAAATGGCTGTAGTGCAGTAAATAGCAACGACCGGACAACCCACCTTTCCCCAACTCCTTGGACGCGCCAGACAAACCAAGAAGTGTTGGTCCGTACGCTGTACGCTTCCATTCATTCATTGACGGCGTCTTCGTCGGCCAAGTTCTCTCGGAACAAGGATAGACTGCTGGTCATCTCTTACGACCTCAAGTGGCTGACGCATCTCCTCCATTGTACCTCGATATTGTGTAACAACGCGATCGGTACTAGTAGAAACTTGACGGTCACAACCACAGTGGTAGGACGAACTTCGTGGAGCAATCGCCTTCGTGTACTGGGTCAGTGGTCTGACGTCACCGCCGATCCAGCATGTACACTGTGGCCAGTGATGTTTCATTCTACGCCGAAGAATTCCCATTCATAGACATGAAAATTCCCTATTTCTGGGATTTCTCCCTGTTAACTTTGACGAAAGTTCCAGCATATTTCCCTGCATAAAGGTACTAATTTCCGCCCTCGTCTACGCAAACACTTCAATTACACGTGTATGACGTACTGGCCACTTTTGAAATCATGACTAGCCCATCTGCTGCCACACAACAAAGCGATGGCATATTCATTCATATAGTGATAGTACACTGCACATTGCGGGCTTCAAAACTAACACCAGTAATGAACTAGAAATCGCTCCGCGTATATCAAATCTCAAGGGTTCTGCTAGCGTGGTGCATGCACCAGAACCGATTACAGCAGATGAAGGCGCACTGTGACCACTAATATAAGAATTTCGTCATATAAGAATTTAACCATTCCTGAAGTACCCTGCAATATCGCGAAAATTCTTTTTGGCTCAAAATGACAGGCTGAAATTCCCCGATAAAGCAAAAATTTCCTGCACGGAACATCACTGAGTGGCTGCGCCTGTGAGACTACGTCACCGTGTGTAACCGCTTTGAAAGGTGGTTTCGCTGCCGCATAGGTTCTCTGTGCGGTGAAACCAACCACTTTGGGGATATTCGCAATGCCGTGAAGCGACCTTTCAAGACTGAGTTAGGTTATAGTGCCTGCAACCCTGTTGATTTTAAACAGTGAAATTCATTGGACATTTGTATTTATAGTGGGATCATATAATATCAACCATCTATATTAAAACACTTGTGGGCTCTTATCACAATAAGAACAAAAATTTATTAAGAAAACTGAGTTCATGTGTGCTACCAAAAAAAAATCAAGCAATGCTTTATACCACACGGCACGAGCATCGAGGTAGCACCTCGCTTCCAATTTTCTTTGTCTATTTGAATAAAACCATCATATGCATCAATTATAAACTTTGTTGTACAGTTCTTGAGCCATTATTCTCAAAATGTATATTCTGAATTTTCTTTTTTTGAAATTTTGGGTATACAGTGTTTTTATTTCGTAACTTGATAAGAGATGCTAGGACTAGTTGGTAATAGAGAATCAACATATTTGTACAGCGCAAGACTACGAGTAGTTACGACGTAACTACAGAAGAAAAGACAAGGACAGAAAGAGCGCTGACAACTGAAATTTTATTAACGAAAATGCTGGAAATATATACTCATGACGGACCACCACCGCGCAATGTATTGCACCACAGCAAGAATATCATCATCTCATTAAATGGTTACAACGCCACAGCTCAGCACAGGTTCACAATCAATTGTGTCAAAGCCAGAAACTCGCTTTCTTTTTTAGTCAGAGCAAGCAAAGGCATGCTGATGCATCGATCACCCAGCATTTGCATTTCATTGGCCTCCATAATCTCTAGTGTTAGCTGCTGACGGTGTTTAATTACAACAGTGCACTTTTCGAAGTGTTGGAGGGCCTATTAAGCTTAAAAGCTTGTTATATGGGCCAAGTAGGAAACCTTTAAACAGAAATATTTCTCTGTGTACAATTTGCAATGTAGTCAAATTTAAATCATACATTTGATAGAAACTTGCTTCCACTTTGCTTCAACCCAAAAAAGCGTAAGTCAGAAAAACTTGTGGAGCTTGCTCATACTCAGACTCAATAAACATTTTTGGGAGCCATACTCACTATCACGAAAATTTGTTCAATCGGACTCGCTCGGACTCACTGTCGTTTTGGACCACCATGCCAGTGCTTTTTAACACCGAAATTTCACGTCATCGATGCTCTTCTTGGCACCTTTTCATATGGTGCCTTCGAATACGAGTTACGAGTGCTCGTAAACCAATAAGGTCATTTTTATTGAAAGAGATGACAGCGCAATATATATTTGTCACCAACTATCTTTAGTTGTCAATGGTAAGGGAAAGGTCAAAGCCTTCCACCGCGTAATTCATGCCACTGATCAATAAATCTTCAAATGGTATATAAAAGACACGGCTTTGAAATATGTGAGCATTAACGCGAGCATGAACGCTGATCTAGGTAAAGCAGATAGTAATGCTGAAGACGAGTAGTTATGACCATAGCTGGGCAAACAAAAATTGAACTCAGATTCCCTCAGGAAATGTATCTTGCACTTTGGACTCTCTCGGACTCAGAAACACCAAAATTTTCCAGAGACGGACTCATTTGGACGCACACTCACAGAAATGTTAAACTGGACTATCTCATTCTGAGACTAGCGCCTCGATCCGAGTTAGAGTGAGTAGACTCTGAAGTGAGTTCGCTGATATCTAGAAGAAAGGGACATTCCTGGTATAGGAGCAGAAAAGGACACTGTTAATAGGCGAGGAAATTAACAAGCGCATGTGATATTCGTACAAACCTAGTTCTTATTCATAAAATTCTTAAGGTTATTGTATCATAATAAAAGTGCTTGATTTTAAATGATTCAACCAAATTACTACTTTTTCAACCTCGCATATCTATTTGCCCATCACTAAACCTTGCAGTTCTTGCTTCTTCTGGCTGTTTTGGACAGGTGCGTGGAAGAAGTTGTGGCCGAAAATCACATGCATGTTTTCTGACAGGGTGAACTGTTGGAGGCCTATATTTTTCAATCAAATGTTGAATGATAGAACTGAAGATTACCCAGCATATACAAGCTATCTTGTCAGGTTTCATGCATATTCGGAATTCACTGTGAGGACGGCTCGACATTTGTAATCAATTTCCAGCATTTCTAGTGCAATGAAGCTGTAATGTTCTGGTACACTTTTTTTAAAGGGCCTGTCTACTGCACAGAACCTTTTTCTCATTGTGGTGCAAATGAGAGGATTGTTAATCTCATCAGCACCAATGAGCATGTTTTTGTATCATATAAAAGGAGTAATTTTGATGTTGAAAATCTACAAAGCAACTGCTGGCATCACCCAGCAGCTATATGGTTCTATTTGTTTACACGGAAACGCTCGCAAGTAGGCTGATTTTGCTTAAAAACATGTTTAACTTGAAATTGCATTTTATTTCCTTGAGGCAACTTAAGATTGCAGAAGAGAATATTTTTGCTTGTTTTATCACGCGTTCAAAGAGGCACCGTGGTACTGCCGGCGAGACGGTCGCATGCTTGCCTAAGGCGGAGAAAAGCGAGTGCTGCGTCTGGTGCCGCTCTCTCAAAAAAAAAAAGTCTTCGGCAAGTATTAGCACAACTGACTTCAGTAAATTTTCAAACCTTGCCCGTGGGTCCAATGTCATCTAGTAATGTTGCGCGAGCCTTTGTGCCTAAAGTGCACAACAGTACTTATCGAAGTTCTACATTGGAGAAAATTTTGCCATCACGTTTCGCTTAATCGTGTTGCCCCTGCTGGCTCTCATCCCATATGCAACGCAGAACACTTAAACACAACTGCAAGACAGCGGGACATTCTGCTGTTTTGTGAAGGACATTTCATGTTTGTTTTAGTTGCATGCACACTTGGCAGGAGTAAAACCAATACAGTTCGTTTCACAATGCTGGCGTACCAGTGTTGCTGGAACAAACTCTTCCCCTCAACTGTGGTGGTTTTTGAGGCTAACTAAACAAAGCTGGAGAAACTTCGGTAATACATCATCTGACAATTTCCATGCTTTATACGACCAGTACGGTGTATGTAGTATTATTGGTGAAGGTCTTGCAAAAATTGCGCACGGTTTCAGTTTTAGACTTTCACACCATTGTGATCACGTCCACCCGCCATCTTTCCGGGCGTTCATCACTCCGATGGAAGAAGACTGAACGCAGAATAAAAAAATTTTTCTCGGGATTTCTACACACTTGCCAGAGAAGCCGTTGGAATGTTGGACACATCAGACGTATGCTTTTTATTGCGATACAAAACAGCAAAGCAGTGAAAGACTACCATAGTCACTTGAAAGTGAAAAACTTACTTGGGGTGCTGCCTTGCATTCTGGCCTTCAGAGCTTGCATTTCAATGACTGCATTACTTATGAGCCCAGACTCGGAGAGGACACTGCACTTGTTCGCGCTTGTTTTGTCATGAACCTTCACCAACACGCCCAACTGGCAGTCATCCTACATACTTATGAGCACTAAATAAAGCTAGAATAAGTTTATCGTCATTTTACCCTACCCACCAGAAGCTTCAGATAGTCTCGTCTAGCCTCTCGATGCCCGTGGGGTGTGTGAAAAATGATGCAAACAGACAGTTTTTATTTCCCTTGTGTATTTATTTGCTTACTTGTAAATAATAATATCACCAATGTTCATTTTACTGAGTTTGGTACAATAAGGACACAATAGTAACACACCATTAATACAAAATAATTGAACTGTCTTCTTTTTCTTGCAAACGGTGCTTTAATTCCTTATTGAGCCACCTTTGCTGCTTCTCAGCGCACAAACTCCGCCATCCATTGCCACGCACCCCCACAAGGCAGTCCTACATTCCCATCAAGCATAGAAAAATGTGAGCCATGTTAACTCAATACTGTGTGCCCACAGTTCACATGCATCTCCATGTGCAGTACCCTATAGGTGTGCTGCTTGCGGAAAATATATCTGGTAAGCTTAGTGATCAAAATCTGTCATCGACAATGCACTTCTCATAGTGTTGTATGCATTATGTCTTGGGGTGCTCTTTATTGTGCTGCTTGTGTGTTTCTCCGTGTGTTCAATTTTCTGCCTTCTTTTTGACTTGTACTATAGTTCTGATACATCAAGAATCGCTGACGGTTTCCATTTCCTCATATTTTCTTGCAAAGTTCTGAGAAAATAGAATAAAAATTGACTTGAAAGCAGGTCGCAGAACTCGATACTTAAAAACACTTTGGTATCTTTCCTACTTGCAGGCTGGCCACCAAAAAAATTTGTGAACCTCGGTGCTAAGGGATTGAATGCCACTGGGCTGTAGTGCCACCAACAGCGAGGAGATTGCGTCATGATGGAAAAAGAGGATGCGCGTGATCACGTGCGATACAGCAGCAATAGTGGCGCGAGGGGGACAGAAAATAAAGAAAATATTGGTTGTGTGGAAACCTGTCAAGTCTTTCTCACACGTGCTTTACAAGGTATACTAACGTTCTCCTCATTGTGGACATGTACTGTGATAGGGACAGCAGCTGCCTTTGTGTAGTATTTCTAAATGCTTTGTTGTTGTTACTAACACAAAGCTGTCACATAATTTAACCTTTTACTAGACTAAAACTATAAATGAACTGTAATAATTACAAGAGCAAGCCTGAAAATGTCGATACTTCCTGTTCCTGCCTGAAAAAATCTTAGTTTTTTTAAGTATGAAATTGGTTTTTGTTTATTCCCAAACAAGCGAACTCCCCTTCTTAAAGGAAAGCCAACCCTTGAAATCCGACTAAGTTGGCATAAAAAGGACTGAATCATCGGCTTTAGGTGCTTGCAGGGAATGCTGCGTGAATGTCAACTGTTTGACACGCTATGTACACAATTGTGTACACCACTTGACTTTTCTATTTCTATTTGTAAGGGCTAAGAAACATCAAAATATATTGACTTTCTAATCTCTTTATTTACCTTCGTTTTGCAGCATACAGTTGCATATTTATTTTTATTTTATTTACTCTCAAAATCCTTACGGCATCAATAGAATGAACTGGTTACAAAGTACACAAGGAAAATGCAGCATGAAAAGTTATTAAACAAAGAATAAACTCATTATTATACAATGTTAGCTGTGTAAGGACAACAAACACAATACATAATTCAGCCTGTAAATACAAAATATTAGTTAGTCTATTTTGGATAATTACAGGATATTGAGTAAAGTTTATTGGAAAACAATTACTAATAGTGACATGTCTTCAGGTAGTTGGTTTCAATGTACCAATGTACAAGATGAAAACACTGGCAGTTGCATAATGCGATGCCAACCTTACGACGAGGTCACTGCAATGGGATATGTACTGAGGATTCAGGATTAGTTGGTCATGCAGGGTGGTATGACAGAATAATTCGTGAAATGAAGCCAAATGTGATATTTTCCAAGGGGGCGCAAAAGCAGCAAGGCTTCGGCTGGATTTCATTGAAGTTATACCAGCAATGCAATTTCAGTGAGAAGGTTTCAAGCGGATGGAGTTATTCTGTACAAACAAGTGAATCAAGTAGTCGTGGCAAGGGTCTCGCACAGAAGAGGCATATTCAAGTTTGGGATGTAATAATGTTTCATATAGGAGTAGTTTTAGTGTATATCGTGGTTTTGAGAAGTTGCAATGTATGTAGCCTAACTTGTAATCGGCATTATTAGTAACATATTCAGTGTAAGGTGCCTCAGGTAAGTTCAATGAGATAAGAACACCTAATTATTTATATGAGCTGACCCAATTGTGTAGGACATTTGCCTAGTATGTTAGCAAGATGTCTGCATATCTTCTTATGCACATTTTCTTATATTTACGCATGTTTAAATCTATTTGCCATGTGCTGCACCAAGCTGCTACAGTGTTGAGGTCAGATTGAAAAAATGAACTGCCATTACCACTAGTTATTTTATTGAAAATTACGCAGTAATCTAAAAAAGATTAATGTTTGAAGAAGTTGAAGATTACAGGCTCAAGGTCGGCGTCGGGTATCTTTTTTGGCACTAGAGCTGGGTTCATGGCTTGATGGGGGCGCCTAGAACATGAAATAAACCACCTCCACCAGGTGTCGCATAGTTATGATATGGACTAAGGCAGCAGGCGGCGTTTCCAAGATTAAATTTTTTGTTTGGCCATACTTGTGGCCGAGAAACAAAGTCAAAGACTACATCAAAGCACAAGTTCGTTTTTTTTTAACGCACCTCGTGTTATGCTGCTATTTTTGTTGCAATAGAATATCGAGTGCCTTGAAATGTCAGTTTCACACAAGTACATACAGTTCTTCATAGGTGGTATCTGAAAGGGCTAAGAGAGCAGTTCACTTTTATAACTTTTTTTTCTTCTCTCAATAAACCCTTGCACCACTTGGGCCGTAGCCAAATCAATCGCAAAGTTTGAGATTAGCTAGTTTGTATGACGAGACCTCAATGTCGAGGTGTTTCATGCATTTGGCACTGTAGTCACTGCCTGCATTGCTTCATTTATGGTGCTGGCAACAGTGCTGTCACCAGGGATATTTTAGGGGGAGAGAAAAACACATGCTCAGTACAATACTTGCAACGACCCTGAATGGCAGCGAAAACCTTGTGCAAAGACTCATGCCAGTCATGAGGCATATGAACATCGATACTTGTATAATGCCTTGCTGAATCGAAACTTCGTATAGAGATTAAATAAGAGGTGTCAGCATAACATTTTACAGCTCTGCATTTGGATATCCTCGCACTTGTCGAAATTTATATTTTGGGGCTTCTGGATTTATAGATGTCATCATCTCTTTGAGAAACATAAACTATTATGCCAGCCGTAGTCAAGCTTCTAATCTTCATAACTGCAAAAATATTAGAAATGTATGCAAAGGAACAAGCTATCTTTTATCTTCAATGCCAAAAGACATAATAAACTGGGTGTATTATGCTGTGTCTATAGGTGCAATTATGAATATATTCATAGCATTACAAAGACTTAGCATCGGTATGTACAGCTGACTGAAATGCGTGGCTTCCACATTTGACCAGCAGCTCCTGTTGGCAAGTATTTTTACATTTTCAAGGCCACTTGTGGCAGCCTCAGTTGGTCTAATTTTGTTCAGAATGCTTCTTCAAAATTAAGAAATATATTGCTTTTTCTTTTTAAAACAGCCTATAAATCTTAGAGGCGCTTTACTATTTTCTCTGATTTTAACATTACATTGCAGTGAAACGCCAAGTTCATAGGCTGAAGAGGTGTATATGCATTTTAGACAACTCGTGCAAGAGCTTTCAGAGCTTCGCAGAAAATAGACATTGCTGGCACTAACCGATATATTTGCCACCATGCCTGTGAAGGCTTTGCAAAACAATTTCCAGAATATATTTGCCTTTGCAGCATTTTCTACCTGGCATATGCTGTGTTACAAGAGGCAGTTGAACGATTTGCTGCATTGAATTTAATATCTGTTTCTAAAGTGCGTACTATTGAATTGTAAAGTCTTATTACATCTTATAATCCTTGCACAAATCAGGCAGTCATATGCACGGATGTTTATTTGAACAGGCACATGCGTAAGGACTGGCTCTCACCTATACAAGGTTGGATGATTAGGGGTCTAACCAAGCAATGATCTTGTGATACTTCGAATGGCATTTCACCCCAACAAAGCATTGTTTTTAAATGATGCAAAAATAAAACAAGGTGTAATTGCAAGATCCTGGGTGACTTTTATGGTCTCATAGTTTCCTAAAAGTAACTCTGGCACTGCAGTCGTTCAGTTGCCATGGGAATGATGGGTACTTCACAGATTTGCTTAGTTTTCGTGTTTGCAGGCTTCCCATTCACTTGTGGCTGTGTTTATAGCTATGCATTGATTTTAAACCTTTGCTAAACTTTGTCTTGTGGCACAGTGAATTCAGGCCACACGGTGCTAAAAGAACGAACAGTACACGCATTCGTGTACTACCCATTCCTGCCATGCTAGCTGAAGTGCTGTGCATTGCAGCTGCCACAGACATTAGCATCAAAGTTCCCTATGTTTCATTCAGAGCATGGTCTATGCTTTAGAACATCCTCCAGTGTATCTCTATGCATGGTCTGCACTCCTGCTTTTATTTCAATTTCATTTGACGACTATGTGGCACTTGTGGCCAGGTATGTTTTTTTACTTGCCATCAAGTTTGCATGACTGCTTGTTGGACAAGGGCGGGTTGTAGAAAAAAAAAGAGAAAAACATCATGTCGAGGTGCTCGGTCGCATATTATATTGTTGCGCGTGCCCTCACAGCTTCACCGCATTACACATGCATGCTGCACAGAAGCGCCAAAAAAAGAAAAGAAAACACGGGCGCTTTTTTTTTCTGCAGGACGCACCAGAGAAATTTTGTTTTTGTTCGAACCTTACTTGCGCTGATAGGCAATATTTAAGCAGCGGCGTTCTTTTGCCTTAACGTTGGCGAATAATCTTGTCCGTGCAATATACCAAGGAGGCGTTGAATATATGAACGGGCGAGGCCGGAAGCTTTACTTTTTTAAGCCGCACAATGGCGTTTGGAAGGTCTTCGTGTTGCGTGGCACGTTCCTATTCATAATGCGTACTTTAGAAGTCAGTGCTGAGCATCAGCTAAAGCTAATTAACGCTGAAGTGACGACCGGTACGTAGCGGAGTGTGATTTTTCTGAAACCCCATTTCTGACCAGCGACGAGGCAAGGCTTCCACACGTTCGTGATCGCGTCGTTTTGTGTTGATTGCATACGTCTCAGTAAACATCCAAACTTGCACCGTTGATAACAGGCCGGCAAAACTTTGGGCAGAGTGAGGAGCGCAGCGCAGCGGCGATAAAAGGCGCGCGCACTGCTTGAAACATGAACGATTGCGAGATGTCAATCGAAGAGGGTTTTCCTTTTCTTGATCACATCGTTCCAGTGCACACTTGCGTCATGAACGAGTCGGCTTTCGGTTGTGAGAGGCGACAGGTGGGCGCACACGATTTCTTCGCGAGTATCCAACTCAACTCGTCATAGGTCCAAAAGCCTTGGCAGGGCTTTCCTTTGCGAGCAAGGCCCCCGCTGGTGCAGCAGCCCTCTCGGCAACGCTATGCGAAAGTGCGGGGAGCGACAGCGCGATGACACAGTTAGGCCGGCGGAAATGCACAGCCTCCAAGAGCGCTGGGCCGCGGTGCATTGTGGGGGGCTTTATCCGCTTGCCTTTGTAAGCTCGCGGCCCGGGCGCGCATAAGCACCGGCATCGGCCAAGATGGTTGCCAGGGTGCCTCTTGGTCTGGGCCAGTCAACCGTCGGCTTCTTCCCGCGCTGGCATGTCCGGGCAGGCTACGCTGGTACGCTGCGCGGGCATACGTCACAACGCAGCGCCATTTCCCATTGGGCACGCGTGACATCCTCCTCTCCTACGAGCTGTGTTGCGCCCGACGATTCGCTAGTCGCGGCAAATGCTCTCAGGCCTTCACGACGGGTTGACGCGCTGCTAAGCAGGCGGCTTCTCGTTCGAGCGTTCGACTTCGGCCCTTGTGCGGGCGTCGCAGCGCCCTAGGCAAGCGTACATGCTCGGTCTTGCGGAGTTCCCTATACGGCCTGCAAGCCCGTGAGTGTTGCACTGTGCTGCATCTTGGGTTAATAAACACGTTGTTGTTGTTATCCTGCCTCGTGCGTGGTTTCTGCGCCGTGCCGGAGAAAACGGCGAACCCGGCCCCAACATCTTCGCACGCAGCGGCAGTGGAGGACGTCACATCCCTACACCGTTGCGCATAGTAGGTAAGCCTTGTGCAAACCTCTCTCCACATAACTGGCGCCCAACGTGGTTTCGGCATGGCTTCAGAGCAAACACCTTCGAGGCGCTCGTTCCTGTTCGATCCTGTGTCGACGGACTTGATCTCGTTCGAGGCGGACCGCTGCAACAGCACTGGGTACGGCCCTCTCGGCGACCCTATGCTTTCGTTCACCGGGAGACATCCATTTTTCGGGGCCGCCTACGGTGATGCGAGTCGCTTAAACGAGGACCACAGTCCTAGCCAAGCCAGTAACGGGCTGTATCAGCTGTGCGAGACTCACGCGCTTACGGGCCCGTCCCTGGCGCAGTCTCCGCTCACTGACCTCTCCCCGTCAGCAGCACGGTTGACTGCTCAAATAGCCGCACCCAGTCCTTCCTACCGGGGGCACTCAGGTGTTGGCGGGAACGCGCTTACTGACCCGTCGTGGTCACGAGCGCAAAGGATTGACGATGTCGTTTGCGAGCCTGCTCGCTTAACCGACAACGTCGCCGCGTTCACTGACGCCCGCTGGCCTGAGACTCGCGTGGGCGACGCTTTCGACGGACGTGGGCCACCGTGCTCCGCTGTCAACCCGTTTACCAGTCGCGTGAGGCCTCAAGCACTAGTCGGAGCGCAAACCCTACCCTCCTCCATTCCGTGTACTGGCCCTTTCGGTCGGACGCGCATGTTGGGGAACAGGCGCGCGCACCTGTTACGGCCGCGCCCGCGTCGGAGCAGTCACCGCTGCACGCAACTGCGGCGCAGCTCCTAAACCTTCTGTTGGAAGCGGTGCGCTCGCAGCCTTGAGCTTTAAAGGGAGACCCCGAGTACCCTCAGCCAAACGTTCCAAGTAGCTTAAAGGTACTTCTGCCTGAGTACAGCGGTTATTCGGACCGCATCAGTGCCACAGAGTACCTCGAGGCGCTGCACCGCTATCAGCAGGTTACGCGGCTGAGCGACAGCGTTATGCTAGGCTCTCTTTTGCCCGTGTCGCTGACAGCCCAAGCGGCGAGGTGGTACCGGCTCGTCAGCCACCAAGCTCACTCGATGGAGGAGTTTAGGGCGCTTTTTCGTAGCGAATTTCTTCCTCCTCAATACGAGCGCCACATGCGTCGCGAGCTAGAGCTTCGCACACATGCAGCATCCCGACGAATCTCTTCTCGAGTACGTTAGGGCTTTGCAGGAGCTCTACCTCCTTGCCGATCCTATGGCATCAGACGCCGAGAAGGTCGAGCGAGTCATATGCCAGGCACATGCAACCTTCGCCGCTTACCTTCGGAGCACCCGTTATCGTGACCTAAACGAGCTGGCATCCGATGCGAAGCGTATTCAGGGCGACAATTTGGCGGCGCGAGCCTATCGCCCCCGCCGTCCGCGTCTCTCGAGCCTCGTTGCGCGTGGGCTGGTCGTGACTCGTCACACTGGTGCTCCCCGAACCATGAGGCGGCCTCTGCCGCGAGAAACCGAGACGCGCTCGATGTGTCGGACCGCGCTCTGGACCCGTACTCGTACGCCCGGGCGGCCACCATCGCCCGGCAGCGTGAACAAGAACGGAAACCCCGTGCTCCAGTGCACGAGGGGATATCCGATCGCGGAGCCCCCACTGCGGCTAGCGAACGGACACCTCGTAGCTCTAAACGATCGCCAAAATCCCCCACCCCCTGTTGGAGGAAAAAGCGTTGTCTGCTTCCGTTGCCGTGAGCGTGGTCACACCGCACGTGAGTGCAACGCGCCCCAACCGACACAAGCGCCAGCTCGCCCGTCGGGAAACGGGATGTGCCGTCGGTGAGCTCCCCCTTGCCGGCGGCTGCAGCAGTAAGAGAGCACGGGTGTGTAACACAACCTCTGGCACCGATGGCGTGTCGCGCTGGACATGACATGAACGCCGCTGGCCACGCTGGCGCCGTTCATTGCCCTTACGATCGCTGGTCGAGAGTTTGCGGCGTTGCTGGATAGCGGGGCTTCGATCTCGCTATTCGGCGAAGAGGTTAGGGCTCATTTGCGTGACCGCATTCGAGCTTGCGACACTGCCTTCCACCTCGCCAGCGGTACCGCCACCTCGTGCGGCGCTGCGCGGTTGGTTGTGCGTTGGGAGAATCGCGCACGCCGACAGCGCTTTGTGCATCTCCCTGGTCTTTCCGTGCCTGTGATTCTCGGTCGCGACTTTCTCGCGCGCACATGTTTCGCAAGCGGAGGCTACAGGGACGGCCCTTCCAAGGCCCTACGGCCTTTCGCTGCACCTCCCGTGGTCTAGGCTGCCAGTAAGTCGCCGGACGCCACGAGGAAAAAGGAGAAAAGGAGACCAAGCGTTGCGCCCGCGGCCTGCGTCTCCCCCTCCGACGCCAAGACTGGTCCTTTGACCGGCGCGGCGGAAAACGGTCCGTGCGTACAGCTTTCCCTCCAGCATAATGCTGCCGCGGTGACCGAGGTCTCGGCTATGCCGGTGACCGCCCCCCCCCCCTTCGCTAAGCAGCAACTCGAATGGCTCGCTGCCGCCTTTGCCGGACAGCTTTTTGCTGAAACGCGAGAAAGCACACCTGTCGTCGCTGTTGACACGTTTCAGCGATACGTTCACGGAACGCCCGGGTTGCACCTCTCTGGTGAGGCACCGGATCGACAAAGGTGATGCACAACCGTGGAAATGCAATCCTCGCCCCGTTAGTGCGGCAAAGAGGAAAGCAATTGACCAGGCACTGGATGAGTTGATTGAGACCGGAGTTGTCCAACGCTCAAACAGTCCTTGGGGTTTACCGGTGGTAATGGTCCCCAAAAGAGACGGCTCTCATCGGCTCTGTGTGAACTACCACCGGCTGAACGAGGTCACGAGGACGGATACTTATCCTATGCCTAACGTTGACTCGATCGTGGCTGCTCTAGGTGGTGCTTGCTACTTCAGCACCTTGGATGCTAGCCGCGGTTACCTACAGGTTCAGATGGAGCCGGCTGACGCGAAGAAAACTGCGTTCACCTCTCACAGAAGTTTGTACGAGTTTACCCGCACGCCGTTTGGCTGTTCTGGAGCTGCAGCTACGTTCCAGAGATTGATAGACCGCGTTCTGGAGGACGCTAAATGGCAACACGCCATGGCGTACCTCGACGGCATCGTCATCTTCTCTCGAACGTTCGAGGCACACCTTCAACACTTGTAGGATGTCCTCGGGAGGTTGCGTGCCACCGGGTTGACTTTGAACCCGAAGAAAGCTCAAATAGCTGAGACTCGTATCTCACTATTAGGCTTTACCATTTAGAGCGGTCGTGTTCTGCCGTGCGAGGAGAAGGTACGTGCCATTGTGGAGTACCCGACGCCGGCAAACATTCAGGGTCTGAGGCGCTTTTTGGGCACGGTGAACTACTATCGACAGTTCATCCCAAACTGTGCGGCCCTCCAAGCGCCTTTGACTGCACTCTTGAAAAACTCGGCACGATGGAGCTGGGGACCAGAACAAGAGCGAGCCTTCAAGGCGCTTTCCGAAGCTCTAGTGGCCACAGCCGACTTAAAGCTGCCCGACCTGAACAGGGAGTTTGTTGTCCAAGCGGACCCGGGCGACCTGGGTCTCGGCACGGTACTCCTTCAGGAGCACGACGGCGTCCTCCGGCCAGTCGCCTTTGCGAGCCGGTCACTTAACGCCACCGAGCGTAACTATAGCGTCACAGAAAGGGAAAGTCTCGCTATAGTTTTTGCTCTCCAGAAGTTCGACTGCTATGTCGACGGCGTGTCATTCGTGGTGAAAACGGACCACATGGCACTCACCTGTTTTAAGTGCTTGCGCGAGCCCTCGGGCCGCCTCGCGCGCTGGGCGTTGACCTTGCTGCAGTACAACTTTGTTGTGCAATACCGAAAAGGGAGTTCGAACGTCGTGGCTGACGTCTTGTCGCGTGCCCCCGTTTCGGCGTCCGACACTTGTGTCCTCCACTCCCGAGAGCAATCGCATCAAGTAGACCCCGGGCCCTCTGGCTCCAAAGGGTCGAAAGGCGCGAACCTCGATGCCGAAGTGACTTTCGAGTCACCAGCCTCGGGTGAGGACGCATACCTGGTAGACCCTGTCATATCCAACGGTATCGTCTTTAGCAGAGAAGAGCTGCTCAAGGCACAGCAGAACGATCTGTTTTGTCAACACATCGTTGACGAGCTCAAAGAGCTAAGCTCCCAAGCGGAGCGGGGCGGTCAAGCCGCCGGGCGCGAACAGATAGCTGGTATTGCTGTCGGCGCCGAATGCCGTACGCAGGCTGGTATTGCTGCGGGCACGTTGGACTCGTACCTGCTTGATGCCGACGGCGTTCTCCTGCGCTACGTCATTTCTGAAGAAGCTCCCCAGGAGTCTTTCATGGTGGTGATACCCCACAGTCTAAGGAAAGCCACCTTAGGTTATTTCCATGACTCGCGGTTGGCCGGACACGCGAGTGGCCTTAAGACTTTTCAAAAGTTGTGCCGCTGCGCTACCTGGCCTGGCATGAACCGCGACGCCCTTCACTACGACCGCTCATGCCGCGTGTGCCAATGCGTGAAGCCTCGCGGGAGCAAGCCTCTTGGACTTATGCAGCCGATCGACAGCCAACAGTTTTGGCAGGTCGCGGCCCGCGACATTATGGGACCTTTCCCAAGAAGCCGGAGAGGCCATAGTTTTCTCCTGGCTGTCACAGATCACTTCACGAAGTGGGTCGAACTGTTTCCCCTTCGGAAGTTAACGGCACGCGTAATCTGGGACAAGTTAACCGAGGTCTTTACCCGCTTTGGCTTTCCGGCGAAGTTGATCACGGACAATGCGTCCTATTTCACGGCCAAGGTATTTGTGGATGCGTGTGCTGCCTTTGGCATTAAGCACCATAAAACAACCACGTATCACCCACAGGCCAACCCGACCGAGCGGATCAACCGGAACCTCAAGCCCTTCCTGACAGCCTTTGCACAGCAACACAGGGATTAGGATGCTTGTCTTAACGAGATCGGCTTCTCCTTGGGGTCTACGGTCAATCGCTCGACAGGGTACACGCTTGCTTTCCTCAACTTTGGGAAACAGCTTCCTAACCCCATGGACCGCGTCCTACGGGGCGTAGGCGGGGCAAGCGCCGCGAAGGTCAGCCCGTCTAGCTACGCGGCGGAACTGCGCTCACGGATGGACCCGGCCCTCGACCTGGCGCGTTCCAACCTGGCAAAAGCGCGAGCTGGTCAGAACGCTCAATACGACTGGTCGCATCGGGATGTCCGTTGCGATGTCGGTGATCTCGTCCTCAGGCGCAATTACGTCTTGAGTGACGCCGCCAAAGGCATCTCGGCCTCCCTTTCGGCCAAGTAGTTGGGCCCATACCGAGTGCACACCAAAGTGTCTCGCCTGGTATACAAGCTGGCTGACTCCAAAGGGAGACCAGTCGGCGGTCCAGTTAATGTCTCCGACCTCAAACCTTTCGTTGCCTGCAGCAACGACTTCGGGGAGGGGGAGGCGGTCACCGAACCGCAGGGAAACCAGGATAAGGCTGGTTCCAAACCACGCCACCAGTACAACCTGCGAAAACGCATCTAAGCTGATTTTCGGCCCCGGCATGTGGCGGGACGTCATCCCCTCAATGCAAGAGAGCGGAGATTATAGCTGCTGTGCGATTGTCCATCTAGCAGCAACAGTAACGGCTACCTGGTGAGCTTTCTCCCTGGTAACAATATTACACGCGCTGCGCGTGGAATATTCACCCAGTTCCCAGCACTCCCGGCTGCTCGAGAGAGAAAAGCCCTTTCCCCGGTGGCTGACTCTCTCACTGGGTTTCTTCCGCGTAGTCGGTGGGAGAAGGGAAGCGTGCGCCCTATTGGCTCACGCAACATTCAATCCGATGGAGTAGGCTCTCTTTATGGGGCCAGCCTGTCGCGCCTCCGGGGCCGCACCTTCAGTGCGTTTCTGCTTTTCACCGACACCTCAGTCTTCGTCATGTCCTCCTCGATGACCCGTTCTTCCAAGAAAAAGCCCGGGAGACAAGTCGCGCACTCGGTCGTTCCGCAGGCACCGGCTGCGTCCATGCCGCCTCCATCGAATGCTCCCCCGGCCCCGGCTAACAAGACACCGCCTTGTCGTGAAGTCGCTACGTGGACGTTCCAACAAGGCACTGAGGCTGCGGTCGCCTTCGTGTCGACTCGTCGCTGGTCCAAGCAACGCAAAGTTTGGGTGGGGTTAGACCCCGAGTCCGTCCCTTGTCCTTTCCGCGGATGCACCTTTTCGGACCTGCTCGACGCTTCCGGAGGTGCCTCGATGCCGCCTGTTCACGAGGCCTCCTACTGCGACGCTTTTGGTGTCCTGCTGGTGCACGAGGCTACCCACCTCCGTTCGAAGGTTCACCGAGCGAAGTCCGGCGGTGCCCCTGCGGTCATGTCGACTCCGGCGGTGCCGCCTGGCCCGGGCCTTCAACCTGCCCTGTCAACTGACTCCGTTCAGGCGGTCGTGGCGGTGCTCGTCACGGACTCTTCATTCAAGTCGGCCATCGCTGCTGCGGTGTCCGCCGCCCTCCCGCGGCCCCAGGCTCCTGCTGAGACGCCGCCGAACGAAGACACCCGGGCGCCCGACGATCTCGTGGACGGCATGGACCTGGACCTCAGTTGTTTCGGTGTCGGTGGATGCTGTCATCACGGCGTCTTTAGGGCGGCCTCGGTCTTAGGAGGGGGGGATGTGGGAATCGAGAACACCCTGCTACCTGGCGCCTCATTCCCCAGCTGCCGCACGCGCGCCACCAGCGTGGCCCGGGCGCGCATAAGCACCGGCATCCGCAAAGATGGCTGCCAGGGCGCCTCTTGGTCTGGGCCAGTCAACCGTCAGCTTCTTCCCGCGCTGGCATGTCTGGGCACGCTACGCTGGTGCGCTGCGCGGGCCTACATCACAACGCAGTGCCATTTCCCATTGGGCGCGCGTGACATCCCCCTCTCCTACGAGCTGTGTTGCGCCCGACGATTCGCTCGTCGCGGCAGATGCTCTCAGGCCTTCACGAGAGTTGACGCGCTGCTAAGCAGGCGGTTTCTCGTTCGAGCGTTCGACTTCGGCCCTTGTGCGGGAGTCGTAGCGCCCTAGGCAAGCGTACTTGCTCGGTCTTGCGGAGTTCCCTATACGGCCTGCAAGCCCGTGAGTGTCGCACTGGGCTGCATCTTGGGTTAATAAACACGTTGTTGTTATCCTGCCTCGTGCGTGGTTTCTGCGCAGTGGCGCAGAAAACGACGAACCCTGCCGCAACGTCTTCGCACGCAGCGGCAGTGGAGGACGTCGCATCCCGACACGGTTGCGCATAGTAGGTAAGCCTTGTGCAAACCTGTCTGCACAAGAGACAGAAAGAAAAGCCAGAACAAAAGCAGATATACCCTGAAGAAATAATAATAATGGTATGAATAAAAAACCATCAGAAGCAAATACGCATGGAAGAACACATTGTATGCGTGTGAACATTTGCTCATATTCTGGCAGAACCCGTGAAGTACACGAAACAGGAACGCTAAAGACGAGAAATGAAGAGTTACTCAACAAGACAATCGCGATGACATTATTATGTAGTTAAACCATGAGACCCGCGCTTATTAGTTGTGATAACTGCAGGTTATTTTAATAGGTGAAAGTACATGAAAAGAAAGAAAATCTGAAAAGGTTAGCTCCGATCTCTTGGTGGTAAACAAAGATAGTGACGATGCCGTGTTCGGCGTGCCGCAGGAGGTGTCGCGTAAGCCTGTGAGTTGAGAGAAAAAGAGTTGTTTTTGAGTTGGAAAACAAATTTTAACGTGTGCATTTTTTTCTTCGAAGTTGAAGTGTCTGAACATTTTGTTGTTTCATTTGGCTAGTGGAAGTTACTTGTTATATACATAGCAACAAAAATTAACCTGCACTGCTCTGCATTGAATAATCTCTAAAGCAATAATATGTCACTCTTTGTGTAGGTATCCCGTACGATGCATGCATATTCGAATTTCGGTGAAATGGCTAAAGTGTAGGCTAGCAGTCTAGTATCAAAATGAGTGTGTTTTACTTTGTGCCTGATGATACAGATTTCTTTAAGGAAGAGGTAAAATTGTGGTTATTCTAACTTAGGTGATTGACTATCGTCATTCCAAGATATTCATTTTTTATTATGGTGCGCGGTGCAGATCCTAGGGTTTAAGCAAATGACACCTAATTGTGTTTTTTGTTTTAGACATGTAGACAGTTCTTTACTTCATGCATTCCATGCCCCATCGTCTGCATCATGACATGTTTTGAAGGCTATAATGAAGCATTATTTCATTATTAGCGGAACAAATTTTGTTAAACATCAACGCCTGCAAATAGCCTAATTCGAACAGAGGAACAAACTTTCTTAAGGGTGTCGTTTTATATATTAGAAAAAATGAATGTCCCGAAACACTGCCCTAGGGAACTTCAGACATTAATAAAGGTTCATCGAAAAAATATTACAAACCAATTATTACAAACTATTTGCGATTACACCAATGAGCTGGTACCCAGTTAACTATATATGCGGGAAGGCTAATTGACTGTAGTTTTTGTATAAATTTGCCGTGAGGAACAAGCACACACATTTTTTTTAAAGTTCGGATATAGCACTTCGTTTTGGCTTAACCTGTCACAGTGAATAGCTGTCATTAATTGTGATACTGTCGGCAACCCTTTATGATCACAACACTGGTGATAACAAAGTGCATTATCGTTTTAAAACTTTGTTATTTCATTACGAATAATATTGCTACGGGGCGCCACAGATGAACATAATAGGAAAGAGGACAATGTTTAGTGCGAGCTCGCACAGACTGCTCACCATATTGTATGCCTGCCTGTTTATCTGAAGTAAGTATATTTTTCAGATGCCTTTTCTCCGTAACATTTGGTGGGTGTGCGGGGTTGTCTCCGAAGAATTGTCGTTCTCGTATTCATCAGGCACCAACGAGGCACCCAAGGATTGTCTGCTGCGTAAATGTTGTGAATGTTGACTGTGTGAAAACCCACACTATCTACCAAAATGTCACGGAGACAAGGCGCCTGTTCAAATAAATTGCAATCCGTGGACGTTATTGAAATTGGTCGATAACTTATTACTTGTGCTCTGCCGGCCTTTTTTTAACGAGAACGAGACGTGCAGTGAGCCAGTCTGCAGGAAGACATCGATAAACGATAAACGATCGCTAAAAAATAGGCTAATGCTTCAGCATATCTGCGCTCAAAAGCATTAGGTAGGTTGTTCGGTCCCAGAAATGATTCAACTTTAGGGTTCAGTAACATTGTTACCACACCGCGTTGGGATACAATATCAGTGTTAGAGTTACATGACAAATTATAAAGCTTTACAATGGTTTCTGAAGTTGAAAATACACCATGAAAATATTGATTTAAGAGTTGTGCGATACTTTCCCTTCGACAATGACGAGGCCTTCGTGAAATATTTTGTCAATTGAGTTTGTTTTCATGCTTTAAAAAGACCAAAAGTTTTTAAGTGTCGTGTCAATGAAAGTTGGAAGCGTGGGATGGAAATCGCAGTGCTTAGCTAGTTGTACCTTGATGTTTACTTTGCGTTTGGAAAATATTCCCACGTGAGGCGCAAGATCGTCTAAGGTACCTCACTTTTCTTTTGAACAAGGAGTAGTCTTGCATGTTTTTTTAAGCTTTGTTTTGATTACAGTTCATAAGGTTCACATGTGGGGTTCAGCGTCCCACAACCACCGTATGATTATGAGATACGCCGTAGTAGAGGACTATGGAGACTTTGACCACCTGTGGTTCCATGACGTGCACCTACATCTAAGCAGGCGGGCCTGTAACATTTGCACCTCCATCGAAAGTTCAGCCGCCGCCGCTGGAATTAGACCCCACGACCTGCGGGTCAGCAGCCGAGTACCTTAGCCACAAGACCACCACAGCGTATTAGTGTGAATAATGCTGCTAAGGCAGTAAGCAATCACCTGTTGAATATTTTGCCAAAGCTCATCAGAACTGTTGCTATAAAAATCAAGTTATAGTTCCAGATAATCAACAATACCTTCATCTCTGGCACGAGAGTAATCTTCAACATTGATCGTTCTTGATTTGCTGGTGGTAGAAATCTTCCAAGAAAAAGAACACTATATACTTGGTTGCGATCAGAAAATACGGGATCAACCGACACTGAAATGTTTTCTAGTCTAGGACAAATAAACACGAGGTCTTTTATGAATGTTGCCGTACTAGTTCTTGTATCCCACTTGGCCCACTCGAAACTACTAATCACTCACTTAGAAGCTCTTGGATTTCACCCGATTGTAGAATGGCAAAAGTGATTCCATTATTAAAAAACCAAGGCGCTGGGTTTACCTTTGATAATTTCAGGTCCATTGCACTTGCATCGAACCTAGTAGTACTCGCCGAAAAAAACTTCTATGGACGTATAGATCAACAAATGTCATGAAAAATGACATTGAGCCCATGTCGAATTGGATTCAGACGTGGTTGCTTCATGTGGTGTGCACACGTGGATCTTGACAGAAGAATTTATCTTGCTCGATATCAGAAACAATATTCCGCTTTGGTAACCTTTGATATCACAAAAGCTAATGATATCGTGGAGCATGTGAAACTGCTAGATTCGCTTCAGAACTTAGGACTGGCTCAATACTTTGTGCCCTGGATTCATGCTCTCTTAGGTGATAGAGAATTTTAATGCTCGCAATCCGGTGTCAACTCTTCAGTACTTGGGGGTAACCTACACCGAAACACTTAACTGGAGTCTCCACATAAAAAACATGGCTGCTAAAGGAGCACGTGCCGTAGGGATGCCGCGCAGGCTCAGTAATTATCGTGCCGGTTTGTGTAGAGACGTGCTCGTCACGATATGTTGCATGTTAATTCAACTGATATTAGAATTCGGCTGTCTTTTGTTTTCTGGCTTACAAAGTTCGACCACTGATTGTGTTAGAACGCGAATCATTACGCTTATGCCTAGGGCTACCTAAATATGTTGCAAACAATATCCTGTATGAAGAATTGCACCTGCCTTCTCTTATCAAAAGATTTCATATTTTAACAGTACGAACATTCCTTAAAATCTGTACATCACTTCAGAGGAGGTCACAGTATGTGTTCATTAACCAGCAGACCTCATTTTTCAACCACCAATGTTATAAATTACGTTGCCCTCAAGTAATATTTACGCAAAACCGTTTGGAACTCTTGAAAGTTAACCTTAGGGAAATACTTGTACTCAACATTGTAGATGCAATTAGGACTGAATTTGGGGATATACATCCCAAGAATGCAAAAAATTCACCATATCAGTATATAAAGGGCATTTTGAAAGACCATTTGACCAATCTAGGAACATTCATTGCAATCCGTCAATGACTGACGCTTCTGTTTATGAAGAGAAGGATGGCGTAGAAATTATATCATCTTCTCTAGATTAGCCTTTCTCAATTCGATTACCCGACTTTACCCCTATTCACCAAGCTGAGCTACTGGCAATAGTCCTTGCATTGTGTAAAGTGCCCCAAGATCTATCAGCAGATATTGTTCTAACAGACTGTCTCTCGATCTGTCCCGCCTTAAGCTCATCAACTCTTTCGCGTACCTTAGAGACTTTCGACTCGCTCATTCCTAGGCAAGTGCGACTCGTTTGACAAGATCAGGTACCAGGTCATAGTGGTTTAGCTATCAATGAGCATGCATATGCACTAGCTTTATCTTGCCTTGATTGTCCTCTTTTACCTATTTTGCCAACACTCTAAGGCAAAATCACCCGAAAAAGGAGTAGCGGAGCCCAATAGGCGCGCACGAGGAACAGATAGACCATTGAGGAGCAACCACAGATGAAAGCATGCCGCGCGCTCCAAGGGGATGAAACACCCGGGGATTGCAGGCAGCGCGAAAAGCGTTGCTAAGGTGACCAGTCCTCCTTCTCCTCCTCTGCTGGCTCAGTCTTTCCCCGTATTTTGCCGGCGACGGTTCGCGTTGCGTCGCGCTCGGACTGTTCGACCACGGCCGCCTGGATACGACGATCTAAGAATTACGACGTAGTGCTTGTGTGTACGCTTGGATGAGGGTGGGCTGCTGCTTTGGCGTTTCGCTGCTCTCATGAAGTCAGGAGCAAGTCTCGACACGTCACCACGCCGCGCTGTCTCTGGCTCTGGCTTCAAGATAGTCACGACCAACACACGACAGCAACAGTTGGGAAGGCCAATATGGTGGCCGAGAAGACAACAGGCCTATCGGATATATACTTCAGTCCGACTCAGGGCAGAAAACAGTGCTGAATTCTAAGGCAAGTAGGTTATCATTCTTTATTCTACTCTACTTGTCGCGTGTGCGATACGGATCGCGCTTGCCGGCAATGGGCACGGTCGTGTTGTATATCGCACGCACGTAATGCATTGCGAAGGCCAGCTTCGGCGTCTGCAGTTCGCCCGTGCTTTGCGACCACCTGGAAACTGGCCGCTATTGCCGTCGGCCTCCCGTGCACTGGCTCGTCGAGTGCTCGCTTGTCTTCGCCGCTGCGATGAGCCCCGGGCTGACGATATTGGGCTGAGACCTCGTCGCTGTGTTGGGAGTCGTCGAAAACACGTTGCGGGTTCTCGTAAAGAGCTTGGTTGTAGTATGTCGCGCGCTGTAAGTGCACCAGCACGGGCTGGCGGGGCTTTCGCTACCGTCGGAACTCACGGAAAATCGCTCGCCATTACAGTTGGCTTCCCCGTCAGTCGGTCGCCAGCAGCTCGGCGCAGTCCGTTGGTCGCGGCGGCGGACTCACGTTTGCGCGCTGCACTTGCTCGAGTTTGTGGAAAAGTGGCGCATTACTGTCGATTTCTTAGGCGCTAGCTCCAAACCAGCTCGGCACTGTTCGTAGCGGTGGCCAAGCGTACGCTCGCTCTCCTGTTCGAAATTCACTGGTGGCAAACACTTCGCGTGCAGTGCCGTGTTTGGTCTCGCGTTCGCTTCCTCGAGCTGAACGACGTCGCTCGCTTAGGACTCGCCGACTTGTTAGCGACACGGTAGTTCGCGGAGTTGGGGCTGTGGCCGCCACTCCTAAGCTGTTGCGCTATGGGGATCGGAATGAGTCTTTGATGATGTGTGACATCACGGTCAAATTATTAGCATGTCGTATCTCACGTATGTTTTCATATCACCTTGCACGTATTTCTCATATGCATTTGTATTCACCCTCTGTCACGTGTGACTCACTATTTTACATACCTATTGTACAGCCTTGGGCACACATCGTGCTGAAGACTGTGTGCGCTGGCGTCTGCGATGCCCGTCATCCATCTTTTTTGTCAGAGCAGCTTCAGAAGGACTGTGCGAGATGTGAAGGTGAAGTTATCTATGTGTCTTATTATATAAACTCTTGTTTTATTATAAACTCTTGTTTTTATATTAACTTGCACGAACTTGTCATGTGCTTGCATCTTCATCTTCTGTCACGTGTTTCTAACTATTTTTACTATATTATTGTACGTGCAGCCGTGGGAACACAACAGGCAGAAGGCTGCGTGCACTGGCATCTGCAATGCCTGTCATCTATCACTTCCGTCGAAGGAGCTCCCCAAGGAGTGAAAAAAGATTTGACAACAAGACTGGACTTATACACTTCACCATGAATTCACTTAATAGAATGCAGAAACTTGATGTGTATGTAGAAAAAATAAAAGATTTCGATGTCTCAGTTTTGTCTTTCGTTGTTGCCGCGACTGCGAAAGCAGTTACGCATAGCTGGCTAACTACTTTTTCGCGTGTTCTTTTCTGCTCAATTTGTTGCTCACTGCGCAGAAAAGCAGGCGAAAAAAAGTATTAGGCCCGGCGGGAAATAAACAAAAAGAACAATGTTTGACTGGGGACAAAAAGTTCATCCGATTGGAGTATTTGAGTGGATCAACCGTTCGTTCGGCAAGGTGCAACTGTGAAGACTAACGGTTGCCCGGTAAGGTGTATATAAGGGAATTAACAGTTGCTCTACAAGCTGCAAATGTCAGGACTAAATGTTCGTGCATTGAGGTGAATCGTGGCACTAACGCTTACTCACTAAGGTGTAAATGTGAGGGCTAAATGTTAGTCCTTTGAGCTCCTCTGTGGGGACTAGCTGTTAGACCCGATGCCATTAGTCCTTACAGGGGTAATGGTTATGGCAGCCCGATTAGTCCCCAAAAGGACGAACCACGCACCCTTTTAACACCCTTTTGTCTTGGAGCGTACTTCTGAATATATCACAGCAGCACGCTTTGAAAAACGCACAACGGCCAATAACTTCAAAAAATCTCCTTTGTTTTTATCAGACTATCGACAGCTAAAGTTCTCTTAGAAGAACAAGTGGTGTTCATCAAGAAAAAAAGAAATAGTAATTACAAGGCTGCGTTGTCGAATCCCTTCATTGAACTTTTACCTTCACAGGTCGGGTCTGCCACAGTCGCCTTTGTGCCTTCACTTAATGAGAGCGATTTTTTGGAGCACTTCTTTTTGCCATGCCAAAAATTCAAAAGCCGAAGAAAAAACTGCTAGAAGAATCCCTACGAAAGTTGGTCTTAAGCTAGACACTTACGGTGATTCTTTCATTTGGCGCAATCGCATTTTGTTTCAGCCACAGGAGTGTTTTACCGCTGTTACAAATTTCTTACGATAATCTAGAAGAATGGAATGCTAAACATAGATGAATTCAGTTGTTTTATGTATAGATTTTTTTTTCTTTTTGTGTGTTCATTATGTTACCACTTTCAAGGGTTTTTGTTTGTTTAGAAATCTAACACCTTTAAAATATTACATATATCACCCAATGAATTCAACACTTCCTTCCAAGAAGTGAATTATTTTAAAAAGCAAGGCACCATCCCATTCATGGCCTATCCCCCTAGGCGGGTTGCACCAAGTTGTTGAGGAACTAACCAACTAACCAACCTCGTTTTCCTATTTATTTTTATTATTTATTTATCTTATTTTTAATTTATTCATAATAGCCTGTTAGCACACCTAAGCTTTTCGTTCATCTAAAAAAATTATTTACGCACCCTTCCTCTTCTTTTTTTTGCCAAAATGCTACCACCGCGCGGTTCATGGTCAATCCTTCGTGGTGGATTGAGCCATTCCCCTTGGGTCCATTCAGCCAACAGCGTTTTTTTTTTTGTGGTCATGGCCTGTGTCCGCTACATTACTTCAACGGCAACAAGGATACTATTCAAACTCGCATTCCACAACCTGGTCGTAGCTAAAGCTACGACCAGGTTGTGGAATGTCTGGGAGATCAGTACAACCAGCAAGCTAATAAAATAGCAGCAAGTTGCGCGTTTTTCATGCAGAAGCAAAATGAAGGCGAGAGTGTACGAGATTTAATCACGGAACTTGGGAGGCCAGCCGAAAGCTGCAACTTTGGTAGTACGACGAACTACATGTTACGAGACAGATGATACGACAACGCACGGCGTTCTTTGTTGACGTGAGAGAGGCCGAAGTAAGAGGCCGAAGACTTCACCAGGGCTTCCGAGAAGGCGCAGGAAGACGTCCGTTACATGCAGGAGACTGGCATGGGCAACGAAAGTGGTACCATGAACGCTCTGCAGCGACTACGATGATGTGAGTCCCGGTCACCGAGCAGCGACCTTTAAAACAGTCACCCACGGTGTGACCATTCTGACGGGCCGCATGACTCTAACGTGTGCCGACATCGAAACACCAAGTGCTGCCTGTGCGGTGGAAGGTCACCTGGCCAGGGTGTGCAACGGGAGTCGTTCCTGGACGTCAGGTGCATATCTCATGGAGGAAGATGTAAGTGGGAGCAAAGAATTTATGCTTGTTTTGGTGGCCTACAGTGCGACAGACAGGGACGTCCCGCGGCCTCTCGATAAGGTTATGTTGTGGGGAAGGCAGAAACTGGGCATGATAATCGACACTGGCTCGCCGGTGAGTGTGATTCCAATGAGCGTGTACGGAAGACATAGAAGGCGGGTACCAGCTCTCACAAAAACTGCCCTGTGCCTGTCGTACTTTCTTAGACCCCCGCCTGTCATGGCAAGTTAACCATGGACGTAAAGTGTGGGACAGTAACCGTGACCAGTACGTTAGTAGTGCTGGGCTCTCAAGGACCACTGCTCTTTGTATTTGTAATTGTTTGATGTGTTTAGCTGCCACAAGTATCGCATAGGCTTCCGCTGTGAAGATACTTGTGCCTGGATGTAGAGGGCCAGCATCCGAAAAGGAAGGGCCAGCAGCAGCGTATGACACAGAGGAGTTGGACTTAGAGGCATCTGTAAAGAACTCGGGACGTGTGTATTTGTGTTGAAGTTCCTGGAAGTATGTTCGGATATGGCCAATAGGCGCATGTTTTGTAACTTCTAGGAAAGACACATCGCAGTCTATAGTCTGCCACTGCCACGGTGGTGGGTATGCTACAGGAGCCATTAAATTGTGTTCAAGTGACACTCCAGTGACCTCAGCTAGACCCTTCAGGTGAACTGAGAAGGGCTGCCTCATCGAAGGCCTTTTTTGAAACTGAATTGAGCTCGACAAATCAATAATAGTAGAGTATGAGGGGTGCTTCTTGTCTGCTTTCACCTTAAGAAAATAAACAAGGGACATGTAAGTTCTTTGCAGATGAAGCGACCACTCATTTGACTCAACGTAAAGGCTTTCTACGGGGCTGGTGCGAAAAGCACCCGTAGAAAGGCAGATGCCCAAATGGTGCGCGGGGTCCTGCATCTTCAAAGCACTTTGAGTCGCAGACTGATAGACAACGGCCCCATAATCTAAGCGGGTGCGAATGAGGCTTCTATACAAATTCATGAGACATTGCCTATCACTACCCAACGTAGTACGTGACAACACTTTTAAAACATTCATGGCTTTTAAACATTTTGTTTTTAAATACTTGATGTGCGGTACGAAGGTCAACTTGTTGTCCAAGATTAGGCTTAAGAATTTATGCTCCGCATTTACAGACAGACGTTGACCGTTCAGTTCAATGTCGGGTTCTGCGTGCTTGCCTCTCTTTCGGGAGAACAAGACACATGTGCTTTTTTGTGGGTTCAGTCGGAATCCGTTTTCTTCTGCCCATTTGGAGACCTTCTTTAAACCTAACTGAACCTGCCACTCACACATCGCCAAGTTGCATGACTTGAAGCCAAGCTGAACGTCGTCGACATATGTACAATAGAACATATTGCGGGGGATGGACAGGTGCAAGGAATTCATTTTGATAATAAAAAGTGTACAACTAAGTATACCACCTTGCGGCACGCCTGTTTCCTGGACAAATGTTTGGGAGAGAACACTGCCCACATGGACACGGAATGTCCGATTGGACAAGTAACTCTCGATTATGGAAAACATTCTACCGCGCACGCCAACGTGGGACAGGTCTCTTAGAATTCCAAAACGCCATGTTGTATCATAAGCCTTTTCGATATCGAGGAACACAGAGAGAAAATATTGTTTATGGACGAAGGCGTCTCTGATCTGTGCCTCGATACGAACAAGGTGGTCTGTGGTGGATCTACATTCTCGAAACCCGCACTGAAATGGGTCGAGCAAATTGTTTGTTTCAAGGATATGCACAAGCCGGCAGTTTATCATTTTTTCGAAGACATTGCACAAGCAGCTTGTAAGTGCAATAAGCCTATAACATGAAGCTAAAGAAGGGTCCTTGCCCTCTTTCAAAGTGGGAATAATAATAGCCTCTTTCCAGGAGGTAGGGATAGTGCCAGAAAACCAGATAGCATTGTACAAACAAAGAAAGGTTTTTCGTGTTTCTACTGATAGGTTTTTTAACATTTCATACACCGCATGGTCAGAACCTGGAGCAGAAGTACTGCAGGAGTTTAGAAATGTTCGGAGCTCAGCTAGACTGAAAGCTTGGTTATATGCCTCGTATCTAGTGGATTTGTGTTTGAGTTTCTGCTTTTCGATTCTTGTTATGTATTTTTGGAAAGTGTCAGTATAGTGGGACGAGCTGGATACCCGTTCAAAATGTGCACCGAGGAAGTTTGCCTGATCTTCTTAGGTATCACCCTGAGTGTTTACGAGTGGGAGTGAGTGTACTTTTCTTCCTTCTACCCTACGAACCATGTTCCAGACTTTGGCCCCTTGTGTATATGAATTTATCCCTGATAATAACTTGTGCCAACTTTCTCTTCTGGCTTGCCGACGCGTTCTCCTGCCTCGAGATTTCATTTTCTTAAAGCTCTCAAGGTTTTCCGCTGTTGGCGAGTTCCGCAGCAACCTCCATGCCTTGTTCTGTTCCTTTTGCGCATTCCAACACTCAGTGTTCCACCACGGCACGTGTCGTTTGCCGGGCAGTCCAGATGTTTGTGGAATGCTCTTGGCTGCTGCGTCAGTAATAAAGGCCGTGAAGTACTGCACAGCTTCATCTATGCCTAATCCGCATATGTCACTCCTATTTATGTGAGTAAGCTTTTGAAATTGTTCCCAGTCGGCTTTGTTTAGCAGCCATTTGGGAACATGTGAAGGGCAATCATATATTATTGGTGTACTCAAAACTAAAGGAAAATGGTCACTTCCGTATGGATTATTTCTGACTTTTCATTGAAGTCATCGTACAAGTGAAGGAGATGCGACACTGAGGTCTATAGAAGAGTAAGTTTTGTTGGCAAGGTTATAGTATGTTGCCTCTTTCCTATGCAACACACAAGCACCTGATGAAATGAGGAATTGTTCAAAGCGACGACCTCGGGCATCACAGCGAGAGTCACCCCACAGACCATTATGTGCGTTCAGGTCCCCAAGTACCAGATAAGGTTCAGGGAGTTCGTCTAATAAAGACTGGAATTGAAGTTTTTCAAGACGGTGGTGCGGAGGTATGTACAAAGAGCAGACAGTGACAAGTTTGTTTAGAATAACTGCTCGGACAGCCACCGCCTCGAGGGAAGTTTGAAGGGGTAATTGTGCACATGCTATACCTTGACTAACTATAACCGCTACACCACCGGATGATGGCATGGCATCATCTCTATCCTTTCGCAAGATTACGTAGTTACGTAAAAAGTTTGTGTTTGTTCGTTTTACGTGTGTCTCTTGTACACACCGCACTCTTGGATTGTGTTCATGGAGGAGTTCTTGTAAATCATCGAGGTTTCGAAGAAGGCCTCGGATGTTCCAGTGTAATATTTCTGTCTGCATAATTAAACAAGAAAGATGCTGGTGTGTGTACAAAGAGTATCCTGTGTTGGAGTTAGCTCGTTAATTGGTCGTAACTCATATACAGAAAAAATGCACTTGTTATTAAGTTTCATACCACATTCACTGATGCGGTTGAGAAAAGTATGCAAGTTAGCATCGTGCTCTTCACGGGTACGTCCCCACACCAAAATATCATCCAAGTAACAAAGGGCGCCATTACAACCCTTAAGAATAATTGACATCATTTTCTGAAACACTGCAGGGGCAGATGCAAGCCCAAAACACACACGGCGAAACCAAAACAAGTCTTCGTGCGATACAAATGTGGTTAAGTCTCTACTGCACTCAGAAAGTTCAACTTGGTGATAAGCGGACGCGAGGTCCAGCTTGGAGAAACACACCGCTCCGGAAAGCTGATGAAGCAGTTCTTCAATGTGAGGAAGTGGAAACCCGTCTACGACGATCGCCTTGTTCGGTTCTCGTAAGTCGACGCATAGTCGAAGGGATCCATCTTTTTTTCTTGACGACGACCAGTGGAGAAACCCAGTCGGAAGCAGAGACAGGCTCGATGATTCCCCTGGCTTGAAGGCGAGACAGTTCCGCAGAGACTTGCTCACGGAGAAGAAGAGGAATGCGGCGCAGCTTGGCACGCACAGGGCACACACCTGGTTGACGCATCACTTTATGCACAAAACCACGCACACAACCCAGTTCACGGGTGAACAGGTGGTGGAATTCAGAAGGCGCGTTGGCCGGAAGATCATCTTGGACGTCGACTTGAGCACACGTCATAGACGCACCGACGATGTCGATGGACAAAGCCCTGATGGCATCACGTCCCAAAAGTGAGCTGCCATTGGCTGTTACATAAAAAGTAATGGAAGCAGTGCGACTGCAATAGGAGACCTGAGCTGTAAATTGACCTAAATTATCAATCGTTTCCTTGGTATATGTTTGTAGAACGACGTGTGAAGGCAAAAGCCGAATGTTGGAAAAATGACTATGAAAGTCAGCGGCACTGATTAAAGAGACTGAAAGATTTCATTCTCCGAAGCCCTCTCGATTGCGCGAGAGGACGAGCTTATTCACTCCCAGTTGGAGCCCTCGATTTAATTATCCGAAGCCCTCTCGATTGCGCGAGAGGACGAGCTGCCATTGCTGCAATGCGCGGTTGCGCTTGGAGAAGAAAATTGCGAACGCGAATTAGGAGCTCGGTGCTGTTCCTGAAAACCAGAATTTGGCGGAATGGGGTCGCCATATTGTCGGCTCCCTCGCCCCCGCGACGCAGAGAGGTCACCATGTTGGCCGCCACGGAAGGACTGTGCAGGCGGGCGTCCATGTTGGCCGCCGCGCCGAGACGAAGGTGAAGGGCCGCCATGTTGACGCTTTGAAGATGCAGGACCCCGCGCACCATTCATCTTCAAAGTGCTTTGAAGGTGCAGGACCCCGCGCACCATTTGGGCATCTGCCTTTCTACGGGTGCTTTTCGCACCAGCCCCGTAGAAAGCCTTTACGTTGAGTCAAATGAGTGGTCGCTTCATCTGCAAAGAACTTACATGTCCCTTGTTTATTTTCTTAAGGTGAAAGCAGACAAGAAGCACCCCTCATACTCTACTATTATTGATTTGTCGAGCTCAATTCAGTTTCAAAAAAGGCCTTCGATGAGGCAGCCCTTCTCAGTTCACCTGAAGGGTCTAGCTGAGGTCACTGGAGTGTCACTTGAACACAATTTAATGGCTCCTGTAGCATACCCACCACCGTGGCAGTGGCAGACTATAGACTGCGATGTGTCTTTCCTAGAAGTTACAAAACATGCGCCTATTGGCCATATCCGAACATACTTCCAGGAACTTCAACACAAATACACACGTCCCGAGTTCTTTACAGATGCCTCTAAGTCCAACTCCTCTGTGTCATACGCTGCTGCTGGCCCTTCCTTTTCGGATGCTGGCCCTCTACATCCAGGCACAAGTATCTTCACAGCGGAAGCCTATGCGATACTTGTGGCAGCTAAACACATCAAACAATTACAAATACAAAGAGCAGTGGTCCTTGAGAGCCCAGCACTACTAACGTACTGGTCACGGTTACTGTCCCACACTTTACGTCCATGGTTAACTTGCCATGACAGGCGGGGGTCTAAGAAAGTACGACAGGCGCAGGGCAGTTTTTGTGAGAGCTGGTACCCGCCTTCTATGTCTTCCGTACACGCTCATTGGAATCACACTCACCGGCGAGCCAGTGTCGATTATCATGCCCAGTTTCTGCCTTCCCCACAACATAACCTTATCGAGAGGCCGCGGGACGTCCCTGTCTGTCGCACTGTAGGCCACCAAAACAAGCATAAATTCTTTGCTCCCACTTACATCTTCCTCCATGAGATATGCACCTGACGTCCAGGAACGACTCCCGTTGCACACCCTGGCCAGGTGACCTTCCACCGCACAGGCAGCACTTGGTGTTTCGATGTCGGCACACGTTAGAGTCATGCGGCCCGTCAGAATGGTCACACCGTGGGTGACTGTTTTAAAGGTCGCTGCTCGGTGACCGGGACTCACATCATCGTAGTCGCTGCAGAGCGTTCATGGTACCACTTTCGTTGCCCATGCCAGTCTCCTGCATGTAACGGACGTCTTCCTGCGCCTTCTCGGAAGACCTGCCTGGTGAAGTCTTCGGCCTCTTACTTCGGCCTCTCTCACGTCAACAAAGAACGCCGTGCGTTGTCGTATCATCTGTCTCGTAACATGTAGTTCGTCGTACTACCAAAGTTGCAGCTTTCGGCTGGCCTCCCAAGTTCCGTGATTAAATCTCGTACACTCTCGCCTTCATTTTGCTTCTGCATGAAAAACGCACAACTTGCTGCTATTTTATTAGCTTGCTGGTTGTACTGATCTCCCACACGGTTCCACACCAACAGGCATCGGTCACTAGAGCGGATACATTTACCGAAACGTTTCCTTACCTGCACAAGGAATACGAAGTGGTTAGAGATCCGCATGGCCAAGGTGCCGCCGTGCCCTATGGCCGCCGCGCTCCTGGGTGACGAACTTATAGGCTGATCCGCGAGGGGCGACCACGGGTGAGCGCATGCGCCGGAATCCGTGAGTGTTGACGAGTGCTGATGGCGTTGATTATCCAGGGCGATCCTTGCAGCTGTCTCTGGCACGTGGCGGTTCGTTGCATTCCGAGTGGCGTTAACCGAAAATGGCTTTCCGGTAGCGTTGGTGCAGGGTGGGAACAGCAGGCCGAGTAGAAACTGCACAAGGAATACGAAGTGGTTAGGGATCCGCATGGCCAAGGTGCCGCCGTGCCGTTGGCTGTGTGATCTGTTGTTTGAATGCTCATTGTTCGTGAGAAAACTGTTGTTGCTTGGCGGTGATGTAAAGACCGATCCCGGACCTGAGCTCTCTCAAATCATTAAGCAACTGAATGTAATTTCCGCAGATATTAAGGAAATTAAGGAACAGAGACTAGCGGATATTGAAAATAAACTGGACGCTCTAGGCGCACTAGAAGAAAAACTTAAAGCCTGCAACGACCAGGTTTTTGCCATGAATAGCACAATTAAAACGCTTGAGCAAAGAGTTGAGGAGCTTGAGAACCGCAGCCGTCGGTCAAACTTAATTATTTATGGCCTAGAATAAATGAAGGACGAAACAAGCGATAAACTGGAGCAAGCAGTTAACAAAGGTATAATAGAAAGTGTTCTTGAGCTGGAGCCAGTTCAAATTGAAAGAATTCATAGATTAGGCAGATATGCACCAAACAAGACACGACCAGTGACTCTGAAGCTTTTTGACTCGAGACAGAAAGGGAGTATTTTGAAGAATTGCTTCAAGCTCAAGAATACTGACCTCTCTATAGAGGAGGATTTTGCTCGCAAAACCCGTGAGACAAGGAAAAAGCTTTGGGACAGCGCCAAAACTAATCGGGAAAAAAAGACAAAGTCGCACTAGCATACACCAAGCTTTATATTAACGATGTCGCTATTGTCTGGGACGACGAAAAGGGTGAAAGGGTACCAGTAGAAAAAAACGGCATAGTAAACCGCCCGAAGACCCGACAACACGCCCAATCAAAGAAATAACGTTATTAACCGTAAACTCCCGCAGTATACTATAAAAATCAGCAAGCCTTGAACAACTACTGCTTGATCAAGAGCCACACATAGTCGCCATCACGGAAACATGGTTGACGCCTGATATCTCAAACGACGAATTCACTCCCCCGGAGTACGCTGTAATCCGGAAAGATCGTCCCACACGTGGTGAGGGTGTGGCCCTGCTGATAAGCAAATCGATTCCTTTTGTCGTGCTTCCCGATGTTATAGGCGCAGAGGTGGTATTCTGTAAAATTCATTGTGATGGAATTAGCATAGTAACCGGGTGCGTTTACAGAAACCCCTCATCAGACAACAAATGTATTATAGCGATCCAAGATTATCTTCAAACTAATGCCCATAACTCTCGACTAATCATCATGGGTGACTTTAACCTTCCCGACATAAACTGCAACAACATGCAGTACACGTCACAGTCATCAGAGACACTTATTGATTTAATTTTAAATTTCAATCTACAACAAGTCGTGCTTGCGCCAACACGTATAAAAGATCAAACAAAAAGCGTACTCGACCTTATATTGATTAGTGGCCAGTTCCCGTTAAATAAATCAGTCGTCAATGTGATTCCGGGGATATCAGATCACCGCATACCAATCTGTCAGCTCTAACTAGGATATGACATAACACCACGTTCATCAGTAACTACTGTACGAAATTTCCCTAAAGGTGATGATGCCAGCACTGCAACCTACTTAGCTCACAAATTTGAAAACTTTTCAAACCTTGCTATACATCCAACGACTGATGTAAATCATCTATGGTCGTGCTTCAAGACTATCGTTGTGTTCTGCGTTACCCACTTTGTCCCACTGAAAACAAAAAGGCAAAAAAAACATAATCCTTGGATAACCCGCGAAGTTTTACACGCAAAGCGAAAAGTTAAGAGGCGACGCCAAGCAATCAAAAAGAAAGGCAAGAATCCAGTGACCGCATCTAACCTAGCACGTGCTATTACAGACTTCAAACAAAAAGCTAGCTTCGCCAAAAGGCAATATTTTACTTCAACGCTTCCGTGTTACATAAAAAACAACCCTCAACGATTCTGGAAACATTTTTGCCCTGCCGCTGAAACAAAGACGTGTTTAAGCGATAGCGATAAAACAAACCAGGCCAATATCTTCAACGATTATTTTCAATCTGTTTTTACTGATGACAATGGCACCACCCCTGCGGCCTTGCCTACAGCCCGAATTCCCATTGAACCATTAGTTATAAGCGACCCCGGGATTCTTAACCTACTTTTGAATCTAGACACGAAGAAAGCCAGTGGCCACGATGATATTGCAAATGAATTTCTTTTTCGATACGCAGAACTGTGTAGTAAATACCTCGGCATAATTTATCGCAAATCTATAGAAAAAGCAAAACTGCCATCAGAATGGAAAGTAAAAAAGGTGATACCCATACACAAAACCGAAGATACCGCTGTTCCTTCTAATTTTAGGCCTATATCCCTCACCAGTACGTCATGTAAGATACTAGAGCATATAATCGCTAAGCATTTAACTATTTTTCTAGAAAACAACAATCTTCTGCCCCCCCCCATCAACATGGCTTCCGGAAAGGTTTATCAACAATCACGCAGCTTACCGAGGTTGTCCACGACCTTGCACTCAGTATAAACAACCGTGGCCAAATTGACATAATTCTACTTGATTTAGCAAAAGCATTCGATCGAGTGTGTCATACTAAACTGATTTCGAAATTGCAGAACATTATTGGGGATGGGGAAATTACGAACTGGGTAAGAGACTTTCTTATAAACCGGTCACAGTTCGGGGTTTTCGAAGGCGTATCGTCGTGGACGGCCTCAGTTAAGTCAGGTGTTCCCCAAGGCTCCGTACTAGGGCCATTATTATTTCTAATTTACATAAAAACATCACTGATAACATAGACTGCAAAATTAAACTTTTCGCAGACGACTGCATTATTTATAGAGCAATTAACAGTTCGGATGACCATTTATCTTTAAATAATTCATTGAGTAAGATTGCTCACTGGTGTGAGCAGTGGCAAATGTTAATTAACCCAACAAAAACAGTTTGCATGACGGTAACCAGGAAAAAAGAACCCTCCGACTTTACCTATACAATTAACGGCGTACCTTTACAAAGAGTTACGCAGCAGAAGTATCTTGGTGTCACCTTGACTTCCGAATTGAGATGGGATGCGCACATTAACAATGTTACAGCATCGGCTTTGCGTAAACTGTTTTTTCTACGAAGGCGTTTACCCTTCGCGCCGACAGATACTAGGCTCCTAACTTACACCACATTCGTGCGACCAATCTTGGAGTACGCTAACACTGTGTGGTTCCCGCAAGGTGTTACTAATATAGCAAAAGTTGAACGGGTTCAAAGGAAGGCCATTAGGTTTATACATAATAAGTACAAAAGCACCGACTAGCCCACAAACCTTTTAGAAACCTCCGGTCTACCCACACTTGCAACAAGAGCAAAAATCGCGCGTCTCAAATTTCTACACCACATTCTGCATAACCACAGACGGATCGATGCATCCAGGTACATATCTTTGGCAGAATCACGAACACTACGACATAAACATGCATACACTATCAAAGAATACTCTTCCAACAACGACTGTTTCAAGCAATCCTTTTTCCCCCTGTCAATCAGCGAATGGAATAGGTTAGATCCCTCCATTACTAACGCACCATCACTGGCAGAATTCACTTCAAAAATTAAGACTATACTTTGAGACAACGGCTTTCTTCAACCATGACCTCCATTATTGTTTTCCAGTAGTATTTATTTGGATGTATAACTATACACAATACCTTCTCTGTATAAAACTGTATTGATTCTTTTTATGCAGCAAAGATTCAGCTCGCTGCTTCCGAAGTGTGAATATTTGGAGTGCATAAATACCTATGACTAATGTTTCTATGCAACTAGGATTATTATTACCAATTTTAAAATAACTACTGTTCTGTATGCCGCCTGTAAGAAAATACTTAGCATTCATTGTATTCTGATACTCATGCCCTCCTGCTTTGGTCTCGTAAGAGACAGGCAGTATTGTAACTAAATAAATAAATAAATAAACCACGTTTTTTTGTGGACCTGACCTGTGTCAGCTAAGTTACTTCAGTAGTAAAGCACGTTAGCTGCTTAACTGTACTTGATCCAGATAGTGAGACAACATCTTGTCCTGGAAATATAGTAAATGTGAATTATTTGAGAAGCAAAAAAATCGGTTTTTCTGATCGACATCTGGCAGAATAAAATCTCCTATGGTAAGAACTGAGGAAGATGAAGAAGTGGTTGTGTTGGGTGCCTGCGTACAAATCGAAGAAAAGAAAAAAAACAATGAGCAATGCACACAAACAGCGACTGAACAGTTCGTTTGTTTGTGTATTTGTGTTTTTGTTTGTTTTCCTTTAAATATATGACATGTACCCACTTTGGCAAATCCTTAGGATTGGGTACGTGCCATATATTGAAGTAAAACTAAACGAACAAACTTTTTGGGTACCTGGCTGGTTTTTTCTCGTTGCTTACACTTCTACGCCGACATCAAGTTCTTCCTCGGTGTACTAACAAGTTGTCGGGGAATACTCCGCGGGCTGACTGCCTTAAAGGTAGGACGTTCCTTTATTGAGAACTTGGCTAATTCGCTATCTCTACAGTGATAGACAGCCAAACAAGGCCGATGCACTAACAAGGCCTCTGCTAATGGTTTTCACAGCAATTAGGGCTATTTTGTCTAATCTGGTGGACCCTATCAGAAGTCAAAGCCCAATTGGCTCTGGAAGCACTATTGTGCCAATTATCCGGATCAAACCTGTGACAAGTACTATATAAATAACCGCTACGAAAATGTCTTAATATTCCAGTGGAACGCAAATAGTCTTCGAATAAAGTGCGCTAATTTTCGTTAACTGCTTGGACAGTTTAACTCCACAATATTTTGCACTCAAAAGACTGGAACGAATGACGATTTCCACCTCTCGAACTGCGTAATATACAACTCATCTCGATGAGTTGGTGTCAGCAGAGTGCACCTGCATATCAGAAACATCTACCATCTTATCAAGTTCAGTCGATATATTCTGACTTTCCGGAATCTATCGCATGTAATGCGTCGTTTGGTAATCTCTGCGTAACAGTGAATAATATCTACCTACAACCATGAAGCCATATTTCTGTGGAATAAATAGCGGGTATCTTTGAAATTTCTAGCTCTAATGTCTTCATATTTGGAAACTTCAATGCACATAACGATATCTGGGGCATTGATCATTGTGATGCATGGGGTAATGTTCCAGAGAGCGCTATAGACAAGCATAATTTGACTGTTTTAAATGACGCACGAGCAATCATTCGCGGGTATAACTGTTGAATTTTTCAAGATATAACACTATTTATTTATTTATTTATTATTTTTATTTCTTTATCTATTTATTTATTACATACTGCGAATCATAGATGGTCCAAGCAGGAAGGGCACATAACATAAAAAAACAGGAATAACATGCACAATACATAATGCAATTCACTCTACTTAATTCACAATGAATGGAGATCGCATAATTTGTTCCAATCAGACACTGACTATGGAAAGAAAGAATACATAAAGACATCAGTTCTCGCGAAATATGTGGTAGGCGAATTGGGATGGTGATGTCGGGTCTGCCTAGTTGATAGGAAAGATAGATACGGTGATGGATCAATGGCGAGTTAATTGTTAACTGTAGCAAGAAAACGAGACCAAGCCGTTGTTTTAGTCTGCGCGAAACAAGTGGCTGAATGCCATTTGCAGTCATTAGTGCAGGGGGTGAATCAGATGGTATTTGTTGTATATAAAACGAACTGCTTTCCTTTGAACCCTCTCAATTTTATCAATATAAAACTTCGTGTAAAGATCCCATACTCTGCTGGCGTATTCTCAATTAGGCCTTACAAAATAAAAATAACTCAGAAGCTTTACATTTGGAGGGCAGTTACGCAGTTTATGTCTTAAAAAGCCGAGTTTTCGGAGGGCAGCTGAACATACGTTGTCTATGTGGACGTTCCAAGATAAATTGTTAGTTATTGTGAAGCCCAAATATTTATAGCTAGTGACCTCTCTCAGGGTTGACGACCCTAGTTGGTAGATATAGTCTAGCGGATTTCTTTACGTGTCAGACGCATACAGACACTTTTGTCTACGTTGAGGGTCATTCCCCATTCCTTACACCACTGATCTATATTGGAAAGATTTGTGTTAGGTTCATTTTGATCATGAACAGAGTAAATATCACGAAACAAAACACAATCATCGGCAAATAATCTAATTTGTACTGTAGGTGTTATGACATTGACAATATCGTTGATATATATGAGAAAAAGCAATGGTCCCACTACACTTCCCTTGGGCACACCTGATGAAGAGATGGTGGACGGTGGTCATCAATTGCAACAAACTGTGACTGGCTAGTAAGATATTCGGCAATCCAGTTTACGAGAATGTCTGGAAGGCCAATCCGCTTAAGTTTCTGAATCAGTTTATCGTGAGGTACTCTGTCATACGCTTTACTGAAATCTAAGAAAATTATGTCAGTTTGCTTATTGTTATCAAGATTTAGTGCAAATGAGTGGATTACTGTAACCAATCGCATTACTGTTGAATATTCCTTTCTAAACCCGCGTTGAAATTATGTCAAAATAGAATGTTAGTCCAAAAAATTTACAATTTGGGTGGCAATTATATGTTCAATTAATTTACAGCAGGATTACGTTAGAGATATAGGACAATAATTTTGAGGAGAAAGACGGTCCTCTTTTTTGAATACAGGACTAAGGCGAGCGGCCTTCCAGTCACCTGGTAGCTTTGATGACAACAATGATAAACAAAAAATTTTATGCAGGAATTTTAAGACATGTTTAACATACCTTTTTAGAAACATATTTGGCAGATCATCTGGTACACACGATGTTTTAGACTTAAGGTTTAAAAGCATCGCGGATACGCCAGAGTAAGATACAAAAGATGCTTCAGATGGATCGACCGCTTTACCGCTTGGTACGTATGTTCACAAGATCTAGCGAATGGCGTCAACGGAGGTGGGTCAGGTGGTCAACGGAGGAGGGAATACGTGGAAGGAATCATTTTCAAATATTCGTAAATCACTTGTATTCATATTCGTATAGCGCAAAAGAAGACGGAGACACAGAAGGAACACATACACAGGATGAGAGCAGCGGAAGGAAAAAGGAATTTGCACCTGCCCTGTGTATGCGTTCCCACTGTGTGTACGTTTGGTTCGATACGAATATGAATACAAGTGACTCAAACCAACTGATGCGCATCACCGATTTGACTGCTTGTATATAACTCTAGCATTCGGTGTGATAACATTAGACGCTACAGCAGATTGACAAAATGGAAAGCTTTTCGGTTCCGCCTAAGCAAGGTGCTTGCTTGGGATAGTTGGTGTTCCTTTGAACTGTTAAGTAGCGCAAACTTCGGGAACGAGAGCATGCGACACACAACGCTTCTGTGGCGCATTTTCTCGTCCGCAAAGTTTGCGCTACTTAACAGTTCACCTAGGCAGTCGGCTCATTTCACATACAGGAGCTAAGGAACTCGCAGAATTTTCGCAAAGTAGTTTGAACATATGCTCAAAGAAGGCTTCAATTTCTAAAGATTACGCTGCAGGCGACGGAGAGTACAAATACTTTGGAGCCATCCGACACCCGCATGAGAGAGCGTAGCGACAGAGCACTTTAGAGGCATACACCTTAGTGGCAACGCACCTTAGAGGCATACAAAAGCGCTAAAAAAAGTGACAACGTCATGTGGAAACACATAAAAAGTTTAGGAAAACGACTGGCAGGGCTTCTGTCGCATCCTTTCTTCTAACACACGTGTCCCTGGACTATGGTTGATAGTTAATGCTTTGAATGGCCTTTGTACACAGAGTTTTCGATTTCGCGCCCCCGCTTTAGGTATGGACACACAGGAGACTGTAGTGGCAGGTGAATTTTTGTGAACTTATGTGCGAACCCAGCTGCACATCACAAATTGCAGCTTATGACAGTAATGATGAGATAACAAAGCAGAAAATAATGTTTGTTATTGGGTGCAACATCCTCAACTAGCCCCCGCATTCGCATTAAGCGAGCTTCAATGTTCAATTACTCCATCTCACCAAAATCTGCTGCTGGGCCTGAAGGAATTACTTACGCTATGCTGAACCTTGGACGAAGAGGCGCAAGAACTATTTTAGACATCCCATAACTTATGTACAGAAGAAATCGCACCGCCACCCTGCAAAGTCACTCAAGGTATTCCAATTCTAAAGCCTTGAAAACGTCATTATGCCTTGATTATTTTCGTCTGGTAAGCCAGACAAGCTACTTATGTAAGGCATTGAGAAGATGATTAAAATGGTAGTGCAATGAACTAGATGTGTTGTCCAACTACTTAACGGGCTTTCGAAAACAGAGATGCACAGTGGATGCTATACTATATATAACAACATATGTGGCACACCAACCCACCTGCGGTAACATAACTGCTACAGTATTTTTGGACTTACAGAGCGCATTCGATACCGTCAGTCACGTACACGCTCTACTAAGTAAGTTGGAACTTGAAACATTCAGCAGGTATTTTTGTTCGATTTCTCATTTTTCATTAGGTCACAGTATATTAGTCAACATGGCTAAGGGGAAGTGTGTGAAACACAATGTCAAGCAGGGAGTGCCGCAGGGAAGTGTATTTAGCCCTTGTCTATTCAATTACGTCATGGCTAATTTAGTAAAAAGACTGCCACCTAACATACAATTCTCACTGTATGCAGTTGGTGTGCATTTGGACATCTTGAATTAATGTTGAAGTAATCTAGACGGCATTCGAAGAGGGAAGAAATACCATCATCAACTTTCTATTAGAAATGGGGATGGCACTGTTCCATGTGAACACAGCTATGTTGCCCTTCACCCGTGAACTTTTAAAATATTTCAACCTTACTAGGGAAAAGCAGCCTTTAGGAATTCTGACAAGGTACTGATTTCCCGGAATAATACTTGATTAGCGCTTCCCTGGGCACCACATTTGAAGAACTCCAAAGCCATGTTAATGCAATAGTGAATGTGCTTCGCGAACTTGCTAGGACTTCATGGGCACTCAAACAAAGCACTTCAGACAAAGAATGGCATACTGTGCGGTAATTTTGCGTTTAATTTCACCAACGCCAGAACAAAGCCTGCCGGAATACTTAGGTTCATTATTTGATTTGCTAGAAAACACAATATCGCGCTCGAACTTCTCGTCAAAGGCGGTTTTGACCTTTGCGTCATTATCTGTTGCAGCCTTTCTCATGATGGAAGAGATGTCAGAAGAGCGGAATTAATATGAAAACAAATTGGCAGATCCCACGTACAGTGGGAATCGATAATAAGAAAAGCCTAAATGAGGAAGGTGTATATTATTTTAAAATAGGAAGGAAGGAAGGAGAAACTTTATTTGCAAGGGTTTGGGAAAGGGGTCATGAGCTTGGTGGGTGGGGCCCCAAGTCCAGGGCTCCACTGGCTGCCGCCGTCTATCTGACGTGACGCAGAAGTGCAAGCTGCACCTCTGGGTCAGAGCTGGTGAGCTGTGTCTCCCATTGCTCGAAAATATTACAAAGCTTGTACTGACCTAAAAAAGTATCTAAATTTGGTGGTCGTTTAAGGCATCCCCACGAAATGTGGTAGAGCGATGGCGAGCCGCCACACCACGGACACGCATGCCCATACAGCGTTGGAAAAATTTTGTGTAACCTTTGAAGATTGGGAAAGACTCCCATTTGAATTCGGCGGAGGTCAATCGCGTCCTCCCCTTCTAATGATTTGTGGGGGGCGCTGTACTTTTGTCGCATGCCTCGCTGGTTAGCAAGAATTTTGCGAGGGGCCATTCTGGATGGGTCATTATCCTCCTCGATAGCTTCCTCCTGGAGTGTTTCAAAGGATTGAATGTGCTGTTGAAGCTCTGCTCGGTTCGTGAGCCCTCGAGCACAAGCGTCAGCACTTTTGTTCCCCTCCAGGCCTGCGTGTCCTGGACACCAGATCAGTCTGTATTTGTTCGTCAAGCTCCCGCCTAAGAATTTGCTTATTTTTATCGGAAGGCGGCCTCTTAAAAAGAAACGGCACGCTTCCTGCGAGTCGGAAATGATATTTGTCTGCGGTTCATCTCTTTGTTCCTGCGCTTTGATTGCAAGGGCAGTGGCAAAGCATTCTGCCTTGGCGATCAAACCCGTGTACAGTGATGTACATGTCACCATGCAGTTGTCGTTGCTAAGTACCGATGCAACTGACCGTTTAAAATTGTACCTCGAAGCGTCCACATACAACACGTTTGATTTGTTTTTGAATGTTTTTCGGAGCCATCGCACTCTCTCCTCTCTGCGCTTTCTGTTTGTTTTTACGTCCATGTTCTTGGGCAGCGGTGAGATCGAGATCTTGCTGCGGACGGGATCCGGGATTTCTACAAGAACCTCGTCCATGTTCTGGGGGTATGGCGGAAAGCCCACCTTAGAAAGTATCTCTCTCCCCGCTTTCGTTTGACTTAGACGATTTCTCTGCGCAGTCAGTACCGCTGTCTTTAGCTCAGGGTATGTATTATATATACCGAGGTCCAAAACCTTTCGGGTTGGTGTGCTTACCGGTTGCCCTATGGCCACTTTGTAGGCGCCCCTAATTATAGACTCGATGGTTTCTTCTTCTGATTTGCTTAACACGTGGAAAGGTAGACTATACGTAACCTTACACAGTACAAGTGCCTGTACTAATCTAATTGTGTCTCCTTCCTTCATGCCCTGTTTGTGGTATGTTATTCTATGGATCATTCGTGCAACTTGTTTCGTGGCTGATTTTAATATGTTTATTGTATGATTCGCTCATCCATTACATTGAACCCAGTAACCCAGAATACGTGCGACGGTCACCTCACGTACCTTGACACCTTCAATGTTTATATCAATGCTTCCGTTACTTTTGGATCTTTTTCCATGTACCCTGGTAATTTCAGATTTTTCTGGGCTACAGCTGAGCCCGCTTGCCTTCGCAAAGTTTTCAACTGCTGTCGCAGCCTCTTGAAGTGTCTGCTCTTTGTTAGCTAGAGATCCACGCGTTGCCCATAAGGTGATATCATCCGCATAGAGAGTGTATCCTAACTGCGGAACTCCATCCAGAGCTCGCGTGAGTCCTAACACGGCGATGTTAAAGAGCAGGGGAGAGAGGATGGCTCTTGTTTGGCATCTCAAAAGCGTCTGACGTGACTTGTGCTACGCTTATCGAAGCCCGCCTTTCTGTGAGGAATGTCTTGATGTAATTGTAGGTGTTTGTCTTACATCCCACGTTGTTTAATTCTGTTAGGATGGCCTTATGCGAGATATTGTCGAATGCTCATTTTAAATCAAGGGCTAGTATTAGATGTTCTCCTCCTGTAGCTATATAGCTCAAAACTTTCTCTTGTATTAAGAGAAATGCGTCTTGAGTGGAGAGGCCATTGCGGAAACCCAGCATAGTGGCTGGAAAAAGGCCGTTGTCCTCTATAAAGTTTTGCAGCCGATTATGAATAACCCTTTCGAAAAGCTTTCCCATGCATGACGTCAAAGATATGGGCCTGAGTCCTTGCGGGGATGGCTTCTTCCCGGATTTCGGTATCGTAATAATTTTGGCTACTTTCCATTCCTCGGGTATCTTCCCTTTGAGCCAATAGTTGTCATTAAAATTGTTTGTCAGTGCCTCTATAACCTTATCGCTGAGGTTCCTTATCATTGCATTTGTGATTTGATCTGAACCAAGGGCAGAATTTCTCTTGGCTGCTTGGGCAGCCGCAAAGACCTCTTCCGTGGTGGTTGGGGCGTCGAGTCTCTCGTTTTTCGCACCAGTGCACTGCATTTCAATACTGCAACTATTGGTGTTCTCTCCTATGTATCTGCCCTTAAGTGCTTGCATTAACTCCTCCTCTGTGCCCGGAAAATCATTCATTATTCGTTGTAGTGTTCTGTTCGAGGACGATTTTGATTTTTCTGTGTCAAGCATGTTCCTTAGGATGGCCCAAGTTTTTGCAGTGCTCAGAGTGTCCTGTAGTGAACTGCAGAACTGGATACATCCCTCAGTTGCAATTTTGTTAGCGTATTGATTTGCCTCCTCTCCTAAAGCAGCGATTCTGCGGAGAAGGTTCCGGTTGAGTCGCTGGTTTTTCCACCTTTTCAGCATACGGCGCCTGCTCTCCCACAGGTGGAGCAGGTGCCTGTCGACTGCAGGAGTCTCTGCTGTTCTTGCGACACGTTTAGATGTTTGTTTGTGAACTGAAATTATGTACTCTGACCATTCCCCAATCGACTCCGGTACAGAGTCGGGGGAGGGATCACGTCGTCTGTATCTTTCCCAGTCAGTGATCACCACGTCTCCTATGACCCTGCGTAGTTTTGGAGTTGAGAGGGAAATTCTGATTATGTAGTGATCACTGCCGAGATTCTCTTCCAGGTTTGTTCAGTTAGCGTCGTTAACATTACGTGTGAATGTCAAATCTGGGAACGCGTCTCGACTTACGCTGTTACCCAGCCTCGTAGGTGTTGTGGGTAGAGTAATTAAGCTCAATCCTAGTTTGGATACGGCATGTTCGAGACGTGTTCCTTTAGGGGAATCTCTCGAATAACCCCATGTGGTGCTGGGTGCGTTAAAGTCGCCCAATACCACAAGTAGATCTTTCGCCCCTGCAATACCGACGACATTTTCAAGCAGTGCACCAAAGTCCTCGTGTTTCTCTTTGGGAGGGCTGTATATATTTAATATTACGGTTTTCACTTTGCCTCTCTTCAGAGGAAGAAGGGTGATTATCTGATGATTTATTCGCAGACTTTTTATGTATTCAACCTTTGCTGCAATACTTTTGCTAACCAGCGAGGCTACGCGGGGATAATTTGGATGTTGCAAACAATATTATCCCTGCAGTTTGACCACCTTGGGCCCAACCCCCTGCAGGCATATTACGTCTGGCCGAATTCGTACTGAGTTCATGTAATTTTGGAGTGCTGCGGCGCGCTTGTGAAAAGTGCTACAGTTGCACTGCCAAATCTCTAAATGTTCTGCACTTTTTATATTATTTTTGGCCATTCAGCATGGTCTTATCCATGCTGTCGCGGCCCGCTTTGGATGGTTTGTCAAATAACTTGGGCGGACACGGAGCGCTTGTTTAGTGCCCTCTGCAAGCCTCCCACAGCTTCGTTAACATACTACCTCTGAATTTTCAGTTCTTCTACGACAAACGTTTTCATTTCCGCCATGAAATTACCTAGAAGTTTATGTAAAGTAGCTATGCTTTCCCTGTTTGCTTGAACCTGCGTCTGCACTTGCTTTACTACTTCTCTGCTTTCTGATTTAGTAGCGAACGAATCTTCGTCTATCGTTTCCGCGCTCGTTTCTGCACTATCCTTCATGTGAGCTAGACGCTCTCGCGCCTTTTTATTGCCCACGGTGGGGTTGCCTATCGACCCTGGATTTTGTATTTTCTTAATTGCATTTTCTAATTTGATTTCCATTGACGAGATAGCCATTTTATACTCTTTCCGTTCCGCAGCCATTTGATTTCTAAGCTGTTTAATTTCTTGTGTTAATCTTTTGTTCTCCTCTGTAATTTTCCTATACTGTGGGCTATCAGTTGCAGGAACATTGGGAGGCACTGGACTCGCCCAGCTCACCTTGTTTGGTTGGTTATTTTGTACGTCCTGCGTACTAAGGCCAGTGGTTGCTGCTACTGCTTCTTCTTTCCTGGCATGGGCGGAGCTTGTTTCCCAGCTGCTGCTCGGTGTTTTCTTCAAGTTGGGCTTGCCAAGGGCCTCCGCAGGCTTGCTAATATTCCGCTGTTGCGGGGTCTTTGATGATGATCTCGATCTTGACCGTGATCTGGAGCTGAATCTAGATGCCTGCCGCGTCTGGAGCGTCGCTTCCTCTCGGTCTGAGCTGAACCAACGAGGAGGTTTCTGCTGGTGTTGCTCAAATGGCGGGAAATCCTTTTCAGCGTAGGTACACTCTGTTTGTCTTCGAGGCGTCTCCACTCGTGATTTTCGGGGGGCCACATTTTTCAGTTTCTTTTTGCATGATTTGTCTCCTGTAGCGTGCTCTTCACCGCATATGGCGCAGTTCAGCGCACATTTATGTTCTTGAGTAGGATCACACGTCCCACACTTGGAGCACACATTGGCATTCGGAGTCAGGCACACGTCGGTTCGGTGTCCAGTTGATCGACGAAACTTGCAAACCTGTACGGTAGGCTTGTATGGATAACAGATCACCTCTGCACCCATAAAATAGACACACCTGGGAAGCACGTCATCCCTAAAAGTTATTATTGCTGACTTCGAAGAGCCCAGCATTCTGGCTCTCTCTATCTTCACCCCTTGTGTCCGTATTCGTAGGTTTGCCATCAGGTCGGCCTGAGTGGTTCCGGGCGGTAGTCCGTGAACGATGCCTCGCAGCACGTCTTCTGGGTCGGCCACGTACGCATTGAAGGGGTAAATCCGTCCTCTGAGTTTCAATTGGTCGATCTCTCTCAGCCTGGCCGCCACTTGTTCGTGTGGCGTGGACAATATTATGATGTTCGATCCGGGGTGGACGCGCAGCAAAAAACTTTCTCCTCCAAAGCTGTTCCGGCAGGCCTCTATCACTGCCATAGAGAGCTCGGATCCGAATAGTTTTTTTCACTGTGAGGCCCTTGGGCAGTCTCAGGATAACCTTTATGTCTTCCTTTGAAAGGGGCGTCGGTCCTCGGCGTTTTCTGCGCCGGAGATCCCGCTTGACTTGGCTGTCCCGTGCGGCGTCGGCAAGCGGATGGCCGGCTGACTTTTCGTTTTTCTTCTTTAGTCCCTTCTCGGGTTCTTTCTGGCTTTTTTATGGTTCTTTTTCCTTCTGCAAGAAAGGACGGTGTGCCAGCCGTCCCCCGTTCAAGTAAGAGCCAGACCCGCGTCGTCATCGTTCTTGTTATCGAGAGACGCGGCGCTGGGCGCTCGCGCGTCGTTACCTGGTTCCTCATTTGACCAGACGCTACTCGCGTCGCTCGGTTGATTCTCCGACACCAGAGATGCACCGGGAGGGTCTTCGTCAACGTCTATGTAGACGAAGAATTTCTAGGCGTCCTTATGCATGCATGTTGAGTAGAAACAGGGGAATGGGCCGACCTCTGTTTTCCTCTGCGCAAGACGCATAGTTCGAGAAGGAGGTTAAACGGCACTCACCATCGACTTCTAACTCGGTCAGAAAATGTCAGAGAAAGTCGGTCGAATAGTGATGAGCCAGTCGACGCACCCGTCGCCGCACCGCGCCCGGTTTAGCGTCCCGGCGCCGCCGACCGAAGTCGGTGACACGGAAAGCTGCGTTCGTGCACGTCGTATCTTTAAACGTTGATAATTTCTCGTGAAGCTGGTCCAGGTCCCAAATTTTGGTGTCCTTTAAATCCTCGCAACTTCACGGAAAAGATGACGCACTCTTCAAGTAGACTTGAATGAAATTTCCGCCTGAAAGCGTTTCATAAAGCGGAGAGCGATGTAAGTACGTCCTCACCGCCCTACGCCACCTAGCGGATCCCATTTTAAAATAAGGACAACGTTACGAGGCGGACGCAAATTATGCCGTACATGACTTCTATGTCATAATTATCATGTTTGAACGTGTCATTTACATCGTCGTTCATTCACGTCCCGTAATACTAAATTTGGTATATGTGGAATTATCAAAACAGCCGCGAGCACGCTTTGAGCGTAGCATGTAGTCATGTTTTACATGACATGCATATCATTATTATCATATTTGGACGTGTATCCACCTTCGTCGTCCATTCACGACACGTAATAGAAATTTCGGGATATGTGAAGCTAGCGAAACGGCCACGAGCGCATCATGGGCGTGGCACGTAGTCATGTGGTTACATAACACGCCTCTCATGATTATCATGTTTGCACCAGTCACATACCTTCGTAATCCATTCCCGTCCCGTAATCGCATACGTAGTATATACGAACCTAGCGAAACGACTGCGAGCGCACCATGAGCGAGGCGGGTAGTCGTGACTTACATGGCATATATATCATTATTTCCGAGTTGGGGTCAGTCACTTGTGTTCACCCTGTAGTCATGTTGTACCGTACCAGTTTTGCAGCATGTCATGTGAACAAAATCACTGCAAAAGCAGCAAAACTATGAAATGTAGATCATGACATCATGACATATATAATGATTTTCATGTTATGCGTAGTCACTTATGCTAATTATACAGTCACGTTATCTCATACCAATTTTGATATCGACACCGAAACGGCCAGGAGAGGTAAAAGTCGTAGATAGATAGATAGATAGATAGATAGATAGATAGATAGATAGATAGATAGATAGATAGATAGATAGATAGATAGATAGATAGATAGATAGATAGATAGATAGATAGATAGATATAGATAGATATAGATAGATAGATAGATAGATAGATAGGAGACGGGCCCCTCTGTTACCTCCTGTTATGCCTGCGAGTCCACAGCGAACGTCCATGCCTCTGAAAAAGGCAATCTGTGTCAAGGCCAGTCCGCGAGCCCGCCTGACGCGAACAACTCAACGGCGTCATCACGCGGCGGTGCCTTCCTGTCACGCACACACAGTGAGTTACCTCAGCCAGCGAGCCCGTCGAAGCAATCGGCGACTTCATGTCTGCCGAGTCTGACGCAATGCATGGCGACGTCAATCGTCCTTAGCTGCAACCACGCGCAGCAGCTCTGGATTCGATGAGAATGACGTGGCCTAGCGGCGACACTATTGGAGGATTCTGACCTCACGACCAGCGGCGCTTCTGGTTGGACATTTGGTTACTCAAAGAATGCACCCGGTGCATATAAAAGATGCCCTGCGGCACGTCACGAGCAGTTGACCTATGTGTTAGAGAGGAGAGCTCGGCTCTTCGCGTCTCTAAGCTGTCAGCCCCAGTGCCGAATTTGTAACGCCTCTGTATAAATGCTGTACATAAACCTTGTTTAACTCACCGTCGTCTCGTCCGCTCGTCTATCAGCTCTGCGCAGAAGCAGTCGCAAGCTGAGAAACCTACGCTACCAAACGGCTGGTGACCTTCCCGGCGGAGTTCGAAGCAGTGGCGCCATCGGGACCGTGTTGGCGTCGCCGTCTCTCGCAACAGTGGTTGCAGCGGTGAGATTCGTGGCGCCCTTCGTAACGTCATCGGAAGCGCGCTTCACAACAGTGGCGGCAGCGCTGGGATTCGTGGCGCCCTTCGTACCGTCGTCGGAGGCGCGCTACGTAACACCCCATCTTCAGGCGGTGGCCAGGCCTCAAATCCTGGTGGCGTTGTCGGCCAGCCCGACAGCCCGGAGCTAGTCCTCCGGCACGTGCTGAGCAGCAAAGCCTCCCACTGCTCGGCCGGGGGGATTGTGAATGTGGGTCCGTGCTTTGTTTAACTGAGCAAGTAGTTGAGGAGCCGGCCCATATTAATACGGTCGAGCTCGGCGTATGTGCACCGCACACTTTGCATTGTGGTGTGTGAACAGCAGGGTAAATACGGCTGTACAGTGACGGACAGGGGAAAGTGCGTCTGTAATAGACGCCAGGTAGTGGATTGCTGCTTACTAAGGATTTGTACTTACTAAGTCGGGCCTTGCGGTAATGCATTAGGATTCCTTCAAATGTAAGCACTCTGTCCCTCGCATTGTCGCGAAAAGAGGAGACCCTCATCTCTCGCTCAGCCACGTCAGGTCACGAGGGGGGCGAGGGCTATGTTGGATGACGCGCCTGGTGGACGAGAGCTCGGGCGGTGTCATCAGCGTGTTCGTTTCCCGCGAGCCGCGAGTGGCCCGGAGTCCAGATGATCTCAACGTGGTGGCGATGTAACGGAGGTGTACTTGTGAGAATGCGGAGCGCCGGTTGGGAGATGAAACCTTTGGTAGTGTTGCGGATGGCATTCTTGGAGTCGCTGATGATGCAGGATCCTTGGGTTGAGGCGTAGGCTCGAGCGATGGCTGCTTCTTCGCCTTCTTCGGGTTTGTTTGCTCGAATGGTGCCAGTTGAGGTAATTATGTGCTGCGGCCCGGTGGCCACAGCGAGGGTCACAGCCTGATGCGTAGGATATTCCGCTACGTCTACATACGCCAACTGCGTGGCTTGCGCGTAGCACTTACCTATGTAGTTGCTTGGCGCGGTCTGCTCGTCTTTCCGGACCATATTCAGGGTGCATATTGCGTTTTATGGGAGAAATGACGGAGTTGACGCGAATGTCAGGAGGAATCGTGAGTTTCTGGCCAACCTGAAAGACGTAAGGTATGCCGAGTGTGCACATTAGATGACGTCCTGTAGGAGTTCGACCAATCGTTCGTTGCGCAATATATGCTGGGCTTCAATGAATTCGTCTATGCTATTGTGAAGTCCTAGGTCATTCAGTTTCGTATGGGGCGTAGACATGGGGAGAAGCAGCGCGTGCTTGTAGTAGCCATTGATCATTTGTTTATTTTCGCCTTATTGGTGAGCATAAGTTTCATAAATGAAGCAACGTAAAGGATTCTGCTTATGCAGAAGGCGGTCACCAGTCGTATGAGATTGGTCTTTTTCGTGCCGTGCTGTTTATTCGCGATGCGGAAGATGATCCTAGTAGTCTGATGCTTGATGATGATGTACTTGCATTGTTTCCCAATCGCCGCCGTTCTGCTGAATGCAGAAGCCCAATACGCGAACGTTATGGACTACTCGTATAGGGTGATGTTGCACAAGCAAATTTATTGTGGGAAGGTCTCTGTTGTAGGGATATGTAGGTTGATACAGGAGTAACTCTGGCTTTTGAAGTGAGCAGGACAATCTTTGTTGTTCGGCATAAGTTGTGATTTTATCAATAGTTAATTGAAGGGAAACCTGTATCTCTCCATCGCGACGTCTGGCAATCCACAGCGTGGTATATGGTACGATAGAGGTCGGGGATGTCTTCTAGAAGTGGCGGAAGGTGAAGCATGGCCAAGTTGAAAACAAATGGAGGGAGGACTGACCCCTATGGTGTCCCTTCCCACTGAGAGTGTTGGAAAGTGCAGGCAAATCTTTGACCGAAAGTGTGGCTGTCCTGACCGTTAGAAAGTGTCGCGTGTAGCGGCAAGTACGAGTACCTACGTTGAGCGTGGCGAGCGCGTCAAGGATTGATGTATGTAGCACATTGTCAAATGTCTTGGTGTGGTCTAGCCTCAGAATAGCACGTGTCCCGTACCGAGAGCCATCTTGCCATCTTCACCGTCGATAATGTGACTCTTACTTCAGTTGCAGCATTACAGTTTGTGCCGAAATTTTAGTGCGGAATTCGAACATTTTCTGCGGGTAGAGGACATGCTCTTCCATGTACTTTTGTAGTGGAGTGTGAATAACGTGCTCGAGTACCTTGCCGATACAAGATGTGAGAGACATCAGCCGAAAGCTCTCGATAGTGGGTGGTTTTCCTGCCTTAGGTATCAGAATGACATGGCGGTTTACCGTAGTGTTGGTATTTCTCCCGGCTCCCAAACCATTTGCAGATAAGATGTGAGTGTTTCAAGTGACTCTTTGTCAAGGATCCGTAAGATTTTGTTTGTAATTTCATCCGGGCCAGGCGCTGAGTGGGGTCTCTGTTGTGAAACTATGGCCTTACTTTCACTTACGTAATATGGGAGTCGAGGGCTTAATCATCTACCCCAGTACTTTCTACTCCCGACTTTCCTTCGCATCTGCGAAAGAAAGTCAGGGGTAGAAAGTCGGTGAGTGGCATTCCGGAGGCGCTGCGTTAAAGTGCCTCTATGCAGCAGCGGGTAGGTGCCGAAGTGCAGGAAACAGCCGCCTTTTCGTGCATAGCGTTTCATTGCCAGCTTGGCGTGAAAACGCGACGTTCCGAAGAATTACTTACGCATGACTTTCGTAGTATTGTCACGGGGTCGTGACGTGGCCGAAGACAGAAAACTTCGTATTGGGTTTAACTGTTTATTTGGGCGAACCTGTGCCCGGTAAAGGGAAAGTCTAATTACAGCAGCAGTCTTGCACAGATAGCAGTGTCGGACTGATAGCGGCGAACGCAGCGTCGGCCTTCGATCAACAACTGACAAGCGGCGAAGCGCGTCGGCATTTATACTCTTGCCGTCGAATGTTCTGGCGTTATCGCTGGCGGTGGCGTAGGTTCCAGAACAATCTGTACCGTTCGCACAGTGGGCGTGACCTTATCGAAATGATCTACTACAGTCCGGAACCTTCTAGAAAACTGCAGGCGCGGTTTGCGCTGAGAATCGTGCGGTGTTTTCGGTCGATAACAAAAACTTGGGAAATAGAACGTGGCATTGCCCCCCTCTGAAAAAAGGCATTGTCCCGATGCTTTAACTAAAGATGAAAGTACAATAATAATGCAAAAAAGTACAATGAATAAATTACGATACAACAATAATACAAAAAACACTAGTTAAGTTTGTTAACGCGCATGAAACGGCTTGAGGCGCATGACATGGACGACTTCAGGTCGCGATCGGCGTCGTTGAGAGTTCGTGATGCCGTCGGGGACAACCTCGTAATCAAGTGGGCCAAGCCGTCGAACCAGCCTGTATGGTCCGAAGTACCGTCGCAGAAGCTTTTCACTTAGTCCACGTCGGCGTATCGGCGTCCACACCCAAACACGTTCACCGGGCTGGTATTCCACGAAGCGTCGTCGAAGGTTGTAACGTTGGCTGTCGGTCGTCTGTTGATTCTTGATACGAAGACGCGCAAGTTGTCGGGCTTCTTCGGCGCGTTGAAGGTACTCGCTCACATTGAGGTTTTCTTCGTCGGTGACGTTGGGTAACATGGCATCGAGCGTCGTTGCCGGGCTCCTTCCGTAGACCAATTTGTATGGAGATATCTGCTTCGTCTCCTGCACCGCCGTGTTGTATGCGAAGGTCACATACGGAAGAATGGCGTCCCACGTCTTGTGTTCGACATCGACGTACATTGACAGCATGTCGGCGATCGTCTTGTTAAGCCGCTCGGTGAGGCCGTTGGTCTGTGGGTGGTACGCTGTCGTCCGGCGGTGTCGTCCGGCGGTGGCTGTCGTCTGGGGCGCCATGACGTAGGACGATATTTTTGACGAAGAATTTAGCTACCTCGGATGCACTGCCTTTTGGCAGGGCTTTTGTCTCGGCGTAGCGGGTGAGGTAGTCGGTAGCTACCACGATCCACTTGTTTCCGAAAGCCGACGTTGGGAACGGCCCCAGTAGGTCCATACCAATCTGCTGGAAAGGTCGGCAAGGTGGATCAATTGGCTGCAGAAGTCCAGCTGGCCTTGTAGGCGGTGTCTAGCGTCGCTGAGAGTCCCAGCATGTTCTCACATAACGAGTGACGTCGGTGGTAAGACGTGGCCAGTAGTACCTTTCTTGTATCCTCGCGAGCGTGCGAGAAACACCGAGGTGCCCTGCCGTCGGATCGTCGTGAAGGGCCTGCAGGAGTTCTGGTCGCAGAGCTGAAGGCACCACAAGAAGGTACTTAGCTCGAAGCGGTGAAAAGTTTTTCTTTTGTAGAAGACCGTTTCATTGAAAGAACGACGCAAGTGCGCGCTTGAATACCTTCGGGACTTCGGCGGTCCTGCCTTCGAGGTATTCTATTAGGGCCTTAAGTTCCGGGTCGGCGCTCTGTCGTTCAGCGAAGTCGTCGGTAGTTATCGTTCCTAAGAAGTAGTCGTCATCCGGGTAGTCGGGTAGCGGTTGGTCGACAGGCGCACAAGAGAGACAGTCGGCGTCGGAGTGTTTTTTGCCGGACTTGTAAATGACTTTAATGTCATATTCTTGAAGTCTCAGGCTTCATCGTGTGAGGCGACCTGAGGGGTCCTTCAAGGTGGCTAGCCAACACAATGCGTGGTGGTCGCTCACAACTTTGAAAGGCCTGCCGTAGAGGTAGGGGCGAAATTTCGACGTAGCCCAGATCATGGCGAGGCACTCCTTTTCTGTTGTGGAATAATTTGCTTCTGTTTTGGATAGCGATCGGCTGGCGTAACTAATAACCCTTTCAAGTCCGTCAGCCCTCTGCACAAGAACTGCGCCAAGACCTACGCTGCTTGCGTCAGTATGTATTTCTGTCTCGGCGAATTCGTCGAAATGGGCAAGTAACGGAGGCGTCTGGAGGCGATGTTTAGGCTCCTGGAAAGCGTGTTCCTGCGGTGTTTCCCACTTAAACTCCACGTCGGCCTTGGTAAGGTTAGTGAGAGGATCGGCGATGCGGGCGAAGTTTTTCGCGAACCGCCTATAATAGGCACACAGGCCCAGAAATCTGCGCACGGCTTTCTTGTCAGTGGGCGGCGGGAAGTCGGCGATGGCGGCTGTTTTCCGTGGATCGGGACGAACTCCAGACTTGCTGATAACGTGCCCCAGAAACAAGAGCTCCTCATACGCAAATCTGCACTTTTCTGGCTTCAGTGTGAGTCCGGAAGTCTTGATGGCTTGAAGTACAGCTTCAAGGCGCCGAAGATGCTCGTCGAAACTCGAGGAAAACACGACGACGTCGTCCAAGTACACAAGGCAAGTCTGCCACTTCAATCCTGCCAGTACTGTATCCATAACGCGTTGAAACGTTGCAGGCGCTGAGCAAAGGTCGAAGGGCATCACCTTAAACTCGAAGAGGCCGTCCGGTGTTATAAACGCCGTCTTCTCTCGGTCTCTTTCGTCGACTTCGATTTGCCAATAGCCAGTCTTGAGGTCCATTGACGAAAAGTACTTGGCGTTATGGAGCCGATCAAGTGCGTCGTCTATTCGTGGGAGGGGATACACGTCCTTTCTTGTGATTTTGTTCAGGCGGCGATAATCGACGCAGAAACGTAGGGTCCCATCTTTTTTCTTCACTAACACCACGGGGGATGCCCATGGACTCTTGGACGGCTGGATAATGTCATCCCGCAGCATTTCATCAACTTGTCTCTTCATGGCCTCACGTTCTCGCGTCGAAACCCTGTACGGACTCTGACAGAGTGGTCTGGCATTTACTTCGGTTATGATGCGATGTTTCGTGATTGGGGTCTGCCGAATTTTCGATGACGATGAAAAGCAATCTTTCGTATTGCAGGAGCAGGGCCTTGAGCTGTTCTTGCTTATCGTTCGGAAGTCTGGGATTGACGTCGAAAGCTATGGGAGGGGCTTGGTTCCTCTGAACAGGTTCCGCAGAACCGGCGAGGGCGAAAGCACTGGTGGCTTCGACAATTTCTTCGATGTATGCGACCGTTGTTCCTTTGTTGACATGTTTGTACTCATTGCTGAAATTCGTGAGCAAAACCGTTGCTTTGCCTTCCCGCAGCTCTGCAATTCCTCTTGCGACGCAAATATTTCGGGTGACCAACAGATGTTGACTGCCTTCAACGACGCCTTCCAAGTCAGGTGATTTAGGAGCACCGACTGAAATAATGACGCTTAAGCGAGGCGGAATGGTGACTTGTTCTTCCAGCACATTCAAGGCATGGTGTCCTGACGGCGTGCGCGGCGGTAGTGCTTCTTCTGTGGATAACGTTATCGACTTTGTTTTTAGGTTGATGACAGCACCATGGAGGCATAAGAAGTCCATGCCAAGGATGACATCTCTCGAGCAACGCTGTAGGACTACGAAGTCTGTAGGATAAATACGGCCGTTAATGGTGACTCTTGCTGTGCAGATTCCTGCAGGCGTTACGAGATGACCTTCGGCTGTGCGGATTTCAGGGCCTTTCCATGCTGTCCTAACTTTCTTTAACTTCGCGGCGAACGACCCACTGATGACAGAATAGTCGGCTGCAGTATCGACGAGAACAGTCACACTGTGGCGGTCGATAAGAACGTCGAGGTCGCTAGTTCGCCGTCTCGCATTACAGTTAGGGCGTGGCGTCGGGTCACGGCTGCGTCGGCTTGTTCCGCTGCTTCCATGCTGCGTCGTCAGGCCACCTTCGGTAAATGAGCTTTCGCTGTCAGGGCTTTGCCTGGTTGGCGTTGTGTTCGGAAAGCTCCGTCGCGGCGTCGTCATCGTCGGAGGATCTTCGGTAGTTCGTCGCACAGCAACCGCACCTCCACCGGTTGCTGCCCTTAGTTTCCCGGATATGGGCTAGGATACCGGCCCCGCGTTGGGCCAGAGTACTGCCGGTGGTGCGGTGACGTGCGGCGGCTGGGCGACGGCGAACGCGAAAGGCTTCGTGGTGTCCACCGAGTTCCTGTCAGGTAGTCGGCGATGTCACGTGGTCGTTCTCCTGGCTGTGGACGCGGTGCATTGACGGCGAAGCCACGCAGTCCCATCTGTCGGTACTGGCAACAGCGGTATGTGTGTCCGGCCTCGCCGCAGTGGTAGCAGAGCGGGCGATGGTCAGGGGTGCGCCAGACGTCAGTCTTCCTCGGTGCACTGCGCTGGGCGCTGGCGAACGGTAAGACGTCGGTGGTGGTGGTGGCGGCGGTGGCGTCTGTCGACGGAAGTGCGATGGGGCGGCGTTTTGGCGTGGACGGGGAGGAGCGTTGTGGCGCAGTGCAGCGGCGTAGCTCATAGCTTCCGGCTCGGGCAGCGGTGCGTGGGGAATTTGAAGCGATTGTCGAACTTCTTCTTGCACAATGTCGGCAATTGAATCCACTTGAGGCTGTGCCGAAGGCAACAGCTTGCGCAGCTCTTCGCGCACGATCGCTCGGATCGTTTCACGCAGGTCTCCGGAGTTACTGGCTTGAGCAGCAGCGCAGTCTGCAGTCAGGCGACGATTATACTGTCTGGTGCGCATGTCCAGGGTCTTTTCGATAGTGGTCGCTTCGGCTACAAATTCTTGGACGGTTATCGGTGGGTTTCTCATCAGTCCCGCGAAGAGCTCCTGCTTGACCCCTCGCATGAGGAAACGAACTTTTTTCTCCTCAGGCATGTCTGGATCAGCGTGACGGAATAGTCGGGTCATTTCTTCTGTGAAAATGGCGACATTTTCATTTGGTAGCTGAACCCGAGTCTCTAATAAAGCAGCGGCCCTCTCTTTGCGAGCGACGCTCGCGAACGTTTGCAGGAATGCGCCGCAGAAAACATCCCACGTTCGGAGCGTGGACTCCCGATTTTCATGCCAAGTCCTTGCGGTGTCTTCCAAATAGAAGAACACACGACGCAGTTTTTCGTCATGGTCCCAGTGGTTGAGGGCGGCCACACGGTCGTATGTCTCCAGCCAGGACTCCGGGTCTTCGAACGATGACCCATGGAAAATTGGTGGTTCCCTGGGTTGATGCATGACCATCGTGGGCTGGGACGCTGCGGTTGTCATTGTCGCTGCAGTCGCGGTCATGGCCTTCGTCTTCCGCGCCTTGTCTGGTAGAAGCCCGTACTCCGGTGGTAGCCCTTGCTGTCGGCGGCTTGTTCGCTGCTCCTGGTTGGCGTCGGTGTCTTCTCCGCGACGTGGGCTGGGTTCACGGCTTGACGGGGGCGTCCGATACATGAACGAAGCAGCACCTCCACCAGATGTCACGGGGTCGTGACGTGGCCGAAGACAGAAAACTTCGTGTTGGGTTTAACTGTTTATTTGGGCGAACCTGTGCCCGGTAAAGGGAAAGTCTAATTACAGCAGCAGTCTTGCACAGATAGCAGTCTCGGAATGATAGCGGCGAACGCAGCGTCAGCCTTCGATCAACAATTGACAAGCGGCGAAGCGCGTCGGCATTTATACTCTTGCCGTCGAATGTTCTAGCGTTATCGCTGGTGGTGACGTAGGTTCCAGAACAATCTGTACCGTTGCACAGTGGGCGTGACCTTATCGAAATGATCTACTACAGTCCGGAACCTTCTAGAAAACTGCAGGCGCGGTTTGCGCTGAGAATCGTGCGGTGTTTTCGGACGATAACAAAAACTTGGGAAATGGAACGTGGCAGTATTATAAACACACCAGAGCATATTGGGGTGTCGATGTTCTGCCTCAGATATGTGCAGTATTTGATTTAAATCAATATGCGCACTAGGATGGGCACAGAAACCAGGGAAATATTGGTGGGCACTCCGTATGCTGTTTGATTTTAAAACTGAAGGCAAACAGTATGAAAGGGAAAAAAATTGGCAGAACTCACACACAGTGGGAATCGATGATATGCGAAGCACGAATGACAAAGGTTGCTATGTCACTTTAAAATCAGCACAACATTACAAGGTGGAGCTAAATCCTGCCGTACATAACTTCCGTGTCACTATTATCATGTTTGGATGGGTCGTTTACCTTCGTCATCTATTCGCGTCACGTGATACCAAATTTAGTGTATGTGGAGCTTGCGAAACGACCGGGAGCACGCTATGAGCGTGGTATATTGACCTATTCTTACATGACACGCGTGTCAGGATTACCATGTTTACACCAGTCATATACTTTCATCATTCATTGACATCACGTAACACCAAATTTGGTATATGTGGAGCTAGCATAACGGCCGCGAGCGCATCATGAAGGGGCCAATATACTCCAATGTAGCGTTGACGCGCGCACACGCTAGGAAAGCGACACTACGTTAGCAAAACGCGAGCACTCTATAGACCCATTCCATGCTTGTAAACACAGGTAGGCCGACGTCGACATTATGCATAAAATTATAGCGGCGTCCGCACGTAACTTCTGCCATAAACGCTGAGAGCTGTGATGTGCGCCAACAATACGGTGTTGTGAGACGCCATAAGCGTTGTGCCATAAGTACTGACGGCTGCGTTATGTGCCAACAAACAAAACTAAATTGTGAGACGTGGCCCACATCCAACTGCGACGCTGTTCATCGGCATACCGTTTTTGTCTTCTCGTTGCTTGACTGAAAACACCACAGGTACCATTGAAAACCCAACAGAAACTGCGCTAGGCAGAGCGTCTTTTACCTACCAAGACAGTGCCACCGCATTTTCATGACGTAAGTCCAACGAAATTTGTCTATAGTTTCACGCCATGCGTGACCAGCGTCTGTTGGCGCGGCCCGACGGCCGCGCCAACAGACGACATGCGACATGCTGCATGCTGCACAGACGATATGCGACGAATGCGACATGCTGCATTTCCTGCCGGTGCGTTATCCAGACAACACTGCGTCTCCCTCTTGTCGTGATGGAGGGACGCCGGACGCACTGGAACGCGCATGCGTCAAAGAAACGCAGAACGGCGCGTGCCTACGAGCATATGGCAGGCCCGCCGCCTGGCGTGGCAACGCCGCCGTGACGCTACAAAATGAACACCGGCTAGCACGCGCACTGCGTCACGCCGAAATGTATTGGCACCTTTACTGTGGCATGTAGTCATGTTCTCACATGACACTCATCTCATGATTATCATGTTTGCATAATCCACATACCTTCGTCATTCATTGTCGTCACGTAATACCAAATTTGGCATTTGAGAAGCTAGCGAAACAGCCGCGAGGGCATCATCAGTGAGGCCTGTAGTGATGTTACATGACACGCACATGCCGTGATTATCATGTTCGGATGTGTAATTTACCTACGTCGTCCGTTCGCGTCATCTAATACCGAGTTTGGTACACGTTAAGTTAGCGAAACGGCCGTGAGCGCATCATGAGCGTAGCGTGTAGTCTTGTTGTTACATGTCACGCATCTCATGTTTATCACGTTTGCACCAGTATCATACCTTCGTCATCCATTACCGTCCCATAATATCAAATGTGGTATAAGTGAAGCTAGCGAAACGGCCGCCAGCGCATCATGAGCGTGGAGTGTAATCATGTTGTTACATGACACGCATCTCATCATTATCATGTTTCCACCAGCCACATACCCTTGTCATCCATACACGTAATGTAATACCAAATTTGGTATATGTGACGCTAGCGAAACGGCCGCGAGCGCATCATGAGCGTGGCACGTACTCATGTTGTTCCATGACACGCATGTCATGATTTTTATGTTAGGGTCTAGCGCTTGTGTTCGCCATGCAATCATCCCATACCATACCAGTTTTGCAACATGTCATGTGAACGAAACCACCGCAAGAGCGGCAGGACCATGAACTGTAAGTCATGACATTTGTGACATAAATATCGAGATTTTCATGTTATGTCTAGTCAAATGTGTTCTTCATACAGTCATGTTATGTCATACCAAGTTTGGTATCGATACCATTATCGAAACGGCCAGGACTGCTAAAAGTCGTAGGCGGCTAGATAGATAGATAGATAGATAGATAGATAGATAGATAGATAGATAGATAGATAGATAGATAGATAGATAGATAGATAGATAGACAGACAGACAGACAGACAGACAGACAGACAGACAGACAGACAGACCGACAGACAGACAGACAGACAGACAGACAGACAGACAGACAGACAGACAGACAGACAGACAGACAGACAGACAGACAGATAGATAGATAGACAGATAGATAGATAGATAGATAGATAGATAGATAGATAGATAGATAGATAGATAGATAGATAGATAGATAGATAGATAGATAGATAGATAGATAGATAGATAGATAGATAGATAGATAGATAGATAGATAGATAGATAGATAGATAGATAGATAGATAGATAGAATGTCACCGAAGTTCGCTAAGAAATGCTTCACATTTAAAAGTCAAGCCGTTTTGGTTGACACCAAAACCGAGGTCTTTTACGTGACCGTTGTGTTTCCTTCGATGCCTTCGGACGCGTGCTGGCGTTCGACTGCACCTTTTTTTGAATATAATTTGTTTGAATATAGAATATGATTTTTTTTAATATAGAATATGATTTGTTGGCGTGTATGCCCCAGCAGCAGCCGTGGACTCTAATGCGTTCTTCCAATCTCTTGATGTGTTCGTTTTAGGTTCCCAACATGTAGTACTTTTAGGCGATTTCAATTGTGTCTTAGACTCAAACGCAAACGTCCCAGGTCCGGGTCGCAGCTGATCAAACGGGAAGGCCAGAGAACTCGAACGTCTGGTGCAGCAATTGGCTTTCATGAAAGTGTGCATGGCAGCGATTTCACCTATACTTGGCGTCGAGCAGCGTCGAGCAGCAGAATTGATCGCGTGTATGCATCCCCCGGTCGCGAGGCGAGTTTACAAAGACGAGCGGATAAAGCCCCCCACAATGCACCGCGGCTCAGCGCTCTTGGTGGCTATGCATTTCCGCCGGCCTAACTGTGTCATCGCACTGTCGCTCCTCGCACTTTCGCATAGTGTTGCCGGAGGCTGCTGCTGCAGCTAGCGTGGGGTCGCGCTCGCGGGAAGGAAGCCCTGCCAAGGCATATGGCCACAGAACACATATGGCCCTGCAATCGGATGCTCGCGAAGTAATCGTGTGCGTCTCGTCTGACCGAACGCGCTGCGCTAAGTTAGCTACTCGTGAATAAAGCGTGTGCCCCCACCTCTCACTGCCGAAAAGCCGCGCCATTCAGGACGCAATGAAGCCGAGTCGCCACTACGCCTGTTGCCAAGTGCTCGGAAGGAAGCCCTGCGCCGAGTAGGATACTCGCGAAAGAAGCGTGTGTGCCCACCTCCCACTAAACGAACGCCCTGCGCCGAGTTGGATACTCATGAAGAAAGCGTGTGCCCCACCTTTCACTGCCGAGTCGCAAAGCCGCGCTGTTCAAGATGCACTGAAGCCGAGTCGACTGACTACGCCTATTACACCTAGGCCTGCTGCGAAAAAAGCCACACCGGAGATTACTGCACTCCACTTAGTGAGTTTTTGATGATTCTCAGCATGCGGTTATTGAAAGCGCGTTTCTGATACTGTCGTTTTATATAAGGCTACGAACTGTGCTCGGGCAACAAGGACAGAAATGTAGTGGTGATACATGCGTGCGATCGTAAAATCCTTGAAAGCCTGCACGCAAACTTTGTCGTGCGTCACTACCACACTGTCGAAGCTGAAAGGAAAGCATGCAGCCTCAAGACATTGTCTTTAGTCGAACTAATTTAAGACAAGAGAATTAAACTTATTAAAAAGCTCTTCGCGTATGCTTGTCTTTTCTGGCTTCATTGCAATACGGCCCCGTGTTCAGGTGAAGGCGAGTTAGACTCGCAGTTATCCTCTTTCGCTTGTGGCTTCGCTTTTTTTTCGCCCCCTGTGTATTATTTGATCTGAAAATAATCTGCCTCCCTTCTCTATGAAACTGTCGAGTGCACTCGATGCGGCTCTACTCTGCATGATGTCTCCTTCGAGAGGCTTCTTCAATAAAAAAAATGTGTTAGGGCGAAGCTTGCTAAAATCACAGCTGCCAGCTGTTGTAACCACTATACCCATGCAAAAATAAATATGCAATACATGAGATAACAATTAATTAACATGAAAACTGTCCCATGAGAGAACACTGAAGGCATTTACAGGAGAATGGCACAACAAAGATAACACTTTATGCGCCAAGCATAGATGTACGTGAATGTATACATCGGTGAGTTCATGTATGAACAGACATGGTAATAACTTTGAAAAGCAAAATGAACTTTGCTTGCAGTGCAAACTGAAGAAAAAATGAGAAGGAAGACAGGAAAGAGCGTACTCTTTCCTGTCCCCCTTCTCGTTTTTCCTTCAGCTTGCACTGCAAGCAGAGTTTTCAAGTATGAAACCAACTAGTCTGCAAAGAAGTATTGATTGAAAAAGCACAAAGTCTTTGTTAGAATTTTAGGGGAAGCGGCATGGCAGGCACGTATATTAACTGGACACAGTCGACACGATGCTGTCGTGCCAATATGTGTAAAGTACACAGATGCAGCATGGTGCATACACAGGCAATATCAATTTGACATTCTGTTGACCAGAAAGCACTATACTGCACTTAGGCTCAGCCATCTTGAGACTAGAGTAGGGCGCTGTTGTTTTGAGCTGAAATTGAAAATGCAAGTGGCACTTCGGTACTAAAAATGTGGGCTCGGTAGTTGGCCATCATATAATGGTGCACTGGATGATGTGGTGTTCACAGAAGGGCATACTATTGCTGACAGCACAGGTAGTTTGCCGGGTTGACGCATAAGTGTGCATTGCAGAGAACTTGGTGGTGACAAGTGGTCTTCTGGTACCGTTTTTTACATTGAGTGATGTGGGCGAACAGCACTGAGGACCAATCCACCACATCTAGTGGCGACCTGCAGGTTGCGTCATTGAAATCCCGGCTGCGGTGGCCGTCTCGATGCAGCACAATGGAATAAAAGAAAAAAGATGAGTGCACTATACAATGGGACGGCGTGTCATAACACAAAATAGCTCAATCGGCCGCTATCAAGCAAGGTATCAAATACGAATAAACAGCAAACAACAAATTGAAGAGGGTGAAATAAAAGAAACCATGCTAAGTTGTCAATACACTGTAATGTTGCTAGTTAGACGAGTCGGAAGAAGAAAAGTACGGTTAATGTCTAGAAACGCACGCGACTACACTTTCTGGAAGCTGATAGCAGTTTCTTGAGGTGCCTTCTGGGAGAACCTCATAGGGCATTTCAGTGATTCGCTGTAAAACCTTGTAAGGCCCGAAATAGAATCATAGCCCAAAAACCTTTTCCAAAAATATGTATGTGCCCCAACGGGTGTTTCATAAATTATATTGTTACTGGTAGATGACAGAAAACAGGTCTATTTACAATATTTACAGTCACAGTAGTGCGGGTAAAAACAAGTAAGATAGCGAGAGCAGGCACCACCTAGTCCTTCACTTTTTCGTCGTCTCTATGTGAGCGGCACATAACGTTACCCTCCGGCGGTGAAGGCACTGACTCGGTGCAGTCAGAGAAAAACTGTATAGTGGTGGTTATTATACATGTGCGTTGCGACAGCCCGGTGTATGACATGGCTTCAGACGTACAACGTAAACTATGTTTATATGGGGTTGAGTTGAGGAGGACAGAGACAATTCAATTTTTTATCTCACGTCGGTCACTTGGCGGTGCACAGGGTATGGTTCGGAGGGCGGGAACAGTAGCTTTGTAAAAAGCCCAATACAGCGTGCTGGAGACCACAGCACAGGAATCCTGGAGGAAAGTGGGTGTTTGTATGACTGCTCTCGTAACGAAATTGTTGGCTCGTTTGCGAGTCGGTTAGCCAAACGCACACAAGTTGACGTGTATGGTCAGCATGGGCTTTAGCTTATTGAGCATATTCAATGGGCGGGCATGTTGAAGGAGGCATCATTGGTGTCCATAGGCAACATTGGACTTCAGCCAAATAAAATAAAGGCGAACAGCCAGCTGCCTCATGTTACGACGTATATGTTGCACAAGACTAAGACATCTTGTGTGTAAACCTTGTACGGCTCCGTTGAGGTTCGGGCACGGCACGAGAGCTCTTTATGTTGGCGTGCAACGAGCTTTCCGAAAAGGTGTTTCATTTTTGTTTACATACGTCTTTTTTTGTTACGTACGTTTACATTCTCTTCGTGTGTGTCAAACCACACTGGCTCTACCCCTGACGTTTGCAAGCATCAAAGTCGAATCCCAGCGATTGGTCTTACTGCTGCACTCTTAGTTGGCCAGCCACTTCTCCACGTGACCGTTATCAGTCCAGCAGAAGGGACCTGGGTCTCGGAGGTGGGTCACGACGTGACTGGGTGCATTCGGCATAGTGAGGGCTGGATCAGCAGAATTGTCTGCCGGCATGATGGACTGTCCAAGAATACGCCTGCTGCGAAGTTCCCATGTGTGCTCCTGATGTGCCCAGCACCTCCACCAATGATGTTACGGAGAGCTACAGAAAACGAGTGTATTTACGATATTCACAGTAACAGCACTGTGGGTAAAAACAACCACTATGGCCAGGACAGGCACCACCTAGTCTTCTCACTTCTTCGTTTTCTAGGTAAGCGGTACATAACAATACTGTCAGTGTCGTGGTGTTAGGACATTAACTCCCCCGCCCCTCAAAAAACACAATTGAAGACCTCATAACTCCTGACGGTAAGGCGAAACAAAAGTCACTCATGGTGGAATAGCACAATGTTACTGCACAACATTGATGAGTATCTGATTGTGACTGGTAAGGGCCACACCTGGCGGATCCAAGGAACTAGTGGGATTAGTGGTCACCATTCTTTACCATCAGCTTTTACAAGGCTGTATGCATGATACTGAGGTAGTAGTGCAGAGCCAAATGCATATGCCTGTGGCTAAGGTGACCAATTGTAAGGTTGTGATATTACAGCTAATGCGAGGAGTTGTTCTCGCTTTGATTCAATTAAAGATTAAGCATTAAGTGCAGTGGTGGCGGTGAGCTGCTCCTTCGCTTAGATTTAGGCGCACTTTAAAGAATCCCACATGGCCTAATTTGATCTAAGGTCACCCACTGTGGGCCCCGTCGCGGTGGTCTAGTGGCTAAAATACTTGTCTGCTGACCCGCAGGCCGTGGAATCGGATCCCAGCTGCGGTGACTACATTTCCGATGGAGGCGGAAATGGTGTAGGCCAGTGTGCCCTGATTTGGGAGCCTGTTAAAGAGCCCCAGGTGGTCGAAATTTCCGGAGCCCTCCACTACGGCGTCTCTCATAATCACATGGTGGTTTTGGGACCTTAATCCCCACTTATCATTAGTCACCCGCTTCGGTGTGCTTCACAATCATATCATCGTTTTGCCACATAAAACCCTAGAAATTATGTTTGAAACTAAGTTGGCTCTGTTCCTAGAACTATCGTGCACCCAGTTGGTGGGAGGCAGCTGCCATTTAGTGCAGCCTTGCGCCAGGCACATTTTTCTCTATGTTATGGCTCAAAGAATGGGGCCTCTTCTTTGCTCTCTTGGTAGCTGACTCAATTGCTGGGCGCCCTGTAGGGACCCACTTGGACCCACTTGTAAGCCCTGGCCTACGCCTAGCAGTGCTGGTCGGTTGCACCCTTATGTGACGGGCCCGGCGACGTCTTGCTGCAGCGGTAGCCTTGAGTGCCAGCATCAGTCCTGTCCCATCGCTGCTGTTCTGAACACGAGAAGCTCCTCTCCAAGGCCCTTCACAATATCAAGGTAAGCTGGATTGTGTGCCTGCATAGAATGCACACGCCGCAACTGGACCTCCAGGAACTCATATGCATGTTCTTGGGCCTGCACCAAAAGTGGTGAAAGAAATATACTTCACGTGTACAGCACACCAACAAGAACTGCACAATTATTTTGCTCCTCTCTAACTGCAGACAACTGCTTGGGAATAAAGTTCAAGCTGAGGAGTCAGTTTAAGTTAAGTTTTTCCTGTCACCTGTTTTGACTATTCTGCTAGTGGAAGTGCTGCTAATACCAACAATTGGTGACCTCTAGTCCCAAACATGGAACAATACGACACCGGTAGTGTTGAAATCTTGAAATCGCCCTCAGAATGATGACATCCACCAATATGAAATTGTAAATTCGTTAGTGCGGTGGAGCACAATAATAACCTTACAGGAATAAAAGAATCCTTGACTACTCTTCAGTAGCATTCCCTATGTTTAATTGAAAAGTATTTCAGGGCCCTTTCAAGGGGTTGTCCTACCTGTGCAAGTTGGGCCGCATCAGGCACCGACGGTACAGGTGCGACGTGTGTGGCCTCTTGCGTGCTGGGGCCTTGCATTGGTTGGAGTTCGTGTGGCTGCTCCTGCTGGGCACTGGTACCTTCCGTGGTTCTGGCACTACTGCTGGGCTCCTCCGCTTGGAAGGGTCCGAAAAATATCCTGGGGGGGACACTTTTTGCCCAAGGCCAGCTGTCCCAGTTGGTAGCGGTCGTCAGTACTCAGTGCCGGAGCATTTGGAAACAGTCCTCCGGACTTTTTTTGCACTAAAGCCTGGTGCTTACAAAAATGCACCTTGCTTACCAAAAAGACACGTGCATAATCCTATGTCGGCATAGACTTCATAACTCGAGCTGGGGTGGGTGGCACTAGGCACAATGTACTGTCCCTTGCCTACCACTTGGATGGCCTCGGCTGCGTCAATTGGCATTCTCGACAGCAGCCGCTTGTATAGCAGTTGATGGGCTGGAACACGGCTGTTGGCGTGGCAGAGGATATGGATTTCAAAGTATTTCTCCCACACTAGAGCCACCGAGTCTACGAGTGCGACTGCGTTAAATGGTTCGACTGTGTTCAGTATAATGTCTTTGAGCACGCGTATGGTTGCCTCCGCAACAGTGTTGGTGTTGTGGCCCCTTGTTAACACGTCCAAACGGTAGAGCGGCACCCACTCTTCTTGTCGGCGCAAGAATGTCAGAACTCCTGACACGAAGGCCTTGTGTTGTAGGGCCTTCAGTTCGGCAGTGGCAGCTTCAAGTTTTTCTGCTGTGTCTGCATACATGACCTGTATATAGCAGGAAATTTTTCAATGAGGTGCTCGTATTTGCATATTTTCACTTTTTTTAGACTGCACCATAATGCAGATTCATTAGCCTGCTTCACTGTCTGCATTGAAGTCACTTTGTGGTCTGCACATGCTTGCCCCAATTCAAAAGGCCAGTAAACAACCCCGAAGGACCGAAAATCAAAATATGTGACCTTTGCTCCGTGAACATGCTGCCTCAAGGATTTCGCGAAAGCTTTATCAAGGAATTCACAAGGGTTAGAACATTGGTATCAGCTAGTTTCAAATTTTCGCGCGGTCTCGCCACCCTTCTCTTTCAAAAGGAGGAAAAAGCTTAGCCTGCCGTCGTGACTGGTTTAACCCAATCGATGAGCTGCGTGCTTCGTTAAGTAGCCAATCGGCGAATTTGTGTAACTGCGTATGAAAGGAGGATTGGTCAGGTGTAGAAAAGGAGTGTGGGAATTGTTTTTCGAAATGGAGGCTGTGCACGGTGCCCAGCGCTGTAATCTGGAAATTGATTGCCGCGGTCTGATCTACGAATTTCTAAGCGGTGGTCCATAAGAGCTGATGCTGCTGACATTTTCTGTACGCTTGTGCAAATAGGGAATTTTAGGTTCGAAGTGAATTCGAAGCGAATAGTGATTTTAGTCGAATAATTTCTAATTGAATTGTAATAGTATATATATTGCATATTATAAACAAAAAGGGGCATAATTGTCATGGCCAAACAAACTTGCACAGATATTTAAAAATTGAAACGGGGCCTATGCAAAAGACATTTTTTTCATCAAAGAAAGTGGCAACAACTTTGAATTGTACAGCATTCGACTTTTGGTACAGTCCAAGTAATAGCCAGTAAAATATGCTGCGTTTTAATTTTTTTTTACTTAGAGCATATAAGTCTGTGTAACGAGCTTTTCAACTGAAAACAAAAAAAGCAGAATCGATGTCAGGGTACTTCTTTATTAAAACCTTGAAGTGGGGCTTTGCTGCAGTGCGAATTTCTCTTGATTGCGTGTTTTGACTGTTTAGCACCAATTCACTGCAGTGAAACCACTTTTACTTGTGGTCTAATATGCTTGGGTAAATGCTTTCATGGTTTAGCATCCCTCCACTGCCATGAAACCACCTTTACAGAGTGTTACATGTGGACTAATATGAACCTATTTGTTCGTTTCGAATAATTCAAAATTTTCAACAATTTAACTTCGATTCAAAAAAAATTTGATTACTGCATTATTCATTTGAATATTCGAAGCATTTGAATATTTGTAGCAGCCTAATTTTATGGCATTTGCAATCATTTGAACCCAACAGACGTTTACTGGTGTACTATTTAAATGTGATTAAAATGGACACAAATGCTGTCAGCGTTGTCATCTGTAGATTAGGACATCTCCTGCGCCATACACTCCAAATTATATCACGAGGAAGTGAAGGTAATTCATGAACTAGCCTTGCATGACAGCTGTGCTTTTTATACACCTATGCCGCAATACCAGCGCCATCATGTTGGAAACATGAAACGAATGCCAGAATAGCAGACCATTGTGAATTTGTTCACTAAGTGCAGATGCAACAAATGCACCTCGTATCTTAGAGCTAGAGTTACTACTAGATTGCAAAAAACTTGCCAGCTGGAAGGTAGGCATGAATCGTCTCCTCTGGTCTTTGTCGACAGAGTTGTGAGATGTCGTCAGCCAGCGGCACTCCGCTTGTGCCACATGAAAATGGCACAAAAGCTGTCTTGCTGACGGCCATGCCTGCTGCAGGGCGGCCTTCTCAGCACTTTAATTGTCACTCATGAGTACCTGTGAGGTCCTGGCAGACAATGCAATAAAGTTGAAAGCGGTCCATAGTTATAAAGGCATAGAAAAGTCGTTGGTGTTGTGAGAACATTTTTCGTGGGTGAATCTAAAAATATAAATAGCCTTGGCTAATAATTTTCTATTGAATTTGAGTTCGCTCTTTGCTTTTTAATAAATTATAGGGAGCAGTAACATTTATGGTAAGTTTCAAGGTTAAAGACAAGTGTAATTTCGCATCTGTTACCAGTATTTTAAAAAGACGAGAGAGTGTGGGCAATAGGTCACCGAACTCACTCATTGGCCATCTCGCTTGGACTCACTCAGACTCACATTATGAGTCTGAGTCTGGATAAGCAATATTTTTGTGAGTTGAAGTCCGAGAGAGTTTGTTTGAAGAAACGTTTAGTGAGTGTGAGTCTGAGCAGGTTTGGCTAAGCAAAATTTTGGAGAGTCTGAGTGCGAGTGAGTCTAAAGCGCAAATTATATTTCTTGAGTGAGTTCCACTTTCTTTTGCCGACTTGAGGTTCCACCTAGACATTTTTCAGCATCACTCAGCCTTACCTAGTCGAGAGTTCGACGGAATGCCGTCTGGTCAGGTAAAGGCATTGTTGAAAAAACAGGTCACTGCCCAATGTCAAACAAAACAATGACGTTTCGGGACCCGTACGGATCCCTTGTTCACAATGGAATGCCGGCTGAGCAACAGGTTCTTATGTAACGTTGAGCGCATGACGCAAAGTCCGGGAGTACACGTGGTTTAGTGTGCCAGATGATCTATTAAATGTGTTACTTGTCGGCTGAATGATTAGTGATTCGAGGTTCAGTCTGGTTGTAAAATTCTTCTCTGTGGCCATGATGCGGGCGCTTGTCCCAGCTTATCTCGTGGCCCGTCTTCTCGGCATGCTCTGCGAGTGCATTTGTCACTGTGTGGCCCTTGGCGACGTCATTCTTGTGTTGCATCAGACGTCTGCAAAAATTTCCACTCATGCCAATGTACACCGATTCGCAATCGGCGCATGGTATCTTGTAGACCACACCAGGAAAGTGTTGCCGAGGGAGAGGATCCTTCACATTTAGCAAATCAGCCTTAAGCTTGCTTGCTGGAACATGCGCGATCTGTACACCACGTTTTCTGAATAGACGGGCTAGGGCTTCGCTTACATTTCGAATATAAGGAATCGATGCACGCTTTTTCGTCGTAGACGATGTGTTATGCATGGCTTGACTAGTTGACTGCAGTGTATGCATGACGGATTTAGTTGTTTTCCTAATAAAAATCTTGGGGTATCCATTCCTGATCAGGTCATCTTCAATAGTCTGCAGCTCCTCTTGCAGGCTCCCTTCATCGAAACAAGTGCGAATCGCTCGTTGAACTAAAGACCGAATCACTGAGCGTTTGTGGGCTACCGGGTGGACTGACTCATAGTCGAGGTATCTACCGGAGTGCGTTGGCTTTCGGTACACAGCGAAGGCGAGGCCTGTGGGAGTACGTTTTACAACTGCATCCAAGGAAGGGAGGCAACCGTCTTTTTCTTCTTCCACAGTAAACTTGATGGAAGTCTCGACGCCATTTAGGCAGTCAAGGAAAGCTTGGACGTCTTTCTTCTTTATCACGCAGAAGCAGTCATCGACGTATCTCAGAAAAACCTTGGGTCTCGGCTGAAATGTTTCCAATGATTTCTGCCCAATTGCTTCCATTGTGATATTCGCAGTTGTGACCGAAATCGACGCTCCCATTGCGGTACCGAAAACTTGCCTGTAGAATTCACCCTTGTACGAGAAGTAAGTGTTGGATTGGCAAAACCGTAACAAGGTGCACAGCTCGGTGACGTCGAACGGTGTGCGATCGGGCAATGTCGTGTCCTTGTGAAGCAATTGTCTGGAAGTGTCTACAGCAAGGTCAACGGGAACACTTGTGAAGAGGGAGCAGACATCAAATGAAACCAGTACTTCGTCGACATCCACAGTGATACTCTTCATTTTGCTTATGAAGTGATTGGTGTTCCGGAGGGGCCTGCAAGGGGAGCCAGGATGCCGTGAAGATATTTTGAGAGGCTGTACAGGGGTGACCTAGTGAAATCTGCTATGGGTCTTAGAGGCGCTCCGCTTTTGTGAATCTTCGGTAAACCGTATATCGCTGGAGCAGAACCATTGGTGCACAGCAGCTGGAAGTATAACCTTTTTGCTGATGCAGGAAGCGTCTGAAAAATACTAGAGAGCGTCTTTTGCAGGCCAGTTTGGACTTTAGAGGTAGAATCTTTGTTAATCTTGGCGTACGTTGTACAGTCCTCCACTATCTCTGTCATCTTCGACTCAAACGTCGACCGATCAAGCACAACCGTCACGTTGCCTTTGTCCGCAGGAAGTACGGCAATCTTCTTGTTTTGTGCAATGCCTTAATCGCTTTTTCCTCGTCTTCCGAGAGGACTTGCTGGCAGCCAGATTTGCGAATCCACGATAGTATACCTACTGCTCTCGTAGGTTTTGCCTATCCAACACTTACTTCTCGCACAAGGGTGAATTCTACAGGCAAGTTTTCGGTACTGCAATGGGAGCGTCGATTTCGGTCACAACTACGAATATCACAATGGAAGCAATTGAGCAGAAAGCATTGGAAACATTTCAGCCGAGACCCAAGGTTTTTCTGAGATACGTCGACGACTGCTTCTGCGTGATAAAGAAGAAAGACGTCCAAGCTTTTCCTTGACTGCCTAAATGGCGTCGAGACTTCCATGAAGTTTACTGTGGAAGAAGAAAAAGACGGTTGCCTTCCTTTCTTGGATGCAGTTGTAAAACGTACTGCCACAGGCCTCGCCTTCGCTGTGTACCGAAAGCCAACGCACTCCGGTAGATACCTCGACTCTGAGTCAGTCTACCCGGTAGCCCACAAACGCTCAGTGGTTCGGTCTTTAGTTCAACGAGCGATTCGCACTTGTTCCGATGAAGGAAGACTGCAGGAGGAGCTCCGGACCATTGAAGATGACCTGATCAGGAATGGATACCCCATGATTTTTATTAGGAAAACAACTAAATCCGTCATGCATAAACTGCAGTCAACTAGTCAAGCCATGCATAACACATCGACTACGACGAAAAAGCGTGCATCGATTCCTTATATTCAAAATGTAAGCGAAGCCCTAGCCCGTCTATTCAGAAAACGTGGTGTACAGACCGCGCATGTTCCAGCAAGCAAGCTTAAGGCTGAGTTGCTAAATCTGAAGGATCCTCTCCCTCGGCAACACTTTCCTGGTGTGGTCTACAAGATACCATGCGCCGATTGCGAATCGGTGTACATTGGCATGAGTGGAAATTTCTGCAGACGTCTGATGCAACACAAGAATGACGTCGCCAAGTGCCACACAGTGACAAATGCACTCGCAGAGCATGCCGAGAAGACGGGCCACGAGATAAGCTGGGACAACGCACGCATCATGGCCACGGAGAAGAATTTTACAACCAGACTGAACCTCGAATCACTAATCATTCAGACGACAAGTAACACAATCAATAGATCATCTGGCACACTAAACCACCTGTACTGCCGGACTTTGCGTCATGCGCTCAACGTTACATAAGAACCTGTTGCTCAGCCGTCATTCCATTGTGAACAAGGGATCCGTACGGGTCCCGAAACGTCATTGTTTTGTTTGACATTGGTCAGTGACCTCTTTTTTCAACAATCAGCCTTACCTAGATTCACATTTATACTCACATCTATTCACAGGTATTCCAAAGCAGTGTTGTTCATACACCGTTTAAATATTTATTTATTAGATGTGTGAATTATACAAGGGGGCGTCCTGACAGTCCCGAACTAAGTCTTGCAGGGAATTTCTTGACCATTATACCTTATCATCTCCTCCAAGAAAAATGCCTTCACTGGTTTGGAAGCACTTGGAACTCGTTTTCGAAGATTCTGTGTGAAGCGGCACCACAAAGAGCACCGATTACATCAGATATTGGTGTTAAAGAGCATCAACACCACAATAAAAGAAGCTAATTCTAGGCTGACGAACTCATGAGTTGACTCAGTAGTACTCGCTCAGACTCAGGTCCAGCCGTGCATCTGAGGCTGAGTGTGTGCGGTCGAGTAATGTTTTGATGAGTTTGAGTCTGAGTGAGTCCAGCTTGAGAACTTGTATGGGCCTGTACAAAGGCTTACAGTATTGTTAAATAAATAAATATGTATGAACGAGAGTTTGAGTGAGTTCAGCTCAGAAAAATTTTTGTGAGTCTGAGTAAAATGAGTCCAAAGTTCAAAATACAAGGTCCATTTGATTTACCTGCACCAATTGAAACCGGTTCACGGCTGTTCATGCAAAGCTCAAAAATTGTGAAGTGCAAGTTGAGTGGTGCAGGCACAGTGCTACACCCAAAATGAATGACGATGTGCTGATGCAGGCCTTATTTCTGTTCGCTTAGTTAACAACGTTAAGCTAACACTGACCGATGGCGAAATGATTATGCATACAGTTTATGAGGCACAAACTTCTTTGCAAAAAACGCATCGTGTTAGTGGAGGCAGGTACGGTGCCTACACCAAAGTGTTGCGTCGTCTGCTCAGCTGCACGCGCGGCTGCACCAAGCCGGCACTGTCAGTATGGGAGGGGCAGAGAAATCGTGAACCAGTGCTGTACCTCTTCTGCACCTTTATAAATGAATGGCAGGGTTCAGAGGCCGTCAATGCTGCACCGCTGAAACGAATGGCAAGGCGCAGAGCATCGTGAACTGGTTCACGTGGTGCCGGCAAATTGAACAGACTGATATATTTCATGAATGAGTCTGAGTGAGTTCCACAAGTTATGCCGACCTATGGTGTGGGCACATGTTTTAGCTGGAAAAATGCTTATCTAGCCTGAGTGCAATGCACAGAACAGGCACACTTCACCCACAATGATGGTGTCACATGGGAAAGATTAGAATTCATACCCAAATGTATGATGATTAGGAGAGCATGTAGGTGATTTCTATAAATGCCCACAAGGACTACAAAGGCCCTCTCCTGTGGCTTAGTCTGTGCAGTAATATTTACTTTTGTTTTTGTCACAAATAATTTCTGCCCTGGTACAACTTCTTTTTGGTCCAGCTTAATGGGGCTATTTGCTATTGTGCCATTACTTACACTATGCGAATTCACAAATGTCTTCAAAAGTAGTTACAGACGTTCCATAGGAAACTACAGGTTTTCCCGCTTACTTTGAACTAGGTGGCAGCTTAGATAATCTGCACGCCGTCGAAATAATCTGAGCGCCAACCTCTTTATTACTTACATGTGCCAAACATTTTATCCAAGCCCCAATATATTTAATCCAAGCGCTAACTCAGTCAGGCCGCGTGCCAGTGATTTTAATTCAAGTGCCACCGTGTTTAATCCAATCGCAATGGCTTCAATTCAGGTGCCAGTCAGTTTAATCCGTGCACAAAAAGCACAATACGGGGCTTAAAAATGGCAGTACATTTGAAATGCAGTTTCTACAATATAAAATACTATAGTCGCAAAGTAGAATAAATCATTATTATTAGTATTCGCTGCTAGTATTCGTGGAAACAAAAATTCAGCGGTTCGCTTGAGCCATGTTTGGAGTGCTTATACTGGGCTATGTACAAGTTTGTATATGAGTGCTTCGCCCGGGTGGAGTCATTTTAATAGCAACGAAAGAAAAAAGCAACAATATTTTGTTTTCGTCAATAAGGCTCATAATTAGATTTGTATAGCATTACATGTCTGGGCCAGGTCATGTGATGCGGCAGACATGATATTGTTATTGGAGTGCCGGGATGCATAACAAGATATGAAGAACTTGACTGTGGGCAGTGATGAGTCAGAAACAGGTACATGCTCAATACATTAGGGGGCCATCACAGGGCAGAGCAAATTAGAAATCATTTAAGAGGCTTTCGTCCTGCAGGGCACATAAGACGTAAACTCGTGACCCTGATGTGGAAAACGGAAGTAATATTTTATATTCACATTAGTTTATCTTTTTATTCAAACAAAATTATGTGTATTCGATGAACGCGTGTTTCAAGCAAACACGCTTCAAGAATACTAGCGTCGTCTTTTACATGAAAACAGGATTATCTCCTCTGATGCTTTTATAAAAAACTTAATTCCACATGAACCGAAACAAATACAACTTGAGTTTTAAATGGTTGTTTCTGATTTCAAGAACGAATGAATATCAAATCAAATCAAACTTTATTTGTTTACCAGACAAAAACTGGAGGGTCGTCAAGGCTAAAAGCCGCAAGAAGGGCTTGACAAATGCCCTGGTGACCATCTGTCTATCACCGTTATCACCGGGCTGAGCAAACGACTGCGCATGCCTCAGCGAATAAGTAGCCGAAAGTCTGCTTAGCAGACGACACGAATCTATGCATATGCGATGGTGTACATGGTTAGCCAGAATAATGCAGTAGCGACGAACCATTGACTAATATGGACTCTATGAGCAAATACTTTTAGTACCCATAAATGCAATTAAGACACACTGTTCTTTTTTTTGTTTTGAAGCTATGACACCAAAATGTTAGGAGGAAATAGCAATGCTGCACTTCATTTCATAAGCGCAAGCATGTATAGGCGAAGGAAAAGTTCTTCCTGTGACTTCATATTTATGTTATTCTCACATTTATACTGTATAAAGCAGCAAACTTGTGTTTCTAGGGCATGGAATAAAATGACTGGCACTTTGATTAGTCATTGGCAATTGGATTAAACTCACTGGCATGCGGCCTCATTGAGTTGGCTGCTTGGATTAAATGCTTGGCACATGGATTAAATAGCTCGGCGCTCAGGTTATTTCAATGGCGTGCAGAATATTTATGCTGGCACTTGGATTTAGGTGGGTGGGAAAACCTGTAGTTCGGTTATTGAATTTTATTCAAGCCACGCATTCAGCACTCGCCTCTACATTTTCTTCACTAGTTGCTCTTGTAAGTTTGTGTTAATAGCGCTATTGTAGAGCATTGGGATGGCATTAATACATAGCAATTTACTGCGCACAAAATTTACAATTTTGTGCCTACTTCCTTACTTACTGCTTGGCCTCCAAAGTACAGAGGATGGGCTTCCTTGAGGAGCTTGAAAGCAGCCAGGTAGCCATCGGTGCTCTGCTCCTTGTGAATTAGTACTGTGAGTGGGACAGGCACCAGCCTTGGTCGCAGTCAGCACCACTGTTGCTATTTGGTGGTGTCGCATGAGGCAGTCGAATCGACAAAGACGATCTCCCTTGCCAGCTCGAGGTTAGGAGCTCGTCGCATGATGAGGGGTAACCACGACCACTGCCCTGCAGGCACTGCTGCCACCACGGGTCACACCTATGTGAGTGCCTGGAAAGTTATGTGGAACGGCAGGTGGTCTTTTAAGAACAATCTTCAGGCGCATGACTTTTACTGGCCATTTTGCTCTCTGTACAGTGCAAAGTGTTCCTGCAAAATAATTTTTAGTTCTAGCTTCACCTTGCCTTTCAAAAACGTCCTGCAGGCTGTTTTCAAGCAATCATAACATTACCTCATTGTCGGAGTTTGTTGCCTCACAAATCAATTGCAGCAAAAATATTTGGACTCCCTGAAGTACGAGTGGAGTTCAGGTTTACTGCACGCTTTTTGTACTTCATTTATTGATTCTCCACGAGCACACTGTCACCTACACAGCGATTAATGACACAGGGGAAGAAGCTACATCAGCGAGCATTGTTACATATTAGTATCAGATAGAGCAGGGAAGATGAGCAAAATCAAGAGAGCATGGACCCGTGCAGGTGCCCGCATTCCCACAATTTGTTTCCATGGGCTGACTCGCGAGCTTCATTAATGCTGGTTCCCTGTGAATTGATGCTCATGCAACGTGTCAGTTGTTCTAGATTGCCAACTTATGCCTTGAAACAAAAACCTTTTAAAAATGTGTCAGTGTCACTTTAAAAGAAAATAAATAATGTTTTCGTTATTTCTTTTATCTGGTCATGTATAAGCTCTTCTTCTCCCTTTCTTTTTCATCATTTTGATTTTCCCATCAATCTGATCTGGTTTTCCTGGTTTCGCCACTTGAAACTCCGACCACCTATGCACCTCTTGGGCTTTAAGCTTGCCATACTCAAGGTTATTCCAAGTATTTGATGTTTCTGATTTCACAGGAACATAAATTCATCAAAAAGTTGTGGGTTTCAAAGTAACAAGTACATAATTTCTTACTTCCCAAGCAAATAATGGTAAATGTATGTTCTGTCTGGCAGGTGCAACGTACAACAAGCCACTGGCATGAATCACAAGTAGATGAGGCTTTGTGCTGAATGTGTCTGTAATTTGTCATAGCTACAACTTCACCATTCACACTTTGAAAATGGGTGCTTATGAATAATGTTTTACGTAGAGGACAGATTCTCCCACAAATTTAGACATACCTTGAGCTGCATACAAAGAAGCCTTTTCCTCCAGTTTCAGCACAGGGTCGATGTGAGTACCACCAAAACAGGCCTCCCTCCAAACGCTGTGCCAGTGGTAGACTGTTCTTTGAGGCGGATTTAAAGCCGCATTGGCCAGCTTTGCAGGGCCATCATCTTCGATAGACAGCTTGCTCTCATGCAGTCTCCTTGCTTCACTAGGGGTCATGCCTTCGCTGAAGTAACGCAGGAATGTTTGTCTTGTTGACCTGGTGCCCCAAAGTAGCCGCAGAGCGTCCGCTGAGTCGGTGCTGTGGCTGTGCCTGTCGTCGATTCGTATCACTGCAGAAAGAGGCGCCTCTCTCTGCAGATACTTGTCCCTGTGTTTGGTGTTTAACGTGACCAGTTTTATTTTTACGTCACTTTCGGCCATGCACTTGGCATTGCGTGGGCCACTCTTCTTGTTCTTTATGTGATGCTGGCAGCGCCAAATTTTGTGAAAAGCCATCCTCCATGACACACAAGGGTGCAAATGGGGATAAGCTCTTTCATAATGCACTGCTTTGTAGAATGTAATTATCTAAGTAAGAATAACTAGAAGTAAAAACTCTTTTCACAGTTGCACTGCTGTAATAGCTATGCTTTTATCACATTTGCAGCTGGCTGCTCATATGTTGTATTCTCTGCAATGGCACGGCACCGTACGATTGTATGAGCACCATATGAGTGGTTGTCGCACATTTCACTGGGGCACCCCAGAGGTGCTTCAGCCGCCATGCCATCATGAAGATGATGGTAGTGTTGAGCAATCGTTTGTCTCGGTGCACGCCAGGAGACGACACTGTTAGTAGCCCTCATCAGTGCAGGCGTAATTGGCAACTGGGGTGGCCTTAGAACATGTCCAGACTAGACGGAATATGTGCACAAGCTTACCATGGCTGTGCACCCACAAAACTACAATTACAACAGTGGTCTCACCAGACATTAGAGAGACGTTTAGGGTAAATATCAAGTTGGCGTAGATTGCAGAAATAGCGGTCCACAAACGTCGTAGTGCTACTTCGATGCCAAGGAAATACTGACTTTGAAACAAGATCATGTTTGAGTAATCCGCACGGTGTTATTGCGCTTCAAATTGCCCTCCTGAAAAAAAGGGGCTCCTGACGTAGTTGCATTGCCCAACATTGCCTGACTTTACTGCACGGCCGCCGATGCTAGTACCAGCAAAGCAAAAGTAGCTGGAGCCACAGAAGCAGCAATGGCCATTGAAGCTTACCGCGATAAGTGTTGTTTGTGAACCTTGCAATGAGACATTGGCTTGCAACACTGGTGCACAAACATGCCACTCAGCCACTTCAAGTATAGGGTTTGTTTTGAAGCACTCAGTGGAAAGTCGCATTAGTTACTTTGCTGCAGTTTAAGGGGCATATACTGTTCGCGCATCAGGCCACCGGCATGTGCATATTTTTCTTTTGTTGAACTTTCCGTCGCAGCAACTTTTTTGATTTGATCTGCAGTGACGGTCGGGCTTTGCAAAAATGGTCATTTTACGCTTTCTCGTGCGAACACACATAGACAGCTGGAGAAAAAACCCGATTGCAGCATCACAACTGTTCAAGTCTCTCATAGACCACCTCGCTTGCCTCCGTGCACCGCCTTGGCAGCACGCTCCAGCAAGTGACCGGTGCTATGAGGGTGAGGCATTCATAAACAAAAAGAAGCATACTGTCCCCAACTTGAATGGACATGCAGTTCCGGCATTTATTTTATTAGTTGAAGGAGCACGCAGCTATATTTTCTTGTTAATAAACCAGCAATGAGCTAGGGAAAGCTCATAGGCCTTGGTCTTTAGCTCATTCTTTATTATAATGAGGTGAACTTATGCGAGGCTGCCTTTAAACCTAAGAGGCGAGTTTATGAAACATACCCTTGCCTTTTCTCATACTGAAACCTTTTTTTTCCTAATTAAAGAGGGCCTTGTAGTGTTACGAAAGGTTTGTGAATACGGGTCTAGTCTGGCAAGAGGCTACCAGTATCTTTAGAGGGGCACAGCATAATTTGTCCTTTAATTACGCATGAGTACATGTGCTATATAACTACGAGTACCTGTGTAATTGCTTATGTCTCAGAAAAAAATTTTAGGGGCAATTATCTAGCACCCTTCAGAAGTCCAGTGGTTAACTGGAACACTTTAAGTAAGGAGGCCTTGTTGCACATAAAAAAATAAATAGTTATCGTGACTTTACAGTAGCGTTGCGTAGCCTGAATGAGGAGCAGTACTGGGTGGTCTTTTTTGTTTTTCAATATTTCTTTCTACCTTATTTTTCTTTCTATTACTTTCTTTTCCTTTTCTCTGCGCTTCATTATCTTTGTTTCTTTTTATTTCTCTCTCTTCTGTGTTGCTGTCAGTTCTTCCTGTCTCATTTGGTCTGTTGCTCTCTTTCTATCTTTTTACGTCTTTATTTCCTTTAATTCTATTTATTTTCCTGTTTCATTTTATGGCTGGCTGCCTTTTTCTTACCCTGTCTCGTGTTTCACAATCTCCACTTCACCAAGTAGAGTTTTCATTTTAATGCTCACACCTGCTGTATTAGGTAATGGGGCTTGCCCGAATCCTGTAGCGCATACCCACCTGTGGTTTTCTGCAAACAAAAAGTTTTTACAGCTGGCTTAAAAGCCAACTCTGGAGATTTTTCAACCATCTCAAGGTAATGGTGTTTGTACGTTTCTGAGACAATAGCTGAACTTCTCAGAAATTTGGGAAAAGCTTTTAATAAGCAAAAAGGCGCAATACTGAAACCCAACCAAGCGCACTGCTACGCATGACACACTATTTCGTAAGAACCGGAAGTCGCATATTGATCCCGCTAGGCGCAGAGTATGAAAACTGCGAAAGCCAGGCCAGCAAAGTGCCAGCCAAATACCACAGAGGAAGGAAGGAAGCTTTTTCGTACAAAACACTGCCGCTGGATTTGCCCAGCTGTCGTACTTCACGTTCGTTCTGACTTTGGGTGGCTTGAAGCTGCTTTGTCATGAAACAACGATTGGCAATTGTTTGGCAGTGACGCTTCACCACCTTAATCGTTTAGGCTTACCATTTCACATCGGGTCACGAAATGAAAAACTGTTTGTTCTTTCCTTCGAAACAATACTATAACACAGGAATAAACAAAGACACAAGTTTTTCCGCCACCTGCAAGCAAATACGTGTTCTGCAAGCAGGAAGAGTAGACAAATAAGTGTTCTACTCATGATTTTCATGGTCGCCGAACGATCGTACTGCTAGAGTCTCCTCTAGTTCATTTTAGGACACTCTGACTTCAGTCGACATGCCAAACGTGATGTTACATAGAAAGTGTGGCCAATAATTATGGCAAGTCAGTTGATCATTTCGAGGCAAGCCTAAAAATTTATTTGTAAACAATCAGTGCATCTCTCAATCCTGTCATTTGGCATAAATGACAAAAATCTGCGAAGGAACGTACCCACCGAATTCTATTGAGAATCCATTGATGTCAAAAAATCACCGGAGTTGATCTTTAAATAGCTGAGCTGTTAAAACATCCTCCATTTTCATTTTGTTGCATCCTCTGTGCCTATTTATGAATCTCCCAACAAACAAGGTGGCTTTCAGATTACTGCCCAAACATGATGCGACGGCTTCTATGATCAGCTCAGTACAGTATGTTATGGATCACTTTAAGTATGTGATCAACGAAGCAGTCTCAGTGTAGCTTTTTTTTTCTGGAATACTAAGCTACTTGCAGCGCGAGCAAGCGAACATCGCCACATATTGTGACGGCCACGGTAACATTGCCCATCACGGGGTGTCAAATCAGCCATTGGCCGTACACTTTGAGTTTATGGCACGGTTAGGTTGATGGCATCATTGGGGGCAGAGAAGAGCGAACAATTTAAAGGTATTTAGGAATTGTAAATTCTGTTTCACGTGCTGTGCTATGATTGGCTCATATGCCCTGAGGAGCCTAGACTACCGATTGGCAGCACAATTGAATATGATGCGCAAGTAGGCGCGTAGAGGACACGGGACAGAGCGCGTTTTTTCGCCTTGGTGAAAAATGGTCGAGCACTCGTGTTTCGATCGCCTACCACTTTTTTTTTCGCCGAAAGACCGCGAAAACGACATCCTGGCGCACGCTCAGCGTTAATTGTGCCTCTTCTGTCGAAATGTTTCAGTATGTAGCAGTTTTCACATCTCGGCGCAATTGCCGCAGCAACTTCATCACCCCAAATGGAGCTGCCGCCATGACATCAATAAAATCGCCTTGTATCGCGGCGCAGAATTTCAAACTATGATTTCAGCTGTAAGCCCTGTGTAAATGATCACTCTAACGGCTTGTAGTGCAGTAAATTGGCATCGACAAGACAACCCACCTTTCCCCAACACTCTGGACGCGCCAGACAATCCATGAAGTGTTGGTCCGTACGCTGTAAGCTTCCATCCATTCATTGACTGCGTCTTCGTCGGCCAAGTTCGCTCGGAACACGGACTCGTGTTCAGTAGACTGCTGGTCATCTCTTACGACATCAAGTGGCTGAGGCATCTCCTCCATTGTGCCTCGACATTGTGCAACAGCGCGATCGGCACTCGTAGAAACTTGACAGTCACAACCACAGTGGTAGGACGAACTTCGTGGAGCGATCGCCTTCGTGGACTGGGTCAGTGGTCTCACGTCACTGCCGATCCAGCATGTATACTGTAGCCAGTGATGTTTCGTTCTACGTCGAAGAATTTCCATTCATAGACATAAAATTCCCTATTTCGGGGATATTTCCCTGTTAACGTTGACGAAAGTTCCAGCATATTTCCCTGCATAATAGTACTAATTTCCGCCCTCAATCTACGCAAACACTATAATTACACGTGTATGACGTACTGGCCACTTTTGAAATCATGACTAGCCCATCCGCTGCCGCTCAACAAAGCCATGGCATATTCATTCATATAGTGATAGTACACTGCGTATTGCGGGCTTCAAGTCCAACACCAACAATGAACTAGAAATCGCTTCGCATATATCAAATCTCAAGGGTTCTGCTAGCGTGGTGCATGCACCAGAACCGATAACAGCAGATGAAGGCGCACTGTGAGCGCTAATTTTTGGTCGTCATGTGAGAATTTAACCATTCCTGAAATACCCTGCAATATTGCGAAGATTCTTTTTGGCTCAAAATGACAGGCGAAAATTCCCCGATAAAGCAAAAATTTCTTGCACGGGACATCACTGAGTTTCTGCGCATGTGAGACATACTTCACGGTGTGTACCCGCTTTGAAAGGTGGTTTCACTGCCGAATTGATTTTCAGTGCGGTGAAACCAACCACTTCGAGGATATTCGCACTGCCCTGAAGCGACCTTTCAAGACTGAGTTAGGTTATAGTGCCTGCAACCCTGTTGATTTTAAACAGTGAAGTTCATTGGACATTTGTATTTATAGTGGGATCATATAATATCAACCATCTATATTAAAACACTTGTGGGCTCTTATCGCAATAAGAACAAAAATTTATTGGGAAAACTGAGTTCATGTGTGTTACCAAAAAAAATCAAGCAATGCTTTATACCGCACGGCACGAGCAATGAGGTGGCACCTCACTTCCAATTTTCTTTGTCTATTTGAATAGAACCATCATATGCATCAATTATAAATTTTTGTACTGTTCTTGAGTCATTTATTCTCAAAATGAATATTCTGAATTTTCTTTTTTTGGGAAATTTTGGGTATACAGTGTTTTTATTTCGTAACTTGATAAGAGATGCTTGGACTAGTTGGTAATAGAGAATCAACATATTTGTACAGCGCAAGACTACGAGTAGTTACGACGTAACTACAGAAGAAGAGACAAGCACAGAAAGAGCCGACTTCAACTCAAATTTTATTAACAAAAATGCTGGAAATATATACTCATGTCGGAACATCACCGCGCATTGTATTGCATCACAGCAAGACGATCATCATCTCATTATATGGTTACAACACCACAGATCACCAGAAGTTCACAATCAATTATGTCAAAGCCAAAAACTCGCTTTCTTTTTTAGTCAGAGCAAGCGAAGGCTTGCTGATGCATCGATCACCCAGCATTTGCATTTCATTGGCCTCCATAATCTCTCGTGTTAGCTGCTGACGGTGTTCGGCTAGAAAAGTGCACTTTTCGAAGTGTTGGAGGGCCCTAATAAATTTAAAAGCTTTTTATATGGGCCAAGTAGGAAACCTTTAAACACAAATATTTCACTGTGTACAATTTGCAATGTAGTCATATTTAAATCATACAATTAATAGAAACTTGCTTCCACTTTGCTTCAACCCAAGAAAGCGTAAGTCAGAAAAACTTGTGGAGCTTGCTCAGACTCAAACTCAATAAACATTTTTGGGAGCCGTACTGACAATCACAAAAATTTGTTCAGCTGGACTCGCTCGGACTCACTATCTTTTTCGACCACAATGCCAGTGCTTTTTAACACCGAAATTTCACGTAATCGATGCTCTTCTTGGCACCTTTTCATATGGTGCCTTCGAATACGAGTTACGAGTGCTCGTAAACCAGTAAGGTCATCTTTATTGAAAGAGATGACAGCGCAATATATATTTGTCACCAACTTCCTCAAGTTGTCAATGGTAAGGGAAAGGTCAACGCCTTCCACCGTGTTATTCATGCCATTGATCGATAAATCTTCAAATGGTATATAAAAGACACGGCTTTGAAATATGTGAGCATTAACGCGAATATGAACGCTGATCTAGGTAAACCAGATAGTAATGCTGAAGACGAGTAGATATGACCTTCGCTGGGCAAACAAAAATCGAACTCAGATTCCCACAGGAAATATATCTTGCACTTTGGACTTGCTCGGACTCAGAAACACCAAAATTTTCCAGAGATGGACTCATTTGGACGCACGCTCACAGAAATGTTAAACTGGACTCTCTCATTCTGAGACTAGCGCCTCGATTTGAGTTAGAGTGAGTAGACTCAGAAGTGAGTTCACTGATATCTAGAAGAAAGGGACATTCCTGGTATAAGAACAGGAAAGGACACTGTTAAGAGGCGAGGAAATTAACAAGCGCATGTGATATTCGTACAAGCCTATTTCTTATTCGTAAAATTCTTAAGGTTATTGGATCATAACAAAAATGCTTGATTTTAACTGATTCAACCAAATTACTACTTTTTCAACCTCGCATAACTATTTGCCCATCACTAAACCTTGCAGTTCTTGCTTCTTCTGGCTGTTTTGGACAGGTGCGTGGAAGAAGTAGTGGCCGAAAATCACATGCCAGGTTTTCTGACAGGGCGAACGGTTGGAGGCCTATATTTTTCAATCAAATGTTGAATGGTAGAACTGAAGATTACCAAGCATATACAAGCTATCTTTTCAGGTTTCATGCATATTCAGAATTCGCTGTGAGGAGGGCTCGACATTTGTAATCAATTTCCAGCATTTCTAGTGCAATGAAGCTGTATTGTTCTGGTACATTTTTTTAAAGCGACTATCTACTGCACAAAACTTTTTGCTCATTGTGGTGAAAATGAGAAGATTGTTAATCTCATCAGCACCAATTAGCATGTTTTTGTACCATATAAAGGGATTAATTTGGATGTTGAAAATCTACAAAGCAACTGCTGGCACCACTCAGCAGCGATGTGGTTCTATTTATCCACATAGAAATGCTCGCAAGTAGGCGGATTTTGCTTAAAAACAAACATGTTTAACTTTCAATTGCATTTGATTCACTTGAGACGACTTTAGACTGCACAAGAGAGTATTTTTGCTTGTTTTATCACGCGTTCAAAGAGGCACCGTGGCACCGCCGGCGAGACGGTCGCGTTCTTGCCTACGGCGGAGAATAGCGAGTGCTGCGTCTGGCGCCGCTCTCTCAAAAAAAACGTCTTCGGCAAGTATTAGCACAACTGACGTCAGTAAATTTTCAAACCTTGCCCGTGGGTCCAATGTCATCTAGTAATGTGCCGCGAGCTTTTGGGCACAACAGTACTTACCAAAGTTCTACATTGGAGAACATTTTGTCATCACGTTTCGCTTAATCATTTTGCCCATGATAGCTCTCATCCCATATGCAACGCAGAACACCTAAACACAACTGCAAGACAGCGGGACATTCTGCTGTTTTGCGAAGGACATTTCATGTTTGTTTTAGTTGCATGCACACTTGGCAGGAGTAAAACCAATACAGTTCGTTTCACAATGCTGGCGTACCAGTGTTGCTGGAACAAACTCTTCCCCTCAACTGTGGTGGTTTTTGAGGCTAACTAAACAAAGCTGGAGAAACTTCGGTAATACATTATCTGACAATTTCCATGCTTTTTGCAATCAGTGTGGTGTACGTAGTATTATTGAGAAGGTCTTGCAAAAACTGCGCACGATTTCAGTTTTAGACTTTCACACCATTGTGATCACGTCCACCAGCCATCGTTCTGGGCGTTCATCACTCCGATGGAAGAAGACTGAACGCAGAATAAAAAAAATTTTCTCGGGATTTCTACACACTTGCCAGAGAAGCCGTTGGAATGTTGGAAACTTCAGGCGTATGCTTTTTATTGCAGTACAAAAACAGCAAAGCAGTGGAGGACTATCATAGTCACTTGAAAGTGAAAGCCTTACTTGGGTGCTGCCTTGCATTCAGGCCTTCAGAGCTTGCATTTCAATGACTGAATTACTTATGAGCCCAGACTCGGAGAAGACACTCCACTTGTCTGCGCTTGTTTCATAATGAACATTTACCAACACGCCCAACTGGCAGTCATCCTATATACTTATGAGCACTAAATAAAGCTAGAATAGATTTATCGTCATTGTACCCCATCCACCAGAAGCTTCCGATGGTCTCGTCTAGCCTCTCGATTCCCATGGGGTGTGTGAAAATGATGCAAACAGACAGTTTTTATTTCACTTGTGTATTTATTTGCTTATTTGTAAATAATAAAATCAGCAATGTTCATTTTATTGAGTTTGGTACAGTAAGGACATAATAGTAATACACTGTTATTACAAAATAATTGAACTCTCTCTTTTTTTCTTGCAAATGGAGCTTTCATTCCTTATTGAGCCACCTTTGCTGCTTCTCAGCGCACGAGCTCCGCCATCCATTGCCACGCACCCCCACAAAGCAGTCCTACATGCCCATGAAGCATAGAAAAATGTCAGCCATGTTAACTGAATACTGTGTGCCCACAGTTGGCATGCATCTCCACGTGCAGTACCCTATAGGTGTGCTACTTGCCGAAAATATATCTGGTAAGCTAACTGATCAAAATCCGTCATCCACAATGCACTTTTCATAGTGTTGTATGCATTATGTCTTGGGGTTCTCTTTATTGTGCTGCTTGTGTGCTTTCTGTGTGTTCGATTTCCTGCCTTCTTTTTTACTTGTACTATAGTTCTTATACATCAAGGATTGCTGACTGTTTCCGATTCCTCATATTTCTTTGTAAAGTTTTGAGAAACTAGAATGAAAATTGACTTGAAAGCAGGTCGCAGACCTCGGTACCTAAATACACTTTGGTATCTTTCCTGCTTGCAGGTTGGCCACCACAAATAGTGTGAACCTCGGTGCTAAGGGCTTGAATGCCACTGGGTTGTAGTGCCACCAACAGCGAGGAGATTGCGTCGTGATGGAAAAAGAGGATGCGCGTGATCACGTGCGTTGCAGCAGCGATACTGGCGCAAGGGGGACAGAAAATAAAGAAAACATCGGTTGTGTGAAAACCTGTCGAGTCTGTTTCTCACATGTGTTTCACAAGGTATACTAACGTTCTCCTCATTGTGGACATGTACTGTGATAAGGACAGCAGCTGCCTTACTGTAGTATTTCTGAATGCTTTGTTGTTGTTACTAACACAAAGCTGTCACATAATTTAACCTTTTACTTCACTAAAATTATAAATGAACTGTAACGATTACAAGAGCAAGCCTGAAATGTTGATACTTCATGTTACTTTGCCTGAAAAATGTTAGTTTTTGAAGCATAAAGTTGGTTTTGTTTAATACCAAACAAGCAAACTCCACTTCTTAAAGGAGTGCCAACCCCTGAAATCCGACTAAGTTGACATAAAAAGGACTAAAGCATCGCCTTTCATTGCTTGCAAGAAATGCTGCGTGAATGTCAACCGTTTCACACGCTATGTACACAATTGTGTACACCACATGATTTTTCTATTTGTATTTGTAGGGGCTAAGAAACATCAAAATGTATTACCTTTCCAATCTCTTCATTTAACTTCGTTTTGCAGCATACAGTTGCGTATCTGTTTTTATTTTATTTACTCTCAAAATCCTTACGGCTATAATAGAGGGTACTGGTTACAAAGTAGACAAGGAAAATGCAGCATGAAAAGTTAATAAACAAAGAATAAACTCATCATTATACAATGTTAGCTGTGTAAGTACAACAAACACAATACATAATTCAGCCTGTAAGTACAGAGTATTAGTTAGTTTATTTTGAATAATTACAGAATACTGAGTAAAGTTTATTGGAAAACAATTACTAATAGTGACATGTCTTCAGGTAGTTGGTTTCAATGTACCAATGTACAAGATGAGAACACTGGGAGTTGCATAATGCCATGCCAACCTTATGACGAGGTCACTGCAATGGGATATGTACTGAGGATTCAGGATTAGCTGGTCATGCAGGGTGGTATGACAGAATAATTCATGAAATGAAGCCAAATGGGATATTTTCCAAGGAGGTGCAAAGGAAGCAAGGCTTCGGCTGGATTTCATTGAAGTTATACCAGCAATGCAATTACAGTGAGAAGGTTTCAAGTGGATGGAGTTATTCTGTACAAACAAGTGAATCAAGTTGTTGTGGCAAGGGTCTCGCAGAGAAGAGGCATATTCAAGTTTGGGACGTTATAATGTTTCATATAGGAGTAGTTTTAGTGTATATCGTGGTTTTGAGAAGTTGCAATGTATGTAGCCTAACTTGTAATTGGCATTATTAGTAACGTATTCAGTGTGAGGTGCCTGAGGTAAGTTCAATGTGATAAGAACACCTAATTTTTTATAGGAGCTGACCCGATTGTGTAAGACATTTACGTAGTAAGTTAGCAAGATGTCTGCATATCTTCTTACGCACATTTGCTTACATTTACGCATGTTTAAATCTATTTGTCATGTGCTGCACCAAGCTGCTACAGTGTTGAGATAAGATTAGAGAAGTGAACTGCCATTACTACTACTTATTTTATTGGAAATTGCGCAGTAATCTAAAAAACATTAGGTAAAATCGGAGGAATGAACTGCCATTACCACTAGTTAGTTTATTGATTACGCAGTAATTTAAAAAAGATTAATGTTTGAAGAAGTTGATGTCGGGCTCAAGGTTGGCGTCGGGAATCTTTTTTGGCACTGGAGCTGGGTTCATGGCTTGATGGGGGCGCCCAGAACATGAAAGAAACCACCTCCACCAGAAGTCGCATAGTTGTGATATGGACTAAGACAGCAGGTGGCATTTCCAAGATGAAATTTTTTGTTTGGCCATACTAGTGGCCGAGAAACAAAGTCAAAGACTACAGCAAAGCACAAGTTCGGTTTCTTTTTGAACGCACCTCGTGTTATGCCACTATTTTTGTAGCAATAGAATATTGAGTGCCTCGAAATGTCAGTTTCAAGGCACAGTTTCAAGGCAAAGGGCTAAGAGAGCAGTTCACTTTTAGTACTTTTTTCTTCTCTCAAGAAACCCCTTCACCACTTGGGCCATAGCCCAATCATTCGCGAAGTTAGACATTAGCTAGTTTGTATGACGAGACCTCAACGTCGAGGTGTTTCATGCATTTGGCAACTTAGTCATAGCCTGCATTGCTCCATTTATGGTGCTGGCAACCGTGCTGTCACCAGGGATATTTTAGGGGGAGAGAAAAACACATGCTCAGTACAATACTTGCAACAACCCTGAATGGCAGCAAAAATCTTGTGCAAAGACTCATGTTAGTCATGAGGCATATGAACATCGATACTTGTATAATGCCTTGCTGAATCGAAACTTCGTATAGAGATTAAATAAGAGGTGTCAGCATAACATTTTACAGCTCTGCATTTGGATATCCTCGTACTTGTCGAAATTTATATTTTGGGGCTTCTGGATTTATAGATGTCCACATCTCTTTGTGAAACATAAACTGGTATGCCAGCAGTCATAAAGCTTCTAATCTTCATAACTGCAAAAATATTAGAAATGTATGCAAAGGAATAAGGTATCTTTTATCCTCAATGCCAAAAGACATAATAAACTGGGTGTGTTATGCTGTGTCTATAGGTGCTATTATGAATATTTTCATAGCATTACAAAGACTTAGCATCGGTACGTACAGCTGACTGAAATGCGTGGCCTCCACATTTGGCCAGCAGCTTCCGTTGGCAAGTATTTTTACATTTTCAAGGCCACTTGTGGGCGCCTCAGTTGGTCTATTTTTGTTCAGAATGCTTCTTCAAAATTAAGAAATATATTGCTTTTTCTTTTTACAACAGCTTTTAAATCTTAGAGCCGGTTTACTATTTCTTCTGATTTTAACTTTACATTGCAGTGAAATGCCAAGTTCATAGGCTGAAGAGGTGTATAGGCATTTTAGACAACTCGTGCAAGAGCTTTCAGAGCTTCGCTGAAAATAGACATTGCTGGCATTAACCGATATATTTGCCACCATGCCTGCGAAGGCTTTGCAAAACAATTTCCAGAATATATTTGCCTTTGCAGCATTTTCTACCTCACATATGCTGTGTTTCAAGAGGCAGTTGAACTATTGCTTCATTAAATTTTATACCTATATCTAAATTGTATACTATTGAATCGTGAAGTCTTATTGCATCTTATAATCGTTGCAGAAATCAGGCAGTCATATGCACGGATGTTTATTTGATCAGGCGCATGCGTAAGGACTGGCTCTCACCTATACAAGGTTGGATGATGTGGGGTCTAAGCAAGCAATGATCCTGTGATACTTCGGATGGCATTTCACCCCAGCAAAGCATTGTTTTTAAATGATGCGAAAATAAAACAAGGTGTTTTGCAAGATCCTGGGTGACTTTTATGGTCTCATAGTTTCCTAAATGTAACTCTGGCACTGCAGTCGTTCAGTTTCTTACTGAAACGTTCCGTATGAAATCTTACGGAAAATATATGGATTCCGTAACATTTCCTCATGTGTCATACGAAAAAATATGGAGTTTTATGGAAATATACGGAAGTTGTATGGCATTTACGGAAGGCTTCTTATGGAGTATATGGAAGGATAAGGAAATTCTGTGGCGTATACGGAAGGCTTTTTATGGAGTATATGGAAAGATAAGGAAAATGTATGGCATATATGGAACGCTTTTTATGGAATATATGGAAGGATAAGGAAGTTTTATGGCGTGGATGGAGTGAGTTTTATGGAAAATATGGAAAGATACGGAAATCTATGGAGCATACGGAGAGTTCATTATGGAAGATATGGAAGGATAAGGAATGTGTATGGAGTGTACAGTAGCTTTCATAAGGAAACTGCAGAATGTAAGGTCTTACGGAAATATACAGATTTTGTAAGGTGCTTACGAAAATTTGCAATAGTGTGTGAAAGGCATGTGGATTGTTGCAAAAATGTGGAAACTCTGCAGTTGTCGCATTTTCAGTAGGAAATCAGAGCTCTATAAAGTTATAAATGAATGCACAGTGGCATGTATAGTACAAAAGAATAACACAGGCTAGTCTGTGTTGTCAGTCACCGCTGTTTGCCCTTTTCCAGAATGAATACAACTTCTGCAGATGACCAGGTGCTAAAGTCTGTCACACGGAAAATGTGTCATTCACAAGGAATGACAAAAACTGTCATTTTACTTGCATGCTGTCACACGAAAACAAATCAAGCAAAAAAGCATAACTTCAAGGGCTCGTTTTTTATTAGAAACAATAATATTGAGAAATAAATTCAACGTGGATGAACTTGTCAATATTAATGAAACTGTTCTCATTAACATTGGCAAACAGAAATGTCATATTAAAATATCGACCGTGAGCCTAGCTCTCCTGAGCACCAACAAAAGAAATGAAAATGTATGAAAACTAATTGTATGTAGCCTAAAAATAATTTTTTATTGATGGTATGTGCTCCTACAATATAAATACAGCTATACACAACTTGCCACAGCTTCACGACAGAAACGAGGCAGGGGCAGAGGGAGTGGTCAGAAAAATAATTAAGTATGAGAGCACAACTGATATGTACAGACACATAATGGTGCTTATCATTGATGCTCGGATGGTCGTGTATAGAGCTGGGTCGTTTTGAGATATTCAAAAGCATTGTTTCAGACCACCATGCAGATTACGCTTCAAGTGCAACATAAGACACAACGTATGGACCAGCTTTAATGAATAAGAAGATTATAGGTTAAACAAATGCTTTAAAATATATCATATCATGGCTGCATGGACGCATACAAGCGATGTTATGCGCAATAAAGTGAGGACGCGTGAGCTTCTCTTGATGCTTCAGTTCGACATAGATGCTTCAACTGTGCTGCAAAGAAATTTAACCAATGTCTGTGTGTGCAACATTGTCCATTTTAAACTATCTATATGTATATATAAAATTCCTACTGCGAGTTAAGCTACATATCACTCCATAACTCTTCTTTTAATTAAGGGCAATTTTTCAAACAATCAACATTATTCATTTTCTGTCTCATGACTTCGTGCCCGCAATTCTTGGTTTGGCTCGATCACAATTGTGCAGCCCTTATTTTGGAGGAATCAAAAACATCAACCAAAATATATTTTGGAACCGCTTCTCGGTGATACTGCCTTCCCTCAACTGCCACAGCTTGAGATGAGTCATATAGCAAGTCTCGCGCATACCTAGGGCCTACCCTTGAAGAAACTGGTCCGGCTGTGAAATGCTCAGTTTTTTCTCAAATAAATTTTTTGGTTTGAGTTTTGTCACTTCTCGAGTCCCTTCACAATCAAGCAGTTAGTCCTTAATTTTGTTATATTATGAAATAAATAAAAAATTAATAATGACAATAAAATACTAATATCTGGTGCGCAAAAAACACAGTCCCACATACGTACTTGAACGCAATATTGCTTTTATTTTGTTTTAGAACCTAAGGCATTAGAAAAAATAGCAGTACAATAAAAACGTTGAAAAAAAAAACAAAAAAGTTAAACTTGGCGGGACTCGAACCTGCGCCACTCAGTTGTGCTCGCGTATGTGAAGTGAGTGCGTTAGCTTGCTAAGCTATTCACGCCAAAGTGTGCACGTGAGTTTACGTTATATTTATAAATTTTCTTTTTACACATTATGTGCTGGCATATTTATATACGATATGCGATCGTATCTATTGTTGTGTGCATATGTTTTGTGATTGTATATACGTCACATGCTTTTCGCATATCTTTCAACTATAGAATGCTGCCACGCCGCGGATGAAAACAAGTATTTTTACACCCACACACAAGCTTGAGCAGTTGAAGGTTGTTTCCCGGGGCTCTCTTGCGATTGAGTCGGCCACCACAGGGAACTTGAGTGATACGCCATTAATCCCTGCATCTAGCTGTATTCCACTTAGTAGCTCTATCGCTTGATGACAAATCGAGCGCGGGGCGCGACGCTATTGCGCACGACCGTGCCTCGCGTAGTGGCGACATCAGCTGATTGCGCTGGCCGGCTTCCTTCGATTTGCTTCAGAGCAAAGAAATATCATACCTTGAAAGATTGCGTACTGCACTATGTCAAAATGTTACTGCTTTGTAGCCATCCTATTATTCATTGAGAATTGATAACTCTGATATCACTACTGTAGAGCTTTGCGTCGGCGACACGCGCCGAACGTGAAACCGCACTACGTCTGTCGTAGAAGCTGTAGGAGGCCGTCATCTGCTATAATATTCTTATAATATAATAACTTATAATATTCATAAGTTGTAACCTGTTTTTTGAATAACCGTTTATAACTTTTAAAGTTATTTTGCCAGATAGCATACATTTTTTTTCAGTTTATAGCAGCAACAGATGTTTTTTTATTTTCCTCACACAGATATCCAAGTCAAATCCATTCACAGCTAAAGCCACATGTTGTTTGTCTTCTTTGTTTCCATGGGCATGCCGTTTCGGTGCGTCTCTCATGTGTTCGCGCTGCTACACACGAGAGCACGAAATGTTGAATTTACGCATGGAAGCGCCATTCCTCGTTCGTGTGATGTGCTAAGATTGCGCCCTATTCCCGCGGTTGTTCGAGTGCGGATCAAGTGCGAGTCGTCCAAGGAATCGGCGGGTTGGGCGGGCGCTCGAAGGACTCCGAGGTGACGGCTGACGCCTGTGGTCGCTTCCCTCAGGACAGTGTGAAAGAAACTAAAGGTAAGGGGGACACTTTTTTATGTAGACCAAGTATGCCACTCAGTGCAAGTGTGTGTTGCTGCACTCGAACGAGGCGTCGTGAAACGGCAACCTTACGCGCCTTTGCGAGTGCGGTTGCCGATTCACTTTGACAAGGCTAACGCCAGCAGAGCCATGGCGCATCGGCGCGGCCTTACTGGAGCTAATTCGAGACAACTGCGGCAACATGCATGTGTATGGTGATCGATTTTTTCATTTGTGCAATGTAGTGAGGAAGATGCACACGGCGCTTGCTACGTTGTTGATTAAACGAAGCCTGCAGTGCCATTTGATGCAAAGCAGCATTTTGTTTACGTTCGCGGGCAATACAATTTGTAACTTGGCTCAATTCACCTAGCCAACCGCCTAAGTGAGTTGATTAGCATACGTTCACGGTAGAGCGTTATTATGCCCCTGAACAGTGGCGTGTGCTTGTTGAAAGATATTGTCACCAATCTTGTCTCACTCAAGGAAACCTTCCGCAGAACTGCTCGTCAAGCTAGGACAAAGAAAAACGGCTCCAACCCAACCTCTTCGTCCTCTTCCACACGAAAACCACGCGAATTCATGCGGCATTAAAAAGCGGCTCAATCCCAACCTCTTCGTCCTCTTCCACACGAAAACCACGCGAATTCATGCGGCATTAGTCCCCCCTTTTAAAAAGCATCGACTCGATGCTTCTAAATAAAAGAAGAAGAAAAAAAAAAACCCATAATTAGAACACGCGTTGACGCAGAGAATCACAAAGTGAGTGCCAGGGAAAACAAAGAGGGCGCACAAGCACTTGGACCATGCGCGAACACAACAGCACCAGTGGAAGAGTCAAGAAGAAAAAAAAAAACACCACATGAGATCACTGTCACGTTTGCGAAGTAACTCGCAAGCATAGAGACTATTGTGTGTAGTACGGCTTGAGTCGTACGACATGCACAGTTTCGGGCCGATGTTGTCGACGTGACGACACTGTGCCGTCCGGAAGTACTTCGTATGTAAGATCACTCACACGTCGGATAACCTTGTATGGTCCGAAATAACGGCTCAGAAGCTTTTCAGACAAGCCTGGTCGTCGGACAGGAGTCCACACCCACACTCGTTCACCCGGGTGGTATGCGACGTTTCGACGGCGAAGGTTGTAACGTCGTGCATCTGCGTCTTGTTGGTGACCGATGTTCACGCGAGCCAGTTGACGAGCCTCTTCGGCGTACTGCGTGTATTGCTCGGCTTCTGGAGAAAGAGCATCGCTATTATCGTACGGCAGCATAGCGTCAAGCATCGTTTGTACGTTGCGTCCATAAACAAGGTGGAAAGGTGAAAATCGGGTTGTTTCCTGCATTGCCGTATTGTATGCGAACGTGACGTATGGGAGGATATCGTCCCAGGTTTTGTGCTGCACGTCCACGTACATTGACAGCATGTCCGCTATGGTCTTGTTGAGCCTTTCCGTCAGTCCATTACTTTGTGGGTGGTAAGCCGTTGTTTTTCGGTGACTCGTGCAGCTCAGTCTGAAAATGTCCTCTAGCATTTGTGCCGTAAATGATGTTCCTCTATCCGTAATCACACATGACGGCGCGCCGTGCCGGAGGACGATGTGCTGCACGAAGAACTTCGCCACTTCAGACGCCGTGCCGCGGGGTAACGCCTTTGTCTCAGCATACCGGGTCAAGTAATCGGTTGCCACTATAATCCATTTGTTACCAGTGGCCGACAAAGGGAAGGGTCCTAGAAGGTCCATTCCCACGAGGTCGAAAGGTGTCCGTGGTGGTGTAATAGGGTGGAGAAGGCCCGCAGGTTTCACGGGTGGCGTCTTGCGACGCTGGCACTCGCGGCAGCCTTGCACGTAGCGGTGTACACTGGTCGAAAGTCGTGGCCAATAGTACTGCTGGCGCACTCTGGCGAGAGTCCGCGAGTAGCCCAAGTGTCCCGACGTGGGCTCGTCGTGGCACGCGAGGAGGATGTCATCCCGCATGTCGGCTGGTACAACGAGGAGGAAGGCTTTGTTGCTACCTCGAGCATTTTTCTTGTAAAGAATGCCCCTCCTTAAACAAAAGGATGACAATTCGCGAGCGATGCGCCGAGGAGTGTGAGAATTTCGGCCTTCTAAGGAATCAATAATAGGGCGCAATTCCTGATCGGCTCTCTGTCTAGACATAAAGTCAGAATCACTGAGGGCTCCGAGAAAACCATCAGCATATTCCGAGTCCATATCAGGATGTCCCACGGGTGCTCGAGAAAGTGCGTCGGCATCTTCGTGCTTGCGCCCAGACCTATACACAATCATGATGTCAAACTCTTGCAAGCGCAAACTCCACCGAGCGAGACGACCAGACGGATCACGGAGATTGGCCAGCCAACACAGCGAATGGTGATCGGTCACCACCTTGAAGGAGCGGCCGTAGAGGTAAGGTCGAAACTTTGCCGTTGCCCACACGACCGCGAGGCATTCCTTCTCTGAAGTGGAGTAGTTGGCCTCGGCTCGAGAGAGAGTACGACTGGCGTAAGCTATGACATGTTCTACGCCGTTGTGCCGTTGTACAAGGACAGCGCCAAGTCCGACGTTGCTTGCATCCGTGTGAACTTCGGTATCAGCGTCCTCATCAAAATGCGCAAGAACAGGTGCCTCTTGCATTCGCTGCCGTAACTCTGCGAAAGCTGCTTCTTGCTCTGTAGTCCAGGCAAACGGTACATCATCTCGGGTGAGTCGCGTGAGCGGTTCGGCTATCGTCGAGAAGTTGGTAATGAATCGGCGATAATAAGCACACAAGCCGAGAAAACGCCGCACCGCTTTTTTGTCTGACGGCACAGGAAAGGTGGCGACTGCTGCAGTTTTTTCTGGGTCAGGCCGCACTCCATCCGCACTCACAACATGTCCCAGAAATTTCAGCTCATCGTAGCCGAAATGGCACTTCTGGGGTTTTAGCGTGAGTTCGGCCGAACGAATAGCTTCCAGAACCATTCTTAGACGCTTCAGATGTTCTTCGAAACTCTCGGCAAAGATGACCACATCATCAAGGTATACAAGGCAGCTTTGCCACTTCAAGCCAGCGAGAACGGTATCCATCATTCGCTGGAATGTTGCGGGAGCCGAACAGAGGCCGAAAGGAAGAACTCTGAATTCATAAAGCCCATCGGGAGTTACAAACGCTGTCTTCTCTCTGTCTCGCTCATCGACCTCTATCTGCCAATAGCCGCTCTTCAAATCTATCGATGAAAAATACTTCGCGTGTCGTAGCCTGTCGAGAGAATCATCAACCCGTGGAAGCGGGTAGACGTCTTTTTTGGTGACGCTATTGAGTTTCCTGTAGTCAACACAGAATCGCAGCGTTCCGTCTTTCTTCTTTACTAGAACGACTGGCGAGGACCACGGGCTGCTCGACGGTTGTATCACCCCGTCGTCAAGCATCTCCTTTACCTGCGTCTGTATAGTCTCGCGTTCTTTAGCCGAAACACGGTAAGGTTGCTGGCGGATTGGGCGAACATCATCGTCGGTAATAATTCGGTGCTTTATGAGGGGTGTTTGACCGACTCTAGATGAAGAGGCGAAGCAAGATTTAAATTCCTTCAGCAGGGTATGCAGTGCGGCCTTCTTCTCGTCCGAAAGCTTCGAACTGACGTCGATGTGGTCCAGAAACTTATCTCCATCAACCATTTCCTCGGATGCGAAGCACTCGGTGACATCCGCTACACGGTCTCCGAAGGCCACGGTGGTGCCGCGGAAAAGATGTCGGTGCTCGAAGTTAAAATTTGTGACGAGTATCTGCGACCATCCGTCACGCACACGCAGAATGCTTCGCACTGCACACACACCTTGAAGCAGTAAAAGGGATACGTTGCTCTCGGCGACCACGTCACCGTCTTGGAGGTCTTCACAGGCGACTTCTACGAAAGCAGTCGCTCGGGGAGGCAACGTCACGCTTTCGTCGGCAACACGCAGCGCAGGTCTACGACAGCTATCAGCGCCTCGATCGGTTGCAAGTTGCGTCGAGAAAGTCACCATTCGCTCGCGGAGATTTATGATCGCGCCATTCTCTCGAAGGAAGTCCATTCCAAGGATGAGCTGACGAGAACAGTCGCGTAGTACGAGGCAGGTTACCACAAACGTTGACTCGCGTATTTCCACTCTTGCGGTACAGCGACCCAATGGAGTAATAACGTGGCCTCCAGCAGTGCGAATACGCGTCCCATTCCAAGGTGTCATCACTTTCTTAAGACTGGTTGCCAATTTTCCGCTCATAATAGAATAATCTGCACCTGTGTCCACCAATGCGCTGACCTGAAGACCGTCTATCAGCACGGGAATGTCGAGTGAGACTCGGCCACTGGGTTCAGACGCACAATCCGGCATTTCTCTCGCACTGCACTCAGACGTCAATTCAATGTCTGCAGCGTTTTGTGGAAGCGTCGATAGGAGGTCTTCCGCACTTTTAGTCCCAGCGACCTCGCCCCCGAAGGTCGCTGCCTTCAGTTTTCCCGACGAGGGCTTGGGGAACGTCCCCGTGCCATCGTACTGAGACGTGGTCCAATAGCTGCGGGTCGTCGTGGAGATGGAGACCGCGATTGACGCCGTGAGAAAGGCAGACGTTGCTGCGCGAGGTAGTCCTCAATTTCTCTTGGCCTCTGACCAACTAGGGGACGAGGCGAATGAATAGAGAAACCGCGCAGTCCAAGTTGTCGGTATGGACATTCCCGGTAGATGTGACCGGCTTCACCGCAATGGAAGCAGAGGGGTCTTCTATCCGACGTACGCCAAATATCGGACTTCCGCGGAGGGGCACGGCGACCGTCGATGTCCAAACCAGCATGCGCAGATTGAATTGAAACTGGCGGCATCGTCTGGATTGGGACTGCAGGGCTTGAGACCGGCATGGAAGTGCGCAGAGCTTCGGCATATGTGCGGTTCCCAACATCAGTGGACGCAGGAGGTGGTTCTAGATTTGTAACCGTTGGTTGAGGGCGACGGCTGTGAAGCACCTGCTGGACCTCGTCCCGAATAATATTGGTGATGCTGCTTACCTCCGGCTGTCTCGCCCCGTGTAGTTTCGCGATTTCCTCGCGGACGACGGAGCGGACGATTTCGCGAATCCACTCAATGCTGTTGCTCCCGAAGCTGGCGGAAAATTCAGTAGGTGATGCAGAATTCACTTGCCGGTCGAGTAGGGCTGACCGCTGATGAAGTACCCTCTCCATCGTAGTGGCTTCGGTCAGGAATTCTGCTACACTCTTCGGAGGACTCCGCACCAGACCAGCAAAAGCTGCTCCTTCACGCCTCGCATCAGATAGCGTAGCTTTTTTTCTTCTGGCATTGCCGGATCCGCTCGCCTGAAAAGCTGCGTCATGTCCTCCACGTACATGGTGACGGTCTCATTAGGCATCTGGATGCGTGAATGCAATGCACGTTCAGCACGATCGCGGCGGTCGGGGCTCCGGTAGGTCTCCAAGAGGCGATGCTGGAACTCGCGCCAGGATGTCAAGACATCACTTCTGTTCATGAACCACGTTCGGGCGCCGTCTTTCAAACACGCGTAGACGTTGCGGAGTTTGGCGGCTTCGTCCCAGTAGTTGATCGCTGCGACGTGTTCGAACTCGCTCAGCCAGTCGTCCACATCCTCAAACAGCTCTCCGTGAAAGGGACTAGGCATCAGCGGGTTCTGGACAGTGCAATAAATTGGTGCCGACGACGTAGGAGTTTCCATGACGCCTTGAGGCGAAGTCATAGTCGCTCTATGGATAAGCTGTGCCGGTGTCTCTGGTGGTAGGCCTCGTTGGCGGCGGCTTGTTCTGTGAACTGGCGTGTCCACGGGCACAGGGCTTGTGTTCCGGCTCCTGGGCGGGCTCTTGTGCATGGGGTGCGTCGTCAGTTGTCGTACCCAGCAGCTCCACCAATCTTGTCACCAATCTTGTCTCACTCAAGGAAACCTTCCGCAGAACTGCTCGTCAAGCTAGGACAAAGAAAAACGGCTCCAACCCAACCTCTTCGTCCTCTTCCACACGAAAACCACGCGAATTCATGCGGCATTAAAAAGCGGCTCAATCCCAACCTCTTCGTCCTCTTCCACACGAAAACCACGCGAATTCATGCGGCAATATAATGTGTGTGTCTAGTGTAGAGAGAGAGAGGTGTTCGTGCAATCTGCATGTGTACCTGCAAGACGCCTTTGCTTGTAACTAATAATGTACCGACCAGCACCTACATTGTACGCCTGACTTTGAAGAAAACTTGCATGCACAATGTGAGATTCTGTAATCTGCCAGAGTTGCTTTTTATAAAATAATACACTGCCAGCATGTTCAAAATATGTTTCGCTGCTGTGTGGCAGGGGTGTGGTTATCACGCTGTTGTGTAGTTGCTGATGCAAGCACTTATAGTTTTGATGCGTTAATATTTCTCATCTAACTCATCAGGTGTTTGGCTGTTTCAGCACAAACAAGGCAGAGAGAAGGAAGACGGGTAGTGACAGGACCAGTGCCGACTTTTGTTTCCAGGAGAATACGCATGTTGGTGTATTTATTGTGACAGCCTTTCTGTGTTGCTTTTTTTGCCCAATTTATGCAACAACACAGTTGTCAGCAATGTGAGAGAGAACACTGAAATTAGCTTTTAAAGATCATGGTGAGTAAACGCCTAGTAATTCACAGCACAAAGTAACAACAAAAGACATCAGTATGATCAATGTGGACGAGTACAGTCTTGCATCTAAAAAATATATTGTGCAAAATGTTGCCTAAGTAAAAAACCTCTCTATGTTTGCAAATAGTGGGACGTCACTTCGAGCACCGTGCCAGCCATTCCCTACGTCTGTGCAAGGGCTGGTTGGCAAGGAAGTTGTTTGTGACGTTCCTCATAGACCACTGAGATGTATGCGATTCTAAACCTGTAGCCTAATATATACGTAATCGTTTGTGCAGTTACATTGCTGCATCTGACACGTACAACTTATTTGCATATTTACATTGCTCCCTTAGGACCTAACACACAAACTTGTTGTTTGCATTGTCACTTCATGAATATCGAGCGGTAAAGGTACTGAGTATATGTGAAACAAGAATATCTGCTTATTACATGAATACATATGAGGCCTTCGATAAAACGAGTTATACCTTTATTGGGCTTGCGTACTCGTCGGGGCGATTCATACATGCAGCTTCAGCAAATGCTATCTTTCAGCCCGATGACCATGCAATTTTTTTTTCTGCACACAGCGCAAACACCGAGATGTACCCACTCGCAGATGGTCGCGTCAAGTGCATATTTACCTTGACTAAAATGTCGAATCAAGTTTTTTTTCATCGACCCGTCCCTTCCATGAGTGCTAACGTCTTCGCAAACAAGACACATGGTTATTGACACTGCACACACCACACACAATATTCTCAGTTGAACCGATATTCTCAATACCTTTCAATGCACACTACATGCCGCAATCAACAGTGCACATTTTTTGAAGACTATGCCGCTGTTCCTCGCACAGGCCACCACGTATGTTCAGTTCTTCAAGATAAACAGACAGCGTGGCAAAATATTTTAACACACAGTTTACCACACAGCTAGATGTTGGCTGACACATACTACAGCTAATGTCGACATTGTAACGTGAAGTGTAAGCTTTGAAAAATTGAAACTTGCCCCAAACACTGCACGACCGTACCGGGCTGAGCCACCAGCGGGAGTGTTTTTTTCCAGCCACACCTTTTACATGTGCCAGTGACATCATGCTGTGACGTACCTCGGTAGGGGGCTGTCGCTGCATGCTTTATGTGAATGAGGGTCCTGTTAGTGAAAGCAGGCATTGTTGATTTAGGAACTTGTTCATTCCCAACTGGACCTTTATTTGCACGAGTTGTCTGACTGATACTCAGGCTAACTTTTGTGCAATAAATTATACAGTTGGCAGTCTGTGCTTGCCCCATACTGTTGTTACTGGTGTTTCTTGTTTTTACTTTGCACTGCTCATTACTGCTCACCTACAGAAACTAGCCTATCTTGCCGCTGTTTTGGACAAGACGCAGCTGGCAAGTGCGATAGTGTTCATAACTCTAAATTCTCAAGCAAAAATTGTCGTTTCATATTCAGTTAGTTGCATTCATATCAGTACATTATAAGAAATCATTGATTAAACATGAATACGTGTTCACATAATGTTCACAACTTTTATATCAAATTGAATGGTGTTTATAAAAAACATGGGTTTTAGCTAAACTTCATGCTCTTTTCTTGAACAGCTGACAAAACGCTATTGCATGCTTACTTGCCATGAATTGGACTGTGTTTGAAATACATTGCAATTTTTCAACGGACTGCCAGTACACTTCACATTGGCGGAACATTTATTAACCATGGATTGAATAATTAAGAACGGAAGAAAAGAAGTGGCAAGCCGGGATACTTGATATTGGCATTCGTTTTGCTACCCAGCGCATTATCATTCAAACTTCCTATAGAGTGGTTAAGCGTCTTGCATGTGTGTCTGTAAACCAGGAACATTGGGTAGAACTATATTTATCTTACAAATGGTTGCAGGACTGTGGAGGCTGTAGGGCTGCTTAGGAATTGTGGAATCCCTGGACATGTGTTCAACCTTGCTGCATCAGCTCCTTGGTGTTTTCACGGCGTCTTTACAGATGTGTTGGGTGAGTAAAGCAAGCAGGTTTCAACACAAGGAAAAGTATAATATGTCAGCACCACTTGTGCGTGCCTTACATCCCAAGTATATCAAATATTTATCTTGCACCTTGTGGCCTGTAATTTTTAAAGAGACACTTCATTTTGCTATTGAGTCTTGATGCTTCGACAGCAATGTATTCGTGTTTGACAGCAAGTGTTCTTGAACAAATAACTGATCTCAAGAATGACAAAACACCCTTCATACTTGGTCCTTAGCATAAGCTAGCACATATCTGTAGCAGATTCAGTTATTCAATTTTTGCTGGGATGATAATGGGCAAGTAGCCACGGCAAGTTCAGATTGGAGAGGTCGGTGACGTCTGTTTAGGATCTGCCATATTGCTTTGCAACCAGAGTTACTTGTGGCCACATATACAATGAAGCCACGTGACGTGCATTCTAAATGAGATTACCATATCGCATGATTACAAATAAGCAGCGCACGACGTTTTACAAAAGAGAGACGATAGGGATGTCCCTATCGTCTCTCTTTTGTAAAACGTCGTGCGCTGCTTATTTGTAATCATGAACTATCACCAACTCGCCCAACTTTCGTTTTTACCATATCGCATTTCACTGCATCTTAATATGTGCCACACAAATGCAGATATCATTAGCTTGCCACTATAAAGGGATCCTAAACCAACACAAGGTTGAAATTTAGTCGTGGTGTTGCAGCTGTGTATGACTCTACAATGAATGCATAGCCGTGATAATTTGTCTATATGTTGTCGCAATACTAATGTTGCACACATTGTACGATACAAAAGAGGTCCTCGCTTTATTCGCTTTTTTTCGCTATGCTTCTTTCTTGTCTCTTCTTGCCATGTGCTCCTCTTCACTGTACAAGGAGCAAGAGCAGTGGGCACACAAACACGTATTTTAAAAATGTTGTAAGGTGAGCACTGAGAAGCTGAACACTTCCAAAAGGCTCAAAGAGGTAAAGGTATTGTTTCTAGCTACTTTTTGGGCACTCATAGCTAGTTGTGCTGCTGCAGTTAAAAAATAAGTCAAATGTTAAAAAATAATTGGAGGTGGTTTGGCACCGATAATTGCAGTTACATACAGAACTAGGTATTAATGCGTAAGCAAAATCTGTTCAATCTAAATCAATCCTAATGATATCTGAAATTCAGAAATTATTCACAGAAAAGCTCAGGAAAAGACTAAGTGGTTGCCCCTTGAACGTGAAGGAGATAACCTTCTTCTAAAAGGTCAATAGACAGTCTAGTAGTCTCGATATTACATGCTCTATAAAAGATTCTGGTGTGGTGCTTCTCATGCATGTTATAATGAGAGGGGTTTTTAATAGAACTGTTGTCACTTTGCCCTGCATTGCTGAAATTGTTCACATTATTATAAAACATGAATCACTTTATGCCTTTTGATTTTATGCAAATGGTTTGCTCACCCAGTCTGTTCAACTTGATTTGGATAAAATCATAAATGCTCTAAAAATTTTTTACTATACAGCAGGTTTATTTTTAAAATACGCGACCATTGATGTGAACGCAGTTGGTGGCGTGCTTGAATAATCCTTCTAACTACACCACTCTCACTACACCTGCTACAGTGCATGGTGTGACAAAAGTAATGGTACTTAACATTACTGGCAGCATACACTTTTATGTCTCAAAATGTGTTAAAAAGCCTGGTAAAAATGTGTGTACGTTTTTTTCGCTCCAACTAAATATTCTGGTCTACTCAAAGTAGCTTCCGCTCTTTTAAGGTCCTCAAACTATTAGGTGTTCAAAAGAAGTATCAATGCCATATACTTTCTTTGTCAGCCTCCTCACCACTCTAATAATGAGAATTACCCGACAACATTACCCAGTAAAATATATGGATATTATAAAAAGTAATGTCAATTCAATTGTCTAAAAACGTTGCCAAGTTACGTTTTTGTTCACTTTTCTTTTCACAATTTTGTTAAAGTTACTTTTGATTACATCCCCCATAGTTTGTTTGGCATCATTTTCTGCTAGTTCTCATTATATAGTGTTCAACAAAGACAACAAACCCTTAAATTTATAGTTCTTTTCTTTACTCATGAATCTGAAACAGTGAATCTCAGTAATCTTAGCGGTGTGTGACTTGTTTTTTTTTGATCAGTTGTGCATGTGTTCAAGTACATGCATTTAGATGGGAGGGCGAACCATTGCCACCTCCTGTGACTATCAGATTTTCTGAGAACTGACAGATGCATAATGCTGCCGAAGAAGCATAGGGATATTGGAAGTAATCGTAACATAATTGCTATCATATTGTAATTGCAGGTAGGCAAAAAAAGGTGTCCCACACTCGCCATAATGGTAACAGGCAGCGCTGACTGACACTTCCATGTATAAATGCACATATATACCGTATAAAATGGAAGAGGGATAGCCGCCATGGTAGCTCAGTTGATAGAGCATCGGACATGTTATTCGAAGTTTGCAGGCTCGGTCCCTGTACAGGGCAGGTTATCTTTTTTTCCTTCTACTTTTCTTTCTTCCCAATTACAACACTTCTATTCTTCTTGAAGATTTTCTGGTTTAAAAAAGGTACCTTATAATCTTAAGAGGCAAACAGAATGTGCCAGTGTATGAGTTAGCTCTTGTAGTGGTTACAAGTAAAATATGTTTTGAAGAATAAATCATTCTGCCACTTGCCTAAAGAATGGCTACAGGACATGGCGCTGTATGCACTTTGTTATTTTTGAATCAAGATATCTTGTATTCTGTTTTTATAAATTACATGGGATACACGTGACGGTATCACACACTTTAATGCCACAAAGATTATGCAGCGAACAATGTTATAAATGCGAAATTGCATAAGGATAAGGTGAAAACTGCACCCTCAATGAAAATGTACAGGGAGCACAGGGTGCAGGCGTCATTCCTTCTGCCCGTGCTTTTCAGGTGCGAGCTGTTTTCACCTCGTTCTGACCAACTAACTAGATTGAGATGTGTTATAGTGCAAGAGGATGCTCCACGGGAAACTTAGTTTGTCTCAAACTCTGTGTGTGTCTTTCAACCTATATGGTGCCCGGTTCAAGAGTTCATGCAGACCAGATCGTGTAAAACAGGACCTTGTAAAGTGGACCGTGTATATAAAATAAAATGGACCATGTAAATAAACAGGATTGTGTAAAATGTCGTTTCCGTGTGCAACTGTAGTTGTGGTTGTGCTGAATGACCTTTCTTTATATACACTACATAAGAAACTTGCTCCTTTAGAGTCAAGTACATCTTCGGATCGATTGTAAATGTTTGCATATGCGAGGCCTTAAGTTTTATAAGAAAATCCTCAGTGTGCCACGAGGAAATGTGTGTTCAGCAAAAATTTGTATATCATTATATACAACTCTTAAAGCCTCGTCTACAACTTTGTGCCGGTTGACCTTGAGAAGAAACGAGGAGCGGCAGCAGCCTCCGGAAAAGAGCAAGCACCCTCCAAGCTCCCGAAGCTCTCTTCGACAGGAACAGCAAGGTCGCTGTGTGGCATTGAAAACCATTGCAAGGAGTGCCTTATCAGTACACTGTGCTGCTCTTTCATCGCAGAAGACGAAGTTGACCACTCCAGAGGAACTTCACGCTGTGTATTGTGAGTGCTTCAGTGGTTTTGTTTTTGTCCAGCCAGTAGTTAAGAAATTATGTGTCAGATTCAGCCGGGATGGCTAGAGAAAGTCGGGCAGGCATGTTTGGACATTTGTCTAGCCAAGTAGTGCCAATTTTCGCACTGATCCTGTTGGAGTTACTGCCACAATCACAGAAGTTACGTCACCTCTCTAAATGTACTGATGTGTCGGGGAAGATTAGCTGCGTTAGGTTTTTGTATAACTGATAGCTGCCAACATTCTTCATTATACAGGAGTTTTGTTCCTCAATTATGGGTGTAAAGCCCTCCACAGAAAAAATGCAACACATCTACTTCCAGTAGGCTTCAAGGCCCTACTTGTAGGTTTTTTCGGCTTGTATCATAAGCACCTCGTTTGGTTGTACATGAACATTTTATAAACATGTACAGCGAAAAATTTCGGTGGCTGGTCGTTTTGTCGTTATCATGTTCCTCGCAGTATTCTTAAGCATGTTGTGCATTACGTTGTCAATCTGGTTCATGTGCATAGAAGACATTACGAATTTACAGGCTACAGTATAAAAAGCCTGGAAGCAAGCTATCAATAATTTTTTAACAGAATTGCTTAATCTGATACATGATACATCACTAAACTTTCGTGCGTATTCATCAATGTAAGCTTGTCTTAGTGTTATCCAAAATGAAGATGTGAGTCAACAGATGGAAACATCTAGTGGGGTAATCAGGGCGAACAGTGGAAATGCTTCAGACAGGCTGGCCAATGTTGCGATAGGAGGACCTATTTTTTCGAAGTCACCTTGTCATCCTTGGTGTGTTAGTTTAAATGGGGTCACTAATGACATCATCTTTTGGTGTAGGCGTGTGTGCCTGTTGGAAATGTTTGTCTGAAAAAAAAACCTATAACGCAGAAGAGTGCAGACCTTGCTTCTTTTCAAGTTAGGTTGCGCTGATACAAAGTGTTCTCCTGTCGGAGGTTGGGGGTAAGGGAAGCAAAAAAAAGATAAATGATAGAAAAGAAGAAAAAAGAAGAAAGCAAAAGGGGGATGCAAAGTAAAAGTAGTGCTACACTGCTCTTACTTTGCATCCCCCCTTTTCTTCTTTTTTCTCCCTTGTTTTCTTTTTTCTCCTTTTTTGTTACATTTGCATTGTCCCATCTAGTGCATGAATCAAAGACACATGGCTTTGCTATAGCAGAGATGCCTATGTGGTGTTGGATTGAACAGTGCATTGTACTTCATTCAGTTAATTACAGACTGATCAGTCTTGCAATAAGTGCTTCCTGTCTATAACCACACATGTTCAAATGAAAAGTTTGTGCTTGGCTCTTAGTATGCTGGTATATAGCTTGTGTCTTGGACTACTCAAAATGAATGTTATTTTGCTGCTGTTTATGGTAATGAATTTATCCAACATGAAAATATCTTGCCTTGTGAACTTTTTCGGACCTGTCTTTCTTTTCCTTTCATATGCAGGCATTGTATGTGAGGGAGGCAGTAACAGAAAGATGATAGTTTGAGCTTCGGAAGAATAAATGCTGGTAGTGAGGCAATTACACATCAAACATCCCAGCCATTTAGCCAACCATCCTAAATGTGTTTTGAAAAAAAAATATTGTGCTCGTATACTGTATAGAAAACAGCAAAATGCTAAAATATATCGCTGAGAACAAACTATTAGGCCACGTTGGTGCCTTCTGGACTTTCCAGGATGTCGTCTGGGTGTTGTTTGTAAAAAGTAAAAAGTGTTTCAAAAATACTGCCTCTTCTACACCAAATTCGGTCTAGGTATTAAGTAAAGGTGATTGTGTGTAGTGCATGAAGCTCAGTAATATTAGTGCAATTTTTTTGCCACATCAAAAGCAAGGAAGCAGTTCTCTTTATATGGCAAGTTATATGATTACACTTTGTCTGAAAGTAGAAATTAATTTTTGAAGTTTTCTTATGATGGCTGTTTTCTGCATTTGATATACGACAGCTTCCGTTCCAAAGTTCCCCATGGCCCTCAATAGGAGACTTCAAAAATCATTTTCCTCATTTAAACAAAAATTGTAATGATAACACTTGCCATATAACAAGAACTGTTTATTTGCTTTCAACTTACACATAAAAGTAATTTTCAATTAGACAAACACACAGCTCAAATTGCATGTCAATGTGGACAAAAACAATTATATAGTGATATTTGTAATCTGGACTTAAAATTATTTTTTTTTTGGTGAAATATAACTTCTGTGCAGTGAGTATTTGTGGCTCAAATATTCATACAAAGTGCAGTGTTGCAATACAAGAAATGCAAACGATAAACTGTTTGGCTGAATTCTTCAAAGCCTATGTAGCGGAAAAATTGCACTAATGTTACTCGGCTTCAAATACTTTAAGAAGCACCTGTACTTAATATGTAGATCAAATTTGATATGGCAAGAAAAAGTGGCACCTTGAAATTTTTCTCAAAAATAACACCCGCACGACGTTCTGCGAAATTCTAAAGGTATCCACGTGATCACTACTTTTTTCTCTTCAAAACATTTCTGTAAATATCAATTTTCAGAAAAGTAAATTACCATCATTTTTTAAACTATACATCTGTGATAGTCGCCAGGCAGTATGGTTTGTATGTTTGGTGTAGAATATCCCAGTGCGAAAAACAACAAATGTCTGAGCATCCTCTGATGCTCGGGCAATTTCGAAAGCGTTTGTTTGTTAGCAGCAATTCAGTTAAGCCTTTGTCTTTATGCTTAGGCCCAGAAACAAAACACAAGTAACCAAAGTAGTCCGAAGAGTCATGCAGTCTCGCTGTTCCAAGGCTTGTGGAGCCTAATTTAGTGCAAGCTTCACCATTTTTTTTTAATTCAGATTCAACCAACAGGTTTTGGAAGCACAGTGCATTTTCAGCTAACTTGTTTCACACCAGTTACTTCGATAAAAAGCGGAAAGTAGAGGTAAAAATACCATTTTAAAGGCATTGTAGGTAATAACAAAAAGGACTGCTTTCTTTTTTTGTGTGGTGCTTTGCCTGAACGCTGTGCTTTTTGTGGTACAGTTCATTGTCTAGTGAACATAGGCCTTAAAAACTAACATTAGCCATGTTAAGGTCGATTTCTTGGTTATAGTCATAGTAGCCATATTAAAAATTATGACTTCAAACTTGATTGTTCTTTTGAAGATTTTTTCTTGCATAATGATATTTCAGAGTCTTAGTCAATTTTGTTAAAGAAAACGTGATGTCATAATAGGGTCACTTTTTGTAGAGTCGTTCAGTTCTACCTTACCTTTTACATTCCTAATAGAGCAGTTATTTTCAATATTGGTATTTAAAATAGAATGAGCATGCTGTATGTAGTAAGGTGTAAGCACTTACAGATAGCACATGCACCCAACTTTTCTGTTGGCAGTTTATTTCTGTTATTCTTGATTTATATGTGGGGTTTCACGTCCGAAAACCACTATATGATTATGAGAGACGCCGTAGTGGAGGGCACTAGAAACTTCGAGCACTTGGGGTTCTTTAACGTACACCCAAATCTGAGCACACGTGCCTACAGCATTTCTGCCTCCATCGGAAATGGAGCCGGGATTTGATACCGCGACCTGCGGGTGAGCAGCCGAATTTCTGTTACTCTTGCTCCCCTATATGTGTGCAGTTCGGTTATAGTTATCTGGCTTGCACAGATTTTTAATGGCACCTGCCTGGTCCTGCTTGCTTTCATGGTGATCTTAAGCTTCGTAAGTTGCGTAGGTTTAACTCTCAAAATTGTTCAAGATGCCAATTTTGTGCTCAAACTGTATAGTATAAAGGCAGCAGATGTACATGCACACACTATTAATTGTACATTTAGAGCTTTCACTTGCAGTTCCTAAAGTTTTACGGTGCAGGAAGCATTTAAATCATAATTTCATAAGGACATATTAATCAATTATCTCTACCATTGAAAATCGTGACAACCTAGTTATTTTAACTGTGATAAGCATGCTGTTTTCTTTGATGTGGCAGAACTCATTTATACACTCATACCTTCTATTATTCACATATGCATAACATGAAGGATTGTGTGCTTTACATTTTCAGTTTCATTCTGTGTGTTATATTTCTTGTGCATGCGAACTAATGTGCTAACATGTGTCTCTGACATTATTTGTGCCAATTATTTTCATTTCCAGGTGCCTATGAAGGACACATAAGTTCTATGGCAGTGACCTTCCAAATTTACAGTGGCGCCGGAGCCTCAAGCAGCATTTCGCCGATCTCCACAAGGCGTTCATGAGATAAACACAGCGCCACACTTTCACAGTGCTATGATTAATATTTATGTTTAACAATTTCGTTCTAAAATTGCTGTTACATTGTGTTTTGTGCCACCATCCTGTGGCTTAGGTGGAGCTCGTGAAATTACGGTGCAGTCACCTCATTTGTGTACTATCAACACTGCAATGTCACTATTCACAGCTGGAGCATACAGACAAATAAAAAATATATAGATTGTAGCAGGGCTGATGTATATAGATGCTTCCCTATTGATAATAATTACTTTATTTCTTTAGGTTCTTTAAGTCTTGCACAGAACACTGCATTTATGTGTTGCAATGTAACCACCATTTATGATCGCTAGCATGTTAATTTAGTAGTTTTGTAATGTATTTTATTTAAAAGGTAATTTTGCTTCTGCATCACGACAATTAGAAAGATGCCGATGATTCACTCCCTCATCATGCACATTTAAAAAATATTGTGATTTGTACACAGTATTGCATGTACTCAAAATGTGGACGTCTATTCAATTCACACATTATGTTGCTTTGCACTATATTCAGATGTAACAAGCACACATTTCAGTAATTTCTTCATGATACGTCTTTCCATAAATTGCGGAGTCCGCATCATATGTCTTATGCGGAGTCCGCATCATACGTCTTCCATATTCCAATAATTCCGTACTTGAGGTCTCCGCATCATACGCACAGAGGAGGCATATTCAAGTGTGGGACGTAATAATGTTTCATATAGGAGTAGTTTTAGTGTATATCGTGGTTTTGAGAAGTTGCAATGTATGTAGCCTAACTTGTAATTGGCATTATTAGTAACGTATTCAGTGTGAGGTGCCTGAGGTAAGTTCAATGTGATAAGAACACCTAATTATTTTTATGAGCTGACCCGATCGTGTAAGACATTTACCTAGTATGTTAGCAAGATGTCTGCATATCTTCTTATGCACATTTGCTTACATTTACGCATGTTTAAATCTATTTGCCATGTGCTGCACCAAGCTGCTACAGTGTTGAGATAAGATTAGAGAAATGAACTGCCATTACTACTACTTACTTCATTGAAATTTATGCAGTAACCTAAAAAACATTAGGTAAGGTCGGAGGAATGAACTGTCATTACCACCAGTTAGTTTATTGATTACGCAGTAATCTAAAAAAAGAATAATGTTTGAAGAAGTTGATGTCAGGCTCAAGGTTGGCGTCGGGTATCTTTTTTGGCACTGGAGCTGGGTTCATGACTTGATGGGGGCGCCCAGAACATGAAAGAAACCACCTCCACCAGATGTCGCATAGTTGTGATATGGACTAAGACAGCAGGTGGCATTTTCAAGAAGAAATTTTTTGTTTGGCCATACTTGTGGCCGAGAAACAAAGTCAAAGACTACAGAAAAGCACAAGTTCGGTTTCTTTTCGAACGCGCCTCGTGTTATGCCGCTATTTTTGTTGCGATAGAATATCGAGTGCCTTGAAATGTCAGTTTAACACAAGTACAAACAGTTCTTCATAGGTGGTATCTGAAAGGGCTAAGAGAGCAGTTCACTTTTATTAATTTTTTCTTCTCTCAAGAAACCCTTGCACCACTTGAGCCATAGCCCAATCATTCGCAAAGTTAGAGATTAGCTAGTTTGTATGCCGAGACCTCAACGTTGAGGAGTTTCATGCATTTGGCACTGTAGTCACTGCCTGCATTGCTTTATTTATGGTGCTGGCAACAGTGCTGTCGCCAGGGATATTTTACGGGGAGAAAAAAAACACATGCTCAGTACAATACTTGCAACAACCCTGAATGGCAGCGAAAATCTTGTGCAAAGACACATGCCAGTCATGAGGCATATGAACATCGATACTTGTATAATGCCTTGCTGAATCGAAACTTCGTATAGAGATTAAATAAGAGGTGTCAGCATAACATTTTACAGCTCTGCATTTGGATACCCTCGCACTTGTCGAAATTTATATTTTGGGGCTTCTGGATTTATAGATGTCCACATCTCTTTGAGAAACATAAACTAGTATGCCAGCAGTCATCAAGCTTCTAATCTTCATAACTGCAAAAATATTAGAAATGTATGCAAAGGAATAAGCTACCTTTTATCCTCAATGCCGAAAGACATAATAAACTGGGTGTATTATGCTGTGTCTATAGGTGCTATTATGAATATTCTCTTAGCATTACAAATACTTATCATCGGTATGTACAGCTGACTGAAATGCGTGGCTTCCACATTTGACCAGCAGCTTCCGTTGGCAAGTATTTTTACATTTTCAAGGCCACTTGTGGCAGCCTCAGTTGGTCTATTTTTGGGCAGAATGCTTCTTCAAAATTAAGAAATATATTGCTTTTTTCTTTTTACAACAGCTTATAAATTTTAGAGCCAGTTTACTATTTACTCTGATTTTAACTTTACATTGCAGTGAAATGCCAAGTTCATAGGCTGAAGAGGTGTATAGGCATTTTAGACAACTCGTGCAAGAGCTTTCAGAGCTTCGCAGAAAATAGACATTGCTGGCATTAACCGATATATTTGCCACCATGCCTGTGAAGGCTTTGCAAAACAATTTCCAGGATATATTTGCCTTTGCAGCATTTTCTACCTCGCATATGCTGTGTTACAAGAGGCAGTTGAACTATTTGCTGCATTAAATTTAATATCTATATCTAAAGTGTTTACTATTGAATTGTGAAGTCTTATTGCATCTTATAATCGTTGCAGAAATCAGGCAGTCTATGCACGGATGTTTATTTGAACAGGCACATGCATAAGGACTGGCTCTCACCTATACAAGGTTGGAAGATGAGGGGTCTAAGCAAACAATCATCCTGTGATACTTCGAATGGCATTTCACCCCAGCAAAGCATTGTTTTTAAATTATGCGAAAATAAAACAAGGTGTAATTGCAAGATCCTGGGTGACTTTTGTGGTCTCATAGTTTCCCAAAAGTAACTCTGGCACTGCAGTCGTTCAGTTGCCATGGGAATGATTGGTACTTCACAGATTTGCCTAGTTTTCGTGTTTGCAGGCTTCCCATGCACTTGTGGCTGTGTTTGTAGCTATGCGTTGATTTTAAATCTTTGCTAAACTTTGTCTGGTGGCACAGTGAATTCAGGCCACACGGAGCTAAAAGAACGAACATTAGACGCATTCGTGTACTACCCATCCCTGCCATGCTAGCTTAAGTGCTGTGCATTGCAGCTGCCACAGACACTAGCATCAAAGTTCCCTATGTTTCATTCAGAGCATGGTCTATGCTTTAGAAACATTCTACAGTGTATCTCTATGCATGGTCTGCACTCCTGCTTTTATTTCAATTTTGTGTGACGACTCTGTGGCACTTGTGGCCAAATGTGTTTTTTTTGCCATCAAGTTTGCATGACTGCTTGTTGGACAAGGGCGGGTTGTATAAAAAAAAGAGAAAAACATCATGTCGAGGTGCTCGGTCGCATATTATAACGTTGAGCGTGCCCCCACAGCTTCACCGCATTGCACATGCACGCTGCACTGAAGCACAAAAAAAGAAACCACGGGCGTTTTTTTCTGCAGGACGCACCAGAAAAAATTTTCTTTTTGTTCGAACCTTACTTGCGCTTATAGGCAATATTTAAGCAGCGGTGTTCTTTTGCCTTAATGATGGCGTATTATCTTGTCCGTCTAATAAACCAAGGAGGCGTTGAATATACGAACGGGCGAGGCCGGAAGCTTTACTTGTTTTAAGCCGCACAATGGCGTTTGGAAGGTTTTCGTGTTGCATGGCATGTTCCCTATTCATAATGCGTAGCTTACAAGTCAGTGCTGAGCATCAGCTAAAGCTAATTAACGCTGATGTGACGACCGGTACGTAGTGGAGTGTGATTTTTCCGAAACCCCCTTTCTGACCAGCGAGGAGGCAAGGCTTGCAACAAGTACGTCATCGCGTCGTTTTGTGTTGATTGCATACGAATTAGTAAACATCCAAACTTACATCGTTGATAACAGGTCGGCAAAACATTGGGCAGAGCGAGGAGTGTAGCGCAGTGGCGATACAAGGCGCGCACACTGCTCGAAACATGAACGATTGCGAGATGTCAATCGTAGAGGGTTTTCCTTTTCTTGATCACCTCGTTCCAGTGCCCACATGCGTCATGAACGAGTCGGCTTTCGGTTGCGAGAGGCTACAGGTAGGCGCACACGATTTCTTCGCGAGTATCAAACTCAATTTGGCGCAGGTCCAAAAGCCTTGGCAGGGCTTTCCTTTGCGAGCAAGGCCCCCGCTGGTGCAGCAGCCTCCCAGCAACGCTATGCGAAAGTGCGGGGAGCCACAGCGCGATGACACAGTTAGGCCGGCGGAAATGCATAGCCTACAAGAGCGCTGGGCCGCGGTGCATTGTGGGGGCTCTATCCGCTCGCCTTTGTAAACTCGCCCCCCGGTCTCATTACCTACGTTCACTGAGGTAATGTCATTGCCACCGACACCAGTGTACATTAGCGACCACCGCCCAGTTATGTTCTCTCTCCGCCTGCAGCAGGGACGCCAACAATTCATAGTGCATGGCGTCTCGATTGCCGCGTCCTTCAGGGCTCTCAGTCTGCGGGAAAATAGTCCCGAGCGTTAAGCGCATCGCTCATTGGGGTGGATATAGCTGATTGGGATCGCCTCAAAGAACAGTGGTGCTATCATTGTAGTGCGTCAGGCAGAGGACTTCGCTCCCGTATGTCCAAAGAGGCGTCATTATTAATCCAGAAAATACACATTGCCAACCGTGATCCCAGTCCTTCTTCTGTAATGCGGACATGGAAAGAGGAGCTCGTTGAAAGGTAAGCGCATTATGCCCGCTTCTTCGCTCTCGGCTGCAGCTTGGCGCTGTAGACTTGAACCGTGTGCTAAATCTGAGGTGCTAAAGTAAGCACGCAGAGCTCTGCTTCTCCCACCAGGCTCGCCTGCCCACTCGCTGAACTCTCATGCGCCAGCTACTGCGGGTACGCGCGAGTGTCAGGCACTCACTGAACACTTTCAGTCAATGGCTCAGTATGTTGCTAAGGTCTATTGTCCAGGATCCGTTTCTTCGCATCCACTGCTAAAAGATTTACCTCATAATTCCGACATGTGATATGACGTTCTGCTATCACCGCCATCCGATGACGAAATAAAGGGCGCATGAGACGCAATGAAAAAGGGTTCAGCCCCAAAGCCTGACAGACTCCATGCAGAATTTTATGTACAGTTCTGGCCTGTCATTGGTCAACTATGTCGCGTGTCACTCGCACGTATTTTCGAGGTATTACCCTTCAAACCTCTTTCCACAAAGGCCTTATAACACTAGTTCCCAAGAAAGACCCAATGTGCCCGCGACCAGAAGATTGGCGCCCTATTAGCCTGCACAATGTAGATTACAAGCTGTTGGCCAACATCTTGGCATACCGAATCAGTCCGTCTCTTGCAACAATAATCGCTTTCCACCAGGTCTGTTCTGTTCCGCGCCGAGAAATACATACCCCTACGTGGTTAAGGCGGGACATCATTCAATACACCACTAGCCACTGCGGGCAAGGACTGTGGGTTTCCTTAGATCAGGAGAAAGCTTTTGATTTCATAGAACATGACAACATACTAAGTGTTTTACATGCATTCAAATTCCCGGATAAGTTCGGTGACCTCATCTACGCGATGTACACTAATTCAGAAAGTACCCTTTACTTAGATTCCCGTGGGAGTCACCCCTTTTAAAGTCAAGCGTGGTGTCTGTCAAGGGTGTCTCCTCTCCCCAGTGTTATTTATCCTTGCATTAGAACCTTTCCTAAGGGTCGTTGAACGTCACCCGCAGATTGATTGATTTGTGGGGTTTAACGTCCCAAAACCACCATTTGATTATGAGAGACGCCGTAGTGGAGGGCTCCGGAAATTTAGACCACCTGGGGTTCTTTAACGTGCACCCAAATCTGAGTACACGGGCCTACAACATTTCCGCCTCCATCGGAAATGCAGCCGCCGCAGCCGGGAATCGAACCCGCGACCTGCGGGTCAGCAGCCGAGTACCTTAGCCACTAGACCACCGCGGTGGGGCATCACCCGCAGATTCCCGGCTTACCTCTACCCGGTAACACTTAAGTAAAGGTCACTCCATATACAGATGACATTACTCTATACGTATATAAAGAAGAGTTGCTACAGCATGCGTTTGATACTTTCCATGATTTCGGCGTTATCTCCGCTGTAAGGTTAAACTTTTCTAAAAGCCAGTATTTTTTAATTGGCAACACCAGTGGTCGTATTAACATCACGTCGCCTTTGCAGTGGTTTCCTGGCATTGCAATACTTGGAGTTACTGTTATTGCATTTATTGTTCAGCATAGCATCTGGTCGTCCGTTGTACAAACTCTTCAAAGTGATATCAAAGCAGCCAGGTACTTCGAATTCCCACTCTTAAGACGCCGATACATACCATAAACATTGTACCTTGGGAAATTTCGGTACCCTTGCCATTCTTGTAAACCACCGTTCCACGTCTGCAGGAAAGTGCGAACCTGCATCAGTTCTTTTTTTTTTGTCCGGTGGCACAGATTTGTTATGTCGTCCAGCGTTAGCTCAACCGCAAGATCGAAGTGGTTTTGCATCATCCCGACATTTCCGTCACGGCTTCTATATTGTGCCTCGACACTCCATTGCGAATACTAAGCAATGATGGCACGCCCACTCAGACACTGGCTCGATACCATCTGGGGCTATCACTACGTGTCTTCTTGCTGGATAGCCAAATTAACCAATGTCCACAATCAACTTAATTACCATCTTTGTATCGAGCCCTTCTGGCATTTCACCGACGTTTAGAAGCTACGTTCCCAGAGATAGAGGTGGCCGGTTCTAAAGTGGGGGACACAATGGCCGCCCTTCTACGGCCCTTGGTGTCCCAGCATCGTCAATCTGTAATGAACAGCGCTTGAAAACTAATAACTGCAGCAGTATTGCCAGGGCATCTCAGAGACTTTGTCTGGTGGTTGGGCTTGGGCTTGCTCCCCACGCGAGATCGGTTGCAGCGGTGGCAGGTGGTTCACACTTCCACTTGCCCCAACTGCGTCATGGTAGAGACCAATCGACATGCGACGATTGAATGTGTGGGTTCCTTTTTTGGCGTGTGGTTCATGCTGGTTTTCGGCAGCAGGGTGTGCGAACTGTCGTGTCCAATGGCCGCTTTCTGCGTGGCCACTTCTCCACTATTTTAATAGTTGCGAGGCTGTTCAGCCTTTGGCGAAACCCATGTGAGGCCATAGCTGCCAATCGCTGCCGGCATGCTTTGTGGCCGATACTGGGGAAAATGAGACGAGAGATCCTCGCTTTCCTCTCTGTAGAGCTTTTCATCTTCGGAGAACACGAGTTTCTGTGGCATTGGTCGTGCCCTTTCATCAAGATTGAACACGAAAGGATAAAACTGATTTTTCGACTGACTTGGTGCTAAGCAGCGCCCGTTGAGTTGCTATATATGATTTCATTTGTTACAAATTGCGCTTCATTGCATTTATCGTATCGTTATACCATTGTATCATGATATCGCACTGAACTCTTGTGTACATGTATGCCAACATTGTCATGTATATTAGAGCACATGTCTTCATTGCAACATATAGTGATGTTGGTTGCGATACACGGATGTGCCGAAGTGTATGTGCCCTGTTACTGGAATGTTATGAAGCCTTTGTGTTCTGTATTTTATGTGAATAAATTTTTCGAAACAGATTCCTAGAAAAAGACAAAGTGGTCCCGGTGACGTCCCTGCGTGCTCCACGTCAGGGACGTCCTCCTCATCTAGGCATGGCGCCATCAACGTCGTGGATGCCTTCGAAGGCACCGGCCTTCGATGTTGTTGCCCCTACGGAGACCAATACGGAGACCATCGTCGACGCGACGGCCTCAATAGTTGGCTTCTCCGAGGTACACTACGTTCAACACATGGAAGACATGAACTTCCAAGTAACTATCAAGAGCATGGCTTCCATGACTTTCATCGTCGACACTGGCTACCTGACCATCGGTGGCGAGTTTATTCCTTTCGTTCCCGTCAGCCCGCAGGTAACTAACGTTGCCTGCCTGTACTTACCAGCGTTCCTCTCCAATGAGGTACTCGTCCAGGCTTTGTCCCCGTACGGCAAGGTATTGACTGTGACCGCTGGCTTCATGAGCACGAGACGTAGAGTTCTCACAAGCACACGCTTTGTACGAATGGAAATGAGTTCCACATATCCCGCCCCCAACTATCTTCGCGTTTCTAGTCATCGAGTCAACTTCGACAACCGCGGTCTGCAACATGTTTGTCGTCGGTGTGGCTCTATAGTGGTCTTAATTGAGCACAGTGCACAGCACCATTCTGTGGTCTGTGTTGTGTGCATGGACACGAAAGCGAAGGTTGCGACCGCCCCTGCCGACGTTGGGGAGATGGCCACCCTACCACCATCTGCCCTGTGCGTCGTTCATATTGCTACGTGCCAGTACATGGAGTTGAAGAAGACAAATCAGGTAGACTGGTGCGAGCTGATCTGTGTGGCTGGCGCTGCTCGCTTAACCGGCCGTAAATACATCGGTGACTACCCCTCCGAGTCGGTCTCCTTCTCGTAACATTTGGTGGAGGTGCGGGATGACGGGATGAAATATACGCGAAAGCTGCGTAGGGTAAGGCAAGGTCCCAGTCTCAGTGGTCGGGCGACACGTCCATAGCAAGCATATTTGTTAAAGTGTGGTTAAATCATTCCGTGAGGCCGTTTGTTTGAGGGTGGTAAGCGGTTGTCAGTGTGCGTTGCGTGGAACAAGAACGCAGAATGTCGGCTATGACTTGGGATAGAAATGTACGGCCACGGTCTGTGAGAAGCTGTCTCGGAGCACCGCGAATCAATATAACGTCCCGTAACAAGAAGTCAGCGACGTCGGTTTCTCAGCTGGTCGGTAGAGCTCGCGTAATAGCGCAGCGTGTAGCGTAGTCTGTAAAAGCGGCTATCCATTTGTTTCCCAATGTTGGTGTGGGAAAAGGACCAAGCAGGTCTAACCCAACACGGTAAAATGTTTCCACGTTTATGTCAATTGGTTATGTCAAGAAGACAAAGCAGCTAGACTGGCGCGAGCTAATCTGTGTGGCTGGCGCTGCTCGCATAACCGGCTGTAAATACATCGGTGACTACCCCTCCGAGTCGGTCTCCTTTTCGTAACATATTTGGTGGAGTTGTGCGATCCCCGTCCTCGCCACGGAACTCCGAAGCAGATGCTCCCTCGTGGCTTACAACATGACCACTCAAGACTGCTATATCCTCTCCGGTCGCCCGCCCTTCTGCCCGGCCTGTCAACCTAGCGCCCGCTACAACTTTCATGACGCTCCGCGCTCAAAGACCCCGGCGTGTTCTCGGGCAGCAAGAGTTCCGACGTCGACCACTGGCTACACCTCTACGAACGCGTCAGTGCCACAGGTGGGATCCCACTCTTATGCTCGCAAAGGTCATCTTTTATCTCGACGGAACCCATCGTGTTTGGTTTGACAATCACGAGCATGACATAACAAGCTAGGACAGTTTCAAGGAAAAGATCCGTGGGCCTTTTGGCAACATCTCTGGTCGTCATGACGCTGCGAAAAATGAGTTGTCGACTCACGCACAATCTTCGATGGAGCCCTACATCGGTTACATTCAGGCTGTCCTCTCACTATGCCGCCAAGATGACGAAAATATGTCTGAACCTGAAAAGGTTGTGCATATCCTAAAGGGTATCGCCGACAATGCGTTCAACTTGTTGGTATTGAACAATGTGTCATCTGTTGATGCGATCATTCAAGAATGCCGCCGGTTCCAACAAGCTAAAATCAGACGCATCTCCCATCAGTTCCAGCGCCTTCCGAACACCACTGCGACGTCCTCGTGTCTCGACACATATCACCCACCAGACTCCTGTGACAACTTGACGCGAATCGTCAGGCGGGAACTTGAAGCGGCTGCTCCAGCTAAGGTGGGACCAACGTCCCCTGACCCCTCTCCTTCAAATACGTTGCCTTTCATTCAAGCAGTTGTCCGGCAGGAAATTGCCAGCTTGGGAATTCACTGTATCTCACCGCCTTCCCGCACCGACTACCAGCCCCAATACACGCCTGCACGTCCCTTCCCGACCGGCTCTCCCTCAACATTCCGTAATCCGTCCGCATGGCGAACACACGATGACAAGCCGATCTGCTTCTCGTGTCACAGAACCGGGCACATTTTTCGCCGTTGCAGTAGTCGCTGGGGTCCTCCTGCACAACCTTCCTTTCGTTCCTTCCATGCACGTCCAGCCCATCGCCATGAGACCAGCCGCGACCATTTTGCCCAGGAATCTGCTTCTGAACACCGATACTCTCACTCTCCATCCCCCAACGTCGCCAGTCTCATTCTCCACAGCCCCGCCGATCGTCTTCCCCGCCTTCCAACGAGGTTCCCCGACAACAAACTAAGTGTTGCAGCCCCCAGAGGTGGCGCTGCATCGCTCGAACTGACCTAAAATCTTCTCTTGACGATACCGACAAAACGGAACCTTATAGACGTACGAGTAGACGGCGTACATGTCACTGCTCTTGTTGACACCGGCGCTCAACTGTCCGTGATGACGAGTGATTTTTGCCGCAAGCTCAAGAAGGTTCCCACACCTGCGCCCACTCAGTTCGTCGGTGTTGCGGATGTTGGAATAGCATCGATTGTTGGAATGTGCTCCGCTCGTTTGAGCATTGCGGATCGACACACAGTTGCTCTCTTCACCGTCCTTGATAAATGCCCCCACGACGTAATCTTAGGCCTCGACTTCCTGTCCACGCATTCTGCTCTCATAGACTGTTCGACCAGTACGCTCCATCTACACTTGGCCGCAACAGAACCGCTTGTGAAACGGCCGAGTCGCCTCTGCACAACGGGACACGCACGCTTTCCTCCACAGACACTGACCTACACAGAGCTCGTCTTAATACCACCAGTTCCTGATGGTTGGTGACTATGTTCTGACCCCTATCACCGATTTCCTCATAAACCACGGCATTACATTACCGCACACCATTCTGTCTGTCGCTGGAAATTCTACATGCCTCCCAGTTGTCAACTTTAACTTGACACCTCAAGTACTGCTACAAGGGATCTCTTTGGCTTTGCTCTGCACCTTAGAAGACAATGCAGTAGATGGCAAATGGCACTAAACCTTAACAAAACGGTAAGCATGACATTCACAAACAAGAAGGAACCCCTACGTTTTTCCTATGGCCAGAACATGAAGCATGTCAACGAATACAAGTATCTTGGCGTAACATTCTCACCGAACTTAAAATGGCATAAACATATAAACCTAATCTGCTCGAAAGCGCTCCGAAAATTGGGCTTCTTGAAGCGAACGTTAAAAGATGCAACTCACGATTGCAAACTAACAGCATACAAATCCCTGATACGGCCCGTTCTTGAATACGCCTCCGTTGTCTGGTCACCTCACTGCGCATGCGACATAGCACACTTGGAAGGTGTTCAAAAAAAAGCAATAAGATTCATATATCACCGTTATGATCAGAATTTTTCGCCTTCGTCACACGCTGTACGTCTATCACTCAAATCACTTGAACACAGACGTACTTGTGAGCGTATCGGCACTTTACATAAAATCGTGAACAAGATATTCACCATTGACATGCCCATTTCCTTTGCCAACTCCGTTGCAAACACTCGCAGGTCAAACCCCATTACCATCACACCCTTCATGCCATTTCTAGATTGTTTTAAGTTTTCATTTTTGCCTTTCACAGTGGAATTGTGGAATAATCTGGATGTTTCTCTCCGAAAGTTGCCTACCAATAGTTTTTTGAATGAACTACCAAACCATGTGTTTTGTTAGTTTAGTGTGTATTCACTGTTATGTACCCACTCCTGCAATGTCTCGAACTGTGAGACAGCAGTATTTGTAAATAAAAAAATAATAATGTTTTCGCGATGGCCGCTCCTTCTGACCCCCACACTCATCCTCAATCTGCCACTTGCTCCGACGGTGCTATTACGTCAATGATTGCTTCCAACTTAACGCCGCAGCAGACTGATGAGCTCCACCGGGTTCTGCTGTCCCACATCGACGTTTTTGACCTCAGCGGCCGTCCGTTGGGGAAAGCTACGGGTATGACCCTTCGCGTAAACACTGGTAATGAGCATTCTATTCATAGGCGTCCATATCGAGTGTCGGCGGCCGCTCATCACATTATCCAAAGTGAGGTCGACAAAATGCTCGCCAAGGACATAATTGAGCCATCCTGTAGTCCTATGGCTTCTACTGTAGTGCTAGTCCACAAGAAAGACGGTGCATTGCGTTTCTGCGTTGATTATCGACACCTCAACAAAATTACCAAAAAAAGACGTGTACCCTCTGCCACGAATAGATGATGCGCTTTATTGCCTCTATGGGTCCCACTATTTTTGCTCCATAGACCATCGTTCCGACTACTGGCAGATAGAGGTAGATGAAATGGACCGTGAAAAGACGGCATTCATCACCCCCGATGACCTATATCAGTTCAAGGTTATGCCCTTCGGCGTTTGTAACGCTCCAGCCACCTTCGAACGAATGATGGACTCCCTGCTCAGAGGATTCAAATGGTCCACCTGCTTGTGCTACTTGGACGACGTCATCGTATTTTCACCAACATTTGAAACTCATATAGAGCGCCTCTCAGCCATCTTAGCAATCTTCTGTAGCGCTGGCCTGCAGCTCAACTCGTCCAATTGTCTTTTTGGGCGCCATCAAATCACAGTACTTGGCCATTTAGTAGACGCCAACGGTGTACAACCAGACCCGGCAAAAATCAGCGCCGTCAAAAACTTTCCAGTACCACAATCCCCGAAGGATATACACAGCTTTATCGGACTATGCTGCTATACATCGGACGCTTCGTGAAAAATTTTGCGCACATAGCGAAACCACTTACTCAGCTCCCCAAGAAAGTAGTCCCGTTTTCATGGGGCTCCGAAGAGGCTTCTGCGTTCTCGACTCTCGCCGCTCTTCTCACTACTCCTCGGATTCTGGCACACTTCAACTCTGCTGCCCCTACGGAAATCCGTACAGATGCAAGTGGACATGGCATTGGTGCTGGGTTGGCTCAGAAACAGCAAAGCCATGATTGCGTTATTGCATATGCCAGCTGCCTCCTATCCGCCCCTGAACGTAACTATTCGATCACAGAACGTGATTGTTTGGCTCTTGTATGGGCGGTGGTGAAATTTAAACCTTAACTATACGGACGCCCATTTTCGGTAGTTGTTTACGCCCAGTTTCGGTTTCAGAGAGTTGAGTCTGCTGGCTCAACTCTCTGAAAGATCCGTCAGGCCGCCTTGGTCGCTGGGCTTTGTGCCTGCAAGAGTTTTCCTATTGAGTATTCGGTCGTCTACAAATCTGGCCGCCTACACCATGATGCCGATTGCTTCCCCCGGTACCCTGTCGACGATCCTGAGGACACTGACGAGCCCACGGAGAACTCTATCTTGTCAGTGTCCAACTTCCTTAATATTGGGGAAGAACATAAGCGTGATCCAGTGCTCCTTGACATCATCAGCCGTATGTAATGCTCCCCAAATGATGCTTCCGTCTGCTACTTTGTCATTCAAAAGGGTGTGCTATACCATCGCAATTTCCGACCAGGCGGGCCCGACCTTCTCGTTGTTGTGTCTGAGCATTTGCGCTGCTGTGTTCTCACTGAACTTCACGACGCTCCCACGGCTGGACACCTTGGCGTATCCCGCTCGTACAAGCGCGTCCGGCACCGTTTCTTCTGGCCAAGCCTTGCTCGCTCGGTACGCCGATACGTCGCCACGTGTGACCTATGCCAACGTCGTAGAACACCATTGCTGCTACCCACTGGCCATCTTCAACCATTTGACATACCCGCGGAACCATTTTACCGTGTTGGGTTAGACCTTCTTGGTTTTTTCCCACATCAACATTGGAAAACAAATGGATAACCGTTTTTACAGACTACGCTACACGCTGCGCTATTTCGCGAGCTCTACCGACCAGCTGTGCAACCGACGTCGCTGACTTCTTGTTACGGGACGTTATATTGATTCACGGTACTTCGAGACAGCTTCTCACAGACCGTGGCCGTACATTTCTATCCATGTCATAGCCGACATTCTGCGTCTTTGTTCCATGCAACACACACTGACAACTGCTTACCACCCTCAAACAAACGGCCTCAAGGAACGATTTAACCGCACTTTAACAAATATGCTCGCTATGTACGTGTCGCCCGACCATCAAGACTGGGACCTTGCCTTAGCTTACGCAACTTTCGCGTATAATTCATCCCGTCACCCCGCACCTCTACCAAATATGTTACGAGAAGGAGACCGACTCAGAGGGGTAGTCACCGATGTATTTACAGCTAGCTAAGCGAGCAGCGCTAGCCACACAGATCAGCTCGCGCCAGTCTACCTGCTTTGTCTTCTTCAACTCTATGCACTGGCACGTTGCAATATGAATTACGCACAGGACAGACGGTGGTAGGGTGGCCATCTGGGATTTGCGGCCACAAGTGGCCATCGCTTTCTAACCAATGCTTTCTACCGTTTTAGCAATGCAAATTTTGCCTCGTTCTGACTGCCGCCTGGCTGGTTATCGAAGATAGAAGACCGAAGCGATCGTGACCATGCCATCTCCGTGACGCTGACCAACCACGTGATGTCAGCGACGACAGCGCCTTCAAACCCAAAAAACCGAAGTGAAGCGACGAACCACCGGGATTTGCGGCCACAAGTGGCAACTGTCTAACCATTGCTTTCTACCGTTTTAGCATTGCAAAGTTCGCCTCGTGCTGACTGCCGCCCGGCTGCTCATCGAAGATAGAAGACCGAAGCGATCGTGACCATGCCATTTCCGTGACGCTGATCAACCACGTATTGTCAGTGACAACAGCGCCTTCAAACCCAAAAAACCGAAGTGAAGCGACGAACCACCGGGATTTGTGGCCACAAGTGGCAACTGTCTAACCATTGCTTTCTACCGTTTTAGGTATGAATTTTTATTGTTATAGCTGCTACTGAATTTTATGTGGCCTGCAGATCCCTGTTTTTGAACATGGGTATTGATGTGTGTAGTTACCGCACTCGCATTGGTTTGTTCTTTGCTTGCCTAATACCTAAATGTTTCTTCGGCAGCCGTTTCTCTGCCGGATCAGGTCTTATCCGTGTACTCAGCCCTAGGCCCTCGACTCTCTTGCTGTCAATGTGTCTCGCATTGCTACTGCTTTGTGCCTGCGACGTGGAGGCAAATCCCGGTCCTAAGATTGAGGATGTTCTTAGCTTGCTAAAAAAAGTGTCATGATGAAACCACGTCCAGCTTAACTGAAATCAAACAGCAGATCACAAGCATTGATTGCCGCCTCTCAAGCTTAGAAAACACCATTCACAAAGTATCGGACCTGACAGGAAACGTTGAAACTGTCATCGACACTGTTCAGGAAGTAAAAGAAAATGTTTGCAAGACGAACGAAGGTCTTGCTGACGTCGTAGACGATATGAACAATCGAATGAGGCGAAATAACCTTATAATCAAAGGCCTTTGAGAAGAAGAACACGAAGGGTATGCGGAGTCCGAAAGAATAGTCAAAAAATTCTTTTCAACCCATCTGAAAATTGAAGCTGGTGACATCGAACGTGCTCATAGATAAGGAAAACCCTGACCCGACTTTAACCACCCTATCATAGTGAAGTTTTTGAACTTCAAATCAAAGTTAGAAGCTCTGTCTAGCGCCCCAAAGTTGAAAGACCTACAAAAGCCCAAAGTCTGGCTTGAGGAAGATTTCTCGCCAAAAGTCCAACTTGCCAGATTGATGTTTTGATTGATATGTGAGGTTTAACGTCCCAAAACCACTATATGATTATGAGAGACGCCGTAGTGGAGGGTTCCGGAAATTTAGACCACCTGGGGTTCTTTAACGTGCACCCAAATCTGAGCACACGGGCCTACAACATTTCCGCCTCCATCGGAAATGCAGCCGCCGCAGCCGGGATTCGAACCCGCGCCCTGCGGGTCTGCAGCCGAGTACCTTAGCCACTAGACCACCGCGGCGGGGCCAACTTGCCAGAAGGAAGTTACGCGACTACGCTAAGGCTCAACTTAAAGGCGATGAAAAATATACGGTGCTTTTTAACAAGCTTCAGATGCATGGTTCTACATTCTGTTACGACTCGGTAAATTATTGCGTTGTCATGGTGTCATCAAATAAACAAAGCCCTCCTGAATGACCCTGTAAAACACGTCACCACACGCCAAACTTGTCAAAATCGGTCTCGCTACTTTTATTTAATTTTCGCAGCATTTATAAAAAGCTTGGATGCAATAAACGCCCTCGTGTACACGTGCTCAGCTGATATAGTCGTAGGTACGGAATCATGGTTGACTGAGGACGTAACGAAAAGCGAACTTTCGTTTCCATCATCGTTTGTTCTGTTTCGTAAAGAGAGAATGAGTTGTAAAGGCGGTGGCGTTATTATTGCCATAAAATAAATCTATCAGCCATCGCTTCTTCCCTCAGATTCCCCCCTTGAAATTGTCTGGGTTTCATCATAATTCGATCACATTATTGCATAATTGGTGCCTGTTACCGACCCCCAGATTGCCGGAAGGATTTCGTTGAGCTTCTTCAGGAAGCCATTGCTTCCATTCTACTCAAGTTTCCTAATTGTCTTCTAATACTTGGTGGCGACTTTAACTATCCTTCAATCAACTGGTCCCCTTTATCTGTCCCTGCTCATTCTAATCACCATGAACAGCTTAACTTTCTGCGCCTTCTCCATTATCACAATTGATTGATTGATTGATAAGTGGGGTTTAACGTCCCAAAACCACTATATGATTATGAGAGACGCCGTAGTGGAGGGCTCCGGAAATTTAGACCACCTGGGGTTCTTTAACGTGCACCCAAATCTGAGCACACGGGCCTACAACATTTCCGCCTCCATCAGAACTCCATTATCACAATCTACAACAGATTGTATAGGAACCAACACGTGACAGCAATATTTTAGACCTTATAATAACCAATCATTCCGACCGCACTAAAGTTGAGATCTTAGAAGAAATAAGTGATCATAGGGCAGTTCACTGCTGTCTGCCTCTTCCGCATGCCAAGAAAACAAACGTCCGAAAAAATATACTTCACTACGCACGCGCAGACACTGATAGGCTTATCAGATTGCTAGAATCTTTTTCGGATGAATTTATATCTAACTTTCCCAATCAGTCTACTGAACAAAACTGGTCCTTATTTCGTGACAACAATAAAGAAATAGAACGTCTTTGTGTGCCGGTGATTACAATAACTGAAAGAGCGGATGATCCATGGTTCACCCGTGACATTAAAAGATGGCTTAATGGAAAAAAGAGAGCGTACACTAAAGCGTCGAGAACGAACGCGTCGGAGGACTGGCAGAACTATAAAAACGTTTCCAAACAAACAGAAGCTGCAATTTCTCAAGCGAGAAATAAGTACTACAATGACACGCTACCTAACGTGTTCAAAACTGCCCCTAAGAAGTTCTGGAGCACTGTAAATCCCAAGAAAAAAGAGTCAGTGCCAGCACTCTGTGGAGAGGATGGCAACACCCTGAGCTTAGCCGGCTGTAAAACTTAACCTTTTTTTTCGAAGTTCACGCTATCGAGAGGCCGCTCGATAGCAACCTAAATTTGCCACAGCTAACTACCTCTAATCATTTGATTTGGTTTGATTTGCTTTTATTCAAGGCAAAATTGAACAAGATTGCCTTGGGGAACACGACTAAAAGATATAAGTAAAAGCCTGACTAGGTCGTGCTACCCTGGCAGCAAAGCAGAAACACTCCGTAAGCACAGCACTCAGAAAATTATAACATCACGTGTTATCTTAAACGGGCACCATAATCAAACAGGAACCGCCAGAAGTGTGAACAAAAGAACAGAAATACAAACAGTCCTCATTCGAGTGGTGGCAAACACAAACAAATGCATGCCCTCTATCAAATAAATTAACAAAAAACGTCTTGACTAGGAAATCAAGTTCCTCTACAAGACAAATTAGAGTATAATAAACAACAGGCAAGGAACAATAATGAACAAGGTGCAAGAAATACAAAAACATCATTAACTACAAATTTCAACAATCAAGAAAAGCATCGCTTTCATCTACTAGGAACTCTTTCGTTATTTTTTTAAATGATCTAGCTGAAATTCCGTCTTCCAGTAAATGTAACATAGTTGGGTGTTTGTTTAGAATGTTTGGAATTTGTGACGCTAATCGTTGGTCACAGTAGTCTTTGCGTGATCTATATTTGTATATTAGACGCTTTCTCAGCTCGTATGGTGTTTGTTTTACATAATATGTGTCCAAAAATAGTGATGTAATTAGTTTATACTGGTTTAACTTCTCTAGACAGAGCTTATGTCTGTATAACAGTTTTATAGGTAGTACTTTGTACACTTTAAAATATGGTCGAGCATTTTCGTAAAGGGGAGTGTTAGATATAGCACGTATAGCACGCTTTTGTAATATCAACAGAGAATTAAGGTTTGTAGAGGTCGTTGTTAGCCACACCAAGGAGCAGTATGCTAGTCGTGAATGTACTAGTGCGTAGTAAGTTTGCAGCTTGACATTTGATGGGACGTAGTATCTCAGTCTATTTAAAATGCCAATTCTCCTGGAAAGATCTTTCTTTATCGCGTCAATGTGAGGAGACCAAGAAAGTTGTTCTTGGAATAGAACTCCTAGAAATTTTCTTGTTGTTGTGCGCTGAATCTCGGTGCTCTGATAGTAAATTGGAGTGCACGATATGTGAGCTACTCCTTTAAGCTTGAAAAACATGTACTTTGTTTGAGCGATATTCAATTGAAGTTTATTTGCATTTAACCATGAATTTAGTTTCTCCATCCAAACGTTACCTTCTTTATATAGTTCACATATGTTTGAACCTGCGAAAAAAACGTTTGTGTCATCAGCATACAATAGTATTTTCTTGTGTCCATCGATATTTACGATATCATTAATGAATGGCAGGAATAGGATTCGTCCAAGAATCGATCCCTGGGGGACACCATACTTAATGTGTTGAACTTGAGAGTGTGTATTATTTACAACGGTATATTGTTTTCTAGACGAGAGATAACTTTGTATTAATTGGGCTGTGGTACCCCGAATGCCATAATACGGTAGTTTTCGTAAAAGTAGATCGTGTTGTATACTGTCGAATGCCTTTCTAAAATCCAGAAATATTCCTTGTAAAGATTTTGTTTTCAACGTTGTCTAGAATGTATTCTTTGATGCTGAGTAGAGCCGACTCAGCAGACTTGTTTTTGCAAAATCCGCACTGGTCTTTTGCTATTATATTGTTTGCGTTTAGAAAGCCCGTAATCCTCTTATATATAACTCGTTCAGCCATTTTCGCGAACACAGAGAGTACAGATATAGGTCTGTAATTGTTAAGCTCATCAAAGGACCCACCTTTATGGATGGCAGTTACTTTCGCAAGTTTCATTTGATCGGGAAAAACACCTGAAGATAACATCAAGTTATAAATGAGCGTTAGTGGTGTAGCGATAATCTGCCTTATAGCCTTTAAAAACTTTGGTTTAATGTCATCTGGGCCGCAAGCACAGTTATCCTTTAATGCCGTGATTAGCTTTACTACTACTTGTTGATCAGTAGCAAAGAGGAATACACTAGACGGGTAATTTGACGCTATATAGTTCTCGCAACACGTTTCCGTGCTGTCTGTGGTAGACTCACCAACTGTTAAAAAGTATTTGTTAAAGGTGTCAGCGATTTCTAATTTACTCGTGCCCAGTTTTTCAAATTTTATTCGTCTGGATATTTCCTTTTTGTTAATGAGCTGATTTATTGTGTCCCACAGCAGGCGCGCGTCTGCTGAATGAGTGGTAAATTTACTAATGTAGTATTCCGTCTTGGCTTTCTTCAAATCTTTGTTCAGTGTATTACAAAATTTTTTGAAATGACGTAAATCGTTTTCGTCTCTGGAAGATTGGAAAACTTGAAAAAGGTTGTTTTTGACTTTAATTCTGTTGTATAGTTCCACTGTCACCCATGGTTTTCTGCATTTTCTGTGTTTTTTGTAGGGCTTAAGAGGGAAGCACGCGTCATATAAAGATGTCAAGTGTTTTAAAAATATGTTGTATTATTTATTAGGATCTCTTTCTTCTGTCCCCGTGCTCCAGTCAGTTCCAGAGATAAGGTTCTCAAAAAGTTTATTATTGCGGCTAGAATAACTCGTAAAGAGCATTTCATCCTTACTTTTCATTACACGATTGCCTGGTAGGAAGCAGTTTGTTGGAAAATGGTCGCTAATGTCGGCAGTAATTGCGCCTGCTTTGACATCAGTAGTATCGAAACTTGTAATACATAGGTCTAACGTTGTTTCCGATGTGGCGGTTATTCTTGTTGGGGTGCTAATTACATTCATACAGCCATATGCTTGTTTTCTTATTTTCTCCTATCACAATTACTGCACATGGTGTAGCTTGTGCAATAGATCGTTTAGCTCTTAAAACCAGCACCGGCCCTGATGATATTAGCGCTAAGCTTTTAAACCTAACCAGCCACTTCTCAGCCTGTTTGCTTGCGTTAATTTTTCAACAATCTTTACATACCAGTTGCTTACCAGAGGACTGGAAATCTGCTTACGTAATCGCAATATTCAAATATGGTGATAATACTCAGCCCAATAACTACAGACCAATCTCCTTGACGTCCATATGCTGCAAACTTGTCGAACATATCCTATTCACGAATATAATGGCCTATCTTAATTTAAATGACTTGCTCCTAAACAACCAACACGGTTTTTGTCAAAATTTCTCATCTCAATCGCAACTTTTCGAATTAATTACTGACCTTCATTCTGCGCTTAACTCTTCCCGTCATGTCTATGCCATATTTATTGATTTCTCAAAGGCATTTGATAGGGTCCCCTACAAACGTTTAGAACTAAAAATTTGCAATCTGAAGCTTGAAAACAATACAACACAATGAATACTGGAACTTCTTACTAACCGCTTGCAATCTGTAAAATTAAAGACCTACATCTCTAACCCTACTAGCGTTTTATCCGGTGTTCCCCAAGGCTCGGTTCTTGGTACTCTTTTGTTTACAATATACATTAATGACATAGCATGTATCATAAGTTCGCAAATTCGGCTATTTGCAGACGACTGCTTAACTTACAAAGAAATAACTTGCCCTACCGAAAATACCATTTTACAATCTGACCTCGATAGGCTGGCTGAGTGGTGCGACACGTGGCAGATGCAAATTAATATAGAGAAAACTAAGCACTTGGAATTTAGTTCTGCTCTAATCCCTTTGCATAAGTCATACACCATAAATGACATTTGAATTGATTCAGTACAATCCTCTAAATATCTTGGGGTATTTTTCACAGCCAATCTAAACTGGACCACTCATATTGAACGTATCACTACTAAAGCAATAAAGAACTTGGCATCCTCAAAAGGCGATTATACCTTGCCCACAAAGAAACCAGACTGCATGCATATGTTTCCCTGATAAGACCATCGCTGGAGTACGCTTCAATATTATGGCACCCTCACATTGAAAACTTTACTTACCTGGTTGAATCAATTCAAAACAAAGCTGCGCTCTCCATAACGTCGTCATACTCACCGTATAAAAGCGTAAGTCCCATACTGAAATCGCTTAATCTCCCTCCTTTGTCACGCGCCGTAAACTTGCAAGGCTACCTAATTTTCACTCACTATTCCACAGCAACTCCCAGTTTGCGCGCAAGCATATCCTCCCACCATCACACATTTCAGCCCGTGTTGATCACCCTAACAAAATTAACCCCATCTTCCCAAAAACAAAAAATACCAAAACTCGCCCTTAGCTCTGTCAATAACTAACTGGAATTCCTTGCCAGCTGATGTAGCCACTCTAATAGAATCATCATCCTTTCTGAAAGCGGTAGAAGTGTTCTTAGAAGTTCCAATTGATTAATGTAGTTATGCGTTGTTGTTGTTCATGTGAATTACTTGCATATTTTTGTGTGGGTTATTCGCGCCTACGCTTGTTACCTGGAGCCTATTGTATCTTTATTCAGTTCAGTTCAGTTTATTACCTTAAAGGCCCCCCTTTCTAGGAGGGGCATTACATAAGGGGTGGGGTTTTATTTAGGTTAACAATAAGCAGTAAGAGTTGTTTTAGCATTGAAGATGATGAATAACACGGTCTTGAAAGGCAGAGCATGAGGCAATGTTGGCGATGTCCCGAGGGAGGCCGTTCCAGTCCGTGGCTGCTCGAAAAAAGAACGAGGCAGAAAAAGCAGTGGTGCGCGAAGATGGGCGGGAAACCTGAAATGGATGACTGGTTTGATGAGATATGCGTGCTGCGGCTACTATATATGGTGGCTGATTGAGGGAACAACGAAATAATTTGTGATAAAGCACGAGAGTTGCAGTGCGTCGGCGCAAAGAAAGGAGTGGCAGTCCAGATTTCGCTTTCAAAGATGAAATACTGATATCGTATGAGTAAGATGAGTGAATGAATCTGGCAGCACGGTTTTGTACCGCTTCTAATGCTTTGATTAAATAGGCTTGATGTGGGCTCCATATGGCAGATTCATATTCTAATTTTGGTCTGATTAAAGATTTGTACGCAAGTAATTTTACGTGTAGGGGGGCTAGGCGGAGATGGCGTTTGAGAAAACCAAGTGCTTTATTAGATGCTGGAACTACATTAGCGATGTGTGTATGCCATGATAAATCATAAGACAAGGTTATTCCAAGATATTTATAAGATGGTACTGATTCAATTGCGGTGTTAACGATGGAATAGTGGAAGCGATATGGGCTATGGCGACGAGAATAAGACACAAAGTCAAGGCAACGTACCTTTTCTTCTGCAGGGTTTATATATATGTTTTTATTATCATAATCACCACTGTTGTGTGTACTCTTTTTTTTCATTTTTTTCATTTAGGCTTTATATAATGATGCTTCTGAATATTTAATTTATCTTACACATGTAGAAAATCTTCCTTATCCCCCCCCCTATGTAATGCCCTCCCGGGTCCTTAGGGTATGTAAATAAATAAGACCTCCCCAACGTCAGCAGGGGTGCTTGCAACCTTCACTTTTGTGTCCGTGCATACAACAGAGACCACAGAATGGTGCTGTGCACTGTGCTCGATAAAGACCACTAGAGCCACACCGACGACAAGCACGTTGCAGACCGCGGTAGTCGAAGTTGACTCGATGACCAGAAACGCGAAGATAGTTGGGGACGGGATATGTGGAACACATTTCCATTCGCACAAAGCGTGTGCTTGTGAGAGAGAATTAACTTTAATAAAGGTCCTAAAGGGGACTGGGCACCCCTTACGGGGGCCAGCCCGGTGGCTCCGCCCATGTAGGGACTGGGAGTCGGAGCTCGCCAGCCACCTTTTGGGACTTCTGGACGGCCTGGTGTTGAAGGGCCCTGTCGGGGCTCCTGAGGTGGTTGAATCAGTCGTCCTCGGTGGCAGGGGACCCGAAGCTAGCGTTTAGCACGGGACACTGCCACAGCATGTGACTTAAATCGCACCTTGAATTTTGGCATTTGGGGCATTCTGGCCTTATATCTGGTAGGTATTTGCTGCAGATATAGGGGCTGGGGTAACTGTGCGTTTGCAGCAGTCGAAGCGTTAATTGTTGTGCTTTGTTTAGTGCAGAGTGAGGTGAGGGGAATTCTTTTCTAAATAACTTATAGTGCGAGCAAATTTCATGATATGATAGGAGTGGCTCCCGGTGCGTGTTTGTGTCCCCGGCCAGTGAGTCTAACCGCGACCCCCCGCGGCACTTAAGATCACGCACGAGGTTATGGGCCAGCTCATTACTGTTGGGGACCCCTGGTTGAACGTTGATCCCTTCATGACCAGGGAACCAGTGGATATGCTTGTCTACAGTTATCTGAACAGATTCTGGAACTCTTAATGCCGCCTGGCAAAGTGTACCGCGGTGGTAGGCCAGTGCAGCGGGTTTAGAGTCGGTAACTATTGTGTCGCGCTGAGGGAGTGCTAGAGCAAGGGCAATGGCCACTTTTTCAGCCTCGCAGGCTTTCTGGGTTTTTACGGTAAGAGCATTAAGAGCTTTTCCGTCTGGGGCGACCGCCACAGCTGCAAAGTAGGGTTTGTCCACGTATTTAGCGGCGTCTACGAAAACCACGTCTGTCGCGTGTAGGTTGGCCGCTTTTAGTAAGGATTGAGCTCGTGCCCTTCTTCGAGCCTGATTGTGCACCGGGTGCATGTTCCTGGGGAAGGGTAGCACTGTAATTTTAGCGTGAAGGTGTTGCGGTAATGGTTCTGGTTCGTTGACTTGAGTTGGGATAGGAAGACCTATGTGTGAGAGGAGTTGCTGACCCGCAGCTGTGGAAGACAGGCGCGTGAGTTGGGACATTTTTCGTGCTTCGATTATTTCTTGAAACGTGTTATGTACTCCAAGGGATAGCAGCTGTTGCGTGCTTGTGGACATGGGTAGACCAAGTACTCGTTTTGTGCATTTTCGGATGAGGTTGTCTACTTTAGTTTCATCGCCTTTGCTCCACGGGTGAGCGCAGGCAACGTAGTGAACGCGGCACATTAAGAACGCATGAAAGATGCGTAGTAAGCTTTCTTCTGTGTGTCCTGCGTGTCTATTAGTGACGCGTCGGGCGAGGTGCATGACTGCCTCAGCTTTTTTGGTGGGATGTGTGATGGTTAAGTCGTTTTTGCCATTCTCCTGTAGGGTAACGCCCAGAATTCGAACCAACGACACTATCGGGATAACCGAGCCATCCATTGTGGAGAGGTGAATGGTAGGTTCGGCTTTGGTGCGGCCGTACTGTGGTGGCAGAAACAGCAACTCGGACTTAGATGCCAATAGTCTGAGGCCCGTGGGTTAGTGAGTGAGTGAAACAACTTTATTCGGTCCACAATAGACGCGAGTAAACTCAGCGTCACCTGGCTAGGCCCACTCGGGGACCATCAGGTTAAACCTGACGGCCCTCGCGCGGGCGCTCTGGACGGCCAGGATTTGAGAGGTCTGGTCCTGGGCCTTTATGAGTCGCTTCATTTCCTCTTGGGTGAAAGGGGGACTGGCAGAGGCGCAGCCCCACAGTACATGCTCGAAGTCCGCGTAATCACCACACAGGGGGCAGTCCGGGCTTGGAAACCGTTCAGGGTACATTGTGTGCAGTGCCGCAGGGCTCGGGTAAGTGTTTGTTTGTAGCAGTCGTGGGCTTTAAAAATGTTTGTACTGCAGTGACTGCTTCCTGAAGGCTCGCTTCGATTTGTCCATCGCTCCCTCCAGTACGCCAAATAGTAATATCGTCGGCGTAGAGCACGTGTTCTACGCCTTCGATGTGTCTCAGCTTTTGCGAAAGTTGCCTGAGGGCTAAATTGCAAAGAAACGGTGAGAGCACCAACCCTTGCGGTGTGCCGCGCGGGCCTAGGTTGTAGGTGTGTGACTTGAGATCCCCAACTTTAAGCGTGGCCGTTCTGGCTCTTAGGAAAGAGCAGACGTATTCGTAGAAACGGCGACCTAAGCCTGCCTCCTGAATCTCGTGTAGTATATGAGCGTGGCTTATGGTATCAAAAGCTTTCTCTAAGTCAAAAACTAGGATTGCTCTGAGGTCTTTGCTCCTTACTCTAAGTAACGTCTCCTGCAGCATGAGAAGTTTATTTAGTTTATCAATCAATCAGTTTATTATCATGTCATAAAGTATGTTACAGGGAGTAAAATATACAGAAGAGGGTCCCAAAGTACAAGACTGCAACGGGACCCTCAAGTACGTTCTGCGTGGCCATAGCCGGCCTGAACCCTACTTGATTGAATGGGAAGAGGTGTTTTCACTCTGAATATTTTGTCACTCGACGGAGAATGACGTGCTCCATGACCTTACCCACACAGGATGTGAGGGAGACGGGTCGTAGAGAGTCGAGTTCCAGGGGTTTCTTCGGCTTGGGAATGAGTATGACGGTCGCGGCCCTCCATTCTGGCGGGATGCTCCCTTGCTCCCAAACCTCATTTATGTGGGTGGCTGGTGATTCAATGTCATGGTCAGCCAGGTTGCGGAGTAGCTTGTTGGTGACTCCGTCCGGACCCGGGGCTGACTTAGTATTGAGATCTGCTATTACCGCGCGTATTTCAGCGCTAGTTATAGCCTGCTCAAATGGGTCGTCTGTGGCCCCCGCGTAAGGTGGATAGTCTTCATGTGAGGTAGGTTCTGTGCAAAGATACCGGGCTGCTGTAGCATCTAAAATCTGCACGTCGGTAAGTTGCTGTCCTCGCGCTTTGTGTAACAGTCTAGAGTTAGTCTTTGCTCTGACTTGGTGGGCTGGTCACCGAGCAGATGCCTGAGAAGGTCCCATTTTAGACCCTTTCTCATGCGTGCGTCAAGCGAATTACACACCTCATTCCACTGATTGCGTGCTAGTGTGTGACTGTACTCTTCGATTTTTCGGTTGAGCAATGCAATTCTTTTTCGTAGCCTACGATTGAGTTTATGCATTGTCCATCTTTCTTGAAGACTTTTGTGAGCCTCAAGGAGATTTGCGAGGTGGCTGTCCATGTGGTCTATGTTGCGTGTTGTAGAAATATTTTTGGTAGCTTGTTTTACGTCCCGCTATAGTCTCGCAAAGAGTTTAAAGAATGAAGGGTAATGGTTAGTATCTTATTTGCGTATTTGCCTAAAGAAGTTCCAGTCTGCTACTTTAAAGTCTCTGGGCTTGAGGCTGCCTATATTGACTGTGGTGCTACAGATAAAGTGATCGCTACCGAGGTTAGCTTGCAGATTAACCCATGTGGGATTCGAAACGTTGCTTACTAGGGTCAGGTCAGGGGATGAGTCCCGTGACACTGAGTTACCTATGTGTGTAGGGGTAGAGAGGTCGTTAAGTAACATGAGATTGTGTTGAGTGATGTGTGTTTGCAAGTGGCGTCCTTTCTGTGTTGTGCGATTGTAACCCCATTGTACATGGGGGGCGTTGAAGTCCCCCGCGATGATGAGGGGATGGTTGCCTGCTATCTGCGTTGCTTCAGTTAGTAGTGTGGTGAATGTTTCTGTGCTGTGTGAAGGTGAACTGTACACGTTAAGGATAAATACCGATTGCTGAATGTGAGCGTTGGGGATGATCTCTATCATCTGATGCTCTATTTTGAGGTCTGGGCGTACTGCATGCGTCGTGTAAGCATAAGGCTTAGCCACACAAGTGGCTATTCCTCGAGCTTTGTTCCCACAGACGGCCTCGACTCTGTATCCGCGAAGAGCGAATCGGTCGATACGCGTTTCCTGCAGGAGAATGACGGCCGGTCGTTGGGTAATAGAGCCAATGAATTGCTGTAACGTTTCTCTCCGCGTATGGAGGGTACTTGCGCTCCATTGCCAAATTGTGAATGAATGTGACGACGCCATTTTAAAGTCTAGGTATTAGCCCAGCGCGCTTACTGCGTGCCAGGTCCTCCTCCAACACCTTAGTCCTCGCGCCCATTTGTGCTGGCCATGCAGCCAACTCGATAAGTTGTTTCTGCATGCTCTCTAGTTTAGCGTTGAAAGCGCTATACTCGGCCGTGGTCTCTGCGCGGTACTGCTCTAGTATCGCGTATATATTGGCTGTAAACCAGTCAAATTCGGATTGCTCTTCGGCCTGGAGCGTCAAGCCTGCCCGTTTCTTAGCGCCGCGTATCGAGACGGGGCCGCTGATAGTGCTACCCTCGCGCGATTCGGGGGCCTGTTGTTTTGCTAGCTCTTCTTTAGGCGTTTGAATTTCTTTAGCCTGCTCCGCATACATGCGTTTTAACTGTGCTAGTTCTGGGTCAGGTTGCTGTGCTGAGTGTCCCTGACGCTGCGCTGCGTGGGCCTCACCTTTGCATGCCACCTTGTCGGCCCAGGTAGGCTGGTCAGTGGGAGTAGGATTTCGTGGGCCTAGAGGAGGTCCTTGCGGTTTGGTGGTCTTGGCAGGAACCGGGCTGTTTGCTGGGGTGGGTGTTTGCTGCTGGGCTTGCTTTCGTCGGCGACGGCGCTGACGACTACGGCGCACCAGGTAAGGCAGCTGGTAGCGATGTCGGCATTCGCGGTCGCCCGTGCGGTGTGCTTCACCGCATAAGGCACACACTGGTTGGTTGCACACGTGTGGGTTGTCCGTTGGTAAGTGACCACAGTGGTCGCAGACCTTTGTTGAAGGAGTGGGGCACACGTCTTGGCGATGGCCCACTTGGCCGCAGGTACGGCAGCTGTCTATTTGGCGCTTGTACAATGTGCAGTGGTAAATGACCTGGCCGCAGTAGACGTAGTTGGGCACTTTGAGCCCGTTGAAGATCAGAATCACAGTTTCAGTGTTCTTTATGCGACGCGCTCCCAGTAGGCTTGAGTTGCGCGGTTGGATTAGCATGCGGTTGAGTGCGGCGTCGTCAAAGTCAGTGTCGACGCCGCGAATCACGCCTCGGCTCGTGATACCGGCAGGTGAGAGGTAGGCCGTGACTGGGTGTCTCTGGTCGGTGAGAATTATCTTGGTTACTCGACTGTACGCTGCTGCATTAGTAGCACTGGGCGTACTGACGACAAAAATGTTTTGCATCGAGTTGGGACAAATAATGTCCTCCTCCGTTACCGACGGCGCTAGCTGAGCTGCCATGGTTAGTGCGGCGATATTCCTGTGCGGGCTGCAGGCTTGCACGTTGAGGCCGCCTCTCGGTCGCACGATGACTCGATTGTGACTACGTGGCATCGCCGGCAGTCGGCTCGCAGCTGCGACGCGTCGTAGAGTAGCGTTAGGCGTCGCTGTCGCGCCTCGTTGTGTTCCAGACTGGCGGGCTGCGTGTGACTTCGCTCGGATTCTTGCCGTCTTTTTAGAACGGAGAACCATCCGTTTCCTTGTAATTCCTCATGGGTGACGTCGTCCCCTTCCATGGCAATCTGCTGCGGCATCTCGCAGCTGGCGTGCGAGCGCCGTAGGCGGGGAGGCTGGCCTAACCTCGCCTAGGCTTAGCTCGCTGGTGCAGCGAAAAGGCCTCTAAAGTGATGAAAAACGAGCCCACCTCGGTGAACCAGGTGTCGAAATGTTCAGGTGAACTTTGTGGAAGAGGGTCCGTGCCACTCAGGAAGATTCGAGGCTGTTGACCGGTCAGAATTGGCATTCGCAGCGGAGCGAGATAGGTGTGCCTCCACACACAAGTTTGAGAGACGCTAGCTCCCCCAGAACGAATGAACTGACAGATGGTTCGCCCCACTCTCCATCATTCACCCCATGAATAAGCTCTGCTTGTGAGAACTCCACGTCTTGTGCTCATGAAGCCAGCGGTCACAGTCAATACCTTGCCGTATGGGGTCACAGCCTGGACGAGTACCTCATTGGAGAGGAACGCTGGTAAGTACAGGCAAGCAACGTTAGTTACCTGTGGGCCGACGGGAACGAAAGGAATACGCTCGCCACCGATGGTCAGGTAGCCAGTGTCGACGATGAAAGTCATGGAAGCCATGCTCTTGATAGTTACTTGGAAGTTCATGCCTTCCATGTGCTGAATGCAGTGTACCTCGAAGAGGCCAACTGTTGAGGCCATGGCGTCGACGTGCCAGTGCATGGAGTTGAAGAAGACAAAGCAGATGGACTGGCGCGAGATAATTTGTGTGGCTGGCGCTGCTCGCTTAAGCGGCTGTAAATACATCGGTGACTACCCACCCGAGTCGGTCTCCTTCTGGTAACAATATTCAGATGGTGCTGCAGGGACCTTTCTTGCCCTACCATCCGTGTCACCAACGGCAACAGATGAGCGAGAACCTGGAGCTGAAGTAGAACGCCAGAATTCGATTCTGAGAGCTACATTAAACGACGAAGAAGTGTGCAGCCTGGCCAACCCGAGGGCGCCACGCTCAGTGACACGAACTGCCACCGCAGTTGACTTCGTGTCTGTCCCAGGCAAGCATGCCGTGCCATGTTCGACGTCAGCCCAAGCCGAGAAAGAAACGCTTGTAGGCACCGACGCACCGGACTCATCGTTAAGTCTTGCAGCTGAGTGCTCAGCAGACGCCGACGTTGCGAGGTCTACGGGCGATGGTGTTTTGCCAGGAACATAATTGAAACCGAATGAGTGAAACCCATTGGCTCATTTCGAAAGGCAGGCCCGTGACTTCCTTGGAACAAGTAGCAAGTCCCCATGGAAGCTCTTTAGTGACGCTTCTATACAAGCAATCTATGATCAAGGTCGTTGGAGGCGGCAACAACGTTGACGCTGCAGCCCTACCACTTTCTGATTTGTCAGAAGGCAGCTTCAGCCTCAGAGTCGACAGTAACATCGGACTCTCTTCTAGCCTAGACGGATGTGACGTGGAAATGCGAGCCCCGCGAGATGTCAAGCGTGCTCACAAGTCTGGCACCAGCTCAAAAGGCACCCAGGATAGACGCTTCGAGTCCAAGCAACTGAAGAAACCTCTACCTTCTTGTAGAGGGTCGAAATGTGCTGTGTTGTGTGTGTGCTCCAGTTCCCCCGGACAGATCCCCGCGGTACCGAATCGAAAAACACGACCAGGGCAGTCACTCACAATCATTTAAGTATGGCTGGCACCCAGAAAATAATTCCGTAACCCATTAAAGCAAGCCGAAGCTATCAGTATAGCTCGCGCAGAACAGTGAGATATTCTGTGTTCACAAGAAACCAATTTTCTACCATTGGCCACATTCGTGCATTCAAACGCGCATTTAATTTGACTGATACTTTTCTTTCGCGACATCTCACTCCAGTGAAGTTGGGATTATTATTTTGAACCACACTCTTCTACGCAATCATCATGCTTTCTATGACGGGATTGGACGGGTATTTGCTTTTGACTGCGTCCTATCATCCTTCAAGCTGCGCGTTTTGTGTATTTAAGGGCCAGCCTAATTAAGCAGCGATGTCTAACAATTTTTTCCGTGAACCGGACGTGTATTTTCTAGACGGTCGTCATGTCAAACTCACTTGAGAATTTAATTCTGATTATACACGCGAGCTGACGTGCAAGGTCCAGGATGAGTCTCTCTGGTTGGAACACGCAGGAGCTGCGTTGCCTGGTCCAACATTTTTCTTTGATAGATACGTACAGACTAGTGCATGTACCACAGTATGCCTGGAATTGGCGGCGTAGCACGTCGTCTATATGTGCCGAGCGCACTAGCTTCTTACGTATCGCACTCCGATGTAGTAGCATTACCATCATCCCGTTTATATATCAGACCACCGACAAGTGACGCTCGAGGCTTACTTTCCCTTTTCATCATCAGTGAGACCTAGGCGTCTTGAAATCCGCATTCTGCACAACGCGCGTTCACGCTCCAGTTTATCTAGAATCTTGCGCACCTCTCTTTTGCGATCCGGTCCGGAGGTGTGCTACGCACTCAAGACGCAGTGGTGGTTACACAGCTCAGTAGCAGGGCGTGCCCTTAGACGCCGTACGTCCGAAGAACTAGTGGACACTGCCACAAAGCTGGGTATTGCTCTTCAGGTTGGTCGGCTAACCCCCGTATTCACATACGCTCCTCGAATCGATTTCCACCTTTCACTTGACAGAGTTGAGCACTGCACCACCGCTCGGCTGAAAATGATGCTGCGCAACTCAATAATCGCAGCAGATTATCGCTGATATCCAGTGCCTTGCGGTGCCTAGAGACGGCGCTCCCATTGGCTTTCTCATACTCCTTTGTTTGGTGTACTTGTGGACGAGAGCAAAGGCGAGAGAGGAAAACCAGGCAATAGTAGAGTGTATATCAAAGGACATTGAGGAGTTAGGAGGAAAGTGCTAGATAATTATACTAGGAGATATGAATGCGCACATAGAAGATATAAATGGGTATACCGAACAACAGGTAAAATGATCATGAATATGAGTGAAAGGCATAATTTGATCATTTGCAACAGTACCCAAAAGTGTGAAGGGCAAATAACATGGAAGGTAGGAAGGCTGCAGTTGACGAGACATTACGCACTGATGTCACATAGGATGTATGATAAGCTCAGGGGAATGCACATGGATGAAGGTGGCTCCAGAAGTTTGGGTAGTGATGACAGATGTATCAAGCTAAGTTTTGGAAGAGCAGGGAAAATGGGAAGGAGACAAGATGAGCGACTACAGGAAAACTTTTATTCAGAAAGGCAAATAGAAATAGCTACTAAACAAATTGAGAAAGTAATCACTGAGGATACTAAAACAGTGTGGACATACACGAATCTAATTAAACTGAGCTAGAGCATGCTAAGGCACGTGACAAGTCACCCAGGAAAAGAAGGCACAAACCCAAGAGTTGGTGGGATGAGGAACTTAAGAGAGGCATAGAAAAACGACAGCAAGCCTCTAGGGAACACAGACATGCTAAACAGTGGCGTGAACCGACAGATGATGTTGAAAGAAAATGGGAAATCTTTCTAAGCTGTGGAAGGGATGCATCTCTTCTGATCATATAAAAAGTTAGAAGAAAGGGAGCTCAGTGGCTGGCGGAATTTCATAAACAAGACAGAAAGGCAGCTGCGAAATTTTTGAACCATCTAAGCTCCCTAAGGAATGAGACGAGCCTAGAGCAGAGCTTTATCACTACAGCTCAAGGTGCTAGGCTAGAAGGGGACGAAGCTATTAAATATATAAGAACAAATGTGACAAAAAAATTCAACAAAGAAGTGTTTTATGCACAACAATAGACAAGGATGAATAAAGTGACGCAATGGCTCCATTTTTACAACGAGAGTGGGAAAGGGCTGAGAAGAAGGTCCTAGTAGTACATCAGCATGCCCAGATGGCATTCCAATTATGCTGATAAAGACATTAGGTCCGAAGTCTAAGCAAGCATTAAGAGAGGCAGTGAGCAAAATAATAATCGATGGTGAAGTCCCGATGGATGGAAACTTAGCAGGATGAGCATAATCTATAAAGGAAAGGGGGACAAAGTTCACATGAACAACTACCGTCCTATAACAGTGACATCAGGGGTCTACAGGCTGGCGATGCAGAATATAAAGTAAAGACTGCAGGCATAAATAGAGGATGAGGGGGTGCTGGGGGAATTGCAGAATGGGTTTCGGGAACACCAAAAGTTGGAAGACAATTTGTTCTCACTGACGCAGTGCATCGAAATAGCAGAAGAAGAACACAGGCCCCTGTGGCTAGCATTTTTGGATTTCAGGGAATGTATGATAGCGTGGTTCAAGAGGACTTGTGGGGAATACTGGACACACTTGGTGTGGAAGATGGAGTAACTAATATTTTAAAGGATATCTATAAAGGTAACAAGGCAGTTGTAAAGTGGGAATAACAGGTATCCAAGTCTGGAGAGGTAAAACGGGGGCTTAGGCAGGGGTGTCCTCTGTTATCTTTGTTATTGCTGTTGTACCTACAAAGATTAGAAGCCAAATTAGATGGAAGTGAACTGGTATTCAACCTCCCTTTCATCAAACGAGGAAAACTCATTGAACAGGCACTACCAGCATTGATGTATGCAGATGATATGCGCTGATGGCCGACAACAAGGACGATTTGCAAAGATAGGTTAGATTTCAGATTCAATAAAGAAAAATCAGCAGTCATGATTTTGAATAATATTGAAGGTAGTGAGCATAGATTACAGGAGGTCACGCTAGAGATAACAGATAAATACAAATATCTGGACGTATGGATACGCAATGGGGCCGAGTACCTAAGGGAACACGAAATATAAGTGACGACTAAAGGTAACAGGAATGCAGCGGTGATGAAAAACAGGGCACTGTGCAATTACAATCGGTATGATGTGATGAGAGGAATATGGAAATGGATCATGGTTCCTGGTCTGACGCTCGGCAATGCAGCTTTGTGCATGAATCAGAAGTTCAAGCAAGATTAGAAATTAAGCAGCGTGGAATAGGTAGGCTTGCCTTAGGATCTCACGGAAATACACCAAATCAGGGAGTACAAGGTGATATGGGATGGACATCATTTGAGGGCAGGGAAGCTAGCTGCAGGATAAAATTTGAGAAGCGATTGAGAGAAATGGGGGAGGAGCGTTGGGCTAGGAAGGTATTCAGCTACTTGTACATGAAGAATGTCGATACAAAATGGAGGAAGCGAACCAGAAAATTGACTGGTAAATACTTGGAAAACAGCAGGGGGCGAAACCATAAAGAATTATTGGTTAAGAAGAAGGTGAAGGAAGCTGAGACCGATATGTGGAGAATTGGCATGATTAACAAGTCCGCACAAGAGATCTATCGGACGTTTAAGCAGGAAATTGCCAAGAAAAGGATTTATGATAATACTCGGAGTAGTTCCCTACAGTTTGAGGCCCGGACGGGAGTATTGCGAACCAAGACATAGGCCATATACGAAGGGGTAGACACGGTGTACAGTGCGTTTGGAGAGGAAGAGGGAACTGCTGAACACTTGATAATGTTCTTTAGGGGCTTCCCCCTATAGTTCAGGATGATGGCGCAGAGTTTTTCAAAGCACTGGGGTTTAGGAAGAGAGAGGGCTAAATAGACTTTAAGCGGGTATAATTAACTAGAAGTAGGTTACCTGATTGGTGGCTGAAGTGAAGGCACGAGTGAAAATAAACCCTTCAGTGCAAAGAACGAGTCCTCACCCTCACTATTTAAAGGGGAAAAAAGAAATCTACTTTTTGGTTTACTAAGTACTACGGCTTGGTGGCGTTTGCCACCACCCGATTTAAAGGGTACAGCCATATCAATCTATCCATACGTCCATCAAGTGAAGGTGAAGCGTTGAGTGAAGGGACGTTCCAGAATACGGAGGTAACTCTCTTGATGCGCGCGTGGCAGCGAGAGTTAACGCACGAACGCACACGCGGCACCGCGCTCTGCCGCGCACCGCTCGCGAGACGCCAGTTTTCTGTCTTTCTCCCGCCGAGCGTCGTGGAATTTCTGCCGCCGACCCAATCGCTCCTTGCGCTATTTTTTTATTTCTGCTGCTGCCGCCCAAGCAAAGCGCTAATCAGCGACGTGCGTGGTAGCCGCTATAGCAACGCACGGAGCTTGTTTTCTTTATTTTCGGCTGTCGTTTTTCAGACGCCGTCGTTTTTCGAGGCGCGCACCATGGACACCGAACGTTTTTCAGAGGAGATTAGACTCTACCCATTCTGATACGATAAAACGATGCCCAATTACGAAGATAAGAAAGCAAAAATTAACCGATGGAATCCTAAAGGATCTATGTTTGGATTGACAGGTAAGTGGCAATTGCGTCGCTCATTGCATGTTGAGCGCGAATGAATTGTATGTTTTATTCACTTACTTGTGCAGGAACACAGGCCATACTGAAGTTTAAAAATAGGGTTTTAGAATACCGTTTGCAAGCGCTGTGGGCGAAGCGGGTGCCATAAGAGATTTAGAATAGCGTTTGCCCTGCTGCGAACCGCAACGCACGATCTCAGCGACACCGTAGCCTCAAAACCAGCGCTTGCAGGCCACATGCAGGCCGCCATCACCACCCGTAGCCTCGAAACCAGCGCTTGCGGGCCACATGCGGGCCGCCATCACCACACGCAATTTCGGATTTCCTGCGTCCGGTCCGCGAATGCAAACGCCGACTCGCGTTACAACGCATGCGCAGTGGCACCGACCATACCGCAAGGGCTCGGGGTGCGCTTGCGTTATGGTCGCTGCCACTGCGCATGCGTCGTAACGCGAGTCGGCGTTCGCGTTTGCGGACCGCACGCAGGAAATCCTAAATTGCGTGCGGTGATGGCGGCCCGCATGTGGCCCGCAAGCGCTGGTTTCGAGGCTACGGGTGGTGATGGTGGCCCACAAAACACCTAGTGCCAGTGACCGGGGTAGAGTGTACTAGAAGTGTTGAGTAGCGTGACCGCGCCTTGCCGCCCGATGCCTTCCGCGTTGCCCGTAGCGGCGGCGATGCAGTCGAATATTACTGAGAGCCGCGTGCCGCACGCTGGAACTGCTATGCGCTCCGGCGTCTCCGGTGCGCTTTTTTGATGCACGTTTCTTCGTACCTGCCCATCATTCATGTCTAGCACATCATGTCATAACTGTTGAAGTATGACACGCTAATCTACGTAATTTGAGCTCCATAAATGTCCTTGTGAGAGATGGAAAATTATTTAGAAAGGGTGAGTCTTATTCTGATTGCATCTCTCAACTCTTTCGTTGTTGAGCAGGCGTCTACAATATCAAAAATAACTGAGTCAATTTATTCGAAGTTAGCTGCGCTCAGAAAGTTGTTAAATGAAAAAAAATACCGTGTCAAACGCACGCAGAACCATAAGGCTGTAAGTAGAGAGGGGTGAAGAAGAGAATTTCACCCCCTACACCGCAAAATGCCTTCGTAATTTAATTTTTCACGGTATACTAAAACATTTACACGTATCCCCAGCGACCACGGGTGGGGGGGTGCAGCAGAACAAGTTAGTCGTTCCCCCACCCCTGAAAAAAGAGAAAAATCCTGGGTAGTCTTGCGGCAAACGTTTACAGTTGGTGAAGCTGAATATAGCGTGCCTCTGTACTAATGCGCACCGTAAATTTCACCTTTTCGACAGTATGGGGTCTCAAAACTAATTCAAGTCTATACCGTAGTTGGACTAAAACAAATGCACGGCGTAAACATAGCGACTGTACTAAGGGGAATTGCATGTATATTTATATATAGTTGAAATAGATGATCAGTGTTTCTTCTGACAACCGTAATTAAAGTGATAAACTTCGAGAATAGTGCAGTATAGGGATTGATTGATTGATCTGTGGGGTTGAACGTCCCAAAACCACCATATGATTAAGTGCAGTATAGGGAACAAAAGAATAATTTATTTATTTATTCTTAATAGTTTCGCCTTGTGGACCAGCCTTTTCGGAACATCTAAGCGAAATTATACAAGTTCCCGTAGCAGAGGGCCACCCTCACAGTTTGGAAGACCCCAAAGCGAAAAAAAGAAAAAAAGAAAGGAAAAAAACTAAACAAACGGGTTAAGGGGGCAAGCGACAGGCAACAAGAAGACGAAGAAGAAGAAACGAGCGAAGGAGAGCCGCCGGTAACTAGGGGTAGATAAGACGCGCTGCCAGAGGAGGCGACCAAGAAAAAGGTGAAACATACTGCCGCTTACTCGGGATGCGAGTAAGCAGCAATATGTTTCACTTTTTGTTTCACCAACGCCTGCCTACACTTTTATGTGAAAAATGCTTTTATGTGAAAAGTTTTTGTTTCACCAACGCCTAAAATGTTTCCCCAACGCCTGCCTACACTTTGGACCCTTAATAAAAGAACTACACCTATGATACTAAACACCGCCATACATTTTCTCGCTTTCAACCGCGTTACGCATATATAATATTAGGAAAGCAGTAAAATTTAAGCTGTTGATACAAAATGAGAACTGATTACAGTGAATTAACGCAGAGTAACAGATGGGCTTGTATACTATACAACTGACAATTTTTACTATGTTTAAGGTAAACCTTTTCGCACAGAGTTCTTCACTATGAGGTACAGGCGTTGTTTGAGATCAGCTCCCTTGCTCGGCCTCCTGGAGCTTACATAAAAGAAGCAAATTGAGAGTGAAAGCATGCGGTTGAAACAAGAAAGCCTTTCACAAAGCAATAATTATTATCTTCCGCAAAACTGGAATGATAAAACTAAATCATCACCGATATCAAAGTTCTGACATTATTACTTATAATCGGGTTCCTCCTGGGCAATCAAGTGCACGTGGACTTATATGGGGAATTATACGAGCGCGGTTTTTATACTCCCCTCTTTGTAGCACGCCAGAAGCCACTTATGATGTAGTGCCGCTCAAAGCGCTGCTTGAGTGAAAAGCTAGGCGGATCCTTGCACATTTTGATCGTACACGTCTTTTTTTTTTGTCGGAAGGCTCTTGAAACAGTGAATGTTCGGACACAAATTCTGCGTGACTGCAGGCTTACTAGTGCACTATTGCACTCAGCACGTGTGCGTACACTGATAAAGGCTCTGAATTGCATTAGACGCGCTAAAAGCAAGCAAGTACATGCTTTCACGGGCTTCTCGCGCACGCTCCCAATGCAGACGCTTCTGAGATCTCTAGTACCATGCGACTCCAGTGATGCCACTACTGTCACCCGCCGGAGAATCAGCCGAGTGAGTGAGTGAGTAACAACTTTATTAATCGAAGGGGTGAGGGGTAAAGGAGGCTAAGCCACGAAGGCTGCCAGGCTGTGCTTCTCGATGACTTCTTCCGCTCGTTTCAGGACCCGTGTCTGGATGTCTATATACCACGCGGCCGACTCGTTCACTCCACTGCCCCCTTCTAGTACACTGTAACAGGGGCGGCCCGCATGTGGCACGCAAGCGCTGGTTTCGAGGCTACGGTGTCGCTGCGATCGTGCGTTGCGGATCGCAGCAGGGCAAACGCTATTCTAAATCTCATATGGCGCCCACTACCCCGAAACGCCCACAGCGCTTGCAAATGGTATTCTGAAACTCCCTATATCAGAGACAGGTGGATGAAGCTTGTGTAGGTAGTAGAGGCGAACATTCGGAGCGGTGCGCCAGGCAATAATGGCAAAATTAAGTGGCCCCTGTTATCAATTATTGACAGCATGCTGAGTCATACAGCTCATTAGGCGAAAAAGTAAAGGTATGAACACACTGGCGGCGCCACTCACGGGACGCCGCTTTTCTCTCTTTCTCATGCCGAGTGGCGTGGAATTTTTGCCACCAACTGAATCGCTCGCAGGGCAATTTTCGCCGCTGCCGCCGGCTCCCGCGCAAGCAAACCACCAATGAGCGCCTGCATTTCCTCCCTTCCTTCTAAAGTCGGTGGCGCCTCCTCACCCATGTCTTTTTCTTTCTCCGTCTGTCGGGAAGAAGACAGGCCGCGAGCCGGCAGCTAGCAGGTGGGTGCGCGCATCTAGACATGTCCATTCTTGTCCCTAGATGAAACTACTTTTTTCACGGCTCTGCGAATGGGGACAGCGTGCCGCTGGCTGCCGAGCGGAAGCACCGACAGGCGGGACGCGTATTTGGAATTGCTGGCCCCGCATCGCACGAAAGAGGGAAAAGAAAGAGTGCGAGGAGGACGTCAGTGCCAGCCTCAGGATTGCTCGCGCGCTATTGGTTCGCCTCTGGAGGTGACGTGCTGGTGATGCGCGCGCAGCGACACCGGCTAAACTTACACACCTCCACCTCATTTTCAGCCATGCTCCCGGCTCTGCCATAGACCCTCTCCGGCTAAGCGGCGCAGCCCCCGCCATAATCTGTGGTAACGAGGGACGGTGTCTGGGTTACACAATAAGGTAGCGAAGAAATGACTTCAGTTGGATGCTCGAGCTGCCTATTCAGACGCCGCTGAAGCCTCGCAGGGGGCATTGTTAACTCCCCCAAGATAAGGTCCCTAGATGAAACAAGTTTCCAAGGTAGCGACACCCTCCCTTTTCCTCCTCGCTTATTTGCCTGAAGCACCCCCTAGAAGGTTTAAAACTTTCATCCAAAAGCGAATGTTTGGGTTCTGTTGCTACCGTGAATAGATGTAAATGAAACAAAATGGAACGAAATAAGACGTAGAATAAACAGTTACCTTTATGAACATGAACGGCACAACACAAGAGCAAGCGGGATGTACGTTACTCAACCGGCAACGTTGTGCAGTTCTATACTTTACACCACTAACCATGGCGTCTCGCGTAGTACATTTTAGTTCCACGGCCGCGGTATTTCGTCCAGTTCTAACTAGTCCACTTCTCCGATTGTGTTTTGTTCGGGCTGTGGCACAGTGAACGTGCTTCTTGCTGGATCCTGTAAGTGGCCACATGGTGTGACGTTGTGACGATTGATTACAACCGGCTTGTGCACACGCAAGAAAAAAAAACTACGACCAGACTGGTACGAACACTCGTCCAGTAGCACTGCGATGACGTTTTTTTTAAATGCGCCCATTTGGACAATCGTGATGCCAAGTGATTCTGATGCGATTCTGGGAACTTCCTGAAAGGTGAGAGTTCTACTGGTGAGGTGTCTCGAAGCAGCGCGTTTCGGCTCAAGCGGGAACTGGTCAAGAGTGAAATGTTTCTGAAGGTGCGTTGATTACAACCTACAGCTGCTCTGTTTACGTGCATACCCACATGTATTTGTACCACCTGGCATGCACTAGACACGCATTAGACGCGCGCCTGGCGTTTCAATAAAAACCGACAAGTGAACTCGCTTCGCAGATCCGCGTCGACATACGTTGACGGAGTTGCGCGAAAGCATTCGCGTGAAATGGTTCATAGTTGCACCTCATGGTGCGCTTCATCTCGGAAAGCACGAGGTAAGTTGAAGAGAGCTAAACCATTTTCTGTTGTTTACGGCAACGCAGCATTGCTGAAAAACGCAGATGTTGCATTGAACGAGCATGGCGAAACAATCTTGGTCGACTTAGCGCACACCGAAACGCTCCTCCTCTTCCGTTTATGTTCTGGCTACGATTTCGTCTTTGGTCACGGCGAGAATCCAGCTGGAGCCATATGCGCATGCGTACTCGTTTTGAACCTTTTGCATAATAATAAATAACACCACCAGCCATTTGCAAGATCACGTGCAAGTAATGCACCAATTACAGACGCGGATGGCGGAGAAAAAAGAGGAGTAATCGAGAGAGTGAGGAGGACGGCTCGAGAACAATGAGTGACGCTACCTTGTTTCATCTAGGGACCTTACCACCCCAAGATTGCCCGCTTCGTGGTAATTTGAAGCAAAGACATGGGGCGAATTTTCGCTCAGCCGCCGATCTCCCGAATACTCGCCGGCAGTCACTAGACAATTATAAGTCACCCTTAGCGTGATAGCGGCGGTTAAGGGAACGGCGTTACCGTGCAGCAAACGTTAGTTGTGGACAGCGTCTTATAGCTTAGCGAGATAGCGCTTACGTCTTTAGCTGGGACGGTGGTGCCACCTTTCGGATGGTTAATAAGTTAAAGACAGTGAAAAGGAAAAGAAAACGAGAATGTTTGCCTATGCCACCCCGCGAAGCCAAGTTACAAGTTTATTTTGCTAATAATAAAATCAAATAAATATGAACCACGCACCAAACGCGAAAAAAATTATGTTACCAATTTGTTTACACCGATCTTGTAGTTAAGCCTAGATGCTCTCGAAAAGGGAAGCTATCTCAAAAGTTACGCCATCTTATCCGTAATACACGGTCATTAAAGCTAACTGAAGGCAAGCGAAGCCATTTTAAACAGTCGTTTGCTGCGAACAAGGTGAATCTTTCAACAACTACGCCAAAATCACTTCGAAGTGGGCGTCCGAGAGCGCCGCCATGTTTACGTACACTACGTACACTTACGCTACCACGGTAACCTCAAATCTGAAAAACACCGCGCGTACGGTAAGCGGTACGGGTAACGTACGTATCTGTGCATGCGCTCTTCAGTTCCGGTATCACGGTACGCCCGGTATCCCGGTAAGCCTAGTATACTAAAACTGTCTACTGTCGTCGCGGGGTCACGGAAACACAGAGAAATGTTTAGGGCTGTTCCATCGTGCCGAAGCACCCTCGCCCCTTCGGTGTCTTGGATGGATCGCTACCGTGCCACGAGGGTGTGAGCGAGTGAATTTCGATAAGATGGTGATAGCAAGGTGATGGTTTCAATGAGCGAAGAGGTTCCGACTGTCAACGTGAAGTGCCTCCGTAACGCCTTCAGCACAGACAGCAGCAGTGCAACTAATACGACGTGGATCGCCCTATTAGCTGCTTTGCTGTGGCTGGCGAGCCACTCGTGAGCATCCGTCCGTGCAGAGGTCGACGAGGAGGCACTTCACGTCAGATGGGCCGGCCGAACTGGCGTCTATTTCGCTCGTAAATGTGCGCGAGGCTTCCATGTCATTCGGAGCTGCGTCGTTGACCGAAACACGCTTCACGTTTGATGTGTTGGCGTCTAATTTCGACGTGAGCGTCTGGGCGTCTGCCATGACAGTCGGAATCGCGTTTCTGCAAGGGCAGTTGGAACTAGTATGGTGTGTGACAGAAGTGCGATGCATGTGATTGAACGTTAGATGGTAATTTCGAACTTTAATTCGCACATGAGCGTCCACCAGGCAAGCAGTGGCGCGTATGATGTAGTGGTTGATTGAATGAAACAAAACAAAAAAGTCACTCTTCTACAACTCTTGCGGGTAGCACGGTTCAGCTCAGCTCTTACAGGGAGAGGGAAAGAGAGATGCAGAAAGCCAGAAGGGATTGGTAGAGAAAGAGTGTGGCGGCAGATTGTGTGTGCTTCCCTACGATGGAACAGCAGGAAAAACTCCCCACATTCCATCGCGGGCGCGTGCGTGCGTCACCAGCACGTCACCTACAGGCGTGCACGTCCACTACAGAGAGGAACCAATAGCGCGTGAGCAATCCTGACGCTGGCGCTGGCGTCCTACTCGCACTCTTTTCCCTCTTCCGTGCGATGCGGGGCCAGCAATTCCAAATACGCGGGCGGGATGCCGCCGCAGCATGCTTCCAGCCAGTGTGTTCGTACCTTAAGTGATCAATGACGTGCCGTCTCATAGTGCAGCGCACGCAGGACACCTGTTTCATGCCTGCCGACTATCTTGATGTTGCTGGGAGACTCCTGAATACTGGCTGACCCTCCGGGTAGACGTGCTCATTCCCGAGCTCTTGCTCAAAGAAAACTATTTGCAGAATAAGGACAGGTGGGCCAGTTGATAATGAATTGAATGGGGCAGCGTTAGGACGAAGACACGAACGAGAAATGACGCGACAATTGCTGCTAAAAAGCACTTACGACTCATAGACGAGCGTTTTTTTTTTTATTTCCCGCCGTCCATGCGAATGCCGTTTTAAACACCGCAGGCCATGAAAAGCGCTTCTACGTAAATTAAGCGTTGTTCGTTGATTTATCGATTCTACTTTTTGCAATGAATTCGTGCTACAGACCGCTTCATACTGTAGGGTCATGCGGTGAGGCCTACAATGGCGGCGAGGGCACGCCAGCTGTCGCGAGACACAGCACCTCTCTTTTCATAATTGTGAGTGAGTGTTGAGAGCACACATATTAGGTGCATGATTGAGGGTGCGCCGCCCCCCACCTCTCATATTCTATAGTGGTAGCTTGCTTTAAAGTAACAGCTGGCTGCTCAGGACAGGATCCCGAGTGTTTTTCTGTCCCTGTGTGGTACTCTACAGGGATGCAAATGATTCACATCTGCTTTACTGCCAATAAATAGACAGCTTACTTCATGCCTAGATATGTCAGGACAGCATTGCAAATGTCATCTTCGAAAAACTGGCCTGTGTCACCCATGTACCAACTACATTGTTTATATTACTCGTTGTGTTATTATCGTAATTAAGAGATAAAATAAATATATAAACAAAAATTGTTATAATTCGTCATGTATGCCCATGCTGATGCAGCTAATGCTCATTTTGAGGCCTGTAACCAACAGGCCACAGTCATCTGAAGATTGGTAAATATAAACTTCATCCACTCTTTCTAGGTATCATGAATTCATATCCTATTCTTGCAGAATAAGAAAGTCTTTACATTTATGTGTCTGCAAGAGACATTGTGGATTGTGTGCGTGGGTGTAAGCTTACATACTACACTAGCAGCTGCAGGCCAAGCAACATTGCAACAGTTCATTCTCTACTTTGCAGCAGTCAAGACGCTCCACAAACTGCACAAAGCATTCTAAACGGAATGTAAGTGCCTCAAGTTGTTTACTTGGTGGGCCATGTTTTTGTCTCCAGGCTTACGTTACTGTAAATAAGTTACCTTTTGGCTCTGAACGTGCAGCTATGCCAGTGTCAATGAATGCGAGGAATCGTGCAGTTGTGCTTTTCCGTGAGTTCCTTTCATATTTTTCAGTGTTCAAAAGCAGTTCTCTACTAATCTAAGCACATTGAAACAGAACTGCTTTCTCTGCCTTCTAACCTGTTGCTGTTGGTGCAGCTCACAAGTAAAGTTTTTGTACTGCTAACCTAAACGCAAGATAGCTTTTATCGAACTTGTCTGAAGTTTTAAGGAACGGTCATTGTTTAACAGGTGAATGTGAACAACTACGTAGTGCCAGCTGGATTCTTGAGTAAGTTGCGAGATTAGGACATCACTGTGACATTTCGTAAATTTCATAGAATGACGTGAAGAAATCTGGAATATTTATTTGTAAAAACAGTTTATTAATACTCCCACACTGTATGCCAAAAAATAACAAGAAACACGCACAGATGCTTTTTCACTAGTGGTATATATTGATTGTTTTACTTCTTTTTTTATTTGAGAGGTATGCCTTGAAGAAGAATGCCCTGAAGGGTAAGCCACATTTCTAAAGTTCTACCTTTTTTAATATATTCAATCAAAACAAGCATTCACTTTCAATGACTTTTTTCGCTATCATAAAATCTGCCTGTGACAGTTGTACCTGTAACATAGTATGCTAACGGCACACAAGCAATTCGTGGCTGTCTTTTGCTCACAATTGGGAATCCTTGCTGTCTTCAGTGCGATATTTGGTCCACATGCAGAGAGGAGCATTGACTAGTTTATAAGCATTTTCTTTTACGTCAAATAAATGCCCTAGGACTCCTTTAGAGCAACTGCCAAGGAATACTTTTGGTACCTGTTTTCTCTAGTGCAACAAAAAGCCTACCAGTCAGTGTCTAATCGTGGAATGATAACATGGAAAACAATGTGCCGCGTTTATCAGAATCTCTCATTCAGTGGTAACGGGGAGCCGTATGCAAAATGCATGCTGGAGGCAGTAGAAAGTTAATGCAATAATGAAATTCGGGTTTGTGCTGTGCAGTTGCCTCCACATGTATACACCTTTACCGCATACACTGTGGCTGACGTGTTCCATTAGTTGGTGCAAACACAGCGACGCTTTACAGCGTCAACTCCTTTTACCTTGGAAGCAGCTCAGAATATAGTGGGAAGAAATAATAACAACACACTGTAATCTTGGGCAGTAATTGTGGTGCACATATGAGCATCCGCCTACATGCAGCTAAGCGAATGTTCAACTCCACAGTGTAGCGTGACTAGACTGTGGGACGTACCATGTTTTTTCTAACATATAAATGCAAGTTATACATCAACTTTTTCTTAATTCATGCAAATGATGCTTGAATATGTCACTGTATGAGTCGCGGTTTGTTTATTTCCATGAATGTCCAATCACATGATTTAGATAAGTGTCTGTCCCTTTTATGCACGGCAAATTTAACAATGTTTGTTTCTTTTTCTAATAATTACAGTTTCATGTTGTACTAGTTCATGTTTGGCTTCATGCAGTATGCGAGATGTCACTGATGTATCGTTTTTACAGATCATACAGGTCTTCGCAGGTTACGAACAGAAGCAACTGCTCAGCTGTGCCACCTACCACGCCTTCAATGCAAGAATGTCTATGTGAACTTTAACTATTAAAGCTGCTAGGTTTGATCAATCTAGAGGTATCATGCTTGAGCAAGTACAAATTTGTTATGTCAGAAGAGATAGATAACATACACGAAAATGATGACAATACACTGGCAGCACACATTTTATTTCTTTTTTGGATTGCACAAATGAATAGCAGCTTGGACATATCTTTTCAGTCATCCTGCATGAGCAGCCTCCAATTTTTTTCGCAGGACAGGTGTGATCAGTGCTCTGCTTGCACTGCCTATTGCAGGTTGGCAATAACATGCTTTGAGTATTGCTGTTAATGTATGGTTGCTGTTACATGTGTAGATTAACTGATGGCCAGGTGGTAGTGACAACCGTGAACAGTAGGTCATCAGGCTCGCGAAGAACACGAGAACATCTTGAGCCCTTAGCCCAGAACGAACTGTTTTATTATTTCCCAAAACGGCCACCCCGCTGCTGTGCCAGGCTTGCACAGCTCGACACATCTATCAGCGCCGCGTGGGGGCGCTGAATTTGAACCAACATTGTAACACTCCTTCCCTCTTAGGAGGAAGACTACGGGGAGTACCTATTCACCGGTTTCCTAGTTCTTGTGCCACGTCGCAACTTGGGTGTGCTAGGCGTAGGCACGACAGAGTCACTGTTCACATGCACACCCCTGTTGAGCGCAGTCTCGTCACTCTCTGTGGCACAGCTACTCCCAGAGAAGCTACTTCCAGGTAACTGTTCCTGATGAGGCACTTCTGGAATAGCTGGCGCATGAAGAAGCGGCGGCTCCAACTGTGGTGGAGATGCAGCGTTAGCAGTTTCAGGAGAGGCCAATGTTTTTGTCTGCACAAAGCGCAAGTGGTCGCTGTGTCGGTTTCCCTAGGTGCCATCTTCAAAACGGACACTGGCTGATGATGGAGTGACGTCCACGACACTGGCAGGCACCCAGGGTGTGCCCATGTGAAAGTTTTGCGCGTACACATCATCACCTGGCTGCAGTGATGGAGCCTGCCGGGACCCTCTGTCAGCATACAGCTTCTGCTTGAGTTGTTTTAGGAATACAGATGCCTGCAGGCTTGGCCTGAGAACGTCCAACGGAGTCTTGAACATTCTTCCTGTCAAGAGTTCACACGAAGGCTGATCTGTCACTTCATGTGGTGTGGTCCTATAGTGGAACAGAAACCTGGAGATCTGCGTTTGGAAGTTCCCAGAACCAGACTTCTTGAGTTTGTTCTTCACAGTTTGTACAACTCTTTCAGCTGCACCATTTGAGGCAGGGTGATACGACGGTACAAGCATGCGGCGTATTCCATTTCGAGTTAACAACTCAAGGTACTGGGCACTGGTGAAGGCAGGACCGTTGTCTGAAACTATGACATCAAGCAGGCCATCCTGAGCGAAGGCAATTCTCAATGCAGAAATGGTAGCTTCTGCAGATGTAGAAGACACGGGAAAGACTTCTATCTACTTTGAGAACGCATCCACAATAACCAAGAATGTGACCTAAAAATGGTCCCCCAAAATCAATGTGAAGCCTTGACCAGGGTCGCTGTGGAAAAGGCCACGGCGTCTGCTGAACCGGCTGTGCAGCTCGATGTTGAGTCTGGCACGTAGCGCGGCTCTTCACGCTGTTGGCAATATCATTGCCAATGCCTGGCCACCAAACATGGCTCCGGGCAATCATCTTGCTCTTCTCGATACCCGGGTGGCTGGTGTGAAGAACACCAAGAACTTGGGTCTGCAATGACTTTGGGATCACTACTCTTGATCCCCAGAGTAGGCAACCCTCATGGATACTGAGTTCTGAGCTTCTGGTATTGAAAGGGTTCCACTCTGGTCCTACTGGAAGGCTTTCTCCTTTCAGAACTGCAAGAGCAACAAGGCCCAGTAGTGGGTCATTTCGTGTGGCTTGGGCCACAACACCTGGTGAAAGGAGTCTCGGATATTCCTCCTCTAGCAAGGTTTCAGCAGGTCGTGGTAATGCAGTAGTGTCAGTTGGGAGAGGCAGTCTACTAAGAGCATCAGCGTGGCCGAGCTCTTTGTCAGGCTTGTATACAAGTTCGTACTTGTAAGCAGACAGCTTCAGAGCCCACCTGACCACTCGAGGCGAAGCTTGCACGGAAACGGGCTTGTTGGCACCCAGCAGACCAAGAAGTGGCTTGTGGTCAGTGCGTGCTTCGAATGAGATGCCCCACAAGTACTGGTGGAACCGATCCACACCAAACACTAAGGCCAGTGCCTCCTTGTCGAGTTGACTTTAGTTTTGTTCTGCTTTTGACAAGCTCCTCGAGGCAAAAGCAATGGGATGTTTCCCACCATCAGCATCTTTGTGCGCTATAACTGCACCTATACCATAAGGCGACGCGTCACAGCTGAAGCAAACAGGCCTGGCAGGGTTGAAATGCACTATAACTGGAGCTGATGTCACCAAGTGCTTGCAGGCATTGAATGCATCTTGTTGTTCATGTCTCCACTCCCACTTCTTCACTTCACAAAGAAGTAAGTGCAGTGGATGAAGGAGCGATGAAAGGTTGGGTAAGAAGTGCCTGTAGAAGTTTACAAGTCCCAAGAAGCTCTGAAGTTTCCTGACATCCTGAGGCACAGGAGCATGCAGAATGGCTGCTACCTTGTCAACATTCGGGGAAAGGCCTTCCTTGCTGATGATGTGCCCGAGATACTCAACTTGCGGCACAAAGAAATGGCACTTTTCAAGTTTCAGCTTGAGGCCCGATTCCTGAAGCTTGCTAAGTACAGCACGAAGGTTGCGAAGGTGCTCAGCATTATTTGCGCCAGTCACAAGAATGTCGTCAAAATAGACCGCCACATGGGGAAGTCCCCTGAACAAGTTCTCCATCTCGCGCTGAAATATGGCAGGAGCTGATGAGACACCAAAAGGCAACCGGGTGTACCTAAATAACCCCATGTGCGTCGAAATTGTGACATACTCCCTAGAGGCCTCGTCAAGGACAACTTGCTGGTACGCATCTCGCAAATCCGATCTTGTGAATTTCTCACCTCTAGCAAGCACAGTCCACAGGTCTTCGATCCTTAAAATGGGGTACTGCTCCACTGTTGCCACTGGGTTTATGGTGACACCAAAGTCTCCACAGATTCTGATGCGTCCATCCCTTTTGGTCACAGGAACAATAGGTGCAGCCCACTTTGCTGTTCTGACTGGAACAAGAATGGAATCTCTTCTTAGTCTATGGATTTCTTGAGTTACTCCATCTGTCAAGGCGTACGGCAGTGGACGTGGCTTGAAGAACCGAGGCGGAGCATCTGAAGGAACATGTAGAGAAGCTTTAGCGCCCTTGAATGTACCCAGGCCTTCTTCAAACACTTCGGCGTAGTCTTGGACTAGGTGTTGAACGTCGGAAAGTGCATGGATGTTCACTTCAACATCGGAGACGCCAATGCCCAGTTCACGCATCCAGTTGCGTCCAAGAAGAGTGGGCGATCCGTCTCCGGTCAGAAAAATAGGTAGGTCGGCCTCTCTGCCATGAAACTTCACACTGACGTCAGCTTTGCCCCGAACCTTTTTTAGTTCCCCGAAATAGCTTCGCAGAAGCACTTGTGACGGCTGCACAGGAACTGAAGGCAAATGCTTAAGAAGATGCGACTTGGCCATGACAGAGACACTTGCCCCCGTGTCCACTTCCATGCGGAGCGGCTTGCCACAAACGTCAACAGTGACGGTGAAAGGTGGAGGCGGTGTGGCGTAGTCGACTTGCCACATGTCAAAAACTTCGCGAAATGAAGTGATAACGGTGTCCTGCTTGCGTACCGTATTAACACGATGACGGTTACTCGACGAAGGTGAACTGCAAGCCGAGAATGAACGTGCCTTGGTGGGGCTGTTGCTTTGGGCTTGGCTGTCCCTTCGTCGCGAATTGCACACCTTCGCCAAATGACATCGTTTGTGGCAGTAATTGCAGATTGTCTTCACATGCTTGCATTTTGATGCAAGATGTCCGTCCCCACAGCGGTAGCAGGTGACGCCCCCAGAAGCTGACGAGACACGGTGAGTCGAGAAAGCGCTGCTTGTGTTCGCTTGCGCCATCTCACTTGCGTCCCTTTTCGCTGCTTCCATTTCCAGGGCGGTCTGCACAGCATCGTCGAAGGTGAGGTCCGGTTTTTCCAGGTCTTGTTTGTACATCCACGTTGTTCATGCCACACACGACACGGTCGCGGAGCATGTTTTCAAGTTCAGCCCCGAAGCTGCAGTGCTCGGACAGGCTTTTAGTGCTGCGATAAAATTGCTGACTGATTCCCCTTCCGCGCGGACGCGCGAGTTGAAACGAAAACGCTGCACGACGGCAGAGGGCTTCGGACAATAATGGCTTCCAAGTACTTGAAGAATCTCGTACAGATTCATGTCACAGGGCTTGGCGGGCTTGAGCAAATTGCGGAGCAAAGCATACGTTTTCTGCCCGCAGCAGCTGATGAATACGGCAGTACGCTTGTCTGGGGCGACATCATTCGCCAGGAAAAATCCTTTTATTTATTTATTTATTTATTCACAATGCTGTAAGCCCTGTCGGGCTGTTACAGAGTGGGAACTACATCATACAATGACCATTCTAATTTATCAACAAAAGATTCAACTGTGTCTACATTCTCAAAGAAATCGGCGGCAAGACAGTTCCAGTCGACAATCGTTCTGACAAGAAAAGTGTTTTTAAATGTGTCAATTCTTGGTGTGTAGGGCATAATTACGTGTGGGTGATTGGTTCTTGATGAGACTCTTCCTGGGGGACGCAAATAGAGAGAAGGGTTTAAATTGAGTTTATTGTTGTAAAGCTGATATAAAAACTTTAGTCGATTGATTTTTCGGCAAATGGCAAGTTGAGGAAGTTTAACCTCAGTGAGCAGGGTTGTTATTGACTGCCTCCTCTCATAAACGGAAAAAATAAATCGCGCTGCTAGCCCCTGAACACGCTCCAGTTTATCTATTTGATATTGGTGATGCGGGTCCCAGATCATACTAGCGTATTCTAAGGTAGGCCGAACAATAGTTTTGTACGCCTGAAGTTTAACCTCAGGAGGAGCACCTCTTAATTTACGTCTCAGTAGTCCAAGTTTCCGCTGCGCTGATCCGCAAATATTGTCAATATGTGCATTCCAATTTAGTGTATCTGTAATTGTCATACCAAGATATTTAATTTGGGTGGATCTTTTGATTTGGTTAGTATTCACTGTATAGTCAAACATTAAAGGCGTTTTCTTGTTTGAGACTGTCATGCAGGCAGACTTCTTAGGGTTGATTTCCATATCCCATTTTGCACACCAATTGTGAATAATGTTTAAGGCATCATTTAAACAAGTTTGGTCAGAGACAGTCTTGACGCGTGTACACAAAAGACAATCGTCGGCAAACAATCGCACTTCAATGTTGGGATGTACACCACTTGCAATGTCATTAATGTACAGCAGAAACAAAATTTGGCCTAAAACCGACCCTTGCGGCACACCAGAAGGAATGGGCAAAAAAGATGAATGTTCGCCGGCTATTTCCACAAAATGTTGACGATTCGTCAGGTAAGCTTGAATCCACCTAATTATTTGTAAATTAACACCGTAACCATGTAATTTATTTAGAAGTTTCGCATGACATACCCTGTCGAAAGCCTTTGATAAATCTAATGAAATAACATCAATTTGTTCTTTCGAATTCATAGCTGCAGCAAAGTGATGAATGGTTTCAGATAACTGTGTCACAGTTGAAAGGCGTCGGCGAAAACCATGTTGTTTGTTGTAAAAGAGGTTGTTATTTTCGAAGTACGCAACAAGATGTTTACCAATTATATGCTCTAAAAGTTTACACACTGTACATGTAATGGAAATGGGGCGATAGTTTTCAACCATCAGCTTATCTCCAACCTTGGGCACAGGCACAACCCTTGCTAGCAGCCAATCACTCGGTACAACACCAGTTTCCAATGAGGAGGCAAAAATTTTGACTAAAAATAATGCAACCCATTCGCAATAGCGCTTTAAAAACTCGTTCGGTATTTTATCAGGCCCTGAAGACTTCTTGACATCTAATTTTAAAAGCAATTCAATTATACCTTCCTTAGAGATAACAATGTCATCTTCACAATGGCTACCATGTCCTTGACTTATCGAGACCATGTCCGTCGGGCTAGTATATGTACTGTTAAAGAAATTGTTAAAAGCTTCAGCAACTGAAACTGGATCACTGCAAATGTTTCCATTTAAAAGTACACTGGTTGTAGCCGGCTTTGACCCAACCAAGTATCTCCAGAACTTCTGAGGTGAATTTTTCAAATAATCAGCCAACGTTGTTGAAACAAAATGCTTTTTAGCAGTTTTTAACTCCTTCCGCACGTCGGTACTAAGCTCAGCGATGGCAACGGGGTTTCTCGGTCTTTTTTGTCGTGCCCGGCGCAGTCGTCGTTTCAAATGAATTATATGTCGATTAACCCACGGGTTTGTTTTTTGTAAGCATTTCTTTCTTTTCGGCACAAAACGAGATAAGCATTCACTCACAGTAAGTGTAAAGTATTCCCAAAGTTCATGAACGTTATTTCCTCGGGGCATCTTATCAAGAGCAGTTTCTAGTAGATCAAGAATGGATGTGTCATCAGCGCGTTTGAAATTGTAAACCTTCACGATCGGATTCTTTACTACGCCCTTATTCGCAATTTGAACCGTGGCCACGACAATCTTATGGTCAGAGATCCCTTCCTCAATTTCGACTGTGTAATGAAACGTTTCCTCTGACAAAAATAAGAGGTCCAGCAAACTCTGGCACTGTCCTTGTATTCGCGTGGGGCAGTCAACTACCTGAATAAGACTGTGTGTTGCCATAGTTTCCAATATGCATTCCGCGTGAGGCTTCTCTAAGGGCCCAGGAATGCGCGCCTCCCAATCTATTCCAGCCAAGTTGAAATCCCCAACCATAATTATCCGGCTTTTGGTACTAGTTAGGGCTGTTAAGTGATCATCTATTTTTTGAATGAATTCGACCGGGCTTCCCGGGGGTCTATAAATAACGCCAATTATTACAGCTATTTCGTCAAGAAATATCTTGCACCAAACACTTTCGTGGTCATCTAAAAGGGGTAACTGCTCATACTTGATGGAACCTTTAATCAGCAATGCCACACCACCCCCTCTCGGTGCCCTATCTTTACGGATTACGCTGTATGAACTGGGAAATACATCGTCATTCGTAACGTCTTCGTTTAACCATGTCTCAGTAATGGCAATTAAATGTGGATCATGCTGTAACGATACGCACTCTAATTCTTCAAGCTTGTTTACGACACTTCGGGCGTTTATGTTTAGTAGCTTAGTTCCATTGCTCGCCTGCTGTCAGTCCCGATCCCGCGAAGCAGTTCCATTATTACTGCGAATTCTGGCCCGAGCATTCGACTGCTTGTCCCACGTGTACATTGTACCATTAATATCGAGCTTGTCGTGAACAAGCTTGACTTTCGCTCCCTCTTTCTTATCTTTCTGGGCTGATTGCCAAAGTAACCTCCGTTTTTCAAGAGTTTCCTGTGAGTAATCATGGGATATACTGATCCCTGATCCTTTCAATTTTTTACACTGGTTGAATATAGCAATTTTTTCGTTGCAGTCATATAGCCTCATGATAATAGGTCTGTCTTTATCGGCCTTTTTTCGCCCAATTCTATGGATTCGCTGTACAGACGACACAGTTACACCAAGACGTTTAGTGAATACGCTTTTTAGCACCTTATCCTGTATATCTTCTCGCGTTTCGTTCTCAGCTTCCGGAATACCGAATACAATCAAATTGTTCTGTCGGGCTTTATCTTCCATTGTAGTTATTTTTTGCTGTTGGTACTGGATAGTTCGCTCTAGGTTGCGAACGGTTTCTTCGAGGCCAAAGAGTCTCCCGCACTGGTCCGCCAGAGATTGAATTTTGCCCTCAATATTAGCAAGCCTGGCCTCCATTTGATTTTGGTTGTCTAAAATTTTTTGAAGGAGTTCCTGAGTGGTTGGGCCCGGATTTGTTTCAACATCACCAGAAAGTAACACTTCTAGATACGACCACAAAGAGCACAGAATTTCACAACACCTCAGTGGGAGCGGCAGCACAACAAGAAAAATGCAGTTAGAACGATAACTTGTTTTTGAGTAATAACTAACCTGCAAAGAGAGCCATGCGTGCGTGAGCGACATGGTCGCGAGCGTACTGCCGCCCCCACTGAAGTCTGGCGGGCTCGGCGACGGCTTTATATTCACACTGCGGCTGGCTTCCGGCGTTGTCCCACTAGGCTGGTCCCACGGGGTGTTCCAAGTGACGTCATATACTTGCAGACACGGCAGATCAGGAAAAGTTAGTAGTTCCAAGCTTGAGAACGTTTGGTCGACGATAAGCGGCATCAACTGCAAAGAGAGCCATGCGTGCGTGAGCGACATGGTCGCGAGCGTACTGCCGCCCCCACTGAAGTCTGGCGGGCTCGGCGACGGCTTTATATCCACGCTGCGGCTGGCTTCCGGCGTTGTCCCACTAGGCTGGTCCCACTGGGTGTTCCAAGTGACGTCATATGCTTGCAGACACGGCAGATCAGGAAAAGTTAGTAGTTCCAAGCTTGAGAACGTTTGGTCGACGATAAGCGGCATCAACTGCAAAGAGAGCCATGCGTGCGTGAGCGACATGGTCGGGAGCGTACTGCCACCCCCACTCCGGTCCACGTAACAGGGCCAGTCGTCTCCTCCCCCCTCGAATGGCTCGAGGTTGCCGAAACTTGGCATGGTGAACAGATGGCAGAGAGCTACGGGAACGAAGACTTACATGAAAGTTCCTTTCATCCTCGTCGCCAGTTGTTACATGTGTAGATTAACTGATGGCCAGGCGGTAGTGATAACCTTGAACAGTAGGCCATCAGGCTCACGAAGAACACGAGAACATCTTGAGCCCTTAGCCTAGAACGAACTGTTTTATTATTTCCCAAAACGGCCACCCCGCTGCTGTGCCAGGCTTGCACAGCTCAACAAAACTATCAGTGTCGCGTGGGGGCGCTGCATTTGAACCAACATTGTAACAGTTGCATCACGCAATTCAACTTAATTGACTGTTTTGCTAACATTGTGTTGCTAGTAAACTTATATTCTACAGGCATAATCTCTTATTTGGCAGTCATTAGTTTATTCCCCTTTCCTTAGCATCACTCTCTGTGCCAAGATGTGAAACTAAGTTGCCCAGACTTGCATATGAACTTCACGACAGCTTTTCTAATCTGTTCCTTCTTTCTGTTTCTTCTGCAGGCCCACCGAAAAACCCACAGATTTCACACCATCTCGGTAATTACACCCTACACACTTTTCACAAACATTTTCATGGCACTTAGCGGTAAGTGTAAACTTGTTTTGCAGGAAAAGAAAAACACGCATCAATGAGGGAATCGATGCGAGTATAAAAGACCTGCTTGGCAGCTGCTTCACCTCCATTCAAGCAATTGCAAAGAAAAAAGAAAAAGAAGCACTGCAGCCCGATGAGTGCGAGATAGCAGGCAGCCTTGTAGCTGTTAAACTCTAGGCATTACCCAAGAAAAAGCGCTCAGAGGTGCTTCTTGATATTCACAAGCTCCTACATGAAGCTGAAAGGGAATGTCTAGACGATTCGGATTGAAGTCACAGTGCATCTTAATGCGACTGGCATTGCTTCAGATTCGGACAAGTGTACACTTATGAATCATTGATCACATCGTATAGCGATTCAATCAAAATTATGTCAACCTAATGTCAATTAGGTTGACATGATGCGGCACTCTTCTTCTGGGCACGAACTTACGTTGCTTCATGTATCAGGTGCTGCCCGGTATCCTTGTTGCTGCGGTGTTCATCGGTGTAGCGGCGGCTGAGTCTACCCCACAGCCGTGGATGGCGGCTATGGCGCATGTGCAGTGCGCCCCTCCATGCCATCCACTGATGCGAGCTGACACGCCTGATACTTTGCTTGCACTGCGGACAGGCCACATGACTGCATGGCGGGGAGCGCTTCCGGATCCGCCTTACGAGGCCGATAAAAGGAAGCATCTCGGCCGCCGTCGACTGGGGTGCGGCACTCTTCTTCTGGGCACGGACTTACGTTGCTTCATGTATCAGGTTTTTTATTTGAATTACGCAAAATGTTATCGCACGAGTAATGTGATGATTGTAAGAGTGTCGTGCCCCATTGATAGACAGAAGTTGTGCTTGTTCATTGACACTGTTTGCAAATACATGGTTGACTCTGTTTGGGTGCTAATCTGCAATGATAGTTCTTTGTTGGGGGAGGCTCGATTACTACTCTCAGGGGATGTAGAGCTAAATCCAGGCCCTATGAACTCAACCGAAAAATAGCAGATGGCGAACATTGAGAAGATCCTTTTGGATGTACAAAGTAGTCAGAAAACCATGCTTACTAAACTTGCAGAAATAGTGGCGAAGCAAGCCGACCTGGAACAGAAAATAGACAGCGTGATAGCAAAATCAAATGTAATCGAGGAGCGCATTAAGATTATTGAAATATCCGAAAGAAAGATAGAGGCTAAGCTTGACGATCTCGAAAACAGGAGCCGCCGGTTAAACTTAGTTTTCTTTGGTGTGCCAGACAATGAGCGCAAAGAAACGTGGGAAAAATCTGAGAGCCTGGTTGAAGAGATTTGCAGTAACGTGCTCAAGCTTATTAACATTCCGATAGAAAGAGCTCACCGGCTGGGGGCCTTTACAGAGGGGCGCATTAGGCCTATCGTCGCAACCTTCTTGGGGTGGAAAGCCAAGGAAAGTGTTATGCGTAATGCTTACAAATTTAAGAACACCTCTTTTAGTGTATCCGAATACTTCAGTCATGCTGTTCGCGAAAAACGACGGCTTTTTGGAATTATGCCAAGGAAAAGAGAGATAGCAAGGGATGCCGAGTGTGCCTTAACTATGATAAGCTTGTTATTAACGGAAAGACGTTCGTGTAGGACAGTGAATTGAACCAACCTATCCCACTGCATGCACATGCGCTATCACAAGAAGCCGACTGACGTAACGCCAGTCATCGCAGAACTGAGAGAATCGATACTTCAAACACGTGTGGGCGCATACCACTGGTTCTTGTGAACTATCGAAGTATTATTAATAAAGTTGACGTCTTTGCGTCCCTTGTGGCAACTACTCAAGCAAAAATCATTATGGGTACAGAATCTTGGCTGGACAGTGCGATACCTGATACTGAGGTCTTCCCACATGGCTTCACTTCTTGTAGGAAAGATAGAAATCGCCATGGTGGGGGCGTATTTATTCTTGTAGCGAACGAGTGGACTAGCGAGGAAGTTTGTTTTCATAATTCTGCTGAGGCAGTTTGGTGCCGGGTTTTTTTTACCGAAGGGAAATACTGTCGTGTTGGGTTGTTTTTATCGACCACGAGACAGTGGTGATACTCCTATGACACTGCTTTCTGAAATGGTACTGTTAACTCCAGACAGAGTACTTCTGAGTGGAGATATCAATCTACTAAATTTTGACTGGATAACCAGTGGTGCACAAAACAGGTCGTCAGTGTACACTTTGTTCGGTGAATTCTTGAGAGTGTTTGGTTTTTGTCAATATGTGAATGTTCCAACGAGACATGATGCCATTCTGGATTTAATATGATGTATTGACCCAAGTATTGTTTCAACTGTGTCGGTGATTCCTGGTATAAGTGACCATAAGGCCATTGTGGCAGATTTAAAGATAAATTACTGTCAAGTAGTACAGGCAATACCCCGACAAATTTTCTTGTGTGAACAAGGTGACTATGATTCTGTTTCTGCAGAAATAGAGTCGTATTAGCCAACATTTTTGCTTTTGGCAGAAAGTCGTTGTTCTTCAGCTCTGTGGTCTTATCTTCGTGATAAGCCACTTAACACAGTTGAAGCTCACGTACCAAACAGAACACTAAAGAAGAGAACAAAACAAAAGCCTTGGTTTAATAAAGACATCCGCAGGTTAGTTAGGAAAGTACGAAGTTCATACAGAAAATTTCGCGATAGGAGTACTACGTCTACTGAACAACAACTTAGGCATGCAAACCTGACACTGTTTCGGCAATAAAAACAAGAAAGGATATTTTTTTGCCCAATTAAGTGATAGATTAAAGCAAGACCCGAAAGTGTTCTGGAAGTATGCGAAACAAACTAGAAAATACGATATAAGTATTCCTGCTCTGACTGTGGGGGTTGATACTTTGTGCACCGATGAAGAAAAAGCTGTAGCTTTTAACAACTATTTCCAATCAGTTTTTACTCAAAGCATACCTGGCGATGTGGGGGCGCTTCCAGTCACGTGGCCTTCCATGAAAGAGGTGGAGGTTTACATTACTGGTGTTGATTGCTTGTTACGGCAGATAGGTACAACTAAAGCAGTTGGACCAGATGGTTTATCACCATTTGTTCTTAAAAACTGTCACAGCGTCATTGCAAAGTACAAATGCGTTATATATGAAATTACACTAAATACTGGAGTTGTCCCACTTGACTGGAAAGTTGCAAACGTTATCCCGGTTCATAAATGAGGTGATAAAAAGCTTGTCGAAAACTACAGGCCCATCTCGCTAACAGCAATTTGCTGTAAGTTAATTGAGCACATCATATACAGTGAAACAGTTAAACACCTAGAGTCAATCAACTTCCTCACTCCATCTCAGCATGGTTTCAGAAATAGACGCTCATGCGTAACTCAACTAGTTGAATTTCAGCATTACATCGCACAATCTATAGACAGTGGCACTCAAGTAGATGCAGTGTTCCTTGACTTCCGGAAAGCCTTCGATACCGCCCCACACAATCTGTTAGAATTTGCGATTCTCTCTGCAAACATAAACCTTAAAGTTATCGATGGGGTAAAGAACTATCTAAACGATCGACAGCAGAACGTAGTGCTTAACGGATCAAAATCATCTGCGGTAACCGTTAAGTCCGGTGTACCACAGGGGAGCGTATTAGGACCTTTGCTTTTCCTGATTTATATAATTAGCATATTTGATGGTATTACCTCTCCCATTAAGCTATTCGCAGATGATTGTGTAGTGTTTAGAGTGATTAAATCGCACAAGGATGCTGAAATTCTGCAACATGATCTGTACCGAATATCAACGTGGTGCCAAAAATGGCAAATGAGTCTAAACGTTCGTAAATGTTGCTGTGTATCATTCACCAACCGGATTAGTAAACTAGATACAACATACGAAATAAGTAATTCAATAATTAGCAATGAATTATATTATAAGTATCTGGGCGTCTATTTTCCCGTCAATTTCAAGTGGTATAAACACATTGACATAACTGTGACCAAGGCAGGCCGGATGCTATACTTCATACGCAGAAATTTTAGGCAAGCTTCACAAAACGTGAAACAAACCCTTTATCTTATGTATGTAAGACCTATTCTAGATGATGCTTGCGTAATCTGGGATCCCCATCAGCAATACTTGATTGACGCACTGGAAAAAGTTCGAAACCAAGCAGCCAGATTTGTTAGCAACAACTATAATTTCTTTGCAAGCATCACAGAAATGAAACGAGCATTGAAATGGAAGACAATGATGGTAAGGAGGCAGAAACTGAGGCTTAAATTTCTTCATTGTATATATTATAATGGAAATGCCATTGACCCTCTAGATTATCTGTTCACACCAACTTACGTCTCTAATCGTCAAGGCCATTCACGAAAAATATTAGAATATCACTACAAAACCCACTCTTTCGGTAGTTCTTTTTTCGTAAAAACAATACAGGAATAGAACCGTCTACCGGATGATCTCGTCAATGAAACTGATAATGAATCCTTTTTTTCTTCCTTGTAACAACTCCTACAATATCACTGCCACTAAGATTGGTTTGCTGTCTCGAAGCGTGTGGGTGTTTACAAATGCATGACTGTGACGTTGTTTTCGCTCACCAATATTCGAGTGTTTTTTTTTCTTCTCTTAAAATGTTTTGAGTGCTGTTTTATTTGTTGAATCTATTGTTTCGATTGAAAACTATGTAGTCAAATATTATGTGTACCTCCCCTACGTAATGCCTCACAACGATGTAGGTGAACTGTAAATAAATAAATGTAAATAAATAGCTGGATTAAATCATGATACCGTCTTTCCCGTCCTCTTTATTGGGTGTATCTGTGCGTGTAAACCACGCCGTCGCCATCACGATACGAGCAGCACTGACAAGCAATCACATGCAGAGATGCAACCGATAAAGTTGCCCGACGGGCAACTGCCTTAGCTCAATTGGTGGAACATCAGGTGCCTTATTCGAAGGTTGCAGGCTCGGTTGCTACAGACACTAACTTGCCTATTTGTCCACTTTAATCGTCACACCTAACTGAAACTACTACAAAAAATTTCCCCTATACTATCCGTTAAAAAACTAGCCCTTCAACTCTCCTTCTTTTGTTCATGAATGAGGTTATAAGCAATGAAGGGATTGGGGAAGAGCTGATGATGCTATTTTTTTAAAGGGGTACTGACACGAAATTTTTTTCGCCTATTGTTTTATGTGTCAAATGACAGGCCAACACCCCAAGAGCGTAGGAAATGTACCGGTACGCATGAGTGTGCACCGGAAAATTGATTACAGCAGGCCTTTAAAAGCTAGTTTAGGTTCCGTTGTACCCTGGCATCATAACATAGTAGCCCCGCCGCGGTGGTCTAGTGGCTAAGGTACTCGGCTGCTGACCCGCAGGTCGCGGGTTCGAATCCCGGCTGCGGCGGCTGCATTTCCGATGGAGGCGGAAATTTTGTAGGCCCGTGTGCTCAGATTTGGGTGCACGTTAAAGAACCCCAGGTGGTCGAAATTTCCGGAGCCCTCCACTACGGCGTCTCTCATAATCATATGGTGGTTTTGGGACGTTAAACCCCACATATCAATCAATCATGGCATAGTACAAGCAGCGCCACCAGGTGGTTTATGTGCATGCATAAGTTTTCGTGACGTATTCTTGTCCAAACGTCACTTCTTCAATCGTCTGCTTTATGCCGCACCTGTGGCAGCTGTCATAGCAATTCGAAATCAAACGATTTCTCTGGCCTCTGATAAGCGTATATCTTGCGTTCGCGTGCGCACACCCTATTCCAGGGTCTACTAGCTGGCTTTACAGGTACGCTGAGTGATAGTGACTGGAAGGCGCGAGCAGGGGATTGAGAAGGTGACGCGGAATCTTAATTTTTCGTTTTGTTTTGGCGTTCGACATCATCACAACTAGCCACACTGCTACGTGAAGTCACCAGGATTAGTACTGTAGCTCAACGTCAATTTTGTGTCAATGCTTGTAGATTTGCGCGAGAAAAAATGAGTTTAACTTGAACATGAAATATTTTATCACCATTTGCTAAGTGTCACACTTGCTCAGAGCAGTCTCTGTGTACAGGAGATTTGTATGGCACAGTAAACTTGCCTCCCGAAAAAAGTGTCAGTACCCCTCTAACTTGTCTACAAGTTTTGATAAAATATGTACACTTATTTGGTCTTCAGATGTAGGAATGAAACAAATTTAGAGCCGATAGTGACAGTGAAAACAGTCAAGAAGTGTCCGTAAATGTTATGCATTGGTCAAATCTGATTGGTTAAATATCGTCATTAATAAGCGTAACTTAGTGTGTGACCATAGGCTACAACGACACTTCAGAATTGTCTAGGGTTGGTATGCAGTGCTGTTAGTTAACTACAAGAATCTAGTTTTTGCTTGTCTCACACATTAACAATAATGATTTTATGATTAGCAGGAGCTGCTTCTCCTATTAGATTTGTGAAAGTGTTTAATCTTTTTCTTTTGAAAACCATGGGTCAATTTTGTCAGTTTTCACAAGAATCACCAGTATGGATTCAATTTTCAAGGTTGTCATAATGTTTTTTATTGATTTTCCACTGTGTTCGCTATGTTCTCTGAAATTGTTGCCAAAAGTGACCCACTTTGTTTATGTGTAATTTATAATTTATAGTCAGTGAATACTTCCCTCGATGGGTTTATTTATTTTTCCTTTGTATGCTGATGGAAGCTCCTGGTCTCATTAGATTTGTGATGAAGCCTTTTCCTTGTAAGGGGCCTTCCTTTCCAGATGTGTTTCAAACCATGGGCATTTTTGTCTGTTTTCACAAAAACTACGGGTGTAGGTTCGTATTTTAAGGCTGTGATATTGTTTTTATAGATGTCCCTCTGCGTGTTTGGTATGTTGTTGAAATCGTTTCAAAAATTTGTGTACTTTGTTTATTTATAAGCCATTTAGAATTTATTGTCACTGATTTCCTCGATGAGGACCTTTTTTTGTTGCACACGCAGTACACTGATCACTAAGCCTAGGCAGAGCCCAAACAATTGTCAGGTACAGCTTTGGATGTCTGCAGCATTTACTCCTCAAAGGCCACAAGCCTTGACCAATGGGGGTGAAATATAGACCGATGTCATGGGTTGGATGGCCGGGATCCCCGGTTTCGGAAATTGCACAGTGCATGAGGACTGCTTCTTTAGTGGTGAAGGTGGTCAGCTGCTGTGCTTTGGTCGCCTGGGTGAGGCCTCTGCATATTTATTAGGTTGTACTCTGCCATAGAGTTCCATAGTAATATTTAGAGGGAAATCTGGCACTAGTGTGTACGCCGGCTTCTTCAGGAACGCTTGTACCCCCCACGGGAATTATGGAAAGTACAAGCATCGGAAACTGCTTCGAATGGAACATCAACATTCATACGATTTAGAATTCTGTCCAATTTATAGTATTTATGTATGATCATTCGTATATCAGTTCAATGTTCGCATTTATTCGGGTTTATTTTTTAAGACACCTTTGGAATTTATATGGTCGCACAGTCACACTTAAGTCACGCAAACAAAAAAACAAGTCAGAGGTAAAATGCAAACACTGTATTGTTCCTTTCGTGTGCTATTTGTGTTAATGTGAAGTACAAAAAGCTCACATTGTATCTTATTCCATTTTTGTTTCAGTGCAATGTTTTGTATTTATTCAGTCACATTTATTTTTCAGTGCAGCATTTGCATTTCTGTGATTTTATTTGTGTTTCAGTGCAATATTTTGTATTTGTGCAGTCACATTGGTGTTTCACTGCAATATTGGTATAGATTCCCTCACATATGAATAAATTCACCTAATTGATGTTTTGTCAAAATTGAGTTGTGAATCAGTCCTTGTGCAAAAATTTCCTACAGCAGAGAAGGTCAGCCATAGTAATCACAAGTAAACCATTTATACCTATTTTAGAGCACCAATGAACCTACATATAGCACATTCTGATGTTCATGTTAAAGCAATGTGGCAGCGCTACTGATGTGAAAAAAGACATGTTTAAGAACAAAGTGTCAGCAGACATGAGTGAGCCATTGATACATCTGCTTCACTACTCCATCACTTGAATGCTTCTATGCATTTTAGACAATAAAAAATAATCCCTTAAAGTTTCCCTTGTTGCCATAATTGGTAGGAAAAGTCTACATATTTATTTATTTATTTATTTACAAGTTACTGCTAGCCTGTTTTTTTTTTTGCCAGGCTTTGAGCAGGTGTGGGCGATACAAAAGAAGAAAACAGGATAACATACAAGCATAACAATACACTTCTAAGGGTACACTTTGAACCGGAAAAAAAATCATGCCGAATTCAACAGGGCACGAAGAAAGGATGAGACATCAGAACATTGCACAACATTAGCAGGTAACAGATTCCACTCATGGCACGTACGGGGAAAAAAGGAGTTTTTGAAGACGTTTGTTTTACACGAAAATTCAGCGACTATCATTGGGCGATTGGATCGTGTTGGGCGGCAAATGCTCGGCTGGATGTATGCTTCCTTGTTAATTTGAAGTCTATCGTTATACATCAAATAAAAAAATTTTAGCCGATCATGATAACGTCTTACCGCAAGGCTTTCCAAACCGGCCCTGTGGAGAAGACTCGTAGGAGACGTTTTCCAGCTGTATGAACTGTAAACAAATCGCGCGGCTTTTCTTTGTATGCTCTCAAGCTTATTGGTATTAACTAGAGTGCACGGGTCCCAGATAATTGAAGCATATTCTAATAGTGGTCTGATGTAAGTTTTGTAAGCTAGCAGTTTGGTATCCTGAGAAGCTTTCGGTAACATTCTCCTTAAGTATCCCAGTTTTCGCATTGCCTTTTTCTGAATGTACGTGACGTGCTCGTTTCATTTCAGATCGGATGTGATTAAAACTCCTAAATATTTGAAGCATGATACTTCAGCTAGACTATGATTGTTTATTTGGTACGTGTGCTTCAACGGAGCCTTTTTGCGTGTAATGGTCATTGAAACAGTTTTTTTGTAATTAAGAGTCATCTGCCACCTAGTACACCATGTTTGTATTTTTTAAGTGACGCGTTTAAGACGGCCTGATCGTTATGGTTGCAGATTTCATTGTAAAGAACGCAGTCATCTGCGAAAAGTTTAATTTTTACCGGTATGTCATGTACAATATCGTTAATAAAAACGAGAAAGAAAAGTGGCCCGAGAACAGAGCCCTGTGGGACGCCCGAAAGTACTGGCGAGGCCGCAGAACATGCGCCGTTAACGGCTACGCTCTGTTGCCTGAAGGAAAGGTATGACTTAATCCATGCCACTAAAGTTTCATTTTTCAAAATGGCCGTCAATTTACTCAGCAATTTTGAGTGCGACACACGGTCAAACGCCTTCTCAAAATCTAAGAATATGACATCCACTTGTCCCCGTTTGTCCAGTGTTGCAGCGAAGTCATGAACCGTTTCCAGAAGCTGAGTTACAGTGGACCGTCCCCGGCGGAAGCCATGCTGTCGGGCGTCCAAAATGCAATTGCTCTCAAAAAATTGTGAAATGTGCTTAAATATGATATGTTCGAGCGTTTTGACACATGTTGAGAGAATAGAAATCGGTCTGTATGACGATAAGTGAGAACGGTTTTCGTTACCTTTCGGTATTGGAGTGATTTTAGCATATACCCAATCCTCGGGAAGTTCAGAGCACTCGAGAGATTTGTTAAATAGTAAACACAAGTACTTCGCGCACCACTCAGCATATCTCACAAGAAAAGCGTTGGGTATGCCATCAACACCTGGGGACTTTTTAACATTTAGATGGAGCAGAAGAGAAAAGACACCTTCTTCATTGACACACACGTCACTGATAGGAGGCACTTCAATGAAAGAAGGAAATTGCGGAATGTTTCCATCGTCTTCAGTAAACACTGAACAGAAATACCGGTTCAAAGCATCTGCAACATCTAGGCTGTCGTAAACAGGCTCATCGTCTACGTAAAGGCTGATAACAGTGTTCTTTTTCGGTGCGAGATAACGCCAGAACTTGTCTGGAGACGAAATCATGAATTCTTTTAACGAAACTTGCTGATAATGCTCTTTTGCTGTCTTAATTTTGTTTTTCAGTTGCATTCGGAAGTCGTGCATTCTATCAGAGGCAGCTGTTGATGGGCGTTGCTTACATTGCTTTCTTTGCTTTTTTAGTTTTCGTCCCATGCGTACGATTTCTTTATTCATCCACGGGTTATCCTGCCTCAGTACTTTCCTCCGGAAGGGTACAAATTTATTCATCGTGTCAAACACTACGCTTTTAAAGAAACACCAGATGTGGTCAACCGAATATTCTTTTGATCCGCACATAGAAACAAATTCAGGAAACGAGCTGTCAAGCACATCAAGTATGTCTACATCACTAGCACGTGTTAAATCGGGTATTAGACGTTCTTTTGTAGCTTGAAGCGGAGCGTTTAATTGCATAGTGAGGCAGGTGATTTTATGGTCCGATATACCCTGGAAAACCTCAACTTGGGGATTTCGTCGCATAATGCCGTTATTTACAAGGAACAGGTCTAAAACGGACTCAGCTTCATTTTGCACTCGGGTGGGTGTAGTAACCAGTTGTGTTAAACCATGAAGCACTACGCAGTCAACAAACGGCTCCGAACCAGCACTAAGGGCTTCAGGTACGTCGTTTTGCCAGTCTACGGAAGGGAAATTAAAGTCACCCGCCAGGAGTAAATTAGAGGAATGTTTTCCATAGGAGCACAAAAACTCGTTAAATATTTCGACAAACGTGTCGCAGCTAGGAGGGCGATAAAAGGCGCCAATAATGATGTGAAGTTCTTCAAATATTGCTTTAACGACGACACATTCTAGTCCATCGATATCGGGTAATCTGACTACACGTAAAGATTCTAAAAACAGAATAGCAACACCTCCCCCTCGAGAGCCTCTGTCCTTGCGGTATACCTTGAATCCGGGGGTGTTATTTCAGAATCGCCAATATCACAGTGTAGCCAAGTTTCAGTAATTATCAAAATATGTGGTTTATACGTGATAATAAGGCTTTCTAAGTCCGCGGTTTTGTTTATTATGCTGCGAGCATTTAAATTCATGCAACGGAGTGTCTTCTTTTTACGCTCTTTAGTAGTTCATTGCGCCGAGTCTGTTCTGGTATTGCGCCGAGAGATAGGAATTCTTTTCGCTTGGGCATTGTCCCATTCAAACATGTCATCGTCAATTTTGATTTTGTTGTGCATGAGCTTTACCTTCTGGCCCGCTTTTTTGGCTTCTTTTGCGCTATCCCAAAGCTGCTTTCTTATTTGCCGGGTAGTGGCCGAAAAGTCCTCCGATACGGATATGCCCCCCCTTTTTAGTTTAGGGCAGTTTTTCAACACGGCTAATTTTTTCGCGGTGATCCATGAACCTCATTATAACCGGGCGTGGCCGGTGAGCAGTTTTGCGTCCCAACCTGTGCATTCTTTCAATTGAACATACCGTGACGTCTAGTGTTTTCTGAAATAAGTCTTCGATTACACTCTTAGCGAGCCCTTCTGCTGTCTCATTCACGACTTCTGGAAGCCCGAACACTATCAAATTATTGCGCCTACTTCTGTCCTCCAGGTCTACCATCCGATTTTCTAATGCCTTTATGCTGTTCTCGAGCTGACTGAACTTATTATGGAATTGTTTGATTACAGCCGTACATTCCTCAACGTTCTTAAGTTTTGTTTCTATAGCCTCAAGCCTATCCTGAATGTTCTTCTGACCATCCAGAATTTCCTTCAGCGCCTCCTCGATGGGAGGCCCTGGGTTGGGCTCTACATCCCCAGAAAGCATTAGGAGAGAAAGGATAACATCCATGGCAAACGAGAAGCATTCACATACGCTGTTTGGGCATGTCAGCTGGAGAAAACATCGAGTGCTCGTTTTTACAGACGAGCTTTTTTCACTAACCTGCATTAAGAAGACGAAAGGGTTTGACATCGCTGCTTCCTGCGGCCAGCTGACATGCCCACTGAAGCAGTCTTGCGCACGTTGGGTCTTTATATCGGTCGATGTAGGGGGCGGTGTCCAGTTGAATTCCACGTGGGGTAGTGCATCCCTTGCGCAGTTTCCATGATCCGTGGAGATAAGGTACGGCGGTGAATAGTCGCTGGCCGTCCGTGACGTTCCCAGCAGAAGTATCTGCATTAAGAAGACGAAAGGGTTTGACATCGCTGCTTCCTGCGGCCAGCTGACATGCCCACTGAAGCAGTCTTGCGCACGTTGGGTCTTTATATCGGTCGATGTAGGGGGCGGTGTCCAGTTGAATTCCACGTGGTGTAGTGCATCCCTTGCGCAGTTTCCATGATCCGTGGCGATAAGGTACGGCGGTGAATAGTCGCTGGCCGTCCGTGACGTTCCCAGCAGAAGTATCTGCATTAAGAAGACGAAAGGGTTTGACATCGCTGCTTCCTGCGGCCAGCTGACATGCCCACTGAAGCAGTCTTGCGCACGTTGGGTCTTTATATCGGTCGATGTAGGGGGCGGTGTCCAGTTGAATTCCACGTGGGGTAGTGCATCCCTTGCGCAGTTTCCATGATCCGTGGCGATAAGGTACGGCGGTGAATAGTCGCTGGCCGTCCGTGACGTTCCCAGCAGAAGTATCTGCATTAAGAAGACGAAAGGGTTTGACATCGCTGCTTCCTGCGGCCAGCTGACATGCCCACTGAAGCAGTCTTGCGCACGTTGGGTCTTTATATCGGTCGATGTAGGGGGCGGTGTCCAGTTGAATTCCACGTGGGGTAGTGCATCCCTTGCGCAGTTTCCATGATCCGTGGCGATAAGTTACAGCGGTGAATAGTCGCTGGCCGTCCGTGACTTTCCCAGCAGAAGTATCTGCATTAAGAAGACGAAAGGGTTTGACATCGCTGCTTCCTGCGGCCAGCTGACATGCCCAGATATGGCAGACCTCATTTCTTAAGGTAGTGCGTGAGAGGTTATTGGTCACTTGCCAGCTCGTAAAAGGATATTTCATGTGCTACTTGATACCAGCAGGCAGCAAATGTGTTCCATGCTTGCCTTTCGGGCAGTCAGTGGCTAGAAAGGCAAGCCTGGACATTTTCTGGTTAACAGTCTTTGATTAACACTAAAATGAGCTGCCAGAGCATGGCTAGGCAATATCAACGGTACTTCTCAAAGCTTCTACGGGATACGTCTGTCACCTTGATTAGAATGAACAATTAGCTCTGTAAGAGACTATGTTAGGATATACATTAGCACAGACACTCTGTTAGGATAGTATGATAAACAGCCCCGCCGCGGTGGTCTAGTGGCTAAGGTACTCGGCTGCTGACCCGCAGGGCGCGGGTTCGAATCCCGGCTGCGGCGGCTGCATTTCCGATGGAGGCGGAAATGTTGTAGGCCCGTGTGCTCAGATTTGGGTGCACGTTAAAGAACCCCAGGTGGTCTAAATTTCCGGAGCCCTCCACTACGGCGTCTCTCATAATCATATAGTGGTTTTGGGACGTTAAACCCCACATATCAATCAATTAGTATGATAAACACGGTATCATGTATTTGTGTTCAAGGTGCGCCCACACAGTAGAGTCTCAGAGCATGCTGATTGTTAAAATGTAACTGTTGCTTGAATAAAGCAACTGCATCTATATAAGAATGGAAGCTTGAGTACGTTAGTACACATTAATCGTGGTTGATACAGAGCACGCGGAACAACGAAGATAAACGCAGTACTGGTGTTGACTCACAAATAAATTTTATTGGGAAAAACAAGCATATATATGGCGACATAGAACATAACAAAAAAGAACAAAAGAAGGATCCCGGCTAAGAAAAACAGGTACATATATATAAAGCGGTATGAGCCTTGGGACAGGACAAGAAGAAGCACGAGAGCCCGGGGCAGGAAAAAAGAATAGGATGAAGTTGGGAATAAAGCAGTTTAAGATGGACGCCAGTTCCTACTAAGGCTGTTCCGTTCTTTTAAGTAGGAAAACTACATTATTTTGGCGCAGCCGGCCATCGAAGCCAACTTGTGGGCGACGTTCTTCGTTGACGAGACCTCCACGGACAAGATCATCTTTTCTAAGTACCAAGTTCAAGATGAAGCAGTGCGGGGGCTGCCTCGGGAGCTCTGCTCGGAACAACTCGTAAACCTGGTTGTGGGAAAGGCAGCCGTGGACACTACTGAACTACGACGGAAAGGTGCTGTAAAAGTGAACTTGCGTGTGGCGGCCTTCTACAGTCTAGTTCTTGAACCAGCGCATCGAAGAGACTCAGGATCACGGTCTTCGACGAAAGAGGTGAGCCTCGTTTTGAAAGCTCTTCAGCTGCAACATGAACAGATTATGCAACAGAACCAAATAATGACACCCCTTATAAGATCTCTGAATGCTGAGAGACCAGTGCCTTAATTCGTAGAGCCTGATGCCTTCGGCGGTGTGTCTTCAAGTCCAGAAAGTTGGCTTGAGTTCTACGAATATGCCGCTGAAAAAAAACAGGTGGCTCTCTGATGAGAATAAAATCATTAACATGCGTGTTTACTTGACAGGTGTTGCGCTCATGTGGTATGAAATATGCATTCAGGAAGACATTGAAGACTCTTAGAGTCAGTGGAATAAGAATTTTTTTACTGCATTCGGAAGCAATCCTACACATAGATGGAGTACAGCACTTAATTTCAAGTCCAAGCAAAGCTCCCTTGTCGAGTACTTCTTTGATAAACGCCATCATTTAAAGCTAGCTGAGCCTTTGCTTCTATCTATGACCGTAGTAGCCTTAATAATGCCTCGATTAGACACTGAAGTCTTGAAGCAGGTGCCGAAAACTCTAGATGACCCCCTGGACTGCTTTCAGAACACACCATCGACTTCGGAAACAAACATAACTTCTAATTCAAGAAGCTGTTTCAGTCGGAGTAAAGCCGACTGGTCAAGCCGCGATAAGCGAAAACCGGGCCTCCTCGAAGTAGCCCGGTAACTTGACCTGGCGCACTCCGAAAGGTCGAGTGAATATTATCGGCCTGAACCACAGGCTGATTAGACAGAAAGAAAAACTAATAAATAAGAGTGATCAGTCCCACCCGATGACTCCAAATGAGACTATTTATTTAAGTAGCTCTAGCCTACTTCACATTCCCGTAAAAGTAGGAAGCAAGCCGATGATGGTTCTTGTAGACAGCAGTGCATCTGTATCGATTATACATGCCGTGTGCTTACTGGAAGAGTCCTAAAGCTACAAGGCTTTAATGAAGTAGTAACGTTGCATGATCAGTGGGCCTTTGTAAACATCGAGTTCCAGGGTCAGAAAATAGGGAGCGATTAAAGATCAACATATACTGGGACGATGTGGTTCTAGTCGAGGCCGTAGCAAGGAACGAGACATATCAAGGTAGACGAGATAACCTACCAGTTTTCAAGTGCGTGAAGGATATCGCAACGACCTACCCTGAACTTGCATGCATAAAAAGCTAGTCTCATGCGATGAAGTCATACAAGGTTCCTTTCGAACTCGCTGACAAGACCGTCATCCGAAAATCACCCTACAACATGTCAAGAGAGCGAAAAATTTGGCTCAAGAAAGAGTTGCAGGAGATGCTAGATGCTGATATCATAGGGACATCGGTATTTCCCTTTGCTTCTCCGATAACAATCGCACTGAAAGAAGACGGAACCTTCAGATTATGCACAGACTACAGGGTTCTCAATCGTCAGACAGGACTCATACCATTTCCCATACCGAAGATCAACACAATTATAGATGAGACTGGTGGTTGCCGACATTTTTCCCGTATCAATTTATGCAAAGGCTTCTGGCAGATCCCACTAACCGAAGAAACAAAAATGTGCACAGCATTTATCTCACCATTCGAACTCTAAGAGTGTAACCGGCTTCCTTTCGGTTGCGAAAACTCTCCAGCGTGGTTCCAGAAGATCATGAACGACGTGCTAAAGCCAATCCTTGGTGTTTTCTGTGATGTGTACGTAGACGACATAACAGTCTTCTTCAAAACAAAGGCTGAGCACCAGGACCGTCTGTCTCAGGTGTGAAACGCCTTGAGCTTGCCACATCTCAAGGTTAATTTTAAGAAGAGTGCATTCTTTCAACAAAATATGTACCAACTAGCCCAACATAACGTTCTATTAAGTTTCAACAAAAAAGTTGTGTTTCTTGAATGAGTCTTCGATGGGAACACGAAAAGCACGAAACAAGAGTTCGTTGAGATCTCGCAGTTGAAGAAACCATATGACGTCCATTCACTGCGTGTGTTTTTGGGATGGGCAGGACATTTCCTATCTTTCATAAAGGACTTTGATGTCAAAACTAGATGTCTCACATGTTTAACACGTAAAGATGTTCACTTTTAATGGAGTGACGATTGTGAGAGAGTCTACCGTGACTTGGTGCTCAGAATTTCTTCTGACCCTGTCTTATGCCTACCAGACTTCACTTTACCCTTTCAATTGAACACTGACGCCTCACATTATGGGACTGGTGCAGTGTTGTGTGAAAAATATATTGAAGCATCCAGCCGAGAAAAGCGACACGTTGTAGGTTACTACAGTTACAGGTTCAAGCCATCTGAAACTAACTACACTACGACGAAAAAGGAAGCCCTGGCCGTTCTGAAGGCCATTGAGTACTTCCATACGTACCTGGAAGGTACCAACTTCACTTTGTTCACTTATCACCAGACCCCCACTAATATCTTGGATATCAGCCAAACTGAAGGACATATTGCTAAATGCTCTATCAAGGTTGATGATACGAAGCAACATGGAACAATCCGAACAAATCAATTAAGTAAAGCTGTTGCAAGACTCCGAAAAACTGGTTTTTACTGAAGGTGATTATTAAGTCCCACCAACACTTGTTTCCAGAGTCGTTTGTTTTCGCCACGATAGGCCAGAATCTGGACGACACAACAAATTTTGGCGCACCTACAACAAATTGATCAAGAGATTTACATGGCCTCACTTGACGAAAGACGTCAGTCAGTACGTTCGTTCCTGCCGTGTGTGTCAAGTACACAAAGTCAATTATAAACAGCCCACGGATGCTATGATACTACCTTGCCACTCGAACGTGCCTTTCGAAGTAGGTCGCCTGGATTTCGCCGAAATAAATAAGAAACGCGATGGAGTCAATCAAATGCAAGCGTTTCTTCTGGCCATAGATGAATGCACGAGGATGGTCGCGGCCCGAGCAGAAAATAAGATGCGAATAGCGTCATAGACCTCCACGAAAGAGGCATCTTTAAGACTACGCGGTCAATCGTATGCGATAACGGCCCTGCGTCCCATAGCGAAAAGCTAGCAAGATGGGCTCGGGATCACAATATGTCGATCAAGTTCTGTGCTCCATACCTTCCCACAGTGAATGGGCTGGCAGAACGTGCCATACGGGACGCGAAACAGTACATCAAGATGTACGATAGTTTTACTGGTGGATGGAAATGTTCTTCGGCAGCCACCGTTATTCATAATTGATCCTATACAAGTAGCTTGGGGTGCATTCTACAGTACGCTTCTTCACGAGAAACACCTATTTTGCAGGCAGACCGTAAGTTGGGACTCTTGAAAAACATCAAGATCGTCGAGGAGAGGCAAAAAAATATCACAGGAGGGGAGATACCGAAAATGAATGAAAAAGAATTTCGACGAGAGGCATCGATCACACATGCCAGACATTCAAGTCATCGACCTCATACTAGTGAGGAAAGGGATAAGAGATGGCAGCGCCAAATTTTACGGTCCTTACTCTGTGACAAAGACAGCCACCCAGAACGGAATTTCGAAGACTGTATGGTACACTGGTGAACGTGAATTATTTGAATATGCTTCAAATGGAAATGTCTGTAAATATTACCCCAGGAGGGGTAATTACAAGAAACCGGGAAAGGTGATGCGGTATGAGCCTTGGGACAAGAGAAGAAGAAGCACGAGAGCCGGGGCAGGAAAGAAGAGAAGAATGAAGTTGGGAATGAATCAGAATAAGATAGATGCCAGTTCCATACTGAGGCTGTAATGCTGTTCCGTTCTTTTAGGTAGGATTACTACAATATATAGTGATGATACAATTTGGACACCAAGTGATATAACAGGTATCTGCCTTTACACAGGCTTCAGTTTACCCGCTGACCTGCCCAAGTGATTATTCGCTCTTGCCACGGAAATTGGCCTTCATTCATAAATAATTTGGCGAGCTTCTTCTCGACATCTTTCGCCAATCTGCAAAGTAGGTGCATACAATATAAACGTGAACAAAATTATTGACATTTGCTCTAAGCTGTCACTTGCAAATTACAACACGAGGGCTACAAAAATAATGGCAGTACTTTTCTGAAATTAAGATCTGAGAAAAATTGTGACTGCGACAGCAAGAAGCATTTAGACAGCAGAAACTTTATAGTGAGAAAATGAATTGCACATAATAATGCCAAACGTATGAATAATAAAGGGTAGGATGTTCAAAATCTTACCTAGCGGAGTGACAGGCAGACGCAGTGGGCTCCCTAAATATAGAGAAGTCATTATCGCCGTCCCTCCAAGCTCCTTCCATGCAGATGCCCTGCCTGTCGTCATGGTCTCCATAGCCTGGTGGATTATATGTCAGCCTTGAATGTGGCGACTCCTGGAGCATGAGATTGTGCAGAACGACGCATGCTCGGATGATGTTCAGTGATGGTCTTTGAGGCCCTAAAGGCTCTGCGGAGAATCCGCCACCGACTTGACATAATGCCGAATGCGTTTCAATGAGGTGGTGTGCGCGCCTCACCCTGTTTTTGAAGTTGGCCCTCTGAAGGTTGGTACTCTGCACGCTGCGCTGGGTTGCTCCGGTGCTTCTGAAGTTTTAACGGAAGTGAAATAAGCAAAGAAATGTGTGTAAGAACATCAAACCAAGAATAATGAGATACCATTACTCATCACAGCAAGTAATGAGCGGAGTGCAAAGCAGAAACTTTACGTTTGTGCAAACAACTTAGCGTGTATGTGTACGTAGCACAGGCACTGAATGTAAAAACTCGGCATGAGCTTTATACATATTATCATCCTGTAATATAATATTCTGGCTGCGGTCTTGCAAGCAATTAAGCAGTACACAGAAGCTCCATTGCTGCCACCATTTTTGTGGCTTGCGCTTTCTTTGTTCTCCAGCAAACATCATACACATATCAAGGTAATGTATTCTCGCTAAATAGATTAATATCGTTTTTATGTGAACCTTTTTTTGGTTTCGGTTTCTAGGCGCAGAATCAGCATGTGACATGGCTGTGTAGCTTGGTCACATGGCTACCCAAGGCTGTGAAGCACGTCACGCTGATTATCGTCTGCTCTCACTTGCTTTCTCACACAAACGTCGCACAAGTACCTACAAAACAAACGAGAACTTTCGAAAACCTCTGCCACATACCAACTGGCAGAGCATCGTGACGATCCTTTGCCAGTACGTATGCGGTGGAGGTTCTCGAAGGTCGCCCATTTCGATACAATGGGCATCCGCGCGGGACACGGGTAAGGGGGCAGCCACACCCATAGTCACCTACGAATGGGGTTGTGCAAGCACATTCTCACTGTCACACATGTCCCGTTATTAGGGAGGCGATCGCCGGGCTAATTCCAAGAGCCGAAGTATCGGCCCCCCGAACCGCACCACGAAAGCGTGGACAATTTAGAAGTGGTCCTTTTTGGCGCGCCAGCGGACGCCGGCTGTGGCCCAAAGAACAAGTCAGAGCCGAGAGTTGATAAACAAACAAATTATATTCTCAATAATGGCAGATCGAAAACAATACACAAAAATGCACACTCCACAATAGTTGCATACAATATGTCACCAATCAAACCAATCAATCAACGTACTACACAATACAATCAGCCACACTTGAAACAACGGACACGGACAACAATACGCACTACAATGCAGTCGCATGCATTGAACAACCAAGACACTTAAAGACTAAAGAGAAAAAACCTATTCAGTCCAAAGTTCTTGGAACCAAAGTCTAGATGATACTCTTCCGAGAATCACTCACTCAAAGTCCAGCGTTGTTGTCGTTCCGCAGCCCTCGAAGTTTCTCTTTCAGGAAACCTCCCGTCTTCAAATGGCCACTCTCCAAGCTTCAAACTTCTTCGCCGGAACCACGTCGGCTTCACACACGCAGCTGTTGCCACGCGTCTTCACTCAATAGCGGTAAACACACGCTCTTGCCTGTAGCTCGAGCCTTCACCCCTCAGGTGGAAATCCTCTTCATCTCCGGCTTCGTCCCTACGGACCAAAACCTTCGCCGACTACACGGCAGAATCCCTACGCGCTCTGGCGCTCACTTCCGTCTCCTCCTGCTTTCTCGTCTCGTCTGCTCGATTAAATACCTTCCGCGCCACCTTCCAGAAAGTTCTCCTCATTTCGTCGGCGCGATGCGCAGCGAAGGCTGGGGAGAGGCGCGAGACGGTTCGACTGCCCTCCGCGTCGGATGACTCGACTCGGCGTGGCCACGCCTCCTTCGTTCTAGAAATATCGCGGGCTATCTCGGCCGCCGATGTGGGGTGATGAGGTTCGTCGGCGAAGCCACGCTTCCAAGGGGAGAGCGCGCGCCCGGGGAGCCTTGGATGTTTGTTTTCTTTTTTTTTCTTTTTTGCTTCCCGGCGTCTCTTCCGCACGTTACCGCAAGAATTTGGCGGCGCGCCCATTTTCAGCGCTCGTTCTGTGACACTGCCCCCCACTTTATGAATATTATCTCATGATATTCAAAACCACACAAACGAGCGCGAACAGTCACCACACACTCTCACAGACTGTAACATAGTCCGTCGCTCATGACACGTTACATTCACAATAGATCACTTGATACAATTGTACATTGTAATTAAATTACACCACATGAAATATAACCACAAGCACATGAGTACAACACTCCACCACACATTCCCAATAATACAAATGTACAAAGTTCTCTCATTACAACAATGGTCCAATACTATACATCACATCACAGCACAAACACTTCGACACTTGTGACACAGGATAACACAACATTAACACAACATATGGCACTCAGCACTGCCCAACACATTCTGATTCGACTTCAGCACTTATCCTGTGTATTTCGAGCTGCGCTTGCGTCCTTTCTTGCGGTGCTCGCTCGATTTCTTCTTGTTTTTCCTGGTTCTTTTTCGGCGAGCCTTTTCCAACGACGATATCTGAGGCGGCGTCTCAGCCATCGTTGTCACTTCCGACACCGTTAACGGGTCATAACATTCAACGGGTCCTATCTGTTTATTTACCAGCTCGTTCATGTCATGACCTTGGGCTTGGCTGGCCAACTCCGCCACCATTACACTGTCAGTCGGTTGGGGTCGTGCCGACGTACGTCCAGCTACCCAGCACGTGAACTTATTCGACACGATCTTCTCCTTCGCTGTCTCTTGCACCGCGGCTTCACCTTGGGCTCTAGTGAGATCCATCACGGGATGCTCCTCACTTGTATCTCGCGGCCGCTGTGTTGGCGAGGGCTCTATCTTCGGGTCTTCTCCCAAACATTCTGGATCGTTCGGCCCTCGCTCCCCGTCGATGTTTCCGATGACAAGGTCATACAGGGGGGTCGTCATGCATAAAGCAGTAACCTTCCCGCTGAAGTACGGGGTTTCAACCTCAATTTCTGCTTCGGGAAGCATCCGAACCGTACGGTCAATTAGGCAAACTGGTTTCATTTTGCCTGTTAACTCGCTTTCACGTACCAGATTTCTCCGCACGATAACAGTGGAGCTGCCGGTATCCCTTAACACCATAATCTTTTTGTCTGCAACTTTTCCAGGCAGCGTTGGCATTCCTTTCGTAACACCGGTTGGCTGTTTTGACATTACAGCACCCACAATAGGGATTTTCTCCCCATTTTTCAACTCTACGAATCCGTCGGTGACGGCATTATTATCGGATTTCGGTGCTGCTTGCACACAGGATACCTGGTGAGTTTGACTCGCTCCGTTTCGACATGCGTCTGCTTTGTGCCCAGTCTGTCCACACTTGAAACATTTTACAACCGTGGGGCTCGTGAAGTTAGTTCGGCAGTGGTTAGCATGGTGACCCACTCAGTTACACAGAAAACGTCGCGGAATGTTCTCCGGTGCACGCTTCTTTTCTTCGGGAGCCAATTTCTTCGAATCATCGGGACTCTCCTTCTTGACTTTGGCCAAATTAGTGCCACCTTGCGCTTCCAAGAATTGATCAGCCAATTCAAGCATGTCTTCAAGTGAGTTAGCCTTCCTCTCTTTCAAGTACAGTGACAGACTTGGGTGGCAACTAGTAAGGAATTGTTCTCTAATTAGCAGCTCTCTAAGCTCATCGTACTCCTGCGCTGTCCCTGAAAGTTCAATCCATCTGTCGAAATAGTGGCAAAGTCGGGCAGCATACTGCGTAGCCGTCTCACCATCAGCTGGTTTTCCTGTCCGAAATCTGTCCCGGAATCCTTCTACAGTAAATCTAAATCGCTTCAGCAAAGCAGCTTTCACCTTTGCATAGTTGGCTGCATCGGTCGGCGTCAGCCTACCGTACACACTGAGCGCTTCACCACTCAAGCAAGTACTCAAAGCAGTTGCCCATTGATGTTCCGGCCAATTCTGGCTCCTTGCAATCGTCTCAAATCTGTGAAGGTACGCGTCAAGGTCGTCCTTCCTCTCATCAAACGCTACGAGCAGCTTGCTTGGGTTCAAGCGGAAGCCGTGATCTTCCCGTTCACTGCTTTCAACTCTAGCTTGGACGGGAGTTTCACTTCGCTGTTGCAAACGGAGCCGCTCGAGTTCCATCTCGTGCTGCCGCTGCCGTTCCCTTTCCTCTCCTTCTTCTTTCGCCCTCTCAGCTGCCAGTCTTTCTTTCTCCAGCTCCAACTTCAATTGTAGCTCTCTTTCTTCTTTCAGCTGTCGCTCCTTTGCCTCTCTTTCTTCTTTCGCCCTTTCAGATGCCAGCTTTTCTCTCTCCAACTTCAACTTCAATTGTTGCTCTCTTTCTTCCTTCGCTCTCTCAGCTGCCAACCTCTCTCGTTCCAACTCAGCTGCTTTTTCTTCCTTGGCCCTCTCAGCTGCTAACCTCTCTCGTTCTCACTCAGCGGCTTTTTCTTCCTTGGCTCTCTCAGCTGCCAACCTCTCTCGTTCTAACTCAGCGGCTTTTTCTTCCTTGGCTCTCTCCGCTGCCAACCTCTCTCTCTCCACCGCCTCTTTCTCCTTCTGGCTTACCCACTTCCGTAGTTCGGCGCCAGAAAGACCCATCTTCTCACCAAGAGCAACTAACTTTTCGAGATCCATTGTGTCTCGCAAATAAAACCTTGCCGCGTGCAAAAAGCATCTGCCTAGATCAGTCTATCGGAACACTCCCCTGCACTCGTTAACGAGAACACTGAACAACACACAAAATCGTTCCGATAGCACTATCAACAACTCGAGGCTCTTTCTCACTACTTTGGACACACTGTGCACCAAAAGGTCCTGTTTCGCGGACGCCAGATTAATTGTCACACATGTCCCGTTATTAGGGAGGCGATCGCCGGGCTAATTCCAAGAGCCGAAGTATCGGCCCCCCGAACCGCACCACGAAAGCGTGGACAATTTAGAAGTGGTCCTTTTTGGTGCGCCAGCGGACGCCGGCTGTGGCCCAAAGAACAAGTCAGAGCCGAGAGTTGATAAACAAACAAATTATATTCTCAATAATGGCAGATCAAAAACAATACACAAAAATGCACACTACACAATAGTTGCATACAATATGTCACCAATCAAACCAATCAATCAACGTACTACACCATACAATCAGCCAATCTTGAAACAACGGACACGGACAACAATACGCACTACAATGCAGTCGCATGCATTGAACAACCAAGACACCTAAAGACTAAAGAGATAGAAAACCTATTCAGTCCAAAGTTCTTGGAACCAAAGTCTAGATGATACTCTTCCGAGAATCACTCACTCAAAGTCCAGCGTTGTTGTCGTTCCGCAGCCCTCGAAGTTTCTCTTCCAGGAAACCTCCCGTCTTCAAATGGCCACTCTCCAAGCTTCAAACTTCTTCGCCGGAACCACGTCGGCTTCACACACGCAGCTGTTGCCACGCGTCTTCGCTCAATAGCGGTAAACACACGCTCTTGCCTGTAGCTCGAGCCTTCATCCCTCTGGTGGAAATCCTATTCATCTCCGGCTTCGTCCCTACGGACCAAAACCTTCGCCGACTACACGGCAGAATCCCTACGCGCTCTGGCGCTCACTTCCGTCTCCTCCTGCTTTCTCGTCTCGGCTGCTCGATTAAATACCTTCCGCGCCACCTTCCAGAAAGTTCTCCTCATTTCGTCGGCGCAATGCGCAGCGAAGGCTGGGGAGAGGCGCGAGACGGTTCGACTGCCCTCCGCGTCGGATGACTCGACTCGGCGTGGCCACGCCTCCTTCGTTCTAGAAATATCGCGGGCTATCTCGGCCGCCGATGTGAGGTGAGGAGGTTCGTCGGCGAAGCCACGCTTCCAAGGGGAGAGCGCGCGCCCGGGGGGAGCCTTGGATGTTTGTTTTCTTTTTTTTTCTTTTTTACCTCCCGGCGTCTCTTCCGCGCGTTACCGCAAGAATTTGGCGGCGCGCCCATTTTTAGCGCTCGTTCTTTGACACTCACACATTGGCAGAATAGAAAGGGGGCACAAAGTCAGACCAATGCACTGACATAATACAGAGGGGGTGCCGTGCGATGGATCTCTGCTCCTCCTTAAGGGGAAACCTGCGCACGCCTAAGCTCACTGCACATGTGGTGTGACATCACTTCAACTTTTGTTCGCCTTCCTATAGAGCTATGACAGTTCTGAAGGCGCTTGCGATGGGCTTTAGGCACACTTTGGAGGTAAATTTAGCAGGTTAAGAACATTTTTCCTGTGATATCCAGCTCGCCGAATTTACGCACGACTTACTTAATTCCATGAATAATAACCTTCAGACAGACGCCATTTTTCTGGATTTTGCAAAAGCCTTCGACCGCGTACCTCACAATCACCTGATTCGCAAGCTAACTTCTCTTGGTATTCCTCCGAATTTATTAAGCTTGATTAAGCACTTTTTGACGGGACGCATGCAGTTCACGTCAGCTAATAACTGTCAATCAGCATTTGCTAAGGTAACATCCGGCGTGCCGCAAGGTGCCGGTTTATCGCCCCTTCTGTTCCTCATCTACATTAATGACTTGCCGGTTAACATTAAATCTAATATTCGACTTTTCGCTGACGATTGCGTCCTGTACACCGTCATCAATAGCCCTGCCGATGCTAATAAGCTACAACGCGACCTCGGCGCAATTGCTTCATGGTGCAATAAATGGCTCATGCCCCCAAACATAGATAAGTGCAAATCATTATCGTTTACCCGTAAGTGTGCCGTACTTGCCAACATATATTCTATTAAGGCCGTGCCCATAGCTTCCGTATTATGCTACAATTATCTTGGCATCCACTTGACTTCATCGCTATCCTGGATCACCCACATCGATTCCATCTGCTGTACAGCATCCCGTACACTCGGCTACCTTCGACGCAACCTGAAGTGCGCATCCTCCGACGTAAAAAAACTAGCTTTCATCACCTTCGTACGACCTAAACTTGAATATGCTTCGGCAATCTGGCATCCTTCACAAGCCTACCTAACAACTAAATTAGAGTCCATCCAAAATCGCGCAGCTCGCTTCATATCTTCGCAATACTCACACAAAACCAGCGTTACCGAGCTAAAACACTCTCTTTCCCTTCCAACTCTTGAATCCCGCCGCTTGATCACCCGTCTATGCCTTCTGCACCGCTTCTACTATCATCCACGCTCAAGACATCAGTTGCTCCAATCTGCTCACAGAACTTCATCGCGCATAAATCACAGCAGGCCCATTGCACGCATAAATGGCCGGACGACAGAATTTATCACCTCGTTTTTTTCTAATGCAATAGCCCTCTGGAATGCCTTACCGGATGACTCCGCTTCATGCGCCGACAGAGAAACGTTCCGCGCAAAACTGAACGAACATTTTTTCAAGCCTCTCTCCTGATAATCTCAACTACTTCGTGTTTATCGCCAATCGTTTTAGAATTGTACTTAGTTTTGCTCTGCAATTGTTTAACATCTGTAAAGCATTGTGTATTCTTTTTTATCTTGTTCTAGTTTGTTCATGTGATTTCTGATTCCTGTCTCCTGTGTAAACTTATTTGCTTTTATTCATTTATTTATTTATTTACTGATCCTGTTGAACATTGTACCATATCTTGTTACTTGTCCCCCCTTATGTAATGCTTTCGGGCCTTTAAGGGCGATATAAATGAAAATGAAAATGAAATGAAACTGTTCAAAAACCAAAGCCGTCCTATTTCGTTAAAAAAAACAACGTACGAAGCTACTTCAAAACTACACCTGCACGATTCTGTGATGAATTTTTCTTCGACTGCTAAAGCATTGGGAATTGTTTTTCATAAGAATATGTCATCGGATTCACCAACCGAAGTGGTAAGAAACAAGTTAAGTAAGGTACTAGGCATGCTTAGGAGATGTCAGTCATTTTTACCGACTACTCAGATGCTAATGATATACAACAAGCTTTTTCTTCCCAGTTACACTACGGTCTTTTATGGTGGGGTACTGGCACCTTGCACTCTAAGCAGAAATTACTCACACTACAAAAAAATGCATTCCTTTCTATTGCAAATGCCGAATATAATGCATATACCTCGTCTTTATTCAACAATTTCATAGACGTAAGATTTGTCAACATGTATGAATATTGTTTACTAGCTTCTTTAAAAACTGCAATTATCTAAGGAAGTAACAATCTTATCTCCATAGCATGCTTAGAGCGCAGCACCTTGTATCGACCTACTAGACAGAGTGATTATTGGAAGGTTCCACGATGCCGAACAAACTATGGTCTACAAATGCTGAAACATTCAATCCACCACATACTAATTAAATTCAATTTTTCATCGGAGCAATTGCGCCTTCTTTCGCGACAGTATATGCCGAATATTTTTTTACCTTCATGACGCAAGAGAGATTTAGGCATGTTCCAAAGATTTTTTTATGTTCTGCTTATTTCTATTTTTTTGCATTTCCTCAAAGAGTTCGATCCTATCAACATGTCTTAAAATTTCTATGTATGCAATATTTCTTTTTGATACCACTTTAAACTATGTATTTCTGTCCGTTTAGTTGTTTCGACGACTTTATGAATGCTGTCACATTTTTTTGCCTTGTATTGATGGGATGTGGAGCTAGTCAAGCTGCGTTTTTATCGCAGCTTTTTTCCCGCCTTCCACACTACACATTGTATGATGTAACACTGTGATGAAATAAACTTCAAATCAAATGAAATCAAATCAAACAAAGCAAACAATTTATCATGCTCTTTGAAGTGGCAAACTTCTTGCATTATTCCCGTGAACTGAGGGGAATAATTTATTTCGGATTATTTTTGTAACTGCAGCACGTTACATCACCACGGAGAACACTGACTTCTTCATTTGAAGAAAGCACTCAATTTGTACTACTTAATTCAGTTGATGAAAAGGGCAATGTGATAAGTTGTTTGTGGATGCATTTTTCAAAGGAAAATTACGAAACCACAGCAATCCTCATAAGCCAGTGATACACATCAGCCACTAAAATAAAACAAATCTGGTAGAAATTGTCCTCTCCTTACTCTTTTCCACTTCCAAGTTGTCTGAGGAAACTTCTTGTACAGTGGCTGGAGAAAAACCCACAGCACGGCGGTTGTTTCCCATACTATTTCACCTGCCGCGGATCACCCAGTCAGAAAGTTGAATGACAGACTTCGGAAGGTGTCTCCATTAGCAAGAAACCTGAAAATACAGAACAAATGTTTTAAGACAACGCATCTACTTTTGTTCCACAGAGCTGAATTCTTAATGCTGCTGAAGATAACGAATGGCTCTTGCTTTAAAACACCGATCACAATGCTGAAGTAGAGAGGCAGATCATGCAGGCACTTCCCCATTCAAAATAAACTGATGATTTTTTTCTCTTTCTAGTGATCTTAACAAAGCTTTCAGTGTATGTTCTCATTAGGTGTCAAACCACATGTGAGAAACTTTGTCATTTAGTATTCCTGAAAACTTACTTTACAGAGGAGAAGTGCTGTAAGGGTGAGGAGGAAGGAAAGCAAAATGGGCAAAAATAAAGTATGGCATAGCCTCGCATAACATAGTTTAAATGTGGGATTGAAAAGGTAATTGTGGGTGTAGCAGACTGATGTTAGAGTGAACAAGAGGGGGAAAAATGTGTTAGTGCTTAGAAAAAGAAGAAAGCGCCTAATTTCCGCAGCCTGATAGGGACACTTGGCTCAACGCCTGGGAAAGGGAAGAGCGCAATGCATAATGAGATAAATAAAGATGAAAGAAACAATAAAGAATGAGTACAAACAGATGAATGGGCATGGAATAAATGACAGAGATGATGATAGAATATCTTCATCTGCGTTCGGCAGGTGGTGTCATTTGCCACCTATGCTGTCTGCTAAGGTTACGTAAGCAAAGAACTGAGTTTATTTTTTTCATTTTAAAATTGTAAACCTAGTAACTATTCTATGGTGATAACTTGGAGTGTCTATGCTTTGCACGTAGTACAGAGCTGCAAACATGTTACTTGGTTATTACTTTTCTTCTGATTGCCGTACCTGAGAGTCATCACCAGCCGCCTTTCATTTGCAAAAATTGACAGCCAAAACGGCGTCACTCTTCTTTCGATCAGTGGTTCAACGAGGCTGAGCAATGTGTCAAAAGTGCTTGGTGGCAGTCGGAGGAAACTGAAAATTGAGGCTGATTACTAGAAACAGGATTTTAGGCTGTTGCTTTTTTTTTGTTCCTTGCGCTCCCATTGTGCCACTTTCATTCAAGATCATAAGTTAGAGGCTAATGAGGGCTTTTCTGTAGTTTTTATGGTAAATATAAATACCAAATATGGCCATTTTTGCCTAAGTGCATGAAAATGGCACGAAGGAAAAATATATTAAAAATCTGCAAAAAGGAGTAGTTTGCTAAAGCCGACATTTTGACAAGTGGACTTCTCTTCCTCGAGGCTAGAACAAAACTTTTCTATTATAGCCTTGAAAAAGACAGGTCTGCTAGTCAAAACGGCGACTCGAGCACAAAGCGCCTATTCACCGATTTTTTATATGAAAATTGTCTTATAACGAACACTACTTTGCCAGGAGAAGAACATGTTTCTCAGGCCACTCTCTCATGCGAGCTCATACAGCGAGAATGTAACCTGACAGAGCATAGGCTTGAAGATGTTGGTAATCCATGTTACAATATATTTTATTTTAGCACACGGTTAAGCAAGCATATTCTGTCCTCTGTCTTGTTTAGGAGTACGCTAAAAGTCGATGACAAGCTGCCTTACGCAATCATTCTGCCAGCACCCATTATCGAACATTTATGAACATACCTAGAAACTCTTGAGTATTACAGCTGCTACTCTTCGGACATCAAGGTCAGCATTACGAGCTTTTCATGTGTCGAGATAACTATTATCAGGAAGGCTCAAGCTGCCCTATTTGATGATAGCCTGCAAGGAGGTGTTGCCTACTTGTGCATCAACATCTGCATGTTCTTCACAAACAGTACCAGAAAACTCCAACCCTGTGGAGCAAGTCTAATTGCAAACATTGCATACAGCATATATGCAGAAAAGAATAGTGTTACAAGCTGCCACTCTAGCGTCGCCAGCGCGAAGTCGGCGACGGGAATGACAGCAGGTTGGTTCGTTCCGTACGCAAGCAGAGACAGTGAAGAGATCAGAGACGAGAGAAAACAAAACAAACTTTACTCTAGTGATATTGCAGCACACGGGATCTAATACAACACTTCAATACAACTAACAAAATACATGAACACTTGATACAACTAAAAAATATATAAAACCAAACAATAAATCAGCTTACGAGAGAGACTATTACAAACTACACAAACTAACAAGTATAGAACGACGGAGGAGAAAGTTCGAAGATATAAACAGGTGAAGGCATACGTGTGATGACCGGCAGCGTTGTGTCCCCGACGATCGGATGCGAGAAGTCGAAGAGAGTTCTGGCACGACTGCGATGTCGACGGTGTTGCAACGCTGGTGGCTCCGGGAGGCTAGTGCTTGCAGGTGACTTAAAGCAGGTTGAGCTAACTCGAGGCGAAGTCCCGATGTCTACGTTGCAGACGTTAATATCGCGTCACAACTAGACGAACGGCTAAGTTTAGGTGGCCAGCCGATACAGAGCCACACTAAAAACTTCTAGAAGAGATGCTTGTTGATCTGTTTCTACACCATCTTGGTCAGCGACTAGTCTGCCTAGCAGGGCAAAATCCTGCGCTTAAATCCCCCTCGTGTCTCCTCGCTCTCTTCCTTGAGGACAAGAGACCTCTACCTGGGTCCAATCATGCACGTTTTATTGATGGGAAACTCCGCCCCAAAAATATTTTGACCCCACCCCTCTTTAATTGGGAGAGGGACCTCAACTAGCGAGAGTGACAACCTGTGGGGTTGTTGTCACACGGCTTGACCACCACAGCGCTTCCCACGCTTTTCCCAGTTGGAACGGTCAACCACTTAGCTCTCAGCGGGGGCGTCTTGTAGTCTAATCCTTGTTCGGGGTATGCCGCGGCCTTCTACGACCTTGCAGACGCCAGTTTTGTTACAAAAGGATTAACCGCCGGTGGCGACGTTCTAAGAAGAGCACCCCATTCGGCCCTTCTCGGCTCCCTTTCATGCGCCGCCGTTTCTCACAGTCAGTCGGGGAGTACGGCGCCCGTTAATTGCCGTGACGCGGTGTCGCCAAAAATGGCCGTCCGTGACATTGCCCCCCACTTTCAGAATGTTATTCATAACATTTGTTCACACGGAGGGGAATTTTTTCGAAAACAAGGAACAAAACACCACCAACAAGGAAGACATGAGGGCTGTCCCTCTCATACACAACGTAACTAGGCAGAGTGCATCAAAGTAACAACAAAAGAAAAAACAAACAAATTATTAGAGTACCAGCTTCAGTTACACGCAATAATATCAAGGCGCACTACAAACAAGAAGAGGAAATAGCCGTGTACGGCAGCCATCAATACAAAATACACTGCACGAATGTATATAACGAAACAAAACGGAACAGGTGCGCTCCTCTACTGTAGTGCAATCCCTCAATGTGCATTACAGCAAGAAAAAAACAGCCAATTCACCAAGCAACAAGAAAATAACTCAAAATACACTTCTCGTACAATGAAATACCCACATACAAACAGAAAACAACCGACGAAAGAAAAAAAAACATGCTCATAGACCTCAAGAACTATGCGCGCAACGACAACTGTACCGGGTCACGTCAATCTTAATCAATTTACGAAATCATTCGGTTTATACTAACATCTTCCTCAAATGGTCATTCATGCCACATGCCCATGGCAGTGGAGACATACGATGCCACACTAAACTTTTGAAACAACTAGAAAAATGACACAATTTCTCGGTTTTTACTTTCTGCAAATTTTCGCACTCCTGATTAAACTAATTCAATGCTAACTTTCAGCCTTTGGCTCGGCGGTTTCCCTTCTGAACAATTTACACCGCATCACGTAACTTGCAAAAATTATGACTGAAGTCTGCATCTGCAAAGCCACACTAAGTAACCATACTTAGCACGCACGTGCAACAATTCTTCAAACTGACCACCCCCCATTTTTCAATTAGATTCGCTTGAATCGCACACGATGGGGTCGCTTTCCCGGCGGCTTTCGAGCATGCCAGAGGTTTAGAAAATTGAAATTGCTCCAGCCACAGTTCAAATAGAGGCCGACGTTTCGGGACCGACTCGGTCCCTTCCTCAGGGGGTGACTGTCTTGGTCATGGAAGTGTCGTCGCGTCGTGTTCTCTCACCACGGCTCCGGCTTTCCCTTTACACCACGTTTCGGAGACCGTGAACGTACACCGAAGGCATTGATCCCAGCGAGCGGTTCACGTTGGCAGGCGTATGCTGAATGTGCCAAGACTCGAGCAAGAGCCTCTTTCCCAAATTTCGTTCTGTTTCAATAACAGAAGCGCCGTCTAAGTCAATTTTATGGTCGTGCTTCTCGCAGTCCTCCGCCAGAGCGCTGCGTTGCACTTCCATCTTCCTGACATCGTTCTTGTGTTGGCGCATTCTTTCCGGGAAACACTTGCTCTCGCCTATGTAGCAGGCTGGACACCCAGAACACGACACTTTGTAGACAACGCGCAGGTGTAGCTCCCTCGGAGGTCGGTCTTTCGGCCGCGGTAGCAAGCGAGCGAGCGTCGAAATAGGTTTGTGGATTACTGTGACCCCGGCTTTTCCTAGGACTCTCGAGCGCTGTTCACTTATGCCCGGCACATATGGAATGGCGACGCGGCTGTTTGGCGCCTTCGTTTTTCTCGTGTGCGGTGGTGTGGCCAGGGCGGAAAGGGGGTCGTTCGGTGTGTCGCTTGCAGGTGTCTTTCCGCGGTGCGGTGGTTGTCGTCTCGACAAACGGCGTGACGCCCGGCGGATGAACGCTTCTGTGTAGCCATTCCCTCGTAGCTCGGCGACAATCCTCTTTTCTTCTTTCTTCCTCTCACCCTCCGACGTGCAGATTACTCGTGCACGTGAAAGGAGTGCCGAAACCACTGAAGCTTTGTGGGCAGTTGGATGACAGGATGTAAAATGCAAATACCTGCCGGTGTGAGTTGGCTTTCTATACACCGAAAAGGTCATGCGCTCGCCCTGTCGTCTGACTAAGACATCGAGAAACGGAAGCGCCCCGTCTCGCTCTCGTTCCACCGTGAACTGTATCGCTTGGTCGATGGAGTTTAGGTGTTCGAGGAAGTTGTCTACTGCTGCCTTCTTTATTATGCAAAAACAGTCATCCACGTACCTCACAAATACTTTCGGCCTGTCAATAAAGGAGCCCAGTGCCGTCTCTTCTATGTGTTCCATTGTGAGGTTCGCAGCCGTAACGGAGATCGCCGCTCCCATCGCGGTCCCGCTGGCTTGTCTGTAAAAGCTCCCGTTGACGCTGAAATACGTCCCCTTGAGGCAGTATTCCAGTAGGCGACACAGTTCGTCGACGCCCAGGCAGGTTCTTTCATCCAAGAGCTCGTCTTGGTTCAACGCTGCTCGTGCGCTAGACACCGCTAGTGCTACGGGCACACTGGTGAACAGGGACACGACGTCGAACGAGACGAAGCACTCATCGCTGCTCACGGTCACATCTCTCATGCGCTCCAAGAAGTGGCTGGCGTCGCGTATGTGGGTCGGTGTTTGCCCCACGAGCGGCGCGAGAGTCCGGTGGAGATACTTGGACAGCGCCCGGAGTGGAGATGTTGTAAAATCCACGATAGGACGGAGCGGAACTGTGGGCTTGTGGGTCTTGGGAAGCCCGTAAAATTCTGGTGCAGAGCCGTTCCGGCAGATGAGCTGGAGGTATGTGTTTCTCGCCTTTGGGTGCGCTTTAAAGATATCCGCCAGGAGCTTGTTCATTTCCCTTTGGACACTTGGTGTGGGGTCCTTCGTCAGCTTTTCGTAGGCCGGACTGTCCAGCAGGTCTCGCACTTTGTCGTTGTATGCCTCCCTGTCGAGCAGGACCATTGCGTTCCCTTTGTCGGCCGGGAGGATGACAACCTTATCATCATTTCGGAGCGCATGGATCGCCTTACACTCCTCTCTCGACAGGTTGTGTTCACGGCGCTTTCCTATTTTTGATAGTACGCCGATAGCCTTGAGACGCACGTTCTCCCGAATGCCGCTGTCGAGTCGCCTTATGCCTTCCTGCGTAGCCGCGATGATCTTCGGCAGTGACGGGCGTGTCGTGGTCGTGTTGAAGTTGTGTCCCTTTGCCAGCACGCTGTGCTCTGTCGGGGAGAGTTGTTTGGAGGACAGATTGACGACGAAATTCTCGTTGTCAGGACTGTAGTGGTGTTTTTCTCCTTGAAGCGTCGCAAGCTTACTATTGTGGGTCGCTTGTTGTTTCTGCGCAGTTGTTGCAGCCACATTTCGTGCGAACTCCTCCAGTGACGGAAAGATGTCGGGCAGTCGATGTTGAAGTTGCCGCCGTAGAAAGAACAGGTCTAATTCCTTCTTCTTGATGACGCTGTGGCACTCATGGATTCGGGCGTTTAGTAGCCGCCGTTCAGCTTGTGCGATGATCTTGTTGCCCTCCGCCGTGTGCACCAGGCGCTTGAGCTGAAGGCTTCGTGGTATCACATTCCTCTCCCGACAGGTCCTCGTGAAGTCGAGATGGTTCCGGTAGGTCGTGACGCCGCGTGCCACGTTCACGTACCGCTTCGCGAGGAGCGCTGCTTCCTGACCGAAGTCACTGCGTAATGACTTAAACGTAAACATTTTGACAGCAATCTGTCTGGCTGGGTAGAAAGGTTTAGAAAATTGAAATTGCTCCAGCCACAGTTCAAATAGAGTCCGACGTTTCGGGACCGACTCGGTCCCTTCCTCAGGGGGTGACTGTCTTGGTCATGGAAGTGTCGTCGCGTCGTGTTCTCTCACCACGGCTCCGGCTTTCCCTTTCCACCACGTTTCGGAGACCGTGAACGTACACCGAAGGCATTGATCCCAGCGAGCGGTTCACGTTGGCAGGCGTATGCTGAATGTGCCAAGACTCGAGCAAGAGCCTCTTTCCCAAATTCCGTTCTGTTTCAATAACAGAAGCGCCGTCTAAGTCAATTTTATGGTCGTGCTTCTCGCAGTGCTCCGCCAGAGCACTACGTTGCACTTCCATCTTCCTGACGTCGTTCTTGTGTTGGCGCATTCTTTCCGGGAAACACTTGCTCTCGCCTATGTAGCAGGCTGGACACCCAGAACACGACACTTTGTAGACAACGCCCGGGTGTAGCTCCCTCGGAGGTCGGTCTTTCGGCCGCGGTAGCAAGGGAGCGAGCGTCGAAACAGGTTTGTGGATTACTGTGACCCCGGCTTTTCCTAGGACTCTCGAGAGCTGTTCACTTATGCCCGGCACATATGGAATGGCGACGCGGTTGTTTGGCGCCTTCGTTTTTCTCGTGTGCGGTGGTGTGGCCAGGGCGGAAACCAACCTGCTGTCATTCCCGTCGCCGACGGGAAGTCGGCGACGGGAATGACAGCAGGTTGGTTCGTTCCGTACGCAAGCAGAGACAGTGAAGAGATCAGAGACGTAAGAAAACAAAACAAACTTTACTGTAGTGATATTGCAGCACACGGGATCTAATACCACACTTCAATACAACTAACAAAATACATGAACCCTTGATACAACTAAAAAATATATAAAACCAAACAATAAATCAGCTTACGAGAGAGACTATTACAAACTACACAAACTAACAAGTATAGAACGACGGAGGAGAAAGTTCGAAGATATAAACAGGTGAAGGCATACGTGTGATGACCTGCAGCGTTGTGTCCCCGACGATTGGATGCGAGAAGTCGAAGAGAGTTCTGGCACGACTGCGATGTCGGCGGTGTTGCAACGCTGGTGGCTCCGGGAGGCTAGTGCTTGCAGGTGACTTCGAGCAGGTTGAGCTAACTCGAGGCGAAGTCCCGATGTCTACGTTGCAGACGTTAATATCGCGTCACAACTAGACGAACGGCTAAGTTTAGGTGGCCAGCCGATACAGAGCCACACTAAAAACTTCTAGAAGAGATGCTTGTTGATCTGTTTCTACACCATCTTGGTCAGCGACTAGTCTGCCTAGCAGGGCAAAATCCTGCGCTTAAATCCCCCTCGTGTCTCCTCGCTCTCTTCCTTGAGGACAAGAGACCTCTACCTGGGTCCAATCATGCACGTTTAATTGATGGGAAACTCCGCCCCAAAAATATTTTGACCCCCCCCCTTTTTAATTGGGAGAGGGACCTCAACTAGCGAGAGTGACAACCTGTCGGGTTGTTGTCATACGGCTTGGCCACCAGAGCGTTTCCCACGCTTTTCCCAGTTGGAACGGTCAACCACTTAGCTCTCAGCGGGGCGTCTTGTAGTCTAATCCTTGTTCGGGGTATACCGCAGCCTTCTACGACCTTGCAGACGCCAGTTTTGTTACAAAAGGATTAACCGCCGGCGGCGACGTTCTAGGAAGAGCACCCCATTCGGCCCTTCTCGGCTCCCTTTCATGCGCCACCGTTTCTCACGGTCAGTCGGGGAGTACGGCGCCCGTTAATTGCCGTGACGCGGTGTCGCCAAAAATGGCCATCCGTGACAAATAGCCATGTTCCTGAATGACCAGTGCCTGAAAGGGCATGTGCAAAGTTACAGTGGGTCTTCGACAAGAACTAGTGACCTGTTCTTAAATAAGCTACAAAACTTCTTATGCCTCAGCACTCTAGGATCCCAGTGTAGGTTCAGTCATTGAATGTCTCCAAATACAACTTCGCTTCAGTAGCATCTGATAACAATGAGCGTACTTCACCAGTGTATGCACTTATTCTCAGTGATGGGAGGAGCAACATTAAACTAGGAAATGGTGGCAGTTTCCTATTGTTTCGTCAATTTCCACAGCGATTGCTAGAAGACGTTCCTCATGCTCACCGATCATAATTTTTGAACATCAAATGGGCTGTATTTGGCAGTGTTAGAATGAATGCTCTGTTCAATTCGAATATTGTCATTGTGCAAACAAAAATTGCTAGTGTTGGGCCTAACAGCTCTCCGATAAGAACATGTTATATCTTAATAAATTATTGTCTCTTAAATTTGTTGTATGTATTTAAGTGTATTAATTTGTTTTTAATTCATTGCATCAGTAAGACAGTAAGTAGTGCTTCTGAATCAGTATTCCGAGTTGTCAAGTATTATTTTTATGTATGTTTGACCATACGCAATACGTTGGTAATCAACAGTGGCCATTGAAAAGTGAATGTGAGCATAGGCGTATTCAGAGTTACCTAGGGGGACCTCGTTAGACTATTCTGCCCATGGCCTTCCTGAAGTAAAGATGGGAAGTAAACAGCCATGGAACGGCCGTCCGCATCACGGAATTTCGGCCGTCGACAATTATCATCAGAAACCTGAGTGGCCATAACGCAGTTAACTAAAGAGGCAGACTTTCGCGCGCCCCCCTTACCCTCGTACACACGACCATGAATGCCATGCGATGCCATGCGCGACCTGTACAATCCTTGAAAAGATTTGCATTCATGTACAAACTTATTATGCCTGGATTGACGAAGTTGGAGGCATAAAACCTCGTTTCGACTATCCATTCTTGGCACCTGAAAATTCGCCATCAACTGATTTTTATCAGCACTCAACACTGAATGATAGAAATTTCTTACGCTCGGAAATAGAATTCATTCCTCGCACGCAGACGGGGAAGCAGTGTGTGTGCCTGTCCATCGGTATCTGTACGCCTAAAGTCGATTGACCCAATATCTTCGCGGCGCATTTCGAGAGCGGCGACGATGAAGCAACAGCAGACACGCTATCACGGTAACGTTGAGCGTTTCGATGAGATCGTCGTCGCCTGCCATTGTTCACATGATTGCACCAGAATATCGGAGAGCTCAAAACAGACGACGAAAAAGCGCGCGAAATCTCGCGAGCCACTCCGAGACTGCTTGAGACTGTTGTCACGTGACTCCCACAGATGTGGCCAGCGTACCGCTTTTCACCACTCGGCGGCGAAAACGCGCGTCATGCCGTGGCGGCACGCTTCCCGCCAGTGTGTTCGTACCCTTACATCTGTCACCATGACAGACAGGAAGATGGACTCAGTTCCAGGAGCGTACGTGTTCGCTGTTGAGCGCTTGTTTGTTTTGACTTGTCCTTGAATTTTACACTATATTCGAAGGTACGTTTTCTGTTTTTGAAAGTGCAGAACACTTTAGAGCCACGGGCTCTCGTATATATGCTGCATGCCATATGCAGATATCGCTTGGTATAAAGCATGCAAAACAACCTATGACATAGCCATCTGTAGCAAATCGAGCACGCACTCGCACCAAAGGGAAGCTCTTCCAACATTGTGTTGATGGCATTGAGTGCGGGATTTTTTAAGGGCCAGGGCTGGCGTATGCTATCGTTGCTAGGTGAAACCACAAATATATGTAAAAAAAGAAATCAAGACGGGCGAAGCGAGAAATACAGAGAAAGACCGGGGGAAAACATAGGCCAAAACACAGTAACAAACAGAAAAGGAGATAGCAAAATTTGCCAGAACAGGGAAGAATTAGAACAGAGTTTAAAAAAAAGGTCGCCATGCTCCGTACTTTTTTCAGCCCGACTAATACGAAGCTGCCTTAATTTTTTCACTCCTAATCTGTGCAGATGCATTCATTAAATCCACGAAAAGTTGGCGCCATATCAGGCATAATTCAACCAATTGTTTACCCATTGATCGATATATCCGTGTTACTGTAATTTGTCCATGATTCAGCACCGACGTGGTTTCTGTGCACGGTAAGGGTTGCATCCGGACTTTCCCCCGCCAGGCATGAACACAACCTCCGAAGTGGAGCAGTCGTCTAGGCACGCGTCACGGAAATTTTTTTCTCGGTGTGGGGCCCTAATGAGACACACTGCCAAAGACCCATTAGAGCCCGCCGCGCAGCCCCATCACATGAAGGCGTCGTTTTTGTAGCCCGTATTTTTCACCAAGGTGCGCTAACTGCCTCACCGGGAAAACATGCTCATGCTGTACGATACAAGAGATTCTTTGACGAGCCACTTCATCAATGTGGCGAGTTGGGCCTGTCGGTTTGCCATTAGAATGCATAAAGTTGCGCGACTGAAGCACGGACACAAAAAGAGACACAGATACACGAAGCGCAGACTTGTGCGCTTCATGTGTATGTGTCTTTTTCCGCGTCCGTGTCTCAGTTGCGCAACATTATAAAAGCTTACATCACTAAGCATTTTGGAAACCTTTACAAATCACTCTTCTGCTTATGAAATTTATAATTCGACATGTCCCAGCTTACGCTTGGGCATGTCGGTAGTTCGTGTCTTTCTCACTTTTGAGCGAACATCACGACAAGGGCGTTCTGTCCACGTCGCTTTTCGTCCTTGTCCTGTTGTGCGCTGAAAAGGAAGGCAAGAATGATGACGATCACTCTTACGCTCTACTATACGAAAAATACTCATGTGTTCGGTCCGTGAAACGGTAGTTTCGACGCAGCTGAATTTGAAGAGGAAACTTGCAAAAGAGGCAAGTACAAAAGAACGGGAAAAAAAGATACGATGAAGTACTCGTTAGCATCATAGCACTAAACAAACGAAAGGATGCACATGCATGCTTTAGGCAGGTTTTAAGTAAACAAGAAAAAATGATTAATGCGCAAGACCAGTCAACCTGCAAAAAACAAAGAAAGTGCTTACTTATGCGCTGAAGGAAGTCATTATGCAACAGGCTTTAAGACAAAGATGTTCAAATTCAATATGCCTACTTAGTCAATGGTGAAAATACTATTTTTAATAATATTGCTCGATTAAAAAGCTCTTTATATATGTTCAAGAAATCGCTTATAGCGCAGAGAAACATAATATATTACTGTAGCAAAAACTGAACGAGAACTTTTGTTGACGGCTGTAATCGCAGTTCCTCACAGCGTGTAGTTTCGGAAATCTCACTGGGCCTCAGTCGACCAAATAACTAGTAAAGTGTATGAGTTTGAGCTTGTTGATAAGGTTTTATTGGTGCGAAACTTAGCGGCAAAAAAAATCAGACGGGACCAAGCGTTCATTGGCCACATCTGTTTCTTTCTTTGTCCTCATTTGTTAAGTGCTGTTTCACACGAACTAAGTAACCTCCTAATCGTACCAGTGTACAACGGCATATCAGCGTGTTCGCAAATAAAGAAGCGAGTGGTATATATAAATATATGAAGTTCGCCTCGCACGCATACAGTCAAGAAATGAAGGGGCACATTTACGAAAATTGCATAAGGTTAATGTTTCGACCATGGCATGGCCTTCGATAGTCCATAATGAAGAGAAATATGAGCCCGTAGCCGCTTTAACGGGCATAAACACGTGGGTACGAAACACGTTGAGTAAACACATTAATGTACAAAATTCAAAACATTGAAAAAACACATAAAAACAACAAGTTTATATATAATACAGTAGACATGAACAAACATTTGTTAAGATGGACTGTTGACAATAGTAAAAATGATTGCAGAAAGACCAAAAAAAACATTGTTACATAATGAAAACCTTACGAGCGTTCTGATAAAACTAGCAAAAATCAGAACACCAGGGCATTGCAAATAGGCATGGCACTTCTCCTACGCTCTCATTGATGTTAGACAATGCAATGATAAGTTTATGGATTAAAAAAAAGGGGGTTCTCCAACTACACCATCATGGGGCGACTTTAAGCCTGATTGCAAAAGCGACACCATAATCTTGTCAAATGAATGACTTGGTAGATGAACATGTTTAGACAATGGCAAAGGAGGTAAACTGTTAACGTGTGCTTTGTGACCGTTGAAACTGATATGGAAGGATGTATCGGTCTAGCTGATGCTGTGACACGCTGAGCACCTAAATCCTCAGCAAGACTACAGCATGTGAAACTCTGAGCACCTAAATAAGTAGTTGATTGTGCTGTCACCCCGTCTCTTTAATTAGAAATTTAGATTGCCTACTTTTAGCAGTTGTTGAAGTAGCCACGTGCACACACTCTGCATCTTCATTTGTAACTGCAATGACAACCAGCAGAAGTAATGACTTCAGTCCTGGAAGAACGCACAGTGCAGGCTACACGATCACCTATGAACGAGGTGATTCAGTGAAAACGTTCTTAAGCCAATCGCTCTGCGTCAGTAAGTTATATTGCTTTCAAAGAATGTGCGGCAGATTAAGAATATATGCTAATTGTGTTAAAATGAGGTTATTCGCGAGGTTGCCACGAATCGTTTGTCATTACATATAAAATCTTTACGGTAGAGACACTTGCCCGTTTGAGAGCATTTGGCAATTATTCGTGAATAATATTTTGGTTTACTTAGTGCTTTACGAAGCTGGCCGCAGTGTCTTTTTATTTATTTATTTATTTATTTATTTATTTATTTATTTATTTATTTATTTATTTATTTATGTTGACATACTACAGCCTTGATAGGCTATCGCAGGAGTGGATACAGAATACAAAATAAATTGCAATACAAGGCAAGAAACACCAACAATGACTTAAATTCAGACGACCGCGCTTACGTGATTCTTGCCAGACGCGCTTCCGAGTTCGCTTTCCCTTTTAGTCCCGAACGGGGTGACCTTGACGGCTCTGCTCGTGAACCGCGTGAACGAGTCTCCTTTCTTTCCCGTGTGTGGGTCTTCCGCGTTCGCCTTCGCGGAACCGATCGGCGTCGTTAGTTGACTGGTCGGGAACTTCACGCTTTGCAGCAGCCGCTTAGCTGTGCTACACACAACCAGAGTCTTTCAATGCTTTGAAGACTCTGGTTGTGTGTAGCACAGCTAAGCGGCTGCTGCAGAGCGTGAAGTTCCCAAAATTGAAGGACTCTGACACAACACACCGCTCATGGTTGCCTCATACCAACTCCTTTCACCTCAAGAGTGTTACTGGATACTCGATCTTCAGTAACGCGATACAAAAAAAAGTCGCTCAAAAATGAACTCACTCTTGGAACGCGCACATGCGTGAACCGATTTTCACTTCAATCTCAGCAGGAGAACTTTCGTGTCCTACTGCGAAATAGACACATCGACACATATACATATTGCTCAAATGGTCCTCCGAAAGAAAACAATCTCGCAATTCACAACAGTTAAGACGCACACTGAATGAAATCCACAGCGGCAGCAAGTTCGCATTAGCTTGAAACAGGGCACACGCACGATGCAGAGTCCTGAGAAATATTGTCTTTTGGGTTCCCCACACCACGTGGCCATTGTCCTAACACGTGAGACCCAATTCACGTACCCTCTAGGCCCCACGTAACGGACTCGGAGAGAGCGATGGACCCATCGCCATGTATATCTTGTATATCTATATATCTCTGTATAATGGATTGCATCAACGGATTACACCGAGGATACAAAATTCATAATATATACATTTCACAAACACTGCCCTATTTCATCTACAAAAACTATTTCTATACAGACACATCTAACGCATCTCAAACCAGTTCTATCGCTTAGAAGCAAGTCTTGTTGCAACAACCACATCAAGTAGAAAAATGCCCGATACGACAAACAAGACAATTTCACAGCATTTCCGCAACTATTAGTCTCTTCGGCCCATTTCATATCACGCATAACGCTTAAACTCACTCTGGGAAGCTACGCATAAAACTTCTAAGTGATGTGAGCGCTCGCAATCTCTCAGAAAGTGACCCCGTTTTCCGCAGCGAAAACATGCTCCCTAATTAGGGCAGCAAATGGTTTGGCTTGCAGACCATAATTCAAATTTCTTGGTTCGGCCACTGTGGTAACCGCCAATCCATGCCGCTTCTGAGGCTTTCCTCAAAATTAGAGGCTACTTCCACAATGTCCTTGGGCTTTAACCAGCCCTTAACTTCCTGCTGAAGCGCCAGTAAGCGGAGCTCGCTTGGTATTAACTGATTTAGCCTATCAGCTATAAGTAACTCCCAAAGATCTTCCAACGACTACCCCTCTCTACTTCTTAAGTGGTAGGCGAACATAGTCTCTAGGCGCACCATCACTTGGTTCCAAGACTCGCCTTCCCCTCTGAATTTCCACAAACATACGACGGTACTCGCTCGGAGTCATCTGCAGCTTTTTTAGCACTCTATACTTTAAATCCGAGTATGTGATTGCCCCAGCTTCTGCTTGATTGGCAATGAATGTGTACATCTTGTCACTTAAGAATCGTAGCAGAATCGTGCTTTAAATTTCCTCGGGTATGGTCAGTGCAGCAAAAAGAGCGTCCGCATATTCGAACCAAGCGGGAATTATAAGTTCATTGGTAGGCATGGGTGCTAGTACTGCTTTCATCTCTTTCACGTACCATTCGATGGAAGACCAACGCTGGATAGGTGGCGCGCCGGAAAACCGCACCTGGCGGCGAGTCGCGACACAACTCAGCTGCTCGTGCCCAGACGACCAGGTGCAGTGTACCACTCGAAGAGAGCGCGCGTGTGCCGCTGCCCTGCTTCATTTTGCAACAGATAGTTCTAAAAGCCATTGCGTCAGAAATACTACACTGTGGTTAAGAAAAATAACTTTGTCCCAATGCTGCTGTCACATAAATAGCACTTGAAAACGGAGAGACGCTCTGCAAAGCGGACTGCGTCTGTGCATGTGGCATCGAAGGGACAGTGCTGTGCAACGATGGTGACTCCCTAATCACCATTTTCTCTTTGCGTGATGGATTTGTGCTAAGCTTTCGCCGGCTGATCTGCCCGTGCGGCGACCATACCACACAGCGCACTTTTGTAGTAAAAAAAAACGGAGGAAGTGGTAGCTGCGGCGTCATTTATTTATTTATTTTCTGGTGCCATACGTATGCCCTGTCCGCGGTATGTAAGACGAACGTGGATGTTGGTCAAGCAAACCACTGTGATAGCGTAGCACGGGTGGTTTCGAGCTCCTATGCTTGATGGCGTGGGATGGATTGCCGACGGCCTCCATCCTGCGCATCCATCAATCGACGGCATCCACCCCGGATGGGGCGAAATACGATAAACACTCATGAAGCAAGATATATGAGCGCATTGAAGAACTCCAAGTGGTCACAATGAATCCTGGTACCAGCGCTACAGCGTGCTTTAACATCATATCTTGTTTGGCACATGGAAGCCTAACAATTATTGATGTTGAACAGGCACCTTTATTTTATGCAGACAGAGGCAAGCGGAGAAACAGAAATCAGGCGTAAGGCAAATTAAACGATGAGTAAAAATACATTTGACCTTTCTCTAGCCAGGCATAAATACCGATGTTACTTAGCCACGGTAGCCAGTGAAAAAAAAGGTCACCGCATTGGCTGGCTCTAGAAAGCTAAGCTTCTAGTATTCCGCTGCTGTATTCATAACAAGAAACCGCCACACAAACTTAGTTGAACAAAGGCATCTTAGCATCGAGTATTCATCGCGAGCGTATCTTTTATAGTAGTTGAGCGGCCTAGGCGAATGTACCGCCGCATAAATCTTCTGGACAAAGCAGCTTTCCTTCCATGTCCCTGTTTGCAAATTATGTAGACTACTTACTTGTTTGATTCCCTTCACAGAAGGGCGGGAGGATGGACATTAGATGGAGTTTGGTGGTGGCGGTTAGACCAAACATTTTCTTACATATGCCATACGTATACTACATGCAATGCTATTTTTATTTTAGGCAAAACACCGTATAAGTTCCGCTGTTTCGTCAAGGTTTCCACTAGTGGGCGTCTTCATTGTCGAATGAATCAAGCAGACAGGCGCAATTTGGTTTAGAAACCAGCCCGACACCACTAGACAGGAGAGCGAGAGCAGAACATACTTTGCTTGTCTGACCACTTGGATGTAATGCCACCTCCTTTCTTATTGATATGATGAACACGGAAAACCATACAAGGATAAGTCCTCCCTCAGTTGTAACTACTGCCGCACTTGAATACCAGTACCCTTTGGTTATGTTTCGGTGCTGCGCGCCCTCACCGCCTCTACCAGCCGCCACTGTCGCCTGCGGGAGCAGCTGAGAAGTGCGCGCTTTGGACGCCAAGGCACCGTGGAAACTCTAGCGCTGGTTCCCTGTACTGCTCTGCCAGCTCCGCTTTTCCGGCGCCTCTGATGAATATTGTCACGATGAGTCACAAGTACTGGGGGATTTATTAAACCACCAGGTAGCTAGCACTAGGACGATGCGTCAGTCGTGGCTGGCTCTCGAGCAAAGAAGAACGCGATGTTCTTTTTTCCACCAAATTTAGAGCCGCTCTTGCTGTCAACCCACTACGTGCTGGCGGCATTATCCCCTCTTTCGAAAAGAAAAAAAAGAAGTACCAAAAAGAGGAAAGGAAAGTACACAGCAGCACCGCGATGCTACTACATAGGCATGTGAAAAAAAAATGGAAATTCGGCTGAAGTGAAAGTAAAAATTGAAGAGCGTGCCAACATAGGAAACGTCAATGAACGAGAAAGTAAGTTCACAAAATAAACAAAAAACACAAAGAACGCTGTACGGTAAAGGAAAAGTTACGAACAACGCGCAATAAATGGCTTCATGCGCAACACATGAACGACGTCCGGCCTCAGCCGTGTCCTGCTCCGTGCATGGGGTGTTGAGTCCGGAACCATTTCGTAGTTCACGTCACTGACGCGGCGTAACACTTTATATGGGCCAAAGTACCGGTTCAGCAACTTTTCACTAAGGCCACGGCGGCGGACGGGCGTCCACACCCAAACCTGATCTCCGGGGCTGTAAAACACTTCTCTGTGGCGGGTATTATAGCGTCGTGCGTCTGCCTGCTGTTGCTGGCCGATGTGCAGTCGCGCGAGCTGCCGGGCTTCCTCGGCACGCTCTGCGAATTCTTCGGCGTCTGTTGCCAACTCGTCTTCGTCCTGACACGGTAGCATTGAGTCTAGCATGGTCTGCACTTCGCGGCCGTAGAGAAGACGAAATGGCGTGAATCGCGTGGTCTCTTGCACGGCGGTATTATACGCGAAGGTCACGTAAGGCAAGATCCGGTCCCATGTTTTGTGCTGTACGTCGATGTACATTGAGATCATGTCTGCGAGGGTCTTATTCAGTCGTTCAGTAAGTCCGTTGGTTTGCGGGTGGTACGCAGTTGTCCTTCGGTGTCTGGTGTTGCTCAGTTTGAAAACTTCGTCCGTAAGCTGCGCCGTGAATGCCGTCCCTCTGTCCGTTATTGCACTGGAAGGAGCACCGTGTCGTAACACGATGTGACGCATGAAAAATTGTGCTACCTCAGAAGCCGTGGCTCGTGGGATCGCCTGGGTTTCAGCGTAGCGTGTCAAATAGTCGGTCGCGACGATCACCCATTTGTTGCTGTCCGCAGACATAGGAAATGGCCCGAGAATGTCCATGCCGACTTGGTCGAACGGCGTGCAGGGTGCTTCAATGGGCTGAAGCAAACCAGCTGGCTTAACAGATGGTTGCTTTCGGCGCTGACATTCCCGACAGCTCTTTACGTACTTCTTTACGCTTGCTGAAAGTCCTGGCCAATAGTACCTCTCACTCACTCTGGCAAGTGTCCTTGAGTAGCCCAGATGACCGGATGTGGGTTCGTCATGGCAAGCGAAGAGGACGTCGTCTCGCATGTCTCGAGGAACCACCAGGAGGTAAGCACGATTGTTCGAACGAGCGTTCTTCTTGTACAGCACACCGTCTCGTAGGCAGAACGACGTCAACGAGCGGGATAAATGACGTGGTATAATTGCGCCCTGGCCCTCTAAATGATCAATGATTGGACGAATCTCTGCATCATCTCGCTGTCGATTGCTCAAGTCTGATGCACTAACAGCGCCCAGAAAGCCTTCGTCTTCCTCTGCTTCCTGACTGACGACATGAAGGGGTGCGCGTGACAGTGTGTCAGCGTCTTCATGCTTACGGCCGGACTTATGGACGATGGTGACATCAAATTCCTGCAGCCGCAAACTCCACCGTGCTAGCCGACCTGAAGGGTCACGCAGGCTTGCCAACCAACAGAGCGCGTGATGGTCCGTCACTATCTTGAAGGGACGACCATAAAGGTACGGGCGGAACTTGGTGATTGCCCACACGACTGCGAGGCACTCTTTCTCCGTAGTGGAATAATTCGCCTCGGCACGGGATAGAGAGCGGCTGGCGTAGGCTATCACTCTTTCGATGTCCTCTTGACGCTGAACGAGCACTGCACCGAGCCCAATGTTACTAGCGTCGGTATGGACCTCCGTGTCAGCATCATCGTCGAAATGAGCGAGAACGGGCGCTGATTGCATGCGCTGTCGCAGCCCATCAAAAGCTGCTTGTTGCTCGTTTTCCCAGACAAACGGCGTGTCGTCCCTTGTGAGACGAGTCGGAGGTTCTGCTATCTGTAAAAAGCCACGAATGAATCGGCGATAGTAGGCGCACAAACCAAGGAAGCGCCGGACGGCTTTCTTATCGACAGGAGCTGGTAATTCGGCAACAGCGGCAAGCTTGCCCGGATCGGGACGGATTCCTTCGGCGCTAACTACATGTCCAATAAATTTTAGTTCTTTATAGCCGAAGTGGCACTTCTGTGGCTTTAGTGTGAGGTCCGCCGATCGGATAGCCTCCAGCACGCTGCGCAGGCGGTGAAGGTGCTGCTCAAACGTGGTAGACAAGACCACCACATCAACAAGGTAGACAATACAAGTCTGCCACTTGAGCCCTGTGAGGACAGTGTCCATCATTCGCTGGAAAGTTGCCGGTGCTGAACACAAGCCAAAAGGGAGCACTGGAAATTGGTATAGGCCATCTGGAGTCACAAAGGCTGTTTTCTCACGGTCTCGCTGATCTACTTCGATTTGCCAATACCCGCTTTTGAGATCGAGAGAAGTGAAATAATGGGCACGACGAAGTCTATCCAGCGAATCGTCGATACGTGGCAGCGGATACACATCCTTTTTCGTCACGTTGTTAAGCTTTCGGTAGTCGACGCAGAAGCGTAGCGACCCGTCCTTCTTTTTGACAAGTACGACTGGAGATGACCACGGGCTGTTAGATGGTTCAATAACGCCATCGTCAAGCATCTTGGTGACTTGCGTACGTATTGCTTCACGTTCTTTGGCCGACACGCGGTAGGGGTTCTGGTGTATAGGACGTGCGTCTTCGTACGTGATGATCCTGTGTTGAGTGATGGACGTCTGGCGGATCTTTGAGCAAGTTGCGAAGCAAGACCTCAACTCGAACAAAAGCGCTCGTAGTGCAGTCTGGTTAACGGTGGACAGATCGGGATTGATGTCAATATTACTCATTGACGTGTCGGCGGTATCCACTATTTCGGACGTGAAACAGTTGGTGACGTTTGCTACTTCGTGGGCAAACGCTATCGAAGTGCCACGGAAAAGATGTCGATGCTCGTTGCTAAAGTTGGTTACGAGCAATTCAGATCGACCATCACGAAGGTGTATTACACTTCTAGCTACACAAATGCCTTGCTGCAGGAGGTGTTCTAAATTTGTCTCAGCCACCACATCGCCATCGCCCAAACCACAGCATGTTACGTCGACTAGAACACTTGTTCGTGGAGGAAGCGTCGCACTCTGTTCAGAAATACGGAGTACGTCGACACGCCTTCCACCATCCTGCACGTTGATTGCTCGCTGGGCTGAGAACGTGACGCGGCGCTCTTGCAGATCAATGATAGCTTCATTTTCTTGTAGAAAGTCAACTCCCAGAATGACGTCACGGGAAAATTGGCGTAGAACAAGGCAGCTTGCTACGAATGTGTACCCTTGAATCTGTACTCTAGTTGTGCAGGCACCCAGTGGAGTAACGACGTGGCCACCAGCTGTCCGAATCTGCGAGTTATGCCACGGCGTGATGACTTTCTTCAGCTGCGTTGTCAGTTTCCCGCTCAGTATGGAATAGTCTGCGCCGGTGTCCACTAACGCATTAACTGCACAACCATCAATGGTCACTGCTATGTCGAGTGAAAGTCGGCCATCCTTTGCAGCAGTACGTGATGTCGGACCGGTTTCTGTACAGTTCTGCGTCAATGGGAGGTCTTCAGCGCTTCGACGTTCAGCGACCTCGCCCCCAGAGGTTGCTTGGTCTAGTTTTCCCGACGGGGGCTGGGAGACCGTGTGGTAGAATACCGCTGGGTCGTTGATGAAAATCGCCTCGGTGATGGCGAGCGCGACTGGCGCCCGGCAGATGGTGGTGCATGCTGCTGGGAGAGGTAGTTTTTGATGTCGCGCGGTCTCTGGCCGTAACGGGGTGTCGGTGAGTACGCAGAGAAGCCGCGAAGCCCAAGACGGTGATATGGGCACTGGCGGTACAAGTGATCAGCTTCTCCACAGTGAAAGCACAGAGGCCGGCGATCAGGTGTGCGCCAAACATCAGACTTTCGAGGAGACGTGCGCCGATCGTCGATGTACTGAATTGGTTGCACTGAACGATGGGCGACAGAAGCACCAGGGACAAAGGCCAACGGTGGTGGCGTGTACGTGCCTTCGTAGTACGGTATGTGCTGCGCTGACTGTAGTGAAACAGCAGGAACAGGATGCACGAATAATGGCGGCGATGCAGCAGGGCGTTTCAAAGCTTCTGCGTAGGTTGTCTCACGGCGGTATTCAGCAGGAGCTGGCACAGCTGTATCATGAGGCAAGGTGTCCCGGAGGGCCTGGTGCAGCTCATCCTTGATCACAGTTGCAATAGAGTTTACTGTAGGATGAGGTGTTACACCAGCCTTTTGTAACTCTTCACGTATTATACCACGGATGAGTTCACGTAGACAGTCGTTGTTGGTTCTAGTGGCGGTGAAAATGTCGGCAGTACACATGCCATTGACTTGCCTGTTGTATTGGTTGTATCGCTGCTGCAGCATTTTTTCCATTGTCACGGCCTCGGACAAGAACTCCGCGACCGTCTTCGGAGGGCTGCGCACGAGGCCGGCAAAAAGCTGGTCCTTGACACCGCGCATCAAGTGACGCAACTTCTTGTCCTCCGTCATTCTTAAATCGGCCCGTCGGAAGAGGCGCGTCATGTCTTCGACGAACGTGGTCACAGTTTCGTTTGGCAGCTGGACGCGGGCCAGAATAGCTCGTTCAGCTCGTTCTTGGCGATCAGCACTGGCATACGTCTGCAGAAGTCTACGAGAGAATTCGGGCCACGTCGTCAGCTGTTGCTCTCGGTTTTGATACCACGTACGTGCCCCGTCTTCGAGATAGAAGTAGACACGACCCAGTTTCGCCGCGTCGTCCCACTGATTCAAGGCGGCTACGCGCTCGAAATCCGCCAACCAGTCCTCAACGTCTTCGTGCTCCGAGCCATGGAACGTCGCCGGTGCGCGTGGGCTTTCCAACGTGTAGCGGTTCGACGTTGTGCTTCCCGTGCCGGTTGCCGAGGTTCGCACCGAAGCGCTGGTCATGTTTGTCGACGTGGTGGGAGCAGTATCGTCGGCTTCCGGAGGCAATCCCCTGATTCGGTGGCTGGTCCGATGCACGGGAGTATTGACTGGCACTGGACTCGTATCACGGCTTCCTGGGGGGGTCTGCAGCATCCGTGAGACTAACCAGCACTTCCACCAGTTTGTCACGATGAGTCACAAGTACTGGGGGATTTATTAAACCACCAGGTAGCTAGCACTAGGACGATGCGTCAGTCGTGGCTGGCTCTCGAGCAAAGAACGCGATCTTCTTTTTTCCTCCAGATTTAGAGCCGCTCTTGCTGTCAACCCACTACGTGCTGGCGGCAATATGCAATGACCTCACCTTCTCTAGCTCAAGCTTGAGCTTTAGAGTTTTTATCTCGAGCATCAAATCCCGAATCATTCACACTGTCGCCTTCCATTACATCTACATCTTAATCCGCCATCTCCCACAGTGTGCCTGAATGTAAATGCATTCAGTAAAAAAAAATGAAGGCCCCGAGAGAGCACAAAGCAGCCCTCACTATTCAGTGATTAGTCGCCCGATGACCACGTTGGTTGAAATGGCGCCCGTGTCGTCGCTAACGCTGGTAGCGACGAATCTTTTTATGCTCCAACAGGCCGCTTTTTCGTTGTCTGGAGTGCGCCGCGTCGGCTGCTGCTCTGCTCACGTTCGCTGACGCGCAGCACTCTTGCGCTGCTCAACTCTTGGCTCCAAAGTTTCTTTCTTTCTTGCTGTCTCTTTATTTCCCAGAATAAAACGAAAACATTACATTCTGGATGGTCTTCTGGGCTAAAAGCTGTAACGAAACAGCTTCACTAAGGCCCAGAAGACCAGTTACATGGCATTAAGTGACAGCTGAAAATTTTCGCACCAAAAATGTACAAGTCATCATCACACATGACAGTAAAAATATTTACAAAAACAAAGCATACAACAATACTTGTACAAACGTAACAGGGAATCATTTTGAATGAACACATTTCTAATAACAAACAAACAATAACAGAACACTCAAGTCTATTTACAGAAAAAATGTAATACTCAAAGTACAAGAAAAAATACCGCAATAGTACACCTGTAATTATGGCAGTAAGCTACACGAAACAATAATATCCACACAATAGAAGAAAAAAGCATGGTAGCTAACCATACATAAAAGTTTACAGTGAAATGTAGTACAGCATGATTAAGTAATTGAAATTTATGAATGCATTATATTTCAAGAATAATTCACGTATTGTCTTTAGCGCCGGTTTATGTAAACGTTTATGCTTGTTAAGAATACATAGAAGGTTATAATTCAGCTACTGAAGTTAATAGTCGGTGCGAAAGCGTGGTATAAGCCAGCCTCCAACATTCCGAGTATTGATAGCGTGACTGTTACATTGAATTGCAGCCGTGAACTCGATAAATTGTTTACATGAAGAACATACGTAAAATGATCGCAGGATGCGTAACTCGTACATATATTGGATTTTAAGTATACTGTACTTGAGAAACTATGTCGATGTCGGTGAAAAATAACCTGTGTCACCAATGTGACGGACAGCTTTCTCCTTCAAAATCAATATTCTGTTGATGTTGCGTTGAGTTGTAGTAAGCCAAACGAGACTGTAGTAATGTATGTGTGGTTGAAGGAGTGCTGAATATACGCTGACTTTTATTTGTGGCGGGAGAATTTCACGACATCGTGACAGAGCTCCCACTGTAAAAAAAAGTTTCTTGCATAAATGACTTACATTAGAGTCCCAACATAAATAAGGTGAAAATGTTACTGCGAGAATTTTATGTTCTTTTACAATATCTATTTTTGGTCTGCACAAATAATATCTAGTTTAATGTCCAGAATCCTATTCCTAGCTCTAAATATTATTAGCTTCATTTTCTTCGGGTTAATTTATGTGTATTTGATAGTGACCATGACGTAATATTACAAAAGGAACTCTTACAAATTTCTACCAACGTATCTGTATCTGTAGGAGAAAACAAGACCGTGGCATCATCAGCATATACTATGATTTTTACCGACTTCTTGATGTTCACAATATCATAGATAAAAATATTAAAAAGAAATTGTCTCAATTCACTTCCTTGCTGGACACCTTTACTGACAGGCAATGAAGATGAGTGATGGTTACCTAAACACACTTGTTGTCATTGCTCTGGTAAATATGATTTTAATAAGGCCGGGGGAGTGTCTAAGGCCAGGGGAACGCCATAGATTTCTCACTTATAAAGTAGCGTGCTATGGTCAATGGAATCAAAAGCCTTAGTGAAATCAATGAACAAACCTAATGTAAATAGCTTGTTTTCCATGTTTTCTAAAATAATTTCTTTTAGCCTTAACAAAGTTAACTCCATAGACCTCCCTTTACGGAAACCAAAGTGAGCATCGCTTATAATGTCTTATTTAGTTTAAAAGATGGATAATCAGGAGTGCAGCATATTTTCGAAACCCTTAGCAAACACCGAAATAATCAATATTGGGCGACTGTTTCCCAGCAAGTTTTTGTCGCTACCTTTAAACAGAACAGAAACACGAGAACGCTTCATATCACGGGGAAATGCGCCGGACTCCACTGCCAAGTTAAATAGATACACAAGTACTGGGACCAAATGGTCTAAAACAAATTTTATGGGACCGATCTGAAAATTGTCAATATCTAGTGCACTACTATTTTAAAGATTCATAAATGTTCTGAAAACTTCTGGTTCGTCTGCCGGCATGAAAAATAGGCTTTCAGAATTTATAATAAATCCGCTAATTTTAATAATTTGCGTGGTATTATAACTGGTAGTATACCAGAATTAAATACCTATAGAAAGAATCAGCGAGCATTTCACCACTTAATACACGATTGCTTAATGTTGTTTCATGTGGCATGAAGTCCACATTTTGGTGCCCTAAAACACAGTTGATCAGCAGGCCCGTGCAGAGTGCCAATGGACACCACACACAGATCAGAGGGAGCTGCGTTGCTCCCACTGCCCCGTCTTAAAGTCCTTCATATTCACCGTTAGGGGCACGCAGAAAAAAAGACACGTGCGTGCGTCCCCCATGTATCTGGGCCACAATCTACCGACACATGCAGGGCGCGAAACACGCGCGTCGCGTTCTATTTTCATTGAGGCCGTCTCAAAATTGCTTCTTTTTTCCCGCTAAGCTGTATGTATCGTGGTGCTGCAGTCCGACTGGAAAGCTCAACTGAACGGTGCCTACGCTTCTTCACGTAGCGCGCCGACAGGTCCCAAAACAACGAGTGTCTTGACGCTACTTCTCACAGCGCACCAGCAGGTCCCAAAAGCGATGGGCGTCTTGTCATCACCTTTCTCGCTGCAGGCGCCAGTTAATTTTCTGCTCCTCGGCTAGATTCTACACTATAGTCGGTGAAAACCTAAAAATAAATACAAACTCCGCCCACGAGGCCACATCGCTCATATTTTTTGCTTGCTCCCACGCTACAAAAGAAGTAGTTCCCAAAAAAGGGCCAAAAATTTTCCACATACAACCATCACCTTGCAACCCTTTATTGATTTTATATTTAAAATACCAAAGATCGATAACAACACTTGTGAGGGCTTAGCAATATATCTGTTGTTTAAATCGCACCCCCTACTGCACTCATTTCGGAGTCCACGAAGAAGCAATGTACATCTCTCGAAGGCGACGTAAAACAAACGATGCCACAGTTAGTAAAGTTTAAAAAAAGGGATCCTTCCTTTGCGCATCAAAAAAACGACACATGGGCTTAAATCAAACTTTCAATGGTCGTTTGCGATTTTCATGTTGTTTTACAAAACTTTTGCTGCCAGGTTTCTTCCCTATCTTATATAATTATGGCAACTATGACTCAAAGCGAAGAATGGAGAAGTGATCTGAGATTGACTTCGTGAGTTTTGGTTCTTGTGTTGCCGTAAATACCGAATGCGCGTCTCGCGTTTTGGAGCTTGTCATCGTGTTTGAGGTGAACGCCAATGTTTCATTTCACGTCTCCTCTCAACAAAATAAAAGCGCGTAGCGCACATAGTGTTTAACAGTGAGAGTCGTAGCACACAGCCTGGTTTAGTTAATGCCAAGGCAATGTACGAGGCTAAACGGCGTAGACTAAAAGCTGTAGGCAAACTTTTATATTTTTATTTTGACAACTTGCACTCGCAGTTTTGCCATGACTGCGTCAGTCCTTGAATATTCAATGTTTTCAAACGCATCCCAGTTTTGGTGGAACAGGGGCCACTTTACCTTCGATAAAGGTGTCTCTGTGAAGGTGTGTCTGTGCCAGTAAGAGGGTTTTCTCTCTCCAGTGAATGATAGACAATTGCGTGCCAGAGTTTGCTTTCACAGGGGAGTGCGATTCATCCTTCATGCTTTTAATCACGGGACTGTAATGTAAACAAGTTAGCATTACGTAATACATGCCACAATACAGGCACAATGCAAAAAAAAAACACGTTAGAAAAAACTAAGACTTCTTACTAAACAAAACATTGGCAGATCCCACGTACAGTGGGAGTCGGTGATATGCGAAGCACGATTGAGAAATGTTGATATGTCACTTGAAAATCAGCACAACGTTATGAGGTGCAGTTAAATGATGCCTCACATGACTTCCGTGTCATGATTATTATGTTTGGATGTGTCGCTCACCTTTGTCATCTATTCACGTCACGTGATACCAAATTTAGTATATGTGGAGCTAGCGAAACGGCCACGAGCATGCTATAAGCGTGGTATGTTGTCATGATGTTACATGACACGCGTGTCAGGTTTATCATGTTTGCACCAGTCATATATTTCGGCATTCATTGACATCACGTAACGCCAAATTTGGTATATGTGGAGCTAGCAAAACGGCCGCGGGTGCATCATGAAGGACCTAATGTACTCCAATGTAGTGTTGACGTGCGCGAACCCTCTGTACAGCGTCGCTACGTTAGCAAAATGCGAGCACTCTATAGTCTGACGCCAGGCGCGACCAGCATCCATCAGCGCGGCCCGACGGCAACCGGCGCGAAATGCAACATGCTGCCTAGACAACACTGCGTCTCCCTCTTTTCGTGATGTAAGGACGCCGTACGCTCTGAAACGCGCGTGCGTCAAAGCAACGCAGCACGGTGCTCACCTGCGAGTATACGGCAGGACCGGCGCATGGTGTGGCAACGCCGGCGTGACGCGACGAAATGACGCCGGCGAGTACGCGTACTGCGTCACGTCAAAAAGTATAGGCGTGACGCGCCAATACATCTGTCTATCTATCTAACTAGCCGCCTACGACGTTTAGCTCGCTTGGCCGTGTGGATAATGGTATCGATACCAAACTTGGTATGATACAACCTGACTGTAATTGATTGATTGATTGAATGATATGTGGGGTTTAACGTCCCAAAACCACCATATCATTATGAGAGACGCCGTAGTGGAGGGCTCAGGAAATTTCGACCATCTGGGGTTCTTTAACGTGCACCCAAATCTGAGCACATGAACCAACATGACTGTATAAGAAACATAAGTGACTAATCATAACATGAAAATCATGATATGCATGTGATGTCATGACTTACATGTCATGGTCCTGCTGCTCTTGCGGTGGTTTCATTCGCATAATATGCTGCGAAACTGGTATGGTATGACATGACTGCGTGGTAAACACAAGCGATAAACCCTTCACATCAAAATCGTGACATGCGTGTCATGTAACAACATGACTACATGCCACACTCATGATGCGCTAGCGGCCGTTTCGCTAGCTTTGCATATACCGAATTAGGTATTACGGGACGTGAATGAATGACAAATGTAAGTGACTGGTGCAAACATGATAATAATGAGATGCGTGTCATGTAAAAAGATGACATGCTACGCTCATGATACCCTCGCGGCCGTTTCCCTAGCTTCACATGTACCAAATTCGGTATTACGTGACGCGGATAGACGGCATAAATAAATAACACGTCCAAATATGATGATCATGACATGCATGTCATGTAACAACATCACTACGTCCCACACTCATGATGCACTCGCGGTCGTTTCGCTACCTTCACATATGACGAAATTCGGTATTACGTCACGTCATTGGATGACGAAGGTATGTGACTGGTGCAAACAAGATTATCATGAGATGCGTGTCATGTAAGAACATTAATACACGCCACACTCAAGGCGCCAATACACTTCGACGTGAGCAGCCCCGCCGTGGTGGTCTAGTGATTAAGGTACTCAGCTGCATTGCCGATGAAGGTGGAAATGTTGTAGGCCCGTGGGCTGAGATTTGGGTGCACTCTAAAGATTGATTGATATGTGGGGTTTAACGTCCCAAAACCACTGATGATTATGAGAGACGCCGTAGTGGAGGGCTCCGGAAATTTCGACCACCTGGGGTTCTTTAACGTGCACCCAAATCTGAGCACACGGGCCTACAACATTTCCGCCTCCATCGGAAATGCAGCCGCCGCAGCCGGGATTCGAACCCGCGACCTGCGGGTCAGCAGCCGAGTACCTTAGCCACTAGACCACCGCGGCGGGGCGCACGCTAAAGAACCGCAGGTGATTGAAATTTCCGGAGCCCTCCACTACGGCGTCTCTCATAATCATATGGTGGTTTAGGGAAGTTAAACCCCACATATTAATGAATCACTTCGACGTGAGCAGGCGTGCGTGCGTGCCGGCGTTTGTTTCATGACATCATGCCGGCGATGCCACGCCAGGCGCCGATATCCCCCTAGTAGACATCAGTGGATCCGCCCACTGACCTTCATTGTGGATCTTCATGCCATATAATCGCAGGCACACGCCGTCTCGTGTTGCTTTGACGCATGCGCGTTTGAGCGCACATGGCGTCTCTCCGTCACGAAGAGAGGCAGACCCGGTCATGTCTAAGTAACGTCGTCAGCGCGAAATGCAGCATGTTGCAATTCGCGCCGGTTGCCAACCCAGGCCGCACCGATGGACGCTGGTCGCGCCGGTCGCACCGGTCGTGCCTGGCGGCACACTATATAATGCTCGTGTTTCGCTAGCGTGGTGTCGCTGCGCCCAGCCTGCGCGTGCGTCAACGTTGCGTCTAAATATATTGGGCCCTTCATGACACGCTTCCTGCCATTGCGCTAGCTCCACATGTACCAAATTTGGTATCACGGGAAGTGAATAGACGACGAATGTAAATGAGACGTCCAAACCTCATAATCATGTTATGCGTTTCGTGTAAAACATGACTATATGCTATGCTCATAGCATTCTCGCGGCCGTTTCACTAATTCCACATATACAAAATTTGGCATTACATGACTTGAATGGACGATGAATGTAAATGACACGTTCAAATATGATAATCAATATGAATTTCATGTAAAACATGACTACATGCTACGCTCATAGCACGCCGCGGCCTCATCACTAGCCCCATATGTACCAAAGTTGGTATTAGGTGACGTTAATAGATGGCGAAGGTAAATGAAACGTCCAAACATGATAATCATGACATGTAAGTCATGTACGAAATAATTTACTTCCGCCTCTTAATGTTGTGTAAATTTTAAAGTGACTTATTACTCTTCCTCATTCATGCTTTGCATATCATCGGTTCCCACTGTACGTTGGGGTCGACAATTTTTTTCATGCGAAGCGCTCGTGCAACGAGAGTGAGACAAGCGCGTACGCAATGGGCACTTCAACTTAACATATAATAACACACCCACTGGATGACCACAATTCAGTTTATAAGGCATAGTACATTGCATATTACCCTCCATCTGGTTTGTTTATTTTCGTACTGCGTCACGTAGCAGGCTCCGTTGGACGCAGAAAGATTGGACGCAGAAGGTTTAGTTGGACGCTTTTTTCTCACGCCTAGTCGGCTCTCACATCACTCATACGGGCGTACAGCACAGCGAATATCGCAGAAGATCACCAAGGTGCTCACGTTGCAACACCCAAGTAACACTCGCACACACACATGTGGCAACACTGATGCCACTTTTGCGGGCGATTAATCACAGACGCTCACATTCCAAAAAAAACGAACACGCCAATTCAGACTTCACATTCACCTTACTGCACACGAATGACCGCGACAACAATCGTCGAGAGTGGTCACCATGAGGATATGCTTGGTGCATCTGAGAGACTGATGAAGTAGATGCCGACTTGGTGCTTCACGCTGCCGAAATGACGGTATGCGATGAAGCTCTAATACTTCGGTGTACTTCACAGCAAAATCAGAAACGTAACCATCTAATGACAGCCAGCGAGGATGATGCTGGGTGCGAGTCGAAGAAAGAGCTTCTTGACGAAGAAAACACAACAGAAAAGCCGAATGGACGCCTCCCGGTCTCGGGCAGTGCATAGACAAAGGTGCAGCGGCACATTGCCTCTCGTCGTGAACGACGCCATGCTGAATTTGTCATTGGTTCTTCATGGTTCTTACGTCATAGCAAAGTTCAGCCGCAGTTTGACGTGCATGCTACAAATGGACTGCAGTAAGTACTTTTTTACTTTTAGGTTGTCGCCGACTATATCTAAGGAGGGGAAGCGTTTGAGGTTCGGAATGGGTGCCCATCGATGACTCGAGTGCTTGGTGGCAGCGCGAAGGAAGAGCCGTAGTCCGGTGAAGAGACGCTTTGTTGCAACACTCGGGCATCTGCCCGGGTCAAAGCCTGAACCTCCGCTATCTATTTCACAATCAAACACCTTTTTTTCAACCCTCAGTTGAACAGAGGGTCTGCACACAAGTCAATCACACCTGTGGGCTCGCATCGCCACAAACAAACACAAGAACACCTTCATAACAGGCACTGCATTGGTGAAAACCACGTTTTAAAATACACCACGAGAGGGGATAGGCTCTCAGCGTATCACAATCTCTCCCATGTCAGACCGTGCTGGCCTCCATCATCTGACCTCCGTCGGTCGCCGTTCTCACGTTCGAGATGCATCAGCTCTCTCAATAAACATTGCTTCGTAGAAGCCTCCTTGAGAGCAGTGAGTGCACCGTCAGGCCCTATGCGTTGACCAGGTGTGCATGCGACAGCGAGGCACCCCACCATCTTAACAACACTCGGTAATGACGTATAGCGGGGCAGGATAAGCTTGTCTGCGGACTCGCTCGCTGGATTTCGTGCTGACCGGTTGTGCCCCCGCGATCTCCGACGACACCGCAACTCTGGCCGACTGGGCTCCCCCTACGCCATCTTCTGACACCGACAAGAGCTCTCGCCGAGAGGTGTCTCATCCTCGGACTCCTGCAAACGTGTCCATCATTCCTACCTCCTCTTCCGTCATTTCCTGTCGTTCGCTGTCTCCGCGCCTCGCTAGCTCCTTCCTCTCTCTATTGATTCACCTTTTAATCCCTCCTTACCTCATCCCTTGTGAGGTACTGTTTAGGTGTCGCACTCTGATGCAGACAGTTACGGGGCTCACTTTTCCCTTCTTTTCTCTTTAATAATCGCATAAGATAAGCTCATCTGTGTTCCGCAACCAGGTCTCGGTCAGTCCAGTCGTCACGTCCCTGCGGCATTCCCAAAGGCACACTTCCATGCCAACAACGACCTAAACTCAGACGACCGCGCTTGACATGATTTTTGCCAGACGTGGTTCGAGTAAGCTTTTCCCTTTTAGTCCTAAACGGGGTTGACCTTGACGGCTCAGCTCGTGAACTTTGTAACTAAGGAGTGTCCTTTCTTTCTCGTGCGTGGATCTTTCATGTTCGCCTTTGCGGAACCGATGAGCGTCGTTAGTGGACGGGTCGAGAACTCCGCGCTCTGCAGCAGCCGCATTAGCTAGGCTACAGAAAAACACACCGCTATTAGTTGCCTCATACTAACGCACGGTTTCAGTGCTTACAAACAGATGGCGTGGGCAACGATTGGATGAACTGAGCAAACTTCCCACTATAGTGAACTAGAATATGATCTAGTGGTGCGATCGGCAGGCCGCAGCTGCTATCTCGGTGGTCCAAAACGACACGGACGGCCGCTAGTATTTCTCGCAGTGGCACTGCGCCTTTTCATGTCATGTGCGCGAGGCGAGCACGCACCGGGGGCGTCTTCTCTTGATAGCGTGGGCAGCGCGGAAGTCAATCAGTGCGTGTGAGTGAGTATATGTGTGAGTTTGGAGCGCTGAGCCTCCGCCACCTCAAGAAACTTCGTCATGGCCTGGAAGCTCTACCGCTACCGCATATGAAAACGGGCTGACGACGTTACTTGCGCTGTGCGCTTTGGTGAAATCATTGGATTTCATTGATAAGGTACGCGACATGGTACTAGACGACAATAACGTTCAAGCATCTTTTGGTGTACAGCCACTTTTCACAAGTGTACCTGTTGGCCTGGCAATAGACGTATGCAAGGCAGCCCTTGAGTCACACCAATCAATGTCAGACAGAACGCCCATCGATGTTCCTGGTCTGTTAAGGTTGCTGCAGTTCTATTTGAAGAACACCTACTTAATATAGACGAGCTAGTACTACAAGCAGGTGCATTGCACTTCAATGGGTGAACACGTAGTTATTTATTTATTCACAGGATATTTTCTGCGGAGAAGCTCTGAGTAGTCGGAGATGCTTGGCTTGTGGGGGGGGGGGGGAGGCTCTTAGTCCAGGGCTTCGTTAGCAGCAGCCGCTCTGCGGGCCCGGTTGATCAGACTCAACTGATCTTCCAGGTTCTCGCTGGCCAGCAGCTCCTCCCATCGCACCGCTGTTGGATTTTGTACTGGTTGTAAGGCTGTAATGGCTTGACCCTCCAACGTGACGTGGTACAGAGTGGCTTTAGCTGAACACCATGGGCAGAGAGGACAATATGCCGAGGGGTGCATTTTGCTCAGGATGTGCAAATTTGGAACCGTGCCGGTTTGAATTTGCCTCCAGCTGACCGATTCCTCTTTATTTGGGGTTCGGTGTGGTAGCGAATAAGCTTTCCTAAGTCCTCTGTAATGGTTTAGGATGGCCGAATAGTCGCAAGGGACCGGAACGAGTTCCTCAGGGGTGGAGTTGGAAGGTGCTCGGCTCGCATACCCTCGAGCTACCCTATCCACTGCCTGATTTCCCTCCAGTCCTATGTGGACCGTAGTCCATATAATCCGATGCCAAATGCTGAGCGGATGTGTAATGGAATGCTCCCCAGTGTCTGTAGCGCTCAGGATGACGTTGAGAGAGGGTTGGCTGATGCACCCCTGTAGGTAGTTGCGGCAAGCTGCTTGTGAGTCCGTGAGAACTGTCGGTGACCTGCGTTGTCTGTAGCCGAGGGCGAGATCGAGCGCGATGGCAGTTTCATCAGCCTCGGTGATGTTATGGCACCGCACGGAAGCGCTGGTACGTTCTGTGAGTGTGTGGTACACGGCTGTGGCTACAGCCTTATTGTTTGCGTGATCGTAGTTGGCGGCGTCAACATAGTACGTAGTGTTCTTGTGTGCATAAGTTTGCTCAAGGGCTTCCCCTCTGGCTTCCCGCCAGCCCTGATGTAGTCGGGGATCCATATTGCGGGGGATGAGAGCGACCTTATAAGTGGCACGAAGTTGGTCCGGAATGGGCTTGCGACGAGCTGCGTCGTGAAACTGGCTTATGTAGCCAAGGCGTAGGGGCAGGTCACGGCCTGTAGGTGTTTGCGTGAGCCGCTGCAGTTGTGGGGCGAGTTCCACTTCACAAAGTTTTTCAAAGGCGTTGTGTAGGCCCAATGCGAGGAGCTTGCTAGAAGTAGTGCCCGATGGTAGCTTTAGGGCAGCTTTGTGGGCCTTGCGGAGCATTGCGTGTACTTGGCCCTGTTCGCTTTTGGGGAGGCGTTGGTAGGGAAACTGTATGTCACCCTACTGACCATGAAGCTACGTATGAGTTTCAGGGTGTCCTCTTCGCTCATGCCATGGCGACGAGTGGCTACCCGAGATATCATTCGGGCCACTTGCAGTGTAGTGGTTCGGAGAAGGAAAACTGTGCGATTCACATGGCGGTTTGACTGTACCCGCATGCCTAATATTCGAATTGTGGATTTCTCTGGGATTTGTATGCCAGCAAGAACGACCTGGAGGCGGGAGCCTTGGTTGTTCTGCACCGATGGTGGGAGCTTGCGTCAATACATTCGTAGAAGCTCAGATTTTTCTGTTGCACAGGTCAGGCCTCGTGCCTGCGCGTATCGTTCGACGCATGTGGCTGCCTGCTGCCGGTTATATTTTTTTTCTCCAAGGAACCCTGTGGGGCCCAGACGGTGATATCTTCCGCATACATTGCGTGATGGATGCCATCGATGCGGTGGAGTTCATGTGCCAGGCTAACCATAGGTAAATTAAAGAGTAGCGGGGTGCCCTTGTTCGGAACCCTGATAACATGTGATTGGATGGAGCCAAGACCGACTGTGGCATTGCGGTCCGACAAGAAGGCTTGAACATAACAGTAGACGCGCTGCCCACAATGAAGAGCTTTGAGGCCCTCAAGTATGGCCTGGTGGCTAATGTCATCAAATGTGCCCTTAATGTATAAAGTCAATATAATGTTTTTCTCCTTGCTGGGGGGCGTTATCAATGACTTCTTTTAATTGTAGCAGTACATCCTGCGTTGAAAGATGTGCCCGGAACACGTACATTGAGTGCGGGTAAAGGTCATTGTCTTCGAGATAATCTTGCACGTGATTAGTGATGACGCACTCGAAGAGTTTATCAAGGCAGGAAGTGAGGGATCTTGGTCGGAGGTTTTCGATCTGAAGTTTTTTGCCCGGCTTCGGTATCATTATGACCTCCGCGTGCTTCCATTCTGGAGGAAGCGTGCCACGTTGCCAATGATCATTGAAAAATGCTGTGATTTCTTGTACGGCGCTGTCGTTGAGGTTCTTGATAAGGGAGTACGTGATTCCGTCTGCCCCAGCAGCTATGTTGCGGTTGCTGCTGCGAATGGGTGCGTGAACTTCGTCCACCGTTATTGGTCGGTCGAGAGTTTCATTGCCACGTCCCCGATACGCAGCCTGAGATGCGGGTGGGTAGAAATCGCCAAAGCATTTTCGCCGGACTTGATCCAGCAGCTCCCCAGTACCTTAAAAGGCGTGTATTAGACACATGACTGACTTATTCATCTCATTTTTCATTCCAGTGGGGTCCATAAAAGCGTGCAAAATGTGCCACGTGCGAGCCGTGCCAAATGAGCCTCGAAGACAGTCGCTAAGCTGGGCCCAATTGAGTCGCGCCAGTTCTGTAGCGTACTGCTCTGCCTGAGTGGTGAGTACGGCGATCCTTAGCTTGAGGTGTCGGTTATGTTCTTGCGTCCTCCATCTGTGGATGAGGCTCTTTCGGGCTTCCCACAGATGTAGCAGATGGCCGTCCACTTTCGGTAGTGCAGGTGTTCTGTTAATGGTGGTGGTCCAACGCTCTCGAAGTTGTGTGCACCAGTCGGTGAGGCTTGTGAGGCTGTCGAGTGAATGTTCACTCTCACGATGAAAGGCGTCCCAGTTCGTGATGCGTGCTTCTCCGATAGACCGACACACTGCGCTCTCTGTAACTTTTCTGCGGAGAATGAAGTGGTCACTGCCCAATGATTCCTGCAGGTTGTCCCAGTTATAGCTTGCGCGGCCACGGGCGAAGGTGAGATCGCGGCAAGTGTCCCTGCAAGTGTGCGTGAACTTCGTCCACCGTTATTGGTCGGTCGAGAGTTTCATTGCCACGTCCACGATACGCAGCCTGAGATGAGGGTGGGTAGAAATCGCCAAAGCATTTTCACCGGACTTGATCCAGCAGCTCATCAGTACCTTCAAAGGCGTGTATGAGACGCATGACTGACTTATTCATCTCATTTTTCGTTGGAGTGGGGTCCATCAAAGCGTGCAAAATGTGCCACGTGCGAGCCGTGCCCAATGAGCCTCGAAGACAGTCGCTAAGCTGGGCCCAATTGAGTCGCGCCAGTTGTATAGCGTACTGCTCTGCCTGAGTGGTGAGTACGGCGATCCTTAGCTTGAGGTGTCGGTTATGTTCTTGCGTCCTCCATCTGCGGATGAGGCTCTTTCGGGCTTCCCACAGATGTAGCAGATGGCCGTCCACTTTCGGTAGTGCAGGTGTTCTGTTAATAATGGTGGTCCAACGCTCTCGAAGTTGGGTGCACCAGTCGGTGAGGCTTGTGAGGCTGTCGAGTGAATGTTCACTCTCACGATGAAAGACGTCCCAGTTTGTGATGCGTGCTTCTCCAATAGACCGACACACTGCGCTCTCTGTAACTTCTCTGCGGAAAATGAAGTGGTCACTGCCCAATGATTCCTGCAGGTTGTCCCAGTTACAGCTTGCGCGGCCCCGGGTGAAGGTGAGATCGCGGCAAGTGTCCCTGCACACACTGTTGCCGATCTGGGTGGGGAACGCGGGATCCGCGAGCAGTTCAAGCTGAAATTTTTCAGGGGCAGCCGCAAGCTGTTTGCCTTTGACATACGAACGGTTGTAACCCCAGCGTTCGTCGAGAGCATTGAAGTCGCCGAGCAGTAAGAGTTCTTTTCCCTGGGCCAATCTGCAGGCACCTTGGACGAGGGCATGGAAATCGGTGGCTTTTTGCTTTGGGGCGCTATATACGTTGACAATGATGATACTTGATTTTATTTTTTCTTTTTTTGCCTGAGAACTAGCTCCACAATCACATGTTCTATATTGGTGGCTGGGATGTTGTCTAAGCCATCTGCGGTTAGCGCTTTGTCAATCAGGATGGCCGCTTTGCCTACTGTTTGACTATTATAGGACTCATAACCTGAATATATGAGTGGCGTTCCGGGCTCCTGAAGCGCTATGACATCTATCCGAGCAAGGTGTGTGTTAATGTACTGTTGGAGGAGGCTCCGCTTTCTGCGGAAGCCGCGGCAGTTCCATTGCCAGACTTCTAAATGTTCGCCAATGAGTGGGGCTGTGCTGCCCATGGTTGATTCATTGAGTGGAAAGGCGTGGGTATCGCAATCTCGGCTTGCGACGCTGATGTTGGAGGGAGGGTGAGGGCGCTGGGTGTCGATGTGGGGGTAGCCAGGATTTCGAATGCATGTGATTCCATTCCTAGTCTATGGTAACCTTGATCTGTCGTGGCGTGCGAGCTACAAGTGGCCCTCTTCCTGCGTATATTTTCGCCTGTTTCAGCAATTAGCGCCTCGAAGCGTGTCTCGAGAGACTTGAGGCGTTCTCCTAACTGTGTGAATACGGCACTGAATTGTTGCAATAACTGCTGCGCGAGCGTTGAGAGCACTTTGCGTAACTCTACACGTGTAACTGCGGTGCCCGACGCAGCAAGAATCGATAACGCCGTTTTAGGAAGTTTCTGTCTCTAGGGGAAGGTTGGGTTTTTTTTTTCAGGGTAGTCGGGCGGCGATCCAAGACGCGCCATTAGGGCATGAAGTTGAGAACTGTCCTTGGTTTGACGTGCACTGATGGCGGCCAGCTCCTGTTTGAGTTTTATATTTTCCGCTAGAAGGTGTTCTTGTACGGTGGACAGGGTATTGAGTGGAGCGATGGGAGGATCTACATTTGCTGACCAGCTCACTTTATTGTTGGCACTGGCTGATGGTATGAGATTGGGCTTCTCAGTATGTTTGCTGGAGGCGTGCTGGGTCTGTTGACGGGCGGGGCGGGTTGTTGTTGTTGTTGTTGCCGCCGCCGCCGCCTGCTTGCCACGTCCACGATACGCAGCCTGAGATGCGGGTGGGCAGAAATCGCCAAGGCTGCTGCTGCTGCTGCTGCTGCTGCTGCTGCTGCTGCTGCTGCTGCTGCTGCTGCCGCTGCCGCTGCCGCTGCCGCTGCCGCTGCCGCTGCTGCTGCTGCTGCTGCTGCTGCTGCTGAGAACGGAGGGGCGGGAAGGACTATGACCCCGAGCGGGAGCGGCTGCATGAGGTCTCGTTTTTCTTGCGGAACCACCTGCGTTTGTGAGTGGGTGGATTACGATGAAGGTTGCGGCCCCTGGCTGGTGCTGCTGGTTGAGGAGGGGGCCGTGGGCGTGGGGCCTTCTGTCTTTGGGAGCACTCTTTGGCGCCCGGTAAGTGGGCATCTCCACACAAGTGACATTTGGGAGCACAGGGGTGACCGTCAACGGGGTCGAGGATACCACACTGCCGACACACGGGAGCGTTTGGCGTGGGGCATACGTCTGAGTGGTTCCCCGGTTGTAAGCAGACTTGGCAGGCTTGTCGCGTCGGCTTGTACGGGTGGCAGGCCACCTCCCCATCGTAATACAGCACATATCGGGGCAGAAGGGGGTCCTCAAAAGTGATCACGGCAGATTTAGTAGCACCAAGCATTCGTGCACTGTGCACTGTCACTCCCTGCTTGCGCACGCGGAGGTTGGCGATGAGTTCTTCCGGAGTTGTGCCGGGGTCTATCCCATGAATAACTCCCCGCAAGGTGCCCTCAGGGGCCGCCACATAAGTATTGAATTCATAAGTCTTGCTCTCAAGCTTGAGGGTAGTGATCCGACGTTGAATTTCGGTCGTCTCAACATGTGGCATGCTGGCAGTAATGATGTTCGACCAGGGGCGAGTACGTATAATGAAATGCTCACCAGTACAATCCTGTCGAGAATTGCCCACCACTGCTACGGCTCGGGAGATTTGATGCGTAGTGAAGTTCCGAATGGCCAGGCCCTTTTTTGGGTGCATGATGATCTTTATGCCCGTGCGTGGAAGTGGCGGCGGCTTCCGTCGTAGCTGGCGCGGCTTCGTTACAGGTGGTGGTGTTCGCACCGGTGCGACCCGCATCTGCCTGCGCAGCAGGAGCGTTCGCAGCCGCAGCAGCTCCGGCGTTGACGTGGCCGGGCGGAGTGCTTGCAGGACCGGCCGGCTGCATCGATTTCGCTCGAGCTTTGTCGATTTTTTTTCTGGCGTTGACGCTGGCGACGGGAAATCGCCAGTTTCCAGTTGGCGTCGGTGTCGCTCACCGGTCCCGGTGATGTAGACGATGTGAGATGGTGCACGACAACTTCATCTTCGCTTGCCGAAGTGATTTCGTCGAGGTCGAGAGAGTCCGTGTTAACATGAGTGTCGTTGGGGCTGAATGCAGGTTGAACGCATCCGGTAGTAGTCACGGCAGCAGTTGGCGTACTGCTAGCGTCCATATTGTTGTGGAAGGGGTCGCGCCGTTAGGCCAAGTCACCCGTACTCGCACAGGCGAGCTGGGTTGACGCTTAGGCCCAGCGGCCCAGCGCTCACATGGGTTCTTCTGAAGGTGATAGAGAAAAATGGAGATGCTCTACAGCCTCGGGAAGAGTGTGTGGTTCCCCGGACAGTTAAAACTTGATGATCCGATACAGTGCCGGCGACGATATCAGAGTAATCCGGTCAACGAGAGCCCACGTTTGGCGGAGTGCATGCGACGCGCGTCCGCTTGCTCCGGCGTTCAAACGCTTCTCTGCTCTTCAATGGGCTCTTCTGTGTCCATCACTGTCGCAAGCCTTTCCATGGGGGCTGTTGAAAACCGGGCTCTCACTTCATTTGCTGCTCCGCCCAAGGCTTTTCTTCGATATGTGGATGATTGTTTCTGTGTTTTGCAACGGGATGCACTGCCACTATTATTGGGACAGCTAAATTCTGTGGAGGTGGCGATACAATTTACCGTGGAAGAACAATCAAACGGCTGCCTTCCGTTCCTTGACGTCCTCGGGAAACGAGACGGTAGGGGCCTGACTTTTATTGTCTACAGAAAAGATACACACACCGGTCATTTTGTGAGCTTCAATCCTGTGCACCCATCTTGCCATTAACGTTCTGTTGTGTCTACACTCGTAAAGCGCACTTGGGAGATTTGTTCTAAGGAAGAAGATGCAGTAGCAGATGTAAAGACCGTTAGACGGGAACTAGCTGATTGCGGATACCCGCCTTCTCTCATGAACTCGGTGCATCGACAACTGCAGCGCCCGGCTCAATCGCGCACCATTCCCACAAGAAAACGCGCATCGGTGACTTACATACCAGGCTTCAGTGAAACCCTCGCTTGGGTTTTGCGTGGCTACGACGTCCAAGTGGCTCACGCTTCGACAAGAAAGCTCAAAGGCCGTCTCACAAATGCGAAGGATATGTTGAACGGGCACAATTTTCCCGATGTAGTACATATAATACCTTGCGAAGACTGAATACGGATACATTAGGGAAACGGTCAAAAACAAGAGAAGGCTCCGGGAACATTTTAATGACGTCAAGAGCAAGAAAGTGGCTTCTAACCCTGGCAGAACATGTTGCGTCTACTAGGCACGCTATCGACTGGAATAAAGCCTGCAATATTGAGTTCTTACCACGATTGCACATGGAAGCTCTAGTCATTCAAACTACTGCGCATACGTTAACTGAAATATTGGGACACTCCCCCCTGAGTACGCATGATGTCTGCAACACGTGATGAAACGTTCATAAGAAGACCGCACTACGCCATTCGTGGTCACTGCGAACAAGGCTCGTGTGTGGGGAGCCGAAAAGTATTTTTAATTTTTGTGTATTTTACCTTGGTCGGCGTTTTGGTTACTTTTCACTGTGTTTGTCCCCGACCAGACGGGATTCCGTCCGACTCTTGACTATGCCTGAAGCCGGTATGCGCCACAGCTAATAGGTGATCAAGAACAAGCTTATTTAATGGGTTGAAGTTTTGCACGATGCATGTTATTTCTGAAATAAGACACCCTCTGTTTCACGGCGGATTTCCTGTGGTTGGTTGCGCCAGCATTTGAATGACCCACCAACCAACTCTTGGCCCGTCAGCCTAAGTGGGTATGAGCCAAGTTAGAGGCTTGATCATGCCGACCATCATTGAAAAGCGCGTGACAGCGATCTAGGCTATGAAACCTTCTTTTCGAATCGCCCAACAAAAATAGGAGGTGGTGTTTTGATGATGGCTAAAAACTCAGTAAAATGTAGGCTGGTTCACGAGTCTTCGCATGTCACTAATGATTATGAAATATTGACTGTACAAAGTGACGGTTTTGTTTATGGTGTGTTATACCGCCCTCCTAGTGGTAAAAAGTCGAACTTCTTAGTATTCTTAGATACATACTTGCGTTGGGTTGGAGACACTGGCAGTACACTAGTTCTTGCAGGTGATCTCAATATCGACGTTGCAAAGCCATCAGAAAATCAGTTAGAACTTTGTCAAGTTATTGAATCCAATGGATTTCTAATGTTATCACCATCCCAACCCGCATTGACAAAAACACTGCGACATTATAGATATGTTCATTACTAACATAGAAGCTTCGAAATGTTTGTCCGGCGTACTAAGCGCACCCATCAGTGACCACCTTCCTATCTTTATGCTGATAAACGAAACCGTAAACTGTGCGCCAGCCCAACTCAGAGAACCGATAGTTATTCAAGATATTAATGAATATACACTGGCTGCATTTCGCAAGGAGATATCGTTAACCGATTGGTCAGGCGTGTATTGCGAGCAAGAACCTGAAGCCGCCCATGATATTTTCCATGACAAACTGATAAGGGTGTACAAGAAATGCTTTCCGTACAAACAGCTCAAGCATACGCGCAAAGCCAAAAAACCGTGGCTGACTAAAAGCTGTCTTAATGAAATAAAACGCAAAAATAAATTGTTCAAAAACTTCCTGAAAAACAAGAACGAAGAAACGCTTAAACGTTTCAAAGCCCAGCGAAATAAAGTAAACAGCCTGTTGCGTTACAAAAAGAGAACGTACTTAAACAGCATCTTCAACAAAGATGTAATGAATAAACAAGACTTGGCTTGGTCTAGACAAAACAAATTTCTTGGCCGTAACGGTGATGACTTCAGGCCTACTGAGCTTGTGATAGACGGTGACGTTATTTGTAAGGACGATTGAGCAAACTTATTCAATGACTATTTTGTATCTCTAGCAAAGGAACAGTACAATTCAGCTTGTACCACATATTTGTCTGACAGTATCTCTGAGAGCGCGTTTTTGGCGCCAACAACAGCTGGTGAACTTTCACATGCTTTTTCGTCTGTGAAAAACAGCACGTGTTGTGACGCATATGACATACAGATTAAGCCCATCAAACACGTATTAGATATTATTGCTGAATTATTAGAGCATATCTTTAATCTTGCTTTTTCCACCGGAATTTTCCCACAAAAGTTACAAGTTGCAAAAGTGGTTGTGCTGTACAAAGGAGGAGATAAAAATGCACTAAACAATTACCGACCGATATCTATACTTCCAGTAATTTCAAAAGGTCTGGAAAAACTAATTCAAAAGCGTATGGTTTCTTTCCTAGATAAGCACCACATCATCACTCCTTCGCAGTTTGGTTTTATCAAAGGCCGTACGACTGAACATGCTCTTTTAGAACAGAAAGAATTTATACTAAATGCTTTTGAACGCGAACTACACACTTTAGGCATCTTCGTAGACTATTCAAAGGCGTTCGACACAATAAATCACATTACGCTGCTAAAGAAATGTTCACACTATGGATTTAGAGGTGTTTTCTTACAACTCATTGAATCATACCTAATGTATCGACAGCAGGAAGTAGTCGTCGGCAATTGTACCTCCAATTTACTAAAAATTTCAGCGGGTGTACCACAAGGTAGCATATTAGGGCCTCTGCTTTTTTGTATATACATAAATGATATTGTAAAAATTGACACGTCTGTAAAATGTATTATATACGCTGATGATACAACCTTGCTTCTTACTGCTGAAAATTATACAAACTTAATTAATGACGCAAATGAGGTACTGGCGAAGTTGGCCACGTGGACATGCGTTAACTGTTTAAAACTTAACGCATCAAAAACAAAAGCTGTATATTTCAGGCCGAAAAATAAACAAACCCCTTGTCATGTCCCATTAAAACTTGGCAGTTCACAACTTGAGATAGTACAGCGTATTAAGTGTCTGGGAATAATTTTCGATCAACACATGTCTTGGAACGCACACACTGAAAAACTATGTGGCACTATATCAAGGATTTCGGGCATATTATCCCGGGTGCGTTTCTCGCTACCTAAGGCAGTTAAACTTCTCATCTATAAATCCCTGTTTTTATCTCACGTCAACTACTGTCATCTGGTTTGGGGTACGACAACTCTAACAAATATCCGCAAACTGCACGTCATACAGAAAAGGGCTGTTCGTGCCGTTGCAAATGCTCCATATCGCAGTCACACCACTCCCATATTTCACGACATGAAGCTGCTACCTCTACCTGAATACTACCGCGCAATGCTTGTGAAACGCTACCAGGCAGGATTAAAAGGCAACAACCTTTTAGGAACCATTGCCAACCTAAACCACCGCAAAGTTCTTTATAAGACGCGTTTCAATCACACATGGCTTATCCCGCGCACGCGCACAAACTACGGCAAAGAAATGCTGCGCTTCCTCCTGCCGTTTCACTTGAATGCCATATCGTCTTCCATTTGAGTGACTGTTCTGATTGTAAGTGTAGTAAGCGTATGGGCACATGCCCCATATTTTTTTGTTTACTTTGGTGCAAATCTTGCGATCTTCTTTTCTTGCATCGTTACACTCTCTTACTGATATCGTATGTGTAAGGAAATAATTACGGTCATTTCTTTGAGTTTATTACTTTTCAATCTTCATGCTTTATTATGCCTATGCTTTATTATGCTTATGCTTATTATACTTTATGCTTTATGCTTGCTCCCATTTTTGTACATTGTCACTGCAATAAAAGTGTTGCCTATGCTGCCCATTTGTAAGGGGTCGTGGTCCCAGTCAAGCCCATTAGAGGCTTTTTGATCACGGCCCTCAGCATCCCGAATGTTGAAATAAATAAAGTTCAAAGTTCAAAGTTCAAAGGCAGAGCAGCGTTCGAGACAGTTCTCGGCTGGATGTATGGTACGTGGACTGGGTGATGGCCTTGAGGCACTAGGCTGTACCTGGATCCCCGCTGTCTGACTGGCCCTGAAATGTGGGGTTTAACGCCCCAAAACCACCATATGAATATGAGAGACGCCGTAGTGGAGAACTCCGGAAATTTAGACCAACTGGAGTTCTGTAACGTGCACCCAAATCTGAGCACACGGCTTACAGCATTTTCACTCTCATCGAAAATGCAGCCGCTGCAGCCGGGATTCTATCCCGCGACATGCGGTTCAGCAGCCGGGTACTTTAGCCACTAGACCACCATGACGGGGCTTAACGTCCCAAAATGATTATATGGTTATGTGAGACGCGTAGTGGCGGGCTCCGTAAATTTTGACAACCTGGTGTTCTTTAACGTCCACCGAAATATGAGCACACGGGCCTACAGCATTTTCGCCTGCATAAAAAATGCAGCCAACGGAGCCGTGATTCGATCCGGTGACCTAGACCCACTATACCACCACTGGACCACCACGGCGGGGCAAAGCCACGCGGCTCGCTTCTGTTTCAGCGTGGCCAGCTGGACAAATTTAGCGTGGCACTATAACATAAATACTTCATAAAGTGGACAGGGCCGAGGGTGGACACGGCCGCCGTGATAGCTAAGTTGGTAGAGCATCGAATGGTTTATTCGAAGGATGCCAGTTTGGTGTCTGCCCTCGGCAAGTTATCTATTTGTCCACTTTTCTTTTTGACATTTACATAAAAAAACCAATACAGACCATATTGTGAAACAAAGAACATTCAACAATCTTAGCAACGTGTTCAGAAAAAAAAACCGAGTGCCTGGGATCAATTGGCAGTCGTAGGTTCACGACATATTCCTAGAGAATGTACCCATTTTTTGTAAAGTCCTACAATGAGGAATGTGATACACAATGGTGGGAACATGTTTGCTGTAAGAAATACCTAAATATGAACCTTTCCTACAACTACCCCCCAAACCTCCCAGAATTACGCAGATGAATGATGAACGTACTATGTGGACTCCCATCGCCGAAAGATGTACATAGGTTATGGTACTTCAGCACAGGTTCTTCCTAATTATAGCAATGTGCAAGGTTCTCTAACGATGTTGTTATAATCATGCAAAACTCGATGCCCTCCCAAAAAAAAGCGTTTGTTTTTTTTTTCTTTACGCTCGTCTAACAGAAAAGAACTCCGTTTATTCAGATGCATACATCTTTACTTGCCTAACAGAACATATTTCCTAACTGGAAACGAAAGACCACACATACACTTCTTGACGCGAAACCAACACCAGCCGGAGTCTTCACTTCACTTCACTTTATTACCTTAAAGACCCCGGTGAGGGGGTATTACATGAGGGGTGGGTTAACAAATGGAGGTACCAGAGAGTGATCTTCTGACAAACAATATGTATTTATATTTTGCACAAACATTGATGAACACGTGATGGCTGCAATGTCATGGGAAAGGCCGTTCCAGTCCACTGCTGTGCGAAGAAAAAATGAGGCAGCAAAAGTAGTAGTGCGAGCGCGTGCGCGTGCGATTGAATAAGGATGGGTTGTGCGGTGAGATATGCGCGTTGGTGGGATGATGTAAGGTGCGTGATTGAGGGAACTGTGAAAGAACTTGTGAAACAAACAGAGGCTGGCGATGCGGCGATGCACAGAAAATTAGCAATATCAATGTCACCTTTTAGGGATGATATGCTTATGTCGTATGAATATGAAGAGTGAATGAACCTAGTGGCACGATTTTGTACAGATTCTATTTCGTTTATTAGGTATATCTGGTGCAGGCTCCAGATGGGCGCTGCATATTCTAGTTTAGGTCTGATGAGCGATTTGTAAGCCAGAAGTTTTATGTCTAGTGGTGCGTGACGCAAATGACGCTTTAGGAAACCGAGGGATCTGTTTGCGGATAATATGATGTTGTTGATGTGTGTGTTCCAGGAAAATTCAGATGTTGATGTGACGCCTAGGTATTCATATGACCGAACTTGTTCAATAGCGGAATTAGAGATTAGGTATGAGAATGATAAAGGATTACGCTGGCGTCGAAATGAGACGAGTTTGCATTTAGTGGGGTTAAGCTTCATTAACCAAAGATCACACCACTGTTGCACGAGATGCAGATCCTGTTGGAGTGTAGTTTGATCAGAAATGTTAGTAACTGTGCGATAGATGACACAGGCGTCGGCAAATACATGGATATGGGAAGATACATGAACAGGAAGATCATTAATATATATTAGTAACAAGAAGGGTGCGAGTACAGATCCTTGGTGGACGCCGCATGTTACTGGGAGGGAGCTAGAACAGGTATTTTTAATGGAGACGAACTGAGAGCGGTTAGTGAGAAATTGTGTGATCCATGCAAGAATGTTCGGGTAATGGTTCACATGTAACCTTTCTGCTATTTTCCCCATAATATATTTTCTATTAAATTGCATATTGTGCCTTTTTTTATCAGACTAGCTTATTACACCACAGGTAGATTCCTCGTACGATATTGTTTGCTAAAGGCTCAATACTTCATTGTGTGTTGTTTTGTTTATAAAAGTACAACGTATAACAGCTTCTTGATACAGATGAAAAGATCATTGAAGGTGCTTCAGTAAGCTATTGCAGTTTGTTATTACAAAATGAGCATCTCCTTCTAAATTAGGCAATAAGATATATGGACGTCATAGTACCATTTCTGAAAAAAAATGTTAACAAATTTTGAACAAAATGAACCGGGATGATTAACAGGTCAGGTAGCTCTCCTTTGAATTAAATATGATGCGTTTTGCATTACTTGGCTCGAACCGGTGTACTTAAGAGACATCGGTATATGAGGGGGGTCGAAATATGCGTTACTCCTGTCAGGCTTTTTAAAAGGATTCAGTGTCTTTTACCACAAATAACAAAGTGCTCTATAATTGTCATTGCATGACGTACAGTCAGTACGCATTAAGAATGTCTCCCGACTTCGTGCACTTATGTTCCCAGTAGTGAATAGGACGATCATATTTCAGGAGAGACAAGTCGGCATGAGCACTACAATAACAAAGCTAAGCTAGTTGGCTTGCATACCTCTTAAGAGACAGGGCATGCAAACGTGAACACAAGAGAGAATAGTTATAAGACAGGGCATGCACACATCGACACCAGAGAGAAATAAAGGTACCACAAATTCTAACTAACTACTGAAACGATTCACAGCACCAGAAAAGAAAGCAGACATGCAAACTTGTCTGTACATATATTATGTGTCCGTGTTTTCATGTAGCATATCTTAAAATGATATGGCTTTAGCGCAGCTCAGTTTGAGCGCGAAGGAAATGTACTAAGGAAGGAAATACAGTCAAGAAGGAGAAAAAACAGATGACAGTGTGGGCGCTATTTTTTCACCTTCTCGCCTCTATAGTACCTTTCCTTCACGCTCAAACTGAGCTGCGCTAAAGTCATATAATTTTATCATGCACCAACTCGCCCAGTCAGCACTACTTGTCGCATAGTTTAACTTTGTGCTTGCGATAACTGCAAACTAGTAGCATTCAGTCTAACCTACACATCTTCAGTTCAGTTCAAGCACTTAGTCGTATCTCTGTTGATTCATTGCTAAACCTCCGATCAAGTCCTTTTTCCTGAGAACTATAAAACATGAAAGCATTTCTTGTGAAATAATTTTAGAGATATTCCAAGTAATCCTTGGCTTCTTACCTTTCTTAGGAGCCCTTACCAGGTAAAATATTAAGCATTAAGCTTAGCACATTTTAATATTGCAAGAAAGCTTTCATAGGTCTAATATATACTGCTCGATTCACATACATGCAAAAGTTTGATAGAAAAATTGTGTTTATAAGTTGTCCTAAGTCTCAATAGATATTGTACATAGTTGTATGTCTCAACAGACAAAACCTATTTTTCAGCGACTATAAGGTCAGCCACTGTATTTTCACGTGCAGTATCGTGTACTGTATTTTTTGGTAAATCCCATGATCTTATTGCAATAGTGTGTCTGCTGTGGTTGCTAATTAACTATGACAATTTTATGGGTGGGACCAGTTCATCTCGTAGTATTCTGGTTGTGATTTATGATGGGTGTTGCACGAAGCAACCTAAATGCGTCCTGAAATAAGCTACATTTTGAACAATGTTATTTGCTGTAGGTACGACACCTGTTGCGTGTCACAACATCATCATTGATTGCAATAGGAGAAACAGCGTAAATAAAACTTGTGGCGGGGGAGGGGGGTGGAGGGGGTGACCTTGTTGCCAAGTTACGGTTAGTTCTACAATCGAATGTTAATGAAAATTTCTATTGAAGTCTCCTGGCTCTCTTCTGAAGGAAAAAAATAGGTACAATACAAACTCAATCAAAAGAAAACTGCGGACTGCAGGGTCTTTCTAAGCATTCACAGCAGCGAAAACATTGTAAGGTATTCTCTTTGACCATCTTTACACAAAAGCAAAATTATATTTTCGCATCAATGCTGGAAGTAACTTCCACACCCACTGAACCAAAAGGAACTTTTTTCTTCTCTCTTACTTATATTAACATCCAAGCAAAGTGGCACACATCACAACTTGCAGTTTGGAAAATTTCGTGGGGCAACACCCACAGCAGGTATTGGACTAGTGTTCAAATAAATGCCAAAATATTCATTCCTTAATCAAACTGTGAATGCAGTGTGAAAAATTACAACATAATGTTATAAATATGTATTCACTTTGATTGTGCAATGTTTTCAAAGTAAACTAGAACACTACAATCACTAATAGCATAGGACACATCGAATCGGTTCAACAAACAGCAGCAGGTTCAAACCAACTGTGTAATCAGTTCAGATATAACGGCAGAAGTCAGCTATGGTAACATCAGCAACATCAAAGCTTTTGAGAGGTCTCTTTCAATTGGTACTTTTTGCTAATATCACAAAATTTAAAATGGGTTTGAAAAAATCACGATGAAAAAAAAATCATTCGCGCACAAACAAGTAGCCTAAAGATGTCACGTTTGTGTAGAAGACGGAGCACAATTAGAGCATAAGCTGGAGGAGTGTTCTTCTAAAGAGCCCCCAGTAAACTCATGGGGTGCCTAGTGCAAATAGACTAGCTAGGTTACCCACTAGACTTATCGCCATCATTTTGCATAATCAACGCCCCTTCAGCCTTCAGCACGGCTTTCGCAAAGGGTATTCTACGGTTACCCAGCTTATTGAGACGTTTCATGACCTAGCAGCAGCGATCGATAAGAATGGTCAAGTAGATGTTCTATTATTGAATTTTGAGAAAGCTTTCGATTGTGTGAGTCACCAGAAATCACTAATTAAGCTCAAACCTATTCTGAAAAATGAGAAATTACTTGCATGGATAACTGCTTATCTTTCAATGAGGAGCCAATGTGTTGCCATTGATGGTGTCACCTCGAGTTCCGCCCCCGTAAAATCGGGTGTGCCTCAAGGGTCAATTTTGGGGCCGTTTTTTTCTGTAATTTATTATTGATATTGTGCTAAACTTGCCCGTAAAAATAAAGCTTCTTGCGGACGATTATAAATTATATCAGAAAATTTATAGTTACAGTGATCAAGAATCTTTAAATACTGCACTAGCAACGCTGCAAACGTGGTGTGAAAAATGGCAGATGACAATTAATTATAAAAATTTTAGCAATGCGAATTGCGCTTAAGAAACAGCCGCTTCTGCTTACCTATCACGTCAATGGCCATGCGTTATCCGAAGTCACTAAACACAAATATTTAGGACTCATACTCACATCAAACGTAAAACGAAATGAACACATAGAATATATTGAAAAAAAGGCAATGAAAAAGCTTGGCTATTTGCGAAGGGAGCTTGTGAATGCCACACCACACATCAAACTTCTCGCGTACAAAACTTTCATTAGACCAGTATTAGAATATGAAGCTGCAGTGTGGGATCCCTTTACTGAGTCCAATATTAAAAAATTAGAAATGGTCCAAAGAAAATCTGTCCAATTTGTTTTTAATTGTTATAGTTAACGTACTTCCCCTTCACTTCTACTAATTAAAGCGGATCTCAAAAAACTACAAGAGAGAACAAGAATAGAGAGGCTGAAGCTTTTTTACCTAATTTTCCACGACAAAATTGGTATCAACGAAACAGTGCACATTAGACAAATAAGTGAATATGCTGTGCGCTCACATCATTCAAAGAAAGTTTTAAATTACGTAAACCGCACAGACACATTCAGGTTTTCATTTTTTCCAAGGACTACCCGTGAGGGGAATTGCCCATCACCCGATGCTGTACAGTGTCCAACAGTTGATTTATTTCTACATGCTCTCAATAACCACTAACAGTTTTTTTGTACAGTCACGCAGCCCAGAGTTACGCAGTTCTTCCATTTTTTTAGTACGTTTCAGTCAGCAAAGTCAGCAATGCTGTAATGTTTTTCTTTAGTTTTTTGTAAATTGATACAAAAGTTTTGAATTGCAACCACTGTCAGTATGCTGTGTGATGTCAATTATGTTTTTGTAGTAAACATTTATGTATGCCCATTCTTACTTAAGACCTGGTAAACATGTCAGCAGTATGTAATAAATAAATAAATAGTAAATGTTAATAACAAAGCGTCGAGTGTGCATCTGTAAGGTGTCTACGTAGCTTACACACAATGTTAATGCTAGGGTCGATGGTGATGGTTATAGTGAATTATGGTCGGGCCCCTCGTAACGAGTGGGAAGCTTTCAACCATACACTTATTAAGCAGTTCACATGAAGTGATGTCTTATGCAAATTTACTCTGCTTCCAAGCAATTAACTTGATTCGTTACCTAACATACAGCCTGAAAAAAGGAGTTTTCGCGAAGAATATTCAAGCACTTGCACGACTTTATGGCAGGTTGTACGATCACTATCTGTATTCTGGCATGGATTGCTCAAACACTGAACCTTCTTTCTTACTAAGCATGACAGCTGCAGTAAACACTGGTGGCAGTTGCAGACAATACTGCCACTTTACTTTCTAATTGTAGGAATGTATATGGCGAATGGTTAATTCAGGTCACTGGTGCGAAAATCTGGAACACAATTCAAATAAAGTTAAACTTCCCCACAAATTCAATTTGACTTGCATGGGCACATGTCAATTTCAGTTCATATATCAGCTGGATGCTCTCTTCAGTTGGGATACACTCTTCTAACTATGAAGTCCTTTAAATTATAAACTCTTAAAATTATAAATTATAATATCAATTATAAAGTTATAAAGTCCTAACCTTTTGAAAACCTTGGATGTGGAGCATCGCTTGCATGTTCCCTTGAATCTCCCACCATTTTTAATCGTGTCCTGTGATCGCTGTCTCACTAGACAAGAAAACCACAACTTGGGGGGCAATTCTGCCTCACAAAAAGTGTTGCACAATGTCCCTTAGTAGTCGTACATGGCGCTTAATTTGCAATTTGTTTACATGGTAACCTTCTGACTGACTACATACTAGGCGTCTCTCCCACGCTTTTTTGTTCCTCACGCCATCGTACTGAGCGTGCACTATCCCAAGTTGGTTGCTACGTTTTACTTCCTTCGCACTGCCCTAAGCAATACCGCTCGTGCTTTTTCTTATTGCTTGCGCCACTTGTGCAAGAAAAGCTAGCCTTAAAGGTGCTGTGACTACATGCTGACCTCAGGCTGCACTGCTTGTGTGCTGTGCTTAATGTTGAATTGTCAATTAAAACGACACCAAGTATATCTAATGCTGAACATCATTGACCAGACCTTTTGCAACCTTGAGCTGTAGGTATGCAGCAAATCTGAGAAACAACATCGCCAGAAACACCTGCCTTCAGGATAAACAATCTCTTAACGTCTGATGAAACAGAAGTATGAAAGAGATGAAACAGAAGAAACACCTGGGAGCAGTCTTCATAACCAACAAATCACGCACCTCTCGTTTGGTCAATTCTAAACCATGATTTGACACGGCATGACTATGACACAGGAGTGTGTAATCATTTGAATAATGTGAGAAAAAATCCTCTTGATCAGGTGAAATACTTAATGTCTTTTTGAAAGAGGTATGTAGAGTAACTGGCTCTGCAAACATTTTCGATTATAGCCTTCAAAACTAAACGCTACGAATTTCAATGTGAATGCTATGTTAAACTCACATAGTGACAAGTGTCACGTATATGCAATTGCCCTGTACGTCAATCCTCGGCGTTCATGAAGTTGGTGAGGCCACTTGTTTTGCCCAGGTGTCCCTCTCAATTGTTTTTCTGGTAAATAAAATTGAAGCTGAATAAGTACCATTTATTGGTAGGAGATTATATGTTCCACCTCAAGTTCACTGCTTATATAGCTTGAAATCAAAGTGAAGTTCAGGATATCAGTGACACGCCTTCGAACGCATGTTACTTTGCTTGTCTTACACGTTGAGATATGAAAAAGTCTAGCATGGTATCCAAAAGTAGTTTGCGCCTGTTTGCTTCCCTATAGCTGATGATTAGGTTATCACACTCTACTGCAGTAAAGTTCAAGTGACCAACAAGTTCTTACATCATCCAATCATACATTATTTTGAGAAGGTAGTTGTGCAGTTCTATAAGGAAAGTTTTGGGTGCTCCAGGTCGTCTGTATGATCCACCTTTCAGTGAAGGTATTGCTTCAAGTGTGACAGTGTACCAAAGACTCGTGGTTCGGTGCACCTTGCTTTTTCTGCAACGTTAGACTATTCCTTATAGGGATGGCTGCACGTCCTCTACAGTTACGAGCATCGTTGTGGGTTAGGCTCTAACTTTTTGGAATTATTTCAGAATCTTGTACACAGGAATAAAGTCACGTGTTGGTATTTAAGATAGCCAACGTAATCATATCTAGCTAATCCCTTTTGTTCTTTGGCATTGATTTTGCCGAAATTTTGGCATTGAAAGATAATGAAGAAAATAACGGTACATTTTCATGACATTTCGCATTTAAACTACGGCCCTTGTGGCCACCATCTTCCAACGAGCCATTTGAGAGCTGTTTTATTTTCAACAAGCTCATCCTTTCAAAACAGTGCGTACTTTATTTTTAGTTTATTCCAAGGAAGCAAAACCTTATCACAAGACTAATAATATCTGGAGTACTACGTCCCAAAACCGCGATATGATTACGAGAGAGCCGTAGAGTAGGGCTGCGAAAATTTCAAACATCTAGCATTCTTTAACCAGCACTGACATTGGACAGAACATGTGCCTCTACTATTTCGCCTCCACTTAAATGTGACCACCACGGGTGAGACCAAGCCCACGAACAGTAGGTCAGCAGCCAAGCATGGTAGCCGCTAATCAAACGTGACGGACAACCTTATCACAGCCTTATTGCGTTTTTTTGAGGACTACCACAATATCCTGCACAATTCACGAACTGTGAAAGGAAAATCCTCTGAATTGACACGCTGGTGGCTTTGAGCAGTTACGCAGAAACGAAATTTGGGGGGGGGGGGGTCAAATTATCACACCGCAGTACGATGGGTTAGTCCTGCCTAGTTAATTTTTTTTCAGCGTGATGGACACGATAGAAGCTTATTACGTTTGTTTTCAACAAATAGTTACACCAATCCTTCCCAATGTAGGAATTTCTTGAGGTACCACATATCACAATGCTGTTACGAAGGCTTCTGTTTTCCAAGCCGTTCATTTGTCTTCCAATTTCACAACTCGTCCTTGAACTATATTCACTATTGTGCCCCACTTTTCAGCCTATTCTCTACAACTTTTAGGTGACGCAAGTGTATTCTGGATGAAATACTGGTGTGTTTTGACACTACATTCTAAATTGAAGTTGAGATTTTTTGTAAAGCCTTAATTTATGTGACAGTATTTAGGATATTCTGCGGAAAATTGCTATTATGCTCTGGGTTTTCTCCTGCATCACCCTTCATAATTATTAACAGGAAAATTATGCAATACTCACCCACACAACTTGGCCACAACCAGGAAGGGCTTGGCGAAACCCCAAGGAATACATACATAGTCTTGAAACATCATGCATAAAGATATTTTGCACTAACCTGTGCTTACGCCTAAAGCCATACATGCCATTCGAATCTTGCTAAAAGTTCACCCCTTCTTTCGTTTTGAGATATTGTTGTCGCAGTACTACGCTTTCTTTCACAGCAACATAAGCTATTGTATTTCATCATAGCCACACATATGCCACTCATTTAACACCCATCCAACATCTTCAAAACCAAGCATTGAAAATAACAACGTTCAGTATCTTCATGTCCAATGCATCATCCTTACCCGGTTCACATGGAATTTTATCAGTTCAGAAGCTGTCCCAATATTTTCTCGGCATTCTTATCTACAAATGCATGAATGGAAGACTTCCCATTCCTTTACTACGCTCAAGTCAGTTTCTTCAGGTATCATATACTCGTTTTGCAAAGGCTAGTAACTTCTTTTTACCCCAACCCTAGAACAATTATGGCAAATTGACTGTAAAAGTTTCGTCGGTATTCTTGCGAAATTCTTTACCTTTGAAGGTAAAAAGTAGATTCCTTGTAATGTCTGCGCTTGCTCAATTCTTAGTGCTTACTATTATAAATAATATGTTGTTGCATTTTTTCTTCTTTTGTGCTTATCTTCATTTTTTATCCATCGTGCTTGTCTGTATTTTATATACCCCACTTTATTTTCCTCACCGTGATATTGCTCCGAGTGCTCCAATAACAATCACCGAGTGATTGTTATTGCACTTCTTATTAATTTCAATGTACTTATCTACACATTCCATATATATTCATTATTTGCTATTTCGTACTTATCTGTACATTTATATTCTTATTTTTGTATCTCTACCACTGTTTACTAATGCGTTGTAACTCTGATGATTAATTAATTAGGACTTCTCACTCACAGTCTTGCAACTTTGAGACCTCCTTCGGTATTTTTAGTAAACAAGTGCTATTTATCACTTGTATTTCAATTTCGAATATATTTCAATTTCAATTTCAACAGAAGAGCACTAAATTTAGCCTATATAGTGTGTAGAGCAGTGTCACCAAGCTCACTGCAGGTACTACCTAATATGATGAGTAAACAGTGTAGAAATTACGGCTATTTGTTTTTGATTCATATTGGTTAAACTGCATGTTGGGGCAGGACACTAAAAATAAGTGAGACAAACAAGTGCAGTTTTACAAATTTTTGTGCGAGACCAATCTGTTATGTGAAGACTGGTTGCATCAACTACAGAAAGATGCATACTGAATACTATTGTATGTATATTGTATATTGTTTCAGGGTCGGGTTGCACTGTTGCTCACGTTTGAAGCTCCTGGTATCTGGGAATTCAGCCAAGACAGAAACTAAATAGTCATCAATGTCGTCATCGTCAGCATTGGTGTGTACCGAAGGTGTTTCAGAGCAAATCTTGCAGCCAACGTTAGTTGGACTGACTAACCGTGTATTCTACACCTCGCAGGAACAAAAACCACAAGCATCGGATTGCCTGGCTCGTCATTCTGCGGCAACGCAGAATCATCAAGTGGACTACGCGCAGGCGCACCTGTGCCTCTGTTCCTGCAAGTGCCGACTGCTTCGGATCACGAGGCATCGACAGTGACACTGCAGACCGTTGGGCACGCCCCCATCTAAAATATAAAGAGGCAACTCCGGATAGACATCATTCAGAGCGGATCGGGCAGCCGAAGTTGGTTGGACTGACTGACCGTGTATTCTACACATCGCAGGAACAAAAACCACAGGCATCGGATTGCCTGGCTCGTCATTCTGCGGCAACGCAGAATCATCAAGTGGACTACGCGCAGGCGCACCTGTGCCTCTGTTCCTGCAAGTGCCGACTGCTTCGGATCACGAGGCGTCGACAGTGACACTGCAGACCGTTGGGCGCGCCCCCATCGGATATATAAAGAGGCAACTCCGGATAGACATCATTCAGAGCGCATCGGGCAACCGAAGTTGGTTGGACTGACTGACCGTGTATTCTACACATCGCAGGTAGGAGTCTGGTCATTCGTGTAACTTAGCATAAATCCTACGCACTCACGGCTACCGATTCGCCCTGAACTTGCATTTGTTTTATGACCCTGTCATTTTGTTGTTGCTATTCGTGAACAAAGTGTGAGCTGAAAAAAGAAAAATGGATGCCCTGACGGATTTCGCCAGTGCCTTAGGTGAAAAACCATCAAGTACTGTAAAAGAAATAGGGAAGGCAATGCAGGAGATGAACACGAAGCTTCTTGACGTTCTCTCTGCTATCAAAATAGACATGAACACTATACAATTCATTGTACAATGTCATCAAGACAGAATTGATATTCATCACGGCGTCTGTAAGCTTCGCTAGTGACAGCTTTGACGAACTAAAGACTGAAATAAAGTTGCTGCGTAAGAAACTGAATGAGGCGAGAAATCGAAGCATCGAGTGTCAGAAAGAAAATATATAAATTAAAAAAGAATTAAGAGATACAAAAAAACAGTTGATAGATCTACAGCAATACTCGCGACGAAACAACACTGAACTGAAAGGCATTTCCTATGTTGAGAAGGAAAACTAATGGAGATTGTGGAAAAAATTGCCGGCTGTTTGCGTGTTGAGGTCAGCGCCAAAGATATTGATGTTGTTCACAGAGTGCCGACGAAGGCAAACAATGCTCCAAATATTGTCTTTAAGTTCTTGTTTCGCTTCAAACGTGATCTAATAGTAAAGTCAGCAAGAAGGAACAGGCTTAACACGTCAACTCTTGGTTTCAGTACAGCTCAACCTGCGTTCGTGAACGAACATATGTGTCTTGAAAATAAGGTTCTAATAGGTAAGGATATACAGAGAAAGAAAGATAAGAACTGGAGATTCGTCTGGGTTTTTGAAGAAAAAAATCCTTGCTAGAAAGTCTGAGAACTCGAAAGTAGTTCACGTTACATGCGGGGATGATCTCGCGAAACTAGTGTAGCTGCTTTTCTTGATCACCTGCCACAAGAATTTTCAGAGAAATTGCTGTCACGATAGCTCAAGTAGATCAGCTCATAGATAAGACATGCACTAACATATTGGGAGTGGGCATGTGGCAACAGCAGTGAAGATGGCGTTGCTTAAGCCCTTCCTGTTTTTCATACAGATACTGGCTGTCTCGTCTCCGGAATCAACGCCGCAGCCTGGCTGCTTTGTGCGTTCTTGGTCAACCCCGGTGACCAGCTGCTATCTTCAACGAGTCGACTATGCGCGGCCATGCATGGACGCGGCTCCACTGCGCACCTACACCGGAGGAACCACCGCATCACAGCCGCCGGGGGATTCGGACAGTATAAAGAGCCTGCGTGAACAAGCTGCCATCATTGGGCATGTGGCAACATCAGTGAAGATGACGTTGCTTAAGCCCTTCCCTTTTTTCATACATATACTCGCTGTCTCGTCTCCGGAATCAACGCCGCAGCCTGGCTGCTTTGTGCGTTCTTGGTCAACCCCGGTGACCAGCTGCTATCTTCAACGAGTCGACTATGCGCGGCCATGCGTGGACGCGGTTCCATTGCGCACCTACACTGGAGGAACCACCGCATCACAGCCGCCAGGGGATTCGGACAGTATAAAGAGCCTGCGTAAACAAGCTGCCATCAGTGGGCATGTGGCAACAGCAGTGAAGATGGCGTTGCTTAAGCCCTTCCTGTTTTTCATACATATACTCGCTGTCTCGTCTCCGGAATCAACGCCGCAGCCTGGCTGCTTTGTGCGTTCTTGGTCAACCCCGGTGACCAGCTGCTATCTTCAACGAGTCGACTATGCGCGGCCATGCGTGGACGCGGCTCCACTGCGCACCTACACCGGAGGAACCACCGCATCACAGCCGCCGGGGGATTCGGACAGTATAAAGAGCCTGCGTGAACAAGCTGCCATCAGTGGGCATGTGGCAACACCAGTCAAGATGGCGTTGCTTAAGCCCTTCCTGTTTTTCATGCAGATACTGGCTGTCTCATCTCCGGAATCAACGCCGCAGCCTGGCTGCTTTGTGCGTTCTTGGTCAACCCCGGTGACCAGCTGCTATCTTCAACGAGTCGACTATGCGTGGCCATGCGTCGTTAGATTTCCTAAACCAAGTCGTCGTTAAATTTCCTAAAGCCCCCTTGTTTGTTTCGGGTGATTTTAACTTTCCGGCAATTTCGTGGAACGAGCCGTTTCTTGTAACAACCAGTCCTTCTAAAGAATGCTCAAGTTTTATTGACGTTTGCTCTATGTTTAACTTAAGTCAACTTGTTAAATGACCTACTCGCATTACCCAGTCGTCTTCCAGCACCCTTGACCTTTTACTGACCACTGTTCCCGAGTCTGTTTCATTTTTAGCGCTTTTGCCTGCTTTGAGTGACCACTTAGTTGCCCATTTCACTATACCGTCAACCTCTTCGCGCCCCGCTAAACAGTTTAAAGAAATTAGAGACTACGTTAAAGCTAATTTCCAAGCCATAAATAGGGAACTGGAAGCTTTTATAGATTATTTCCTTCCTGAATTTAGGGAGCGTCCGCTCAATGTTAATTGGGCTTTATTTCGAAACAAGGTTCAATGGCTGACTGATAAGTACATACCGCTCAGACGAATACCCTGTCCTAAACGCCAACCGTGGTACAACGTCTCACTAAAACGACTGCTTAATAAAAAAAGCGCATTTTTCGCCGCTGTAGACTATCAAGTTCTGCTGAAAGGTGGGCGGCTTATGCGCGCGTCGCATCAGAATAGAAAAAAGCCCTTTCTCGTGCAAAAACCGAGTTTTATCAGCGAACGCTCCCATCCCTCTTATCGACTGATCTCCGCAAGTTCTCGAGCGCTGTTAATTTGAGCAGATCTAAAGATGTAAAATTAAAAACACCGGATGGAACACTTGTTCCACGAGAGCAGTGCTGCGTTATGCTTAACAATACGCTTTCTTTATCTTTTACTTAAACAATTCCTACTTCTTTTCCTGTTAAAGAAAGCCTACATCTTGAACCAATGAAACCCATTTTTGTTGACTGTGCTGGAATTTTCAAGCTGATACAGGGGGCTAAAATTTCTTCATCTTCTGGAATAGATGAAATTAACTATAAGATTCTGAAAAGTACCAATGTGAACTCTTCATTGATCCTTTCCTATATTTTTTCACAGTCTATACAGTGTTCCTTACTGTCCGACGACTGGAAGGGTGGAAAGGCGATTCCAGTGTACAAGTCTGGTGAAGTTTTCTCCCATTTTAACTATCGACCCATCTCTCTTACATCAATCCCATGCAAACTACTCGAACACATCATTTACACTAACTTGATGAGCTTTCTAGAATCTAATTCATTTTTTACAGTCTACCAACACGGTTTTCGCAAAAATCATCCCTGAGAAACTTAATTATTCACCTTTACTAATGATCTCTGTTCTTTGTTGGATCGTGCGTCAGTAGTCGATTGCATTTTCATTGAATTTGCGAAGGCATTTGACTGCGTCTCCCACCCACTACTACTTTATAAACTTAGCAAACTGAGCATTGACCCTAACATTTTAAGGTGGATTGAATGTTTTCTGCAGAATCGCTTTCAATATGTAGCCGTTAATGATAACGAATCTCTTCACTGTCCTGTTACATCTGGTGTCCCTCAGGGATCAGTATTGGGGCCTCTTCTCTTCCTATATTATATTAATAATCTTCCTGATACCATAACCTCATCAATACGTCTTTTTGCTGATGATTGTGTTATATATAGATATATGTGAACCTTCTGATCCCTCACAACTTCAAACTGACCTTAACACAATTTCAGCCTGGTGCAACACCTGGCTAATGAAACTAAACGTCGACAAGTGCAAATATATGAGGTTAACTCGAACAATCAAGCACACCCCTGTAAACACATATTTCCTGAATGGCTCCCCTCTATTATCGGTTACCACCTACAAATACCTGGGCGTTCAGATTTCATATAACCTTTCGTGGCACTCGCACATTGAATATATTAGCAATGATGCGAACCGCATGTTCGGCTTCTTTAAAAGAAATTTCTCTCGAGCTCCGTTGTTCATTAAAACTGCAGCTTTACAAAACCCTTGTGCGGCCGAAGATTGAATATGCCTCTTCTGTATGGGATCCACATTCTGCCAATCTTGTCTCACACTTGAAGCTATCCAAAATCGGGCCGCTCGTTTCATTCTCTCTGATTATTCCCGGTCATCCAGTGTCACTAACATGAAACAAGTAGAACAACTACCTGATCTTGCAACCCGTCGTATGATATCCCGCCTATGTGTTTTTCATAACATATTTTACACCAATCAGACCTTAAAACAATACCTTTATTCAGTTCCATCATACGTGTCATCCCGCATTGATCATCCGTTAAAAGTTGGTGTGCCAAACTCCCGAACAAACCTCTACCTGAACTCGTTTGTCCCAACGACCAGTGTGCAGTGGAATCACCTTCCAGCCTCCATCGTCTCCATCAGCGACGCTGCGCACTTCAGGTCCACTGTCAGCAATCACTTTTTGTAACCACCCGCTGTTGTCTTTTCTCTTGACTGTTTAATATTGTACCCCTCCTCTCTGTAACGCCCTACGGCATTGAGAGTAAATAAATGAAATGAAATGAAATTCCACTGCAATATCTGCAGTATAAGGAAAAACCTAAGTTTGCCTCTTGCTTTCTTATCAAAACATACAAACCACTTTGATGTGCTAGCAACTATACAGAAACATAGTTAAAAAAAGGAGAGAACGTCACCATTCCCGGATACGAAACCATATCACATCAGCGAGACTCATGTTCACGTGGTGGTGGAGTGGCGCTTTTTGTAAAAAAAAAAGGCTGCGCAGATACAGTTATATCCTTGCTGAACCACAGCTCTCCTCATTTAGAAGCACTTTTTATTAGACTCCACTGTTTTGGCATAATGGGCGTGGTTTACCGGCCACCAAATTCCAATGCAGCGCATTTCCTCGATAGGATGGAAGAAATTCTTTTCTGTCTTTCAGAAATTCTTTTCTGTCTGTTGTAGCAGCAGCAGTTGCATTCACAAGCACGCATCTAAGCGAACTTCCTTGGTTTCACAGATAGCCGCGGCGACTACCTGGGTTCTCATCCGTGCATCGTACACGTGCCTGCGCGAAAAGGACTACTCATCTGGCCTTGGCGCAGATTGCGCTGAAGCCGCCCCCAAGCTGCTTCTACGCGGCCCGTTTCTCTGTCATAAAAGCCGTCCCAGCGGAAGCATCACTGTTGTAGCAGCAGCAGTTGCATTCACAAGCACGCATCTAAGCGAACTTCCTTGGTTTCACAGATAGCCGCGGCGACTACCTGGGTTCTCATCCGTGCATCGTACACGTGCCTGCGCGAAAAGGACTACTCATCTGGCCTTGGCGCAGATTGCGCTGAAGCCGTCCCCAAGCTGCTTCTACGCGGCCCGTTTCTCTGTCATAAAAGCCGTCCCAGCGGAAGCATCACTGTTGTAGCAGCAGCAGTTGCATTCACAAGCACGCATCTAAGCGAACTTCCTTGGTTTCACAGGTTGGTTGCTTCATTTTTGACACTTCCTTAGAATTTCTTAGTCTAGCAACTGCTGCTGCTACTGTTGGTGTTACGGCTTGTATACTCACTTTGTACTCACGTGTTTAGCCATTTTACACGATGCCGACGAATGCCGAACTCTGCAAGCGCTTAGACGAGCTAGAAGATTTATTCAAACTTAGATTGAACGAATTGGTTGACCGGCTTGTTGTTAATATACAAACCAAGCTTCAGGACGCAGGCTTAGACGTCGGTGAATTGAGAGCTGAAGTTGGTCGTATGGATGACAGTTTAAAACTCTTGAACGAGGTGGTCGAGTCGACACGCTCCCAGCAGCTCGAGCTGACTGCCGCAAATCGCGCTCTAAAAGCAGAAAATGAGGCCCTTCAAAGTAAAGTCGCCAACCTCGAGCAGTACTCAAGGTTAAATAACTTGGAAATAAAAGGGGTGCCCTCTACCCAAGGAGAGGATTGTTCCGCAATCCTGACTGCCATTGGCGACAAAATCAACTGTAAGGTCTCGGCTAGCGATGTCGACACGGTACATCGTGTACCTGCAAAGTCCGGTCAAAGGAATATAATTGTGCGGTTTTGCTCTCGTGAAAACAAGAACGAGTTCATGAAGAAAGCCAGAAGGGCGCGGCTGAACACTCGAAGTATAGGGTATTCAGGAGAGAACGCACAGGCAATATTTGTGAATGAGCACCTATCACCAGACAATAAGCGCTTGTTCTCTAGGGCACTTGCCTTAAAGAAAGAAAAAGGATGGCAGTTCATCTGGACGGAAAATTGCCAGATTAAGGTGCGGAAGTCTCCCGACAGTCGGGTAATTCGCATTGCTTCCGATTCTGATTTATGCAATATTGCCTAACATTTTGCAATCAGTCTAGTAGTTAATCTTTCAGTTACGTGAAATGGCTTCGTACATTCGACCTCACGAACTTCAGACCTATTTTTCCTTGCCCTGCCGTTCACTAATTCATTTTAATGCACGCAGTCTGCAAAAAAACATGGATGGTATCACAACTTTCTTATCATCAACTAGTCACAAGTTTTCTGTGATTTGTATTAGTGAAACGTGGCTTTCCGCATCTCATAATCACTTGTATACCTTCCCCTCATACTCTGCTGAATATTGTCACCGCGATAATAGTAATCATGGTGGTGCGGCTGTTTTCGTGTCCTCGGAACTGCGTTTTCATAGACGACTTGACTTGACACTCAAAGTGGCTAACTGCGAATCTGTTTGGGTTGAATTTCACGATTCATTTTTTTTCACAGGACAAAAAAAACCTTATAGTTGGTTGCATCTATCGTTCACCGTCATCATGTGGAAGTGCTTATTGCTCGGCCCTTGGTAATTTGTTGCACAAATTATCACTGGAGCAGAAAAAATGTCATTATCATGGGCGATATCAATATTAACCTCCTAGATCCATCCAACACACTGTTCAATGAATACGTTAACTGCCTAAATGGCTTTGGGTATGAAAACCTAGTTACGCTTCCAACTCGATGTCCCGCAAATAAACAAGGTACACTTATTGACCACGTTTTATCAAATCTCCTTACTAACCCTGACTGCGGCGTTGTCGAAGCCTCTGTTACCGATCACTATCCAATATTTGTGCGTTTAAATTACACTCCTTGCGCTATTGTCACAGGCCTAACCAGAAAGAAGCTCAATTCAACAAAGTTCTTTGAGTTAATATCTGCTACAGACTGGAACCCAGTCATCGCGTGCGATAACCCTGAAACTGCCTACGATACATTTTCAAAGATAATTTCCAATGCCCTTGCAGATTCTACCGAAATAATGAACTGTAAAAAACCGTTCTCAGCTCCTCGTAACCCATGGCTATCTAGCAGTTTGCTTGATTGCCTGAAGAAAAAAGATAACCTTTACAGAAAAACAAAAAAACAACCGTTCAATACTGCGCTTCATGATAGGTATAAAAAATATTCTAATCGTTTAGGAAAACTACTCAAACATGCCAAAACACAGTACTATGAAAATAAAATTAAGTGTACCGGTAATGATGTAAAAAAACAGTGGGAAATTTTAAACTCGTTTTTGGGTAGATCCAACCAGCATAGCGAAATAACAATGATAAAATCGGGAGACCTACTTCTCGATAATCCCTTAGACATTGCTAACTCTTTTATTAACTTCTTCTGTACAGACAAGCAACGGGAAGACGATCCTCTGACCCAGTCTTACCCACGCATGCCTCACAGCTTTTTCCTTCACCCCGTGACACCTGAAGAAATAGTCACTATCATTTCTAGTCTAAAAAATACCGGGCCCGGTATTGATAATTTCCGCCCCTCTCTCATAAAACTCATAGCAAGTTTAATATCCGAAACATTTTGTCACATAGTAAACCTTATTTTTACCACGGGAATTTTTCCAAGTTCCTTGAAGAAAGCCAAAATAATTCCTGTTTTCAAGAAGGGAGATAAGCGTCTCACATCTAATTATCGACCTATAGCTATACTCTCATTCTTTAGCAAAGTTGTTGAAAAACTAATAGTAACACGCTTGTCTTCCTATTTTTCAAAATTTCATGTCTTATCAACAAATCAATTTGGATTTAGGGAGGGATACTCAACTGATTTAGCATTAATTTACTTGACAGATAAAATCCGGCAGGCAATTGATGCAGGTAATTTGACTGGGGCGCTCTTTATTGATTTATCTAAAGCATTCGATTCACTTGTTCACAATATACTATTTGCTAAATTAGAGTCTATTAGAATAGCAGGCCCGCCACTGAAATTACTACGTAACTACTTAAAAGATAGAGAATATATTGTGTCTATATCTAACACTTACTCACACCCTAAAACAAGTAACATTGGGGTACCGCAGGGATCAATATTAGGACCTCTCTTATTTTTAATATACATCAATGATCTTTCACAATGCCTAAAATCATCTGACTGTATTCTTTACGCTGACGACACTACTATTTTCTGCTCAGACAACCACCTTGATTCATTAATCTACAAGCTTAACCACGACGCGGACAGCATAGTTACCTGGTGCCGGCAGAATAAACTACAGATAAATGCTACAAAATCTCAGTTCCACATCTTTTCTTCTAAGCATAGGATTTATTCAGGATCACCATCTTTAACTTTCGCTTCAAACACACTTTGTCCTACTGACAGTGTCATGTTTCTCGGAGTCACATTAGATAAGCACCTAAAATTTGATGAACATGTTTCATCGTTAACAAAGAAGACAGCTTATGGCATTAGGATATTAATTAAAGTTCGCAATTTTTTCCATATGAACACACTAATATCCCTTTATTACGCTTTCATTCATACGTATATTAATTATTGCATATCATCATGGGGAAACACGTATCCAGTCCATTTATCTCCATTGCAACACACTCAAAATCAGGCTATTCGCATCATGACACATAGCACCTACACATCAGAAGCATTGCCTTTGCTCACCTCTAACGGTATTCTGTCGGTGGGAAAACTACATAAATATTCCCTCGCAATACTAATCCACAAATCCATCAGCGGAAAGCTCCCGTTCCCTATAATCATCAAAAGCCAGTATCCTTACTCTTTGTCAACACGTTTCGCATCCAGCAATAGCTTCTTATTACCGAAACCCAGAACTAATTATGGTAAGTTCACTACTAACTTTTCAGCCACACAACTATGGAACTCATTACCATGCCATGTTAAAAATATCTCCAATTTCCACGCATTCAAAATCAACCTTCGGAATTATCTGCATTCAGCATAGTCATTTCATCATTTCATCATCTCTGCTTTCTTTTGTAATTTTTAAATAATCCAACGATGTTTCAGTGTTAATTGCTTCCTTTTGAGTGTTTACTTTGTGTACACATTTTTGTTGCGTTAAAGTACTTTTGTTTACTCAGCTCTTATGGGAGGTCCCCTGTACAGTCTCTTGACTTTGGGACCTCCCTCTGTATCAGTAGTAAACCCCATTGTAACCACCATTTGTAACCAATCAATTTCAATAAACTTCAAACTTTCAAACTTTCAACTAAGTACCAGAACCGAGCAGTCATCCTAGGGGATATGAACATAGACACCGTAAACACTAGTTACACTCATTACGCACAATTACTTGGTTCATTCCATTTTCGTAATCTCATACATACCCCTACTACAGTAACCAGTACATCGGTAACAACGATTGATCACATCTCAACTAACGTATCATCGAAAGTGAATGCTGGTGTTTATAATGAACCGTTAGCAGATCACCTTTCTACCTTTGTTTCCGTAAGGAAAACTCCAAACAAGAATGCACAATTTTTCAGCAATAAAAGCAAAATCAATTACAACTTGTTACGGAATCACATTCTCTCCATAGAATTTGAAACATTGTATGACGATGACGCCAACATTTATTTAGAGAACATGACAGAAACCCTTCGCATTGCCATAGATTGCAGTCGTTCAAACGTGTCCGCACACTCATATAACACCCCGCTAGCTCCTTAAATGACAACAGAGACCCTTGCATTACTGAAGAAGAAAGACTTCTGGTACCACAAGTGGAGACAGCACAAAGAAAATAAATATTATTTAGGTCAATTCAAACTGTTAAGAAACCAATCCGTGAATCTTACGAGGCAACAAAAAAGGTCTATTATTCTCGACTCATTTTCCAAGCACAAGGCCATTCAAAGAAAACATGGCAAACTGTAAAAAAGTTGTCGGGAAAGAACCAACACAGCATGTATCACCTGACGTAGTCGTGCGCGTATACTTGATCAATTTAATCTATTCTTTACTGAAATTGGCTCTACCTTAGCCGCGAAATTCCCTCGTAGAGAAATGAAATGTTTTTCAACCTCATTAACAAATACGTTTGTGCTTCACTACATCAGTAAGGATGAAATTTATGACACTGTTGCCAATATAAGCACTAACAAAGTCAGTGGAATAGATGGTATTACTGCTCGCTTAGTGAAAGATAACATTGATATTTTGAGTTCCATGTTGTGCGACGTATTTAACCATTGCTTGCGTACGTCGACGTACCCATCTTGTTTAAAAAACGCCAAAGTTGTGCCGGTATATAAAGAGGGCGATCGCTCTGATCCTTCAAGCTATCGGCCCATATCTGAGTTAAGCATTATAAACACCATATTCGAAAAGATTCTTGTAAAATGAATGCGCCTATTCTTAAAAAAATATAATGCTTTTTGGCCCGGAGCAGCATGGATTTAGATCACACCATTCCACATCAACAGCTCTGTTATCGTTATCACAGAAGATCAACAAAGCACTGCACAGTAACCTTCTTGTTGCAGTTGTCTTCATTGATTTAAAAAAAGGCATTCGATACCGTCGACCATAATATTCTGCTTATGAAATGAAAACACTATTGATTCCGCGGAAAAGTTTTTAGCCTCTTTTCTAACTACATTGATGGACGTCATCAAATGGTCAACATGCAAGATCTTACGTCGTCATTATTAAACATAAAGACAGCGGTACCTCAGGGGTCGGTCCTTGGGCCACTGCTATTCTTACTATGCGTAAATGATTTGCCATGCATACTCAAATCGGCCGAGTTGCTAATATACGCTGATGACACAGCTTTAATGGTTACCGCCGATAATATAGCCGATCTAGAATTTAGAGGTGATGAAGAACTAGAAAATATTTGTAAGTGGTTTACAGTGAACAAATTAGCACTCAATAGAAAGAAAACCAAATACACCATTTCTCACTCCCGTTACCGAAATGTAAACTGTGAGTCATTTCGACTTACAATGAACAACTGCCAACTTGAGCATGTGAAAGAATTTTAATATCTCGGTGTAGTGTTCTACAGCCAATTACACTGAAAAAAAATTAATTCTGTTTGTACTAAGCTATCATCTGGCTGCAGTATGCTACTGACTGCTAGAAATTATTTTAGCAGAAATATTCTCAGAGTCCTTTATTTTTAGTTTGTTCATAGTCATCTATCATACTGCTTAGACTCATGAGGATGGACCTTTAAAGCTTACCTTGATCCTATCTGAATATTAGAAAAGCGTGCGCTGTACTCATAAACCAGACATCCCTTTTCGAACAATTATTACGGAACGAAGCACATGGCAGCATGAAGTTTCAATGTTCTTCCAGTTTCGCTTGTCCGCCTTGAATTTTCAGGACCCTTTTCTTGTAAAGGGTTCAAACCAAGTTGTTGACTTCTTAGCAACCAAAAAATTGTCTAACTGCAGCGGTTTTAGTATCGACGTTGTAGATTTGTTTTATTCGGTTCCTCACCCTGAACTCATGAAGTGTGTAAAAAATGCATCAGGCAGGAAAATGTCGAACTTTCATTCATAAACAAATGTAGGATGTCGGTTGAGAGCTTTATGGAACTACCCTTTATTTTTTTTGTGAATTCTACTCTCGTATTATGGGGCGATAAGTATTACGTGCAAAAGTCTGGCATTTGTATCGGCTCTTGTGTAGCACCAGTCCTGTGCGATATATTCTTAAGTTATTTTGATAGGGCTTTGCAAACGGCACTAAGCAGCCTTGTAATTATTGTCTTCAGATATGTGGACGATTACCTTGTGCTCGTTCATTCACCTTCCTTGGATGAAAATCGGTACAAGATTATTACAACCTTCGAAAAAAAATTGCCCGCAGCTTCCCTCGGGGGAACACTGAGGAGGATGCGGAGCATATAATTGGTTAACGGGGTGTTAAAGTGCGACTTACTTGGGTCAATGGCTAAATTGGTTAACGTGGTTGTGAAATGGGGTGTTAAATTGCGACTTACTTGGGTCGATGGCTAAATTGGTTAACGTGGTTGTAGGAGGGGGTGTTAAATGAGTGAACACGTACACACGTATGCGAAAGGACGGCGCTGGTCGAAGGGACGTCGATCATTGTGTTTGTGGATTCGTTGGAATTCATTTCACCGCGACCTTGGACGTCGACGCGCCGTACAAACCAACCGACGAGCGGCAACTGAGCGAGCGAGCGCCGACCTTGAGTATATATACAGCGCGACGACGCATGCACTGTCAGCTGTTGAATGTTCTCGAAGGAGAAGCGCGCGCGCGGCACAGATGGCGACGGCGCGACGGCGCATGCGCTGTCAGCTGTCGAATGTTCTCGAAGGAGAAGCGCACGCGGCACAGATGGTGGGCGACGGCGCGACGGCGCATGCGTGCGCGTCAGCTGTCGAATGTTCGAGAAGCGGTGCGGACGGCGCAGACGGCGCACTACAAGGCGCGAGTATAAGATGCTTCCGCATCTAAAAATGGGCATGGATTACGTTTCACGCACGAGGTTCCCCATGATAAGATATTGCAGTTTCTGGATCTTAAGTTATCTTTTCGCGCAGATCACCTATGCTGGCCCTACTCTCCCCGTACAAAGAAACCAATCTTGGACTACTCTTCGTCACATTATAAAGTAGTAAAATCGGGTATTGCAATTAATTTTCTGAATTCTGCTGTAACGAAATCATGTTTCCACAAAATGACGCGCGTCTTTTCCAAACAAATAACCAGGATGCGAGAGGCAGGCTTTCCGTGTAATGTCCTCATTTTCGCCGCTCAGAAGGTACTGCGTAGAAAAAAAGGGAAGAGATGTTCCTAAATGGAGGCAGATAACCGACGTAACTTTTGCGGTAGTCCCATATGTGCACGATTTTTCACATAAAATAAAAAAGTGTGCAAAAAAATTCAACATCGACGTTGTGTTCTCCGCACGTGGCAAACTGCAGCGAATGTGTTCTAGAATTGAATTACAAAGCAGATATGAAGGCAGGTCTTGTGAAGAAAGGTTGTGGTGTCAAGCATGTAAATTCCTTCACCAAATGTCAATCTAATGTCGTTTATTGTATCCCACTGTCTTGCAGCAGGTTATACATTGGGCAGACTGGGCGCTGCTTGAATATTCGCCGGCGAGAACAATACAATGCGCTGAAATCAGCCCCGAGTTTATATTTGTCCGCCCATTGCAAAAAATTTGGCTGCGTACCTGATTTTTCGCGCACATCTGTCTTATACAGCCATCACGACATGAAAACTAGAGAGATTGCGGAAGCCTTTTTATTAAAAAGAATATTGATAGTTGTGTTAGTTAACCGTCTATATCACTGTTAGATTGTGAAATATCGTTTCTGGACGACACCTGATCAAGGTGGAACCTTCTCCCCAGTTGTTTCCCTTCCTCTTCTTTCTGGTATATAATTTCTTCTCTGAATAAACTGAGTTTCTGTGTGCGCATGTTTGTCTCTTCTCTTGTGTTCTATTGGTTGGCACTTCCAATTCTGCCATTATGAATTTTACCAACTAGACCGCCTATCAACCTTACTGCAACTATCTTATCACCAAGGAAGACTTACACAAACCTTTCGACCTAAGGAAACACTGCCGAGCGTTTGAAGCAGTAAAGAGGAGGAGATCCTACCGAAATTCGCACGTCTTGACAACGTGCCCACGATCGCAACGGTCAACCTTCCATCGCAGGACGACATCTCATCGATTATAAGACGAGTAGTTAAGGAAGAACTTCCTCAACTGCAAGCTGTGGACACCGCCTGTGTCTGCCATCAGTGTGCATTCGATCAACGGTTCCGTGAACCACCGGTACCTCGGATTCGTCAGAGCTACTTTGAGCCTCGCCCGAATTACACCGATGGATTCGAACGAAGGAGTGAACGGCCACTCGAAAACCAAGAACGCATGCAAGCTGCATCACGGCGATATACTCCTCAGCCGCCATCGCCAGGCTTTTATCAACCAACGAGGTCTACTTCGCCGGGGATGACTAGAGCGACACCCGTACTTGCTACAACTGCGGGCTACCTAGACACATCGCTAAGTACTGCTACCGTCGCCAGCAGCGAGCTCCTCTATTCAACGTGTACACGCCCTATGTGCCTGCTGGCAAGTCTCGACCATATCAGGGCTCTTTTCAACGGCAACACGCAGCATATGCTGACTCGCCTTGCTCCGACCGCCGCGTTACCCCACCACCAACAACGATCCCCGTCCCCGCGTCGCCGCTCGGGGACGCCACCACCATTGGGAAACTAACTGGTGCGACCAATGGGGGCGAGGCCGCAAAATCATCTTCCGCACCCCGTACGCTCTCGCATCTTCGTTGCAATATGTAATTAGAATATGTCTCATGAGATCAGTAATTTTAGAAAGTTTTAGACTCCTATTTCTTCCGACATTTATCACACTTATGCAGGTCGCTGAAGTTTTATGTATCATACTATAGACTAAATATGTAAACAATGCCAGCTACTGCAGTACCCAGTGGATTTTGTTGCTGTACCACAGTAAAATACTATCGATGTATATCGGTGCCCTTTCTTTTGCATAAGTGCAAGTTAAAAAAACCTGTCTAAATGAAATGCAAAGCCTAGCCTTTTATTCTACCGAATTTCATGTTGTATATTGTTGGGATTTACAATATACTAGTTCAAAACATTATCAGATGGGTGGTTCTTTCCAATAGTAGACGTAATATTCGTGAAAAATTGATGCATCCGGAAGGATCAGGGAAAGCAAATGAAATGTGTAACGCAAGGTAATCTCAAGAAGCCTGATGTCACGATGTTACAAAAATATAGAGCTGTCAGCAGAAAACCAGGAAGCTGTGGGTTAATCTTACTTTCTGCGACATCATATACAAGTGTACATGCACATATTTATTTGCTGAACATGGTAATCTACTCACGCATAGTGACCTAAAGTGTGTGTTTGAAAATGTCTCAGTCAAATTGTAAGGGCTGATTCGCTGCTCAAAACTGTGGTTTTAGCTGCTCCAAATTTGTCAAAATCAATCGCATCACAGACTACGCAATTAACCCCACCACTTGAAAGGACCTTATGGTGGGCATGAGCCTGTTTGCAATTTAAAGACATGCAATAAAAGGGATATATGAGTGGCGTTGTTCTGTAATGGCGTATGACTGTTTTGTCGTTTGCAAACTACTAATTTGAGGTGATGTCGAGGAAAACCCTTGGCCCACCCAGAAGGAACTGTACGACCAACTTCTTGACGGTCAGACAGAAATGCGATAGGAACTACTTGAAATTAAAACACTATTTTCTGAGCTGAGAGTGTTATGTGCGCACGCGCAACCGAAACACGGTCGCTGCATGTGTTGTGCCTCACTTGCAGGTGCCGCCCGACGCGCCACCCGCCTGGCGCCGTTTGGACTCTCGTCCCAGCTTTCGCACATCGTGTTTCACGTGTGCGCTCGCTGGAGTGACTCTACCCTCGCCAAAACCTCCTCTCGTCCGCTTCTGAAGGAAAGCAATAAACAGTCTCCTGCCAGCTGCTGTCTTGTGTGGTTCCTGCGTCGCGGGGCTCCGGATGCAAACATAACACTGGGGACGAGAAGTGTAATTTATTAAGTGCGCAGCTCTCTGGGTTACGTCCGTGGCTACTGGAGGAATGCAGAATGCCATCGAGCTTTTTAGCGCCAAGAACTGGTCATCGTGGATCCAACGCCTGACCTTCTACTTCGTGGTGAATGACGTCTGCGATGAACAAAAAAAGCGTCCGCTCCTCCTGACGCTATGAGGAGTCGACACCTTTGAAACTGCCTGCGCCTTGGTCGTGCCTAAGACTCCTGGAGAGGTGGGCTATGCCGACATAGTTGCCCTTCTGCAGAAGCACTTCCATCCACGACCGTCTGACTTGTACAGCCGGTACGTGTTCCAGCGACGCGACCAGCGGCCGGAAGAGTCGATCAGCAACTATATTCCAGCCCTCAGACGCTTGTCAGCTGACTGTAACTTCGGAGTGCCAGCGAAAACCTCTGCTACATCGATGCCACCGGCAGAAGGCCACGCAGCCATTCTTATGAACCCCACCATGCTGCCCCAAGATGTGATGCTTCGCGAGAGGTTCGTGTGCAGCATCCGCGACGAGCATCTCCAGCAGCGACTGTTTGCGGAGAAAGACTTGGCTTTTCAACGCGCGTTGGAGTTTGCACTGTCGTCCGAAAGTGCTTTGAAGCAGCAACAAGACCTTAAGGGAGCGACGAGCTCCGCGGAAGTGCACAAAACTTCACAGTCTAAAAAGGAAACCAGACATTCGGCTTAGCAACGGTGCTGCTACCGATGTGACGGCTGGCACGAGGCTGACACCTGCAAGTTCAGGGCAGCGCAATGCCGTTTTTGTGCCAAAAAGGGTACATTGAGAACGCCTGCATCTTTAAAAAAAGACAATTAAAGGAGGCAACGTCAACGCCCAGCAAGGAACGCACCTGGTTAACGCCAAACCTGTGAGCTACGACCTCGTGGACACCGATAGGTGCTGCGACCTACAAACCGTAAGAGGGTGACAACCCTGCCCTAAATTTATTGTTGACGTAAAAGTCGAGGAAAGGCCCCTGAAATTCGAACTGGACACGGGCGCCGCATGTTCTCTCATCAGTGAGGCTACCTACCACCAAACGTGGCCATCGAACGCCCCTAAGCTTTCGAGAGAACCCCTAAACTTACGCACCTGAATAGGGGAAGAACTTAGCACCCTCGATTCGGCACAAGTTCGTGTGCGTTTCAAATCAAAGGACTACGTGCTGCCCCTGCTGGTAATGAAAAGGACCGGGTGCAACCTGCTCGGACGTGACTGGTTTTCCACACTGAACATCCGTGTTCACGGAGTAAACCAGGTCGCCGAACCAAGTCAAGAGATCCGGGATGTTCTCACACGCCATCCTGATGTATTTAAGGAAGGTATCGACGGTTACGTGGGTCGATTGGTTCACATCGACATGAAAGAAGGTGCCACACCCAAATTTTGCAAAGCATGGCTGCTGCCCCTAACTTACCAAGAGCCTATGGAGGAAGAGCTCGATCGCCTGCAAAAACAAGGTATCCTGGAGCCGACGCAACATGCCGAAATGGCCACACTGTTGGTGTGGGTGCGCAAAAAAGATGGAACATTTCACGTTTGTGCAGATTACGTGAGCACAGTTAACGCGGTGGTCAAGAAGACGGCGTACCCACTACCGACTACTGCGGAGGTGTTCGCAAAGTTGCGTTATGGGACGACGTTTTCGACGCTAGACCTTTACCAGGCCTATCAGCAGCTAAAAGTGGACGACGAGACAGCCGCACTGCTCACCGTCAACGCCACCAAAGGACTGTTCAAGGTGAAGCGTCTCCCTTTTGGAGTATCCGCTGCACCAGCCATCTTCCAGCGGATGATGGAGACTACACTGGTCGGAATTGAGGGGGTGAGTGTCTACCTTGACGACATTATAGTCAGCGGGAAGGACGTTAAAGAGCATGCCCAAAGTCTAGCGCAAGTCCTGTTGAGGCTAAGCGACAAAGGTCTGCGACTCAAGCAAGAGAAGTGCCACTTCGGTGTCAACTCAGTCAAGTTTCTCGGTGGTTTGAGACGTAGTGGTTTTGAGACGTTAAACCCCACATATCAATCAAGTTTCTCGGTCATAAAATTGACGCTCAAGGTGTCCATACGACCGAGGAGAACGTAAAGGCAATCCTCGAGGCGCCAAAACCGACTGACAAGACCTCGCTTCAGGCTTTCTTGGGGCTTCTCGCCTTTTACGATCGTTTTTTGGAGAACACAGTGACGGTAGCTGCAGAGTTGTATAGGCTTCTCGAGAAGAACATGCCCTTAAAGTGGGAGAAAAACACCAGGCTGCTTTCGAGATTCTTAAGAAGATGATTAGGTCTTCGATAGTCCTTGCACATTCTGATGAAAAGAGGCCTGTTATTCTGTCTGTGGATGCGTCACCATACGGCATCAGCGTGATTCTCGCTCAAAAGGATGCGTTCGGCCGAGAGGATCCCATTGCATTCGCGTCACGAACTTTGGGAACCGCCGAGAAAAACTACTCACAGCTCGATAAAGAAGGTCTTGCGGTAGTTCATTTATGGTGTCGGCCACTTTCACCAATATGTCGCTGGCCGGCACGTGACCGTATTAACGGATCACCAACCACTCCTAGGCATCATGGGAGAAAAGAAGGAAATCTTTCAGATAATGTGACCGAAGATGACTCGATGGTGTCTCAAATTGGCCACATATGACTATGACTTGGTGTACAGGCCTGGACGTCTGCACCAAAATGCTGACGTGCTCAGCAGGCTGCCACTGCCCGCGCAAGTACATGAGCCGTGCCCTCCGGGAGATGGGCTTATGCTTGCGTCCAGGCCACGTTTCGACCGGTCACCGCGTCAACTGGCTGAGCTCACCCGGAGTGAGCCACTGTTATCCCACGTGATGACAGCCATTTAAAACGTAGAACTAAACCGGTTGCCCAAGCAGGAATTTTCGGCATTCGCAAAGCTTGGACACGAGCTCTCGCTACAAGAGGGTTGCGTCATCTGGGGTGCCAGACTGGTCGTTCCGGAGAAAGCAAGGAAAGACGTTCTCGAATTAGCACATGCGGTCACAGTGGCGTTGTGGCTATGAAGGCGTGCGCTCGAGGCTATTTTTGGTGGCCCGTTGTGGACAAAGTCATAAAGCTGGTGGTCAAAAGTTGTGCAACTTGCTGCCAGCACCAGAAAATGCCAACTAAAGCACCAGCCCCACCAATGGAAACGTGCGACAACACCATGGCACACAATCCACGCTGACTTCGCTGGGCCTGTGGAGGGAAGGATGCCGTTAATTGTAGTCGACGCATACAGCAAGTGGCTCGAAGTGCGCATCATGCGGAATATGCGGTCGCCGACACTATCGCGGAACTGCGAAACCTGTTCGCAACTTTCGGCATTCCTGAAAGGCTGGTGACGGATAACGGGCCGTCCTTTGTTTCTGCGGAAATTGAAGAATTTCTGAAAAAGAATCGGGTGACGCACATCACAAGTGCACCCTATCATCCAGCCACGAAGGGGCAAGCCGAAAGATTGGTGTATGAAACGAAACAAACACTGGCAAAGGATAAGTCAGGAACATTTGCGTGCAGGCTGGCTCGTTTTCAGCTGAAACAGCACACCACCGCTTCGGTAGCGACAGGCAAAACGCCAGCAGCACTCATGTTCGGCCGCGAACTCCCAACGGCACTGACACGCATTCAGCCGCGACCAGCGGAGAGGGTGACCACTGGCCACAGCGCTACGAAATCGCCAAGAAAGGTGGCCGTCGGGCAATCGGTCTTTTTCCGCAAATTTGCAGGAAGTCCTGCTTGGGTTGGCGGAACCGTGTTAAGGAGACTCGGACATCGATCCTGGCTCATAAAGTCAGGAAGTGGAACGGTTCGTCGGCACCTTGATCACATAAAGCCAGGTGCAGAGGCCTACCCGACAGAAGATTCGCCGCGGAACGATCTGCCTACCGGACCAGCAGCAAGGGATCAACAAGACACAGTGCCGGCTCCGTACGTGATCTCGCTCCCAGCGGAAGCACCACCTCCGCTTGATCTTCCCACAACGCCAGACTCCGAACATCGGGAAGCTGAGGCCAGGCTAGACACTTGTGCGACGCAAGCTCGCGATGACTAACCCAGCGGGTCCGCGCAGCACCAGACTGCGCCGAGGCCCAACGTGATTGGCGTCCACCTGTCCGATACGGTGACCCCGTCTAAGGGGTACGGGATGTTGTGTACGCGCGCGCAACCGAAACACGGCCGCTCCATGTGTTGTGCCTCACTTGCAGGTCAGCCCGACGCGCCGCCCGCCTGGCGCCGTTTGGACTCTCGTCCCAGCTTCCGCCTGGCGCCGTTTGGACTCTCGTCCCAGCTTCCGCAAATCGTGTTGCACGTGTGCGCTCGCTGTAGTGACTCTACCCTCGCCATAACCTCCTCTCGTCCGCTTCTGAAGGAAAGCAATAAACAGTCTCCTGCCATCCACTGTCTTGTGTGGTTCCTGCGTCGCGGGGCTCCAGACGCAAACATAACAGAGAGAACAGATGCTTGACTTTAGGCGTACTGTCGAAAATACAGCGACTAAGCGCTCAGCACAGCATGAGAACACCCATCAATTTCATGTCACATTGAAATCATTTGAACACGCAACGTCTTTTCAAACTAAAGAAAACTAACAGACCGTGAAGACCACAGCAGACGTTCAAATGTAATTATTCATGAAATACCTGAGACCTCAGCGCGAATCAGAAAAGGAACTAAGGGACAAAGTCGTAAAGGGTTTTTTTTTCAAAAAAAAAACTTCAGGTTAAATCTGAATCTGTTGGGCGTATCCATCGACCGGGTAAGCACGTAGGAAAGCGGCCTGTAATAGTGTATCTGCAAGACTTTACAGAAAAGAAACAGATAATGAAAAATGCAAGCAAACTGAGTGGCTCAGATATCATTGTTAAGAATGATTACTGAAAATCAACGCTAAAAAAACGCAGTCTGCTCTGGCACAGCGCAAAGGTGAGATATAACAAGAGAAAAGAATCAACCTGATACACGATAAACTAAAGATCAATAAGGATATGTATTTTTGGGATGAGGTGCAAAATAGGCGGGTAAAATTGACCGGGCACAAGAACACCGCACCCCAACAGTCTAAAACCTGACGTAATGTGCATGCGCACAAGCAACTTCGTCTACTTAATTTGAATTCCGCAGTGTTATCAATAAAACCGAGCCCCTCAATATCCTATTACTGCAGTACGATCCTCACATTACTGTTATAACTGAGACGTGGTTACATGAGCAGGTGAATGATGGCGTCATTTTTCCACCTTCCTATAAGGCTTTTCGTAAAGACAGGCAATCAAGGGGAGGAGGTGTGGCCGTCTGATCGAACAAAAATTTGATGCTGTCTTGTTGGATGATGTACCGGAACTTGAATGTATCTATATTAAAGTAACTTTGTGGGGCCACTCATTCATCGTATGTGCATTATATAGACCACCGGACTCAAATCTTGAATGCCTATTAAAACTAAAGGAACACATGTCTAAATACCATGGCAACAAAGCTCTTTTTATTGGCGATTTCAATCCCCCCGGAGTAGATTGTGAACGTTTTAAAACCTTTACAGCCCATATCAGCAATGCAAATACAGTGTTTGACATCATGCTCGCACATGATTTGGTACAATTGGCTCATGAACCAACGCATTATCAGGGTATTGCTAGGTCTATCTTGGATCTGGTATTTATTCCCCGTGATTTCAGTACACATACCGTAGTAATTTATCAAGGGCTGTCTGATCACTGCCTTGTGTCAGTTTCTATCTCTCTGGTATCACTTTCGGAAACTGCCAACACGTCCTTTCATCGTGTGAAACACTATACACGTGCCAATGATGCTTGCATTGTCGAGCACCTGGAAACCTGTCTGATAGATTTTGTAGCTACCCATGTTTGTAGATTTTGGGACCAATTTAAACGCATATGCTTCTACCGTATCGAAAATTTATACCGTCTAAACGTAAAAAAGGTGCATAAACATACGCCCTGGATGACGAGAAGCATTATTCATCTCAAGCGTAAAGTTAAAAGAATAAAGAAAAAGCATGCTGACCTTAAAGTAACAGCTGACGATCTAGGTAAGCTTGCACATGCCGTACACTCCTCGAAGGAATACTACTTCAATACGTCACTCGCAAACTTCATAAAGAATGATCCAAAGAAGTTCTAGAGCTATATTAGCGAAAAAAAAAAGAAACCCATATCACAGTTGCAAGATGCTTCAGCGCGCGAACAAAGGAAAAAGGACAGGGTAGACAGAAAGAGCGCTGTTTCTGTCTACCCTGTCCTTTTTCCTTTGTTCGCGCGCTGAAACATCTTGCAAATATGACTACGCACCAACTAGCCCAAGCTTCCACTCTTGTGAGTTTTTGTTAATGATTCAATGGTATCTGATCAGGCTGCCATTTCTGAACACCTCAATGAGTATTTTCTTGGTGTATTTTCTACTCTTAGTGCTTCCCCATCAATTAGAAATGCGGACATTGCTGCGAATGTAAACTTCAATTCTTATTCTGGTGTCGTTGCTACGTTGTTGAACTCAAAGACTGAGACTTCCTGCGGTCCCGACACTATCACCAACATATTTCTGCGCCGCTTTGCAGAGTCTGTTGCAAAATACTTAGTCGTCATTTTTTGCGTCTCTGTTGTCAGCAGAATTGCCAGATGATTGGATGTCGGCACGAATTGTTTCTTTATTCAAGAAAGGTGACCGTCTAGTACTACAAAATTATCGACCGATCTTTTTAACATCATCATGCTGCAAGCTTATCGAACACATAATAACTCATAAACTAAATGAATTCTTAGAAGAACGCTCAGTTTTAACAAATCATCAACATGGGTTTCGGAAATAATTTTCTACTACAACACAATTGGTTACTATCGTTCATACCTTTGCAACTTGTCTTGATGCTAACAGCCAAAGTGATGTAATATTCTTAGACTACAGTAAAGCATTCGACACAGTTCCACACGATAAACTAATTATAAAGCTTCGGTTAGTTGGAATACAAGAATTATTTATCTCCTGGATATCAGCTTATCTACTCAATCGCAGCCAATATGTTCAGGTAGGAGAAAAACAATCGGGCTGCCTTCCGGTGACTTCTGGCGTTCAGCAGGGGAGCGTACTAGGCCCCCTTCTGTTTCTGGTCTACATTGTTGACATTGCTGATGTAATTAGCACCCCGGTACAAATTCGTCTATTTGCTGACGATTGAGTTTCGTTTAGAGATGTAACCTGCAGTGACCAATGTGACCTTAATACTAACTTAGGCAATGTATCAAAATGTTGTGAACAATGGGGAATGCTTCTTAAAGCAAACAAACGTGTGTATCTTCCCATAACGCGCAAAAAAGTCCCATAAGACTACACATACAATTTAGCTGAAGCACCTTTACTTAAAGTAGCCTCCTATAAATACTTAGGCTCAACGTTAACAAGTACCTTATCCTGAAATTTTCACATAAATAACATCTGCTCTGCCGCTTTCCGTAAATTATGCCTTCTCCGCCACAAGCTCAAGACTGCTCCGCCTAGAGTTAAACTCCTCTCCTACTTTTCTTTAATTAGACCTAAACTTGAGTACGCCTCCATAGTTTGGGATCCCCACACAAAAATTAACGTTAAAAGCCTAGAAAGAATTCAAAGAAAAGCAGTACGAATAATATATAGCAAATTTATGTCAACCGAATCCCCACTGCATTACTAACGGCAAATGGTATAGAACTATTGCAAATTCGAAGAAAAAAAAGTCGGCTACAGTTTCTTTCAGACATAGTAAACCACAGGCTAGCCTTAGGCTTAGCTATTACGCCAAGGGCATCCATAAAATGAAATGAAATGCAACAAGAAGTTCACTTCCACGCAAGACACTTTCTGTACACACAGCAGCTCTGTTATAATGCAGACAAAAATATTACAGTGGAATATCCGAGGCCTTCTCCAAAACATCGATGACCTACAAGAACTCTCCACGGACCCAATTAAAAAGTGCTGCGTGTACAAGAGACACACCTAAAAAAACACACAGAAACTTCCTACGTAACTATGTAATCTTCTGAAAGGACCACGATAACGCCATGGCACCATCCGATGGCGTAGCCATTATAGTCAGTCAAGGAATGTTATGTTCACACTTACCACTTCAAACATCCCTTGAGGCAGGGATGTCTAGTGAACGTTCGAGCCGTTCTCTTCAACAAGCTCACCACCATATGCTCTGTCTACATACCTCCGTGTAACAGTCTACAAAAGTATGAATTTGAGATCCTAATTAATCAGTTGCCAAAACATTATCTAGCCTTTGAAAACTACAATGTGTAGTGCCTGTGTGGTGATTCTTATTGCTATGCGCGAGATCTCCTAATCGGACTATTCTTTTTTTTCTGGCGCGTGTCTTTTCAATCAAAAAGTACCAACATTTTATAATCTAGGTAATAAAACATTCCCCTCAATAAATCTCCACATTGTGTCTCCGTCTGTTCTTCTCCTCCTTAACTGGGAAGTTATTGGGGATACATGTGTAAGCGCTCCAATGGCAAATTTGTGTTCAGCATATGGAAATGCACCAGTAGTCAATTCATGTCTTCCACACGTTCCCAAATGGCATACGCATGCAGCCGATTGGAAACAGCTTCAAAACCTCACTCTCCTAAGTTGGACTCACCTGTGTACTTTAAGCATACAAGCTTCTGTCGGCTACTCTACAGCTTTTCAGACTGACGCTGCAACAAAAAGCAACCTATAAACAAATGAACAGCCCGAAAAACGACGTGTTCTATGGTAGAATAACGACTGTCAAAACGTGGGCAAAAAAAAAAACGAAGCTTGGTGGTTGCTGCGGGACTCTCCGACTGCACAAAACCTCACTAACCTTAAGAACATAACGTCACAAGGCAGGAGGACGCGGCAATAGCGAGAAGAAAAAAAAACGGACAGATGTTTCTACCAGGCATCACTACATTTACTCATGAGGCTAAAGTGTGGAACAGGGTGAGTAGAGTAATAGGAAGACAAAAATATTCATTCCCTTTGGTAAACACACAATGTGACAGCTTGGAAGACCAGGCGAACACCATGGGTGAACACTTCCAACAGGGGTAGAGCTGACTACGTTGCTCTGAGGCCTTTCAGCGCAACAAAACAAGAAGAGAAAAACACAAACCGGAACAAAAGTGTTCAAGATACGAGTCATATGACAAACCTTTTATTTTACCTTAGCTACAGGCATCTTTAAACTGTTGAAATAAATCCGCCCCAGGTTCAGACCATCTGGTATATGAAATGCTGAAAAACCTGCCAATCGAAACACAAAGCACCCTACTTTACCTGTACAATCCTATCTTTTTTTTTTCGGCGAGATGCCTACTTCTAGGAAAGAGGCTATTGTCATCCCTATATTGAAACAAGGCAAGGATGCATCCTTGGTTGCGAGATACATGCTTATCGCACTAACAAGCTGCCTTTGTAAACATATTGAAGAGATGATAAACCGCAGAATTATATACTTCCTTGAAACAAGCAATCTGCTTGACCAGTTCTAGGGCGGCTTCCGTGAATATTGATTCACCACGGACCACCTGACACTCTTCGAGGCACAGATCCGAGATGCTTCCGCACGCCATCAATATGTTCTTTCGACGTTCTTCGATATGGAGAAGGCTTACGACCCTATATGGCTATTTAGAATATTAAGACTTATTCATCCTTGGTGTGCGTGGTAAAATGTTAATCATAATCAAAAGTTGCTTGCTCAACAGAACATTTTGTGTTCGAGTAGGCAATGGTTCATCCCGATCCTTTATCCAAGGAACAGGAGTGCCTCAAGCTGATGTATTTAGTTGTATACTTTTTATTAAATGAACTCCTTGTGTCATTACATCCGCCAAATATGTTTTATTGCACGTATGCCAACGATGTGCAAATTCGTTTTAAATCGCGCGATCTTTCAGTGTGTGAATGTCAAGCTCAGGTAGGTCTGAACAATGTGGCAAAAGGGGCAGGCGAAAATGAGTTTATTTCTAATGCACAAAAAAAGCAGGTGCGTTCTGTTTTCTCGGGATCGAGGCCTCCATCCTCATATTGACTGATTGATATGTGGGGTTTAGCGTCCCAAAACCACTCTAAGATTATGACAGACGCCGTAGTGGAGGGCTCCGGAAATTTCGACCATCTGGGTTTTTTTAATGTGCACCCAAATGTGAGCACATGGGCCTACAGCATTTCCGCCTCTATCGGAAAGGCAGACGCTGCAGCCAGGATTCGATCCCCCGACCTGTGGGTCAGCAGTCAAGTACCTTAGCCACTAGACCACCACGGTGGGGCATGCCTCTATCCCGAACTTGATCAACATGTCTTTGAAAAGAGAGAACACAAATTGTTAGGCATGATCCTGGATGGTAAAATAACGTTCATATCACACATTAGGTATTAAAAAATTAATGTATAAGTACAATTACTGTTTTGAAAGTTCTCTCACGCACTACGTGAAATAGTGACAAGATGTACCTGATAGATCTATTTACGAGCCTCATACGCACTCACTTGGACTACGGTGCAGTAATCTATCAGTCTGCAACACCAAGCGCATTAAGAATACTTGATTCTCTACAAAATCTACGAATGAATGAAACCACGTTTCTTCCACTTTGTTCACGCCGAGGGTGCTCAGGTGGACAGGGACAGCGCGCTATAAGAGAGAGAGAGGGGGGGTAGAGCTGCTTACGTTCCTAGCCACGGGCGCCTTTCGTACTAGCCCCATTGGAAGGCTATACGTTGAGTCGATTTAGTGGTCGTTGCCTCTGCAGAAATGCTACTTATCATTTGTATATTTTCTGCAGGCGAGCGCAGACAAGGAGCACCCCTCACACCACAGTTAATGACCTGTCCTCCTCAGGTCTTTTTCACAACCGCGCTTCGGTGCGGCCGCCCTCACACAACGAGTGAGGAGCCTAGCTCATTAAATCGGTGTGCCACTTTTCTAGCAGTATCGGACGGCCCCCTCGCCAAATCTTCCGCCATGACAATCGCAGTCAATAAATGTTTCCTTCATGAGAGTGCCTAAAGTTGCGCCTCTTCCACATATCGGCACACATTTTTGAACTTCAGAACAAGTACACCTGTCCAGAATTCTTTAAAGATGCATCTAAATCTTGTACCTCTGTAGCACACGTAGCCGTCGGTCGATCTTTTTCTGAAGTCGGACTTCTGCACTCTACTACAAGCATTTCTACAACAGAAGCTTATGCGAATTTCGTGGCTGTACAACACATAAAAAAACTGAAATTAGAGAATACAGTAGTTTGCACTGATTTCCTGAGTGCGGTAAAAGCTTAAAGAACAATAAAAAACACAAAATACTGTCCTTATCATTCTATACAAAATCCTAAGTGAAGTTTACAGGCTTAGACCGCATGTCGTAGCGTGCTGGGTGCCAGAACAGCACTATAATCACGTGAACGTGTTGGCGTATCTGCAAGCAGCATCTGCCCATGAAATCGCTTCCAATACAGCCATAGCTGTCCCAGCACTTGACCTGAAACCCCACCTTAAACGAAAGCTGAGGGATCATTGGCAGCGGCTGTGGGACACACAAATACAGAACAAACTTCACTTCATGAAGCCCCGTCTCGGGAATAGGCCACCAGTTTCGAAATCTCGCAACACAGAAGTCACACACACCAGATTAAGCATAGGACACACAGATACTACACACTCATTTATTTTGTCCAGTGATGATCCTTCATTGTGTGATGAGTGGGGTGAACCACTCACTGTCATTCACATCCTCAATCAGTGCAGTGAACTAGTCACTATCTGAAAAGAGCACTTTCCGTTAGCTTACCATGAACAAATTCCTCTGCACCCTCAAATGTTCATATTGTAACGTACAAGAGCCACTCGCTCGAACACAATCCAACACAACACTGTCTTCGTCGTTCTTTTTTCCCGGTCTACTCCTCACACGCCGGTCACCCCGTCTATGATCCACTACATTCGCAGCTCCATCTCCCCAGGAGTGAGTCAGAACACGAAGAGACGTGAATACAGAAATCACGTGGCGCATACATTTTCAACTGGTTTGCATGGACTAGAAAAACACGGTTTCTGCTTTTGGTGCCCATTTCGGGGATAACTTCCAGGTGGAAAGTAACAGGGCCTAGGGCATTGACCACGTGAAATGGGCCGGCATACCGGGGAGAAAACTACTGGCAACGCTGTGGAACACGCTGGGTGCGTAGAACTAGAACTAGGTCCTCTGGTTTGAAAGGGGTGTGGTTTTCGTTGGAAGGCGAACGGAATTTCGCCTGACGATGCGCTATGGCCAGGTGTGCTCTAAAGCGAGCCTTCCAAAAAAGCTCCGAAGTACTGGTGTCATCCAGACAGTTTTGCGTTGTTGTGCTCAAACCGAAGAAGCTCTCTTGCGGAAGCCTTAATGTCCTTTCATAGACAAGCTTGAACGGTGACTCCCGTTTGATTTCCTGCTCTGACGTATTCTGACGATTTCCTGCTCTGACGAAGACAGCTGCGGCGATGTATTCATCCCATTTGTTGTGACTGGGACTCACCTATGACAACAGTATGTCCTTTATGGCACGGTTTGTACGTTCCACCTGACTGTTTGTTTGTGGGTGCTGAGGAGTTCGCATGCCGAATTATTTATTTATTTATTTAGGTACCCTAAGGGCCCAAATGGGCATTACATAGGGGGGGAATGGGTTGAAAGCCGACACAACGTACAATATTGTAAAAAGAAAGAATCAACACAACAAAAGTGACATTACAATATCATAAAGGCAGCAAAAGTACACAATTGCAAGTACCGCGTGAAACATATAAAAAAAGTGATGCATCGTCATTTGCACATGTCACTGCCACTGCGCACGTTGTGTGCGCATACCCTTCAGAGGCTATAAAAAGCCTCGCTCCCAATAAACGTTGTTCACTGTTGTACATTCGTGTCTGTACGCTTCAGTAGCGACGAGGCGGTCGAACCGTTGGTCGCGCTGCGACCGTGGCTGCGCACGCGGGCCCACCGGGTTTTGATGAGGAGGCGGACAACTGGGAGGCTTACCGGCTACGCTTGGAAGCATACTTCGAGGTTCACGATGTCACGGACGAGAAGAAACGCAGGGCGATTTTGGTCACGGCGTTGAGCACAAAGACAGTGGATTTATTGGCTGCACGATGCGCGCCGGCGAAGATACAGGACCTGAAATACGAAGACGCTGTGAAGTTCCTGGGTGAGCGATTTGCTCCGGCGTTCAACGAAATCGCAGAATTGTACAAGTTCTTCACAAGGAATCAGCTTGCAGGAGAGTCGGTAAATGAATTTCTCGTGAAAATACGAAAGATTGCAAGCAGGTGTAATTTCGGTAGCGCCCTCGACAGGATGCTAAGGGACCGCATTGTTTGCGGCCTGCGCGACGCTAGTGTTCGTCGGCAGCTGTTGGCAAAAGCGGAACTCGCGCTGAGGGAGGCGGAAGCGGCAGCGCGTGCAGCAGAGATGACAGCGGCAAACGTGGACCACATGGCCAACGCGCAAAACACGGACAATGTGCACGCTATGACGATGGAGCGCAGAGGCCAACCAACTAGGCATCCGTCACTACGAGAGTCGGCGAGCAGGGAAGACTGGCGGCACGAAGGGACGTGCCCATGCTGCGGCAAAAGTGGTCATACAGCGGAAAAATGCAAGTTCCGTTCTGGTAAATGCTTCACTTGTAAGAGGCAAGGACACCTAGCCCGTGTGTGCCAGCAGCACCAGTCCCGGCAAAACAAAGTATTCCACTGTGAAAGTCAGTGGTCTGATAATGATGACTATGAACAATTTCTGCTCAACTTGCAAGCGGCATCGGTGAACATGGTCCAGCCAATTTATCGCACCATGGAATGGGATGGCGTGGCTCTCCGAATGCAAGTAGACACCGGTTCCCCCGTGACAATCATCACATGGCCTACCTACACCAAATACCGTCCCCTTTGGCCTCGGCTCCAGAAGACTACCTTGCAACTGACTTGTTTCCTCGGTCACCTTCTCGTCAAGGGTCAACTCAATATCTCGGTGACGTACGGCGGGACCACACTGGACGCTACCTTGGTGGTGCTGGGGTGCTCTGGACGGGATCTGTGTGGGCGGGACGTCATCAAAGCCCTCGAACAGCGCGGAAGGCAGGTTCTCGCCGTCGGAATGAAGGCTGCCCCCGATAAGCCATCCTCTACTAAGGGCGATTTACAAGTGCAGCAGTTGTTAGACGAGTTTCAGGACTTGTTCTCGGAAGAGCTAGGTTTAATCAAAGGGCCACCCGTTGAGTTACACTTGCGCGAAGGTGTCGTACCTCGTTTCTTTAAGGCACGTGCCGTGCCTTACGGGATGAGAGAAGCCGTTAGCCAAGAGATAGATCGTCTCGTTCAGACAGGAATCTTGACACCAGTTGCTTGCGCTGACTGGGCAACGCCTCTTGTTCCGGTAGTAAAGAAAAATGGGCCCATACGACTTTGTGGTGACTTCAAAGTAACAGTCAACGCTGCTTGCCACACGGAAAAATATCCGTTGCCCAAAATTCAAGACATTTTTGCTAGCTTAAGTGGAGGCGAAGTGTTCTCTACAATCGATCTAAAGGACGCTTACAGTCAGCTACCTCTAGATGAGAACGCAAAGCAGCTTCTAGTCGTTAACACGCAAAAAGGACTATTCTGCTTCAACCGGCTCCCTTTCGGTGTAGCGTCCGCCCCAGCAATTTTCCAGAGACGCATGGAAGCCATTCTTCAAGGAATACCGGGTGTTCAAGTTTACTTGGATGACGTGGTTGTGGCAGAGAAGCAAGACAACTGCGAAAAATTGCGCGAAGTCTTCCAGAGGTTACGGGACTACGGTGTGAAGCTTCACCCAAGCAAATGCAAAATACGGAAGAAAGAAGTTGAGTATCTTGGGCACCGCATATGCGCAGATGGCCTTTTGCCGAAAGCGGAGAACATTGAAGCAGTATCAGGAATGCCCAGGCCCACATGTGTGGCAGAGCTGCGGTCATTCATCGGCTTTGTGACGTATTACCATGCATTCCTTGGCAACTTGTTCACTGATCTTGCACCGTTGTATGAACTGTTAAAGAAAAACGCCCGTTGGCAGTGGGGAGCAAGACAAGAGGCCGCTTTCGAAGCAACGAAACGCCTCGTCAAAGGCGCCAAGTTCCTCACGCACTACGATCCGCAAAAGCCCCTCGTGTTAGAAACGGACGCGTCGTCTTACGGCATCGGGGCTGTTTTATACCACCGGGTCAACGGAGAAGCGAAGCCAGTTGGATTTCGGGACTGCCGCAGAGCGGAATTACGCACAAATTGAGCGTGAAGCGCTGGCAGTTGTCTTTGGGGTGACCAAATTTCGTGAGTACCTACTGGGTAATACCTTCACGCTAATTACAGATCACAAGCCACTTCTGCGACTGCTCAGCCCAGACAAGCCCGTACCTGCTCTGGCAGCGGCACGGATCCAACGTTGGTCTTTATTACTCAGCGGCTACACGTACACGATCGAGTACAAGGCAGGAAAAACCCTTCCGGTAGCTGATGCCCTGAGCCACCTTCCGGCGAGCTACCAGCACGATGCCAGTACCATGGAGTCCATCAATAACGACGCCCGTGAGTACGTACTTTTTGCTGAGCAACTAGACACCACCCGGCTGATGTCGTCTAGTGATTTGGCCCGGGCGACAAAAGCAGATAGCACCCTCAAGCAAGTCGCTGTCTATATTCGCGACGGCTGGCCTAGGAAACTACCGAGATCAAAACCAGACTTACGTCCATTCTTTTTCAAAAAACACGAACTTGTGTGCAGTAATAACATTGTCTACTGGGGCCACCGAGCGATAATTCCGGTCGCCGCCCGGAATTCCGTACTACGCATGCTGCACGAGACTCATCAAGGGATGACGTCGATGAAGAAGTTGGCGCGCTCCATATATTGGTATCCTGGGCTGGATCGGGACATTGAACGTGCGGTAAACACTTGCCCTGTATGTTTGCAGTGTAGCAGCATGCCACCTGCCAAGGAGCCTGTGCCATGGCCGGAAACCAAGGAAAAGTGGTCAAGGGTGCACGTAGACTATGCCGGCCCGGTTGACGGACATATGTCGCTCATCGCGGTTGATTCGCACACGAAGTGGATAGAGGTGAGCCCAGTGAAGATAGCCAGCACGGGACGGACTATCGAAGCCTTACAATCAATGTTTAGTAGGTTTGTCCTGTCCCGAACCGTGGTTTCCGATAACGGGCCACAGTTCACTAGCGCGCAGTTTCAGTCGTTCATGAATGAAAACGGAATTCGCCACTTTCGCACCGCGCCTTATCATCCGCAGTCCAACGGTTTAGCAGAGAAGGCAGTGCGAACGATTAAACTGGGACTGCGCAAGAACGCTACAGGTACACTGCAAGGCCGATTAGACCAAATTCTGTTGCAGTATCGCCGCACCCTTCTGCCCAGCGGGAAAACGCCAGCGTTCATGCTGCTGAGTTTTGAGCCTCGATGCAAGTTGGATAACATCGTGTCATGTCGGCCATTTTCTCACGCAGATACGGAGCACCCCACGACCACTCGCCAAGTTGGACTCTGTTTGGTACAGGAACTACAGGACAGGAGCCAGGTGGAAAGCTGGCGTCGTACAGACCCCTGAAGGCCACCGCATGGTAACCATCAAGGCCGCAGACGGCGAACATCATCGCCGGCATTATGACCAGTTGAGAGGAAGAGAAACCGACAGCACGGGACTCGCTGCCGGTGAAGCAGAAGTCAAGCAAAAGCCCGGGGTTGAGGCACCGCAGACGGAAGCTGGCGAAACCGGTGCACCACTGACCTCAAGAGAACCCCAGAGCCCAGGTGCGCCAGACACAGACAGCCGACCAAATACGCATGACAACCAGGTTGGAAATGACGCCAGCGGCGGGCAATCTGATGGCAATAAAGAGTTCGATCCTGGTGAAACCATGTTACGCAGGTCCACCAGAAACCGACGCCCGCCGGATCGCTACCAGCCTTAAGGGGAAAGAAGGCTGATGCATCGTCATTTGCACATGTCACTGCCACTGCGCACGTTGTGTGCGCATACCCTTCAGAGGCTATAAAAAGCCTCGCTCCCAATAAACGTTGTTCACTGTTGTGCATTCGTGTCTGTACGCTTCAAAAGTGTAAAAGTGACAGAAAATCTGGTATTTGGAAGGCAGGAACACAAATTTACAGCCTAAAAAAATGAGCATGATGAAGACAAGTTACAGTGTATTTTGAATAGCTAGAAAAGCGAGGAGTGCGGTTTGAAAAGAAGAGGTGTCTGTTTGGTTCACTAGGCTACTAGGTAAAGAATTCCATTCATTGATTGCCAGAACAAGGGGTGAGTTCCGATATTTGTTTGTTCGGGCAAAAATTGAGCCAACTTTGTGAGCGTGGTCAGCGCGTGCGGACGTATAGGGTGCCGGGAGTATAAATTTGCGAGCGAATGGTGTTGGATGATGGTACAGGGTGTGAAAAAAAGTTAATCTTGACAACTGCCTGCGTAGGGAGAGAGGGGGGAGATTAAGTTCGTCCTTCAAGGCAGATACACTCTGGTATCTTGAGTACGATGACAGAATAAAGCGCGCGGCCTTGTTCTGTACGGATTCAAGCATGTTAGTCAGACACATCTGATGTGGATGCCAGATGATTTGCGCGTATTCTAGTGAAGAGCGGATAAGAGCATTATACGCGTGAAGTCGTGTCTCTGAATTAGCTAAATAAAGGTGACGCTTGAGCAGGCCGAGCTTTTTACACGCCTTCGATGTGATTTTTTCTATATGGGGGGTCCAGCTTAAATCGGAGGTGAATGTAACTCCCAGATATTTGAAAGATGAAACTGTTTCTATTTTGGCATTATCTATTAAGTAATTATAAGTTTCGGATCTTGTCGTAGAATAAAATTGCACATGCTTAGTTTTTTCTACGTTTATTTTCATCAGCCATTTTTCGCACCATTCAGTTAGAGTAAATAAAGCATGCTGGAGTGTAGAAACATCATCGGAAGTTACTATTTCTCTATATATCACACAGTCGTCGGCAAAGAGACGAATTGACGAGGAAATGTTACATGCGAGGTCGTTTATATAAATCAGAAACAGTAAAGGGCCAAGTACTGACCCCTAAGGGACTCCTGATGAGACACCCACTGGGTCAGAAACGTGGTCATTTAATTTTACAGATTGCAAACGGTCTGTTAAAAAACTACGAATCCAGTTGGTTGTTTTGTCATCCAGATTAAGGTTACAAATTTTAGCCATTAGACGCTGATGTGGAACCCGATCGAACGCTTTCGACAAATCGACAAAAATGGCATCGGTACAAAGCAACCTGTGCTGAGAAACGTGGAGGTCAGTGATCAGCTCAAAAAGTTGTGTCTGACATGAGAAATGTTTCCTAAATCCGTGTTGATTGCTAATGAAGAAGTTATTCTGATTAAGGTGGGTTACAACATGCGTGTAAAGAATATGTTCCAGCAACTTACAGCTGATTTAAGTAAGTGAAATAGGCCTATAGTTAAGAGGATCAGACCGGTCGCCAGATTTGAAAAATGGTAGGGTATGGGCAAATTTCCAATCGTCCGGCAAGCAACCTGAATCTAGGGATGGCTGAAATAACAACGAAAGCAGGTAAGCTGAGTAAGGAGAAGTTATTTTCAAGAGCTTCGCTGTTATACCGTCAGGCCCGGGGCTAGTTTTGGAAGCTAGGTGGTCGATAGCGCATGCCACGCCATGGGCAGTAATTACAATGGGCGTAAAACTGAAATCTATGTTTGGTTGCGACGGATCAAAAGAGTCATTTAAAGGTAGCTCGGTAGTGAAAACTTTGGCAAAGGCTTTGTTAAAATGTTCGGCACATTTTTGCAAGGATAACTTATCCCCGGTTGCATTGGTTAGGACGGGTACCGTGTTTTTGTTCTTGGGGTTTATAATACTCCAAAATTTGCTTGGGTCGGTTTTCATAATACTTGGGAGCGTAATATTAAAATACTTATGTTTTGCCTCACGTATTGTTTGTTCAGTTAAAGTAGAAATCTGTTTGTAGTTCTGCCAATCATCAGGATCGTTGGTTCGAGTTGACTTTCTGTAGGCCCTTTTTTCCTGTTTAAAAGCCGTTTGACGTCACGGGTAAACCATGGGTCGTTCGTCCTAGAGCTTATTACCATTTTTGGAATACAAGATGCCTGAATTTCTTCGAGCTTGTCGTGAAATAGACACCACTTTTCATTCATTGTACAATCCTGCAACCCAGTTTCAAGATTAACAGTTAAGGTTTCCAGCATATCGGTCATTTTTTGTAAGTCAGCGCGTCCGTAGTTGAAGATTTGTTTTTATGTTTTAGTTTTGATAGCGCGTGCCACTGATAGTGTGCAGTGTATTGCCTTATGGTCACTTATTTCGTCAATGATGTGTGTGTTAGTAATTTCGGGTTGATTCGTGAGAATGACGTCAAGCAAATGTGCGCTCCGCGTTGGTTCGCACACTATTTGCGTAAGTTGGTGGTAATCAATACATTGAATGAAGCTAAGGCATTCGAGACGATTATTTTGCGCAGTGACGGAGTTTGTTGGCCAGTCAATACCCGGGTAGTTAAAATCACCACCTATAACTAACAAGCTACTTGGAAATTCATGCAAGATGGTGCCAATTGTATCGTTTAAACTGTCGACGAAATCTGCGGGACCATCGGGGGGACGGTAACAAGCGCCTAAGACACAAGGTGTATGGCCAATGTGAATGCTGACCCAGATAATTTCTAATGGTGAATCGATGTCTATTTGTGATGGGCGATACTCTTCTTTAACTGCGATCGTTACGCCACCCCGCGAGAGCCGCACCTGTCCTTGCGAAAAATTTCGAAGTTTGAAGGAAGGGTAAGATGTTTATTTGATATTTCGTCGGAAAGCCATGTTTCTGTGCCGATAATGATATCGGCTGAACATGTGTGCATAATAGCTTTAAGGGTGTCAAGCTTTGGAAATATACTGCGGAAGTTTGCTAGGAGTAAAAAAAAACTGGGGCTATTGTTTGGAAGCTACGTGAGCGACTAACAGTGTGTCACCTAGAGGAGGGCTGATTTTTTTCAGAAACCTGGACTACTTGGTTTATGGATGAATCATAGCGGTAAATGCCGCGTTCCGTGTGAAGCTTGCTAAAGCGCACATAGTATTTTCCTCCGTCAGTTCTATTTGCCTTTCCGAATTCACGCAGTTTTATTCTAGCGAACTGAACCTTCTGGAAAAAATCTTCCTCAAGCCATACTTTGGGTGATTCGAGGTTTTTCAGTTTATGTCCAAGGCTCAGAGCCTCTATTTTTTATTTAAAGTTCAGAAATTTTACAATGAGTGGCCTATGAAAGTTAGGTCAACTGCGACCAACGCGGTGAGCCCGTTCAATGTCGCCAACGTCATGCCGGAGATGCTTAAAAAAATTCCCTTACAATACATTCCGATTCCACGTAGTCCTTATGTTCGACTTCATCATGACCCTTAATTATACGATTGTTTCTGCGCATGCGGTTATTCATGTCATCCACGAGATCTACGAGCTCTTCATTGGCCTTGTTAATGTGAACTTTCACTTCTTTAACGGAATCAGCGGCGGCATCGATGTTAACCTTACAATCAGACACATTTTTCATACTTCGTTCGATAGCGCGAACACGAGTGTCGAAGCTTGTGATACGCTGTTTAATTTCTGCCAGAGCCGTTTTGGTTTCTTCATGACACTCCTTGACAAGTGCGAGCACATCATCGATTTTGGGCGCTGGATTTGCTTCGACATCTCCAGCTGATAGCAGCAGGAGCGCAAGGCACATAGACAGTAGCAGTGAAGAAGGTTTAGGGCAAAGTACCCGGGTTAAACCAAACGCTGCAAAGAAACAATCGACACGACGGCACCCGTGTGCTCGTGTGGGAAAGAAGGTACCGATGCGTGCACGATACGTACAAACGTCGACACCCATGGCACAATTGTAACAACACACGTGGTGGGATTTACGGCCTCATAAAGTTGTGGTAGCTGCAATTACGGTGAGTGTGAACAAAAGTTTCCTACCTATGACAGAAGAAAGCACGTGTTAACAGTATGCCACTCGTGGCCGCAAATCCCGGAGATGAGCAGCTTCCCAGCGTTTAAGTATGGTCCCGGTGGCGCTGTTGCTTGTGACGTCACAGGAGGGCGTTTCTTCTTTTCGTCATGCTGGTCGGGGCCAGATAGTAGTGGATTGTTGACAGCTTGGTTGATGAGTAACGGCCAGGTGGCTTGGGGCTGGTTGCGCGAGGCAAGCCTCTCTTTCCTATGACAGAAGAAGGCACGTGTTAACAGTATGCCACTCGTGGCCGCAAATCCCGGAGATGAGCAGCTTCCCAGCGTTTAAGTATGGTCCCGGTGGCACTGTTGCTTGTGACGTCACAGGAGGACGTTTCTTCTTTTCGTCATGCTGGTCGGGGCCAGATAGTAGTGGATTGTTGACTGCTTGGTTGATGAGTAACGGCCAGGTGGCTTGGGGCTGGTTGCGCGAGGCAAGCCTCGCTTTCCTATGACAGAAGAAGGCACGTGTTAACAGTATGCCACTCGTGGCCGCAAATCCCCATTACATGGTCGTTCAGTAGGTTTCTGAATGCGTGGGACGTGAAGGCCGTGCCACGGTTGATGATGAGCAAGCGTGGCGTGCCGTGTCGAAAAATCACGCACTCGTTGATGAACGTGACGACGTGCAAAGTCGAAAAGTCGAGAACGGCCATGACTTCAGTCCACTTCGTGAGATAGTCCATGGCAATGGTGAGGAACTTGTTGCCGCGCGACGTACGTGGAAGCAATCCCATAAGATCAAGCCCAGAATCTGAAAAGGTGTTTCCGGGGGAAGGAGAAGTTGCATGGGGACCGGTGGCGGACTTGTGGTGGCCTTCCGTGCTTGACAGACTGTGCACGACAAAACGTAGCGGAAAATGACACTGTGTATGCGCCACTGCCACAACCTCTCTTTCAAGCGTGCCCGCGTCTTGTGCAGCCTGAGGTGACCGGCACTCGGAGCGTCGTGGCACATGAATAGCACCGATTGTCGCATGGCTACCGGCACAACAGGCACACACAACCCATCCCCATAATTTCGGTGATAATTCCCTCTCGAACGACATACGACGCAGAAAAATTTTCATGACGACACTTGCGAGTGTCCCCGGATAGTCGTCGAGTTATTTCGACAATTTCTGTGTCTTGTAGCTGTGTAGTTCATAAATCAAGCACTGCAGAAACTGAGGAGATGTCGCTGAAAGCTGTTGGGTGACTAGAAAGGTAATCAGCGTCTTCATGGGGAGCGCCACTGCGATGGGCAATATAAAAGTTGTAATCTTGCAGTTTGATGGCCCACCTGGCGAACTTAGCATTGAGAGAAATTTATGTAGCGCGAGGCGAAAAAACGAACACAGGAAAGAATAGACTGAGAGGACAGAGCGCCACAATCGGACAGTCTATTCTTTCCTGTGTTCGTTTTTTGGCATCGCGCTACATAAATTTCTTTCAAATGTTTCACCAACAAGCCCACATCGCCACTCTTGTTAGCATTGAGGTCTTTTTTGTTTGTTTGAAGCCAGCGAAGGGCGACATTGTCGGTAACGGCTGTGAAGCTTTTACCATAAATGTCCGGACGAAATTTTTCGACTGCCCAAAATACCGCCAAACACTCGAGTTCAAAGGCGTGGTATCGGCTCTCTGGTTTACTAAGCTGGCGGCTAGCATAAGCGACCGGTTTCTCCTGCCCGTCCTCGTTAATTTCCAAGAGAACAGCTGCGAGGCCAAGACCACTAACATCGGTGTGTAGAATTGTCGGGGCATTATCATCATATTATGCGAACGTTGGTGGTGCTTGAAGGGCAGTCTTGAGGTCACGGAAAGCAGATTCTTGATCGGGTCCCCGTTTCCAGCGAACTTTTTTCTTCAGTAGCTCGTTGAGAGGTACCGCGTGAGAAGCGAAGTCGGGAACAAAGCCTCTGAAATATGAAGTGACGCCCAAGGAACTTATATGCTGCTTAGCCGTGGTGTAAAGCGGAATACAGGCAATAGCTTAGAGCTTCGTGCGATCAGGGCTGATGCCACTGGCGCTGACTACGTGCCCCAAGTAACTAACTTCTGAAAAGCCGAAAAAGCCCTTGGAAGGTTTAATGCCAAGGCGAGCGTCTTGGAGAGCTCTCAAGACCATTTCCAAACGCCTGAGATGTTCGGGAAGTGTGGGAGCATAGACAATTATGTCGTCTAAATAGACCAAAGTCATCGACCACTTGAGATGCCCAACAACCCGGTCCATAAATCGCTGAAATGTAGCAAGAGCATTGGAGAGACCAAATGGCAGGCGCTTAAACTGGTAAAGGTCATCCGGAGTTGTAACGGCAGTCTTCTCAGCGTCATTCGGGTGTAGTTCTTTCTGCCAATAGCCAGAAAGAAGATCCAGCGCAGTGAAAAACTGGGCACCATGCAGGCGGTCAAGGGCATCGTCAAGACGAGGTAGCGGATACACGTCCGGCTTGGTGACACTGTTTAGCCATCGATAGTCAATATAGAAAGAGATTGTGCCGTCTTTCTTTTTCACAACAACTACGGGGACGCCCACGGACTTGACAAGCGCGATATGATACCACGATTAAGCATGTCAACTACTTGCTTAGCGATTTCTGTACGTTCAGGAGAAGAGACTGGACGCGGGTGATGCCGAACACGAACTTCAGAGCCGGTGTAGATTCTGTGCTGCGACAAGAAAGTGTGGCCGAGCTCACCTGGTGTCACGCAGTCATGAAATTTCTGTAGAAGTGCTTGAATCTCAGCTTTCTGTGATGGAGCCAAGTAGGGGTCGAAGTTGAGTTCATTCGAGTCTAAGGGCGATGCAGTTGGTTGCGAAGGTGCTACTGACTGTACTACTGCTACGAAAGACTGTGATTCAAGGTAAGTACAGGTACCGAGGACCATGCCTGACGGCGCGCACAAAATACTGTCGGACAGGCAGAATACAAGTACCGCAAAAATTTTGCCGGAAGAGCAATGGAGGGCCCGCGGCATTGCGAATTCACCTCCAGGCCGGCAACAAACGGTACTTTCTACAAGAATGTCCTTGTCAACAAAGGACTTGTCGTGGCTGTAAACAGGAATCCACGCAGCAAACGACAAGTGAGTGGTAACTGAGGTTGTCGTAATCGCGGGATTCAAAAGCAGGAATGGTTTTTCAATTTCAGGTTGTTCCCTTCTGTTTGTACCCACGGCCGTATTCGTACCCGTTGTTAGAATGCCGACTGCCAAAGAAATTTATTAGACTTTTCACCATGTGGTAGTTGTCAGCGAACACGGAGCGCACTTTGCCAACAGTTCTGTAAATGACATGACTCCATGGGAAATACGAGTGCCTAGAGCAAGCTTTATTATAAGTTTAAACACCTGCTCGAATCACTGTCGAAGCGGGAGATGTCAGTTCAGTGGTGCAATCAGTGCCGTTAAACTGCAAACTAATGCCAAGCTCCGCGCACCAATCACAGCCTAAGATCACTGGCACACACAGGTTGGGGACAACAAGAAACCGCTGCCCCACTGTCTTCCCAAGCGCACACACATTCAGGCTGACTTCGCCGAGAGTAGGTGAAGTGGCTCCGTCAGCAAGGACGAGATGGGGTCGTTCGACCTGCTTAGGGCTCACCGAAAATCTTCCAGACAAGAAACGCATCGCTAAAAAACTGAATGCAGCCCCTGTGTCCACTAGTGCTTCAACGTGCAGCGGCGGACCCCAAGCTTCACCTTCAGGCTTGGCATCTCGGTGAAGGGGCAAAGTGAAAGAGGAAGGGCGTCAGCCATCATGCGGGTTCCTGCCCTCGATGACCCGCATTGTGATTTCTCGAGGAAGACTGCATAGGAGAAGCTGAGTTTGTCAGCCACTCGGTCACCCGAGGGCAGTTCCGAGCAAAATTCCCAACATCGTGGCAGTGGTAGCACCGGAGTACCACTGTAGGATCCTGGAGCCGAGTAGGAGCCAAATTTTTGGTCCGGGATGGTGTGTCCATGTAGGCGGGCCTCCGGTATGGATCCTCAGCTACTTTCGAGCATTCTTGTATCTCCGCCTCAAGAGCGACAGCTAAAGCTGATCGTACGTCAATCGAACGAGCGAGGTGGGCGAAGTCCTGGATACATCTGTTATTGATGGCATCAACAAAGGCATTAGCAGCAATAAGGTCCGTGGCTGTGGTATAGCAATCCGAGAAGGCCTTCCGAGACAAGCTGTCGACGTGAGCAGCGAGCGCTTGAAGGTCGCGGTGACCTTGCAGGATGTGTTTCAGTTTTGTGAGGTAGAGCTGAAGGAGATGACTGTCGAGAAATCGGTTTGCAGCCCTAAGACCAGAGCTTCATAGTTCGAGCGGCCGACTCGCGGGATGTACTCGAGGTATTCAACGGTGGCGCCACGGAGCTGCACAAAGAGTGCCTGAGCTTTATTTTGAGCTGTCCAGCCGTTTAGGGCAGCAACAGACTCTAATTGCACCAAAAAATGCTGCCCACGATGTGATATCCTCGAAGGTAGGTGGTGGAAGTTGTGCTAAAAAAACAGAGGTGGAGCTGACAAAGGGACTTTTCGTTCCACCACGGTAGACCCACGTTGCTGAAGGTCAGACTGCTCCTCGATGACAGAGAGCCACGCAGCTAGATCAGCGATGACATCCGCCGTCAGGGCACGTTGGGTGACGGTGGTCTCAAGAGAGAGTAAGCGGGTAGCGAAGCGAGTTTCAAATTCTCGCATAAGGGCTCGTCTGTCGGCTTCACTTTGTGAAATAAGGGCTTGAAGCAGTCAGGTATAGGTAGACTGGCACCAGTGGTTTACTGATGAGGGTGATTTGGCGTATCCTTGACATCAAACTCGGACAGAAGAGACTGATGGGGCGGTGGTGGTGGGATTTGTGATGAGACTTGGGCTACAGCGGCTTGTGCTAAGCTTTCCTGCGTAGTCGGGACAGGAGGTTCCAGAGTCTTTGATGACGTGTCTTCCATAGGGTGCATCTGTGAAGTGCCGACTGCTGCTGTCATCACGGCAGCCTTACTCCTTGTAAACATGGGTTAACGTTGTCACCGCTGCCAAACGTTGTCACCGCTGCTACTAAATGTAATGTACAAGAGCCACTCACTCGAACACAATATAAATGATGATGATGATGATGAATCCACAGACATGGCTCGTACCCACTCAGGGGGATTGGCCAAGAATCCATGACTTAATTAAGTTTTTTTTAATATCGAAACCACCCACCAGAAAAAAGAATGAAAAAAGTAAAGACACCCTAGTCAGAATGAATGGAGTGCAATAGTTGCTTGTCACTCGTGCAGATAAGACAACTATTCATTACCTTGAATAAACAACACTGTCTTCGTCATTCTCTTTTCCCTGTCTACCCCTCACGCGCCGGTCACCCCATTGCTATGAACCCCTACAATATTCACTACAAGGAGCTGCTGATCCACTACAAGGAGCTGTTTTTTTAAATATCGGTGATTGTTTGCGTTTTTAAATGATATTCTTAGTTTTGACGTCTTATATCAGGGAAATACGTAGGACAGCCTCCTCACAAAGGTTTATGCTGCGGGAGGTATAGTCGCAGAAGCACCTGCTTTCCTAGCGTTTGGGGACAGAAGCCTTGAGAAGGCATTCGTGATGCCTTCTAATTTCTCACTTGTAGATAACATGGTGATGTGTAACTTATCCCACACCTATTTATCACACCACATATCACTACCATGATTTTATACTCTATGCACACCTTATTGCGCTTGATATTAGGTCTCTATAAAGCCACAATACACCCTGTGATTTCTATCATCGATCATCGCTTACACCTCAAATACATATTGCTAGAGGCCCTTGTGCTAGAAAACGCCACTAATCATCATCTAAAGAAGCTTTGTCGCATCCGTGCGTCGCGACAGGCCAAGCCCACTGCTCTTCCTTCAAGAATATGCCACCTGCACTAGAAAAAACGTCTCTGTGATGCTTTTCTTTTTGTTAGAGTTAACTTTGTTGCACTCTCTCACTGTGTTTCTATTACACTTAAATGGCCAGTAAACAGCCCTGAGTTCAAAATAGTTTTAACAAGAGATATATGTGCAGTTTTTTTGTTTTTTTTTGCGAGTATGCTGCCACAAGAATTTTGTGAATACGTGCTATATTAAGGAAGTTACAGGGGTTTTAACATTGGTTTAAGCTGGTTTCAAATTTTCGTGCGGCTTCGCCCCCCTTCTCCCTTCCATGAAGGAGTAGGTGTAGCCCATTTTTGTGACTCCGCCTACATCGGCAACGTGACACCACGTCAGCGATTGACGTCATCGGCAAACTCGATCAGTCGCAACGCACTTCCGCTTGCTGCAAAACGTGGTTTGTTTGACGTTTGCCGCACCAGCCGCGGGTCAACCGTGTAAGCGTCAGGTGCGAAGTGTCGACCACAAACGATCAGGTCCTCGACGTACGTCGCTGGATGGGCGATTCGCTTCAGCCATTCAGCGCACAGGGCCCTATTGTGAATTACCCGTTGCCGATGCTTTTCCGCTGCCCAGTCGCTCGACTTGCAGCCGACGACAGAGCAACGCTTTTACCCGCGTTCCTCATGTCAAGGGCGAAGTACGTTTGTACGTGCGCACAGGCGCTGTAGTTGAGCGAGGAGTGTACACGTGCACGCGACAACTACGAGGCTGGTTCTTTCACCGCTGTGCCAATAAACAAGGGGCAGTTTTGTAGCTGTGGGTGGGAACAGGAACTAACGTTGACTTCACTACTGTTTTTTCACACGGGATTTCGACCAATCGGCGAGCTGCTTCGGCAAGCTACGCTGCTACGTCATGTTGCCGATCACCGAGTTGACGTCACTGCGCGTGCAAGGGGGTCGGTCAGGCGTAGGAAAGATGAACGTGAATTGTTTTTCGAAATAGACGGTCTGCGCGGGTGCGCAGCGCTGTAATATTCAGAAAACGTGATCGATACGGTCTAGTTTACGAATTGCCGAGCTTGTACGGGGTGTGTCAAAAACGTTGGAGCCTGTTTACTGGCCCTTTACCATTTACTTGCATACCTGCATTGAAGGTTAAAGTTTCAATGCTGAAAATTCATGCAAAAGGTCTCACAGTTTTGAATTGAAACAGGTAAATGAAAGAGCTCAGAGAAGAATATGTGTGCAGCTCTAGACACGTCCATGACTTGTGATAGGTGAAATTAGCACAACATTCACAATCACACGCGCGCAATCACTTGTTATCTTCACAACTAAACTATGGGGTAAAAACATGCAAGTAAAAAATAAGTATGCTAGTGGATAAGCTACTCGGCTGCTGACCCGCAGGTCGCGGGATCGAATCCCAGCTGCAGCGGCTGCGTTTCCAGTGGAGGCAGAAATGTTGTAGGCCCGTGTGTTCATATTTGGGGATATGTTAATGAACCACAGGTAATCAAAAATTCCGGAGCCCTTCACTACGGCGTCTCTGATAATCATATGGTGGTTTTGGAACATTAAACCCCACAAATCAAAAAAACAAGAATGGTACGTGAACATTTGAAATTTCGAATGTATTTAATACTGTTTGCTGTTTGATTCAATCGGCGTAAAGAATTTTGGTTTTCGAACTTCCCGAAAACAAAAAAAAAGTGGCAGATCCCGATTCGAGGATGAGCGAAGCACGAATGAAGAGGTTGATATATCACTTTAAAATTAGCACAAAATTACGAGGCGGACGTAACATATGCCATACATGACTCCCAATTTATGATTATCGTATTTAAACGTTTCATTTGCGTTCGACGACTATTCCCGTCAAGTTATATTAAATTTGACAGATCTGGAGCTAGCGAAACGGCCACGAGCACGCTATGAGCCTAGAATGAAGTCATGTTTAGCATGACTCGCATATCATGACTATCATGTTCTGAAGTACCAAACATGATAATCATGTTTGGCACGTTTTTTCATACCATTTATCTTCATCGTCCATTCTCGTCCTGTAATACCAAATTCGGTATATGTGGCGATAGCAAAACTGCCGCCAGCGTGCTATGAACGTAACAGGTATTCATGCTTTACTTGACACGCATGTCGTGATTATCATCTTTGAACGTGTTATTCATTTTCATCGTCCATACTCATCGTGTAATACCAACATTTGATATATGTGGAGCTTTCGAAACGGCCGCCGTCTTTTCTTTCTCTTGTGTTTCTTCCCTGTCCTGTATTTTTTTCTGGTGTTGCGCTGTAAGTAAGTTCACGATGGAGCTAAAATCGTAGACCGACAGACAGACAGACACACAGACAGACACATAGATAGATAGATAGATAGATAGATAGATAGATAGATAGATAGATAGATAGATAGATAGATAGATAGATAGATAGATAGATAGATAGATAGTAGATAGATAGATAGATGATAGATAGATATGATAGATAGATAGATAGATAGCTAGATAGATAGATAGATAGATAGATAGATAGATGATAGATAGATAGATAGATAGTAGATAGCTAAGATTAGATAGATAGATAGCTAGATAGATAGATAGATAGATAGATAGTGTGAGGTTAACGTCCCCAAAACCCCTATATGATTATGAGAGGACGCCGTGGTGGAGGGCTCCGGAAATTTAGACCACCTGGGGTTCTTTAACGTGCCACCCAAATCTGAGCACACGGGCCTACAACATTTCCGCCTCCATCAGAAATGCAGCCGCCGCAGCCGGGATTCGAACCCGCGCCTTTGCGAGGCAGCAGCGAGTACCTGAGCCCCTAGACCACCGCGGCGGGGCAGCTAGACAGGACAGACAGACAGCAGACAGACAGACAGAAGACCGACAGACAGACAGACAGACAGACAGACAGACAGACAGACAGACAGACAGAAGACAGGACAGACAGACAGACAGACAGACAGACAGACAGACAGACAGACAGACAGACAGACAGACAGACAGACAGACAGACAGACAGACAGATAGACAGACAGATAGACAGACTAGATAGACAGACAGACAGACAGACTAGATAGACAGATAGATAGATAGATAGATAGATAGATAGATAGATAGATAGATAGATAGATAGATAGATAGATAGATAGATAGATAGATAGATAGATAGATAGATAGATAGATAGATAGATAGATAGATAGATAGATAGATAGATACGGTTGAAGTTGTCGAAGTCCTCTATGAAACGCTTCGCATTTATATGTTCTACGGCTCATTGAAAGTGACCTCTTCAAATTTTTATTATGCTTCACCTCATCACAACCTTATGGCGTCGAAGCTGCTTTTCAGGCTCTGCTATGGTCGCGAATGTATTGGTAGGGGCTTTATAGGTAGGGGCTGAATCCATGTGGTTTTGGACCGGAAAATCGGGCAACTTTTTGGCTGCGTCAAATTGTGTATATGCACACAATTCGGTTCCTGCACTGCCTCATTCTTGATTAGACAACTATAAAATGCTACCCCACCAGCACTTCATCAACCTTGCCAAAAGAAAGACTTTCATCTGATTAAATCATGCTTTGGAAACCTCTCCCCCAGTTTTTCTGCAAATGTACTTCAAACTATTTTAAAGAATTGTACAAGTCATCGAGAAACCTTCGAAGAATATTCGATTTGCACTCGCACTTGAATATCCAAATTAATTTCGCAGCCAAAATTTAACAATGAGTTTAGAGAAGTGACAAAACCAGATATGGCAAAGTCATTTGAGCACATATTTGCGTTACAGGGAATCTTTCCCCTTGTTCTTCAAGCACTTTGATGAGAATGTAAAGCAGGCGAAACCATATGAAGCATCGCCATTGAAGGGCACGCTTTCGCCAAAGAGGAGACCTCTTCTTGCTCTTCGAGTGTCTTTATGATCATGTTAAATGACGAGCATTTTCGTTGCCAGGAACGTGTGTTGTAATCACTTCTATCGTTTTCAAGTAAATTGTTTTTGTAAATCGTAGCTGGTGGCAGACATACAAGAATAAGAAATGCTGAAATGGGCATTTGTACCGACAATTTCAGTAAGTATACACAGCGCTCTCTATGAATCAATTAAAGAGTCCCTGCAACACTTTTTGAGCATGGTCAAAAAATGCTGTCATGGACAGTCGAGGCTCCTGAGAGCATGTGAGACAAACATTATAGCGCCACACGCAGCCTGCAATTCACAATTTATATTAGTCAACTGAGAATCATTGTTTTCCGTAGACAAATTATGCACTAAATTCAACGGACCGCGCTTCAAGCTCAATGTTTTTATATGCCCAAGGCTCAAGGCTTCCACATGCCCGTGCACTTGCTAGTGATCACACTGAGAGGGAGCCACATGTTTGAAGAACAGAAAAAAAAAAGAATGAAAGCACTCAAGTTCAGGACGTGCATTGATAAAGGGGCATAGTTTCTTGCCTCCTTGTCCACTCCTCCTGCATAGCTTTCAGCGCACTCGCTTGTAAGAAAGCAGAGAAACAGCACGTAAAGCGTGTGAGGAATTTCTGTAACTTCGCTACTACTTCGCAGATCATAAAAACTTTTAGAACAGGTAATTTCGGAAGAATTGGGCTTCTTTAATGATGCCATTCGATGATTACTTCGTGAGGCTTTTCAGGGCTTCTTTATTACAAGGCAACGTGAACATGTGCCAGTAACATGAAGGTCGGCATTCGTAACCTGATATTGTTTGGTTATGGCATCATTAAATCATCACATTTCCAGCTAGCTGTAGGACTTCTAGTCTACCTAGTCCAAAACTTCATTCACTGTACAGATCACACCTTTAAATCAGTCGATTATCCAAAACGAAGGAAGTGCGATCATTATGCGAGCAAACAAAGTGCATGCCTACAAAACCGACCAGTGGAAGCACAGTGTGAGCAGCAACAATGTAAATGGCATATTCAGCCCATATTACGAATGTCGTGGGGCTTATAATGATGAGTAGTAATGCACCAACAGCGAACAAACATTTGCGAAAATGGACATCTGCCTACCTCGTTATTCACGAGGGCCAGTCAGCACTGTAAACAGCAGTTCCCCACTGGCACCTGCCCCCCGAAAGGCGAAAAATTGACAGTTTAGTTAGCCAAGAAACAAGGTGATTCCACAAAAGCATGCCACCATGGGTGACAAAAATGGGCACTTGAATCAGATTCAAAACTAAGCGCTCAAGCACAGCTCCTGATGAGCCTTTTGCAGCAACAGAAGACACCAACAGCCGTAGGTCTTCAAAACATGTAGAGCTCACTCAGACTTCCTCATGAAATATATTTTACACATAAGGCTCATTCGCACTCAGCCTCAAGAAAATTTTGATGAACTGGACTCACTAGAGCGCAAGCTTACAAAAAACATTCCTCACCTGTACTCCCTCAGACTCAGACTAACAGCTCAATCTGAGTCTGAGCGAGTCCGAATGAGTCGACTCATGAGTCCATCAGCATATAATTGGTGTCTTCGACCATGTTATCAATGCTCTTTACCTCCAATATCTCACGAAATCGGTGGTCTTTTTCATACCGTTTGACATAGTATCTTTGAAAACGAGTTTGGAGTGCCCCCGAACTAGTATGGTAGCTTTTTTAGAAGAGATGACAGCATAAAATATAATAATCAAGAACTTCCCTAAAAGGAATTGTTGGTGAGGGAAGGTCAAGGCACGCACTACGTAATTCACACCTCTAATTATTAAATATTGAGAGATTAAAATATTAAAGTGAAGCATAAAAGTAAAAATATTGAATCTGATTGGAGTACCTGTGAGCAGGCTTGAGGATAAGCGTTAATCCCCATAAGGCTGATAGTAATGCTGAAAATGACTAGATATGAGTCAGCTGCGTTTCTCAAGTATGCCCCTACACCCTCCTTTGAAGAAGGCTCTGCGCCAGTAGCAGGTATGCTTCACGTCAAACGGTGGTGCAAAAGCACGAAACATTGAGAACTCCAGACACAGTGCCATGTGGAGGCTGCTGCACTGATACGAGACAAGCATGCAACAAGGAATTCGTTCATTTCAAGGCCTTTCCCTTGTTTCGCTATGCATGGAATAGTCCTGTTAACAATCTCGAACCAGGGCGCTAGTGGCAACTATAGCGACCCTTCTCCAAGGATTATAGCGACTGAGATTACCAACTAGTTTGTCACTTGAGGTGCAGACCACCTCTAACTTCCTAACACACCTGTCTAAACTACTAAAGTCCTTTTCCTGCTTCACTTGACGGCTCAAGATGTCATCGTAATTTTGTGAAAGCAGCTGGATTGAATACTTCATCACACCAACCTTAGCCGGCAGCCCTGCTAAAGCATCAAGCCTCCTAGTTATTTCTATCAAACAAATGGTTAACTCAGTGTCAATGCTAGTTTTCCTATTCATAAACGGAAAGCAGCGCATCGCCATGCCTTGCGACCACTTTCCCCTTAATTCTTGAATGTCGTCTCCGATCAGCCAGAATAACTGCCAACATGGTAAGAGGACTCACATTGGTTGCACTTCAGAAAGCGTCCATCACAGCGGACAAGACATCACAAGACTGGCTTGTGCTTGCCATGGTACGTGGCCCAGCCATTCACAGTCGCACTGAGTTCGCACTCAATTCGGCAGAATTCAGTCAGGAAAAAGACGCATTTAGCACATAGAACTCAGCAAAGCACTGAAACACGGTGGCAATGGCGGTAGCGGTAAGGCGGTATTAAGAAAATGAGCGAATTTACCAACCAGGGTAAGCGAAAAAGAGCTGTTTAGTCGAACGTCTTTTCACTGCCGCCACTGCCACCCGTCTGTTTACGGTGAAGTGTCCCTTGGAGAAAAGGGTCTCTTGACGGAATTCAGTTCAATTACTCACTTATTCATTTTTTCTGCAAACGTATATGTACCCACAGGTGTCGTACACTGACGGTCTGTTACTTTCTGGTGCACTATATTGTAACGAACAAATACAGTACCGGAAGCTAAAACAGCTATTTAATAATGGCCAACTTGTGCCCGTCCACTAAATACAAAAAGGTTGTGAGCTCACTGGTCAAAACCTTGTCAACTTCTCTTGCGTCTCGCCTCGAGCTGCTCCTCGAAAAACCGCGGGCGTTCCTTGTCCAACGCGTGATGTGGTGACACGTGCAGCCAGCGTTGTATGGCGCATTTATAGCTTGGCGCGTTTGGCTTGTCTGTTGGTGTGGCAGAATTCAAAGCAGCAGGAAGCGGCGCAGGACTTCGGCAGGTGCCTAACAACATGCGGCATTAGTCCCCCTCCTGAAACGCATCGTCCCAATGCGTACGCTGACGTCGAACAGTTTTGTAAAGGAGTATTTCTCTGATGTTTGAGCACATTTATCAGTTGTCTCGTTCAGTGCGTTTCGTAGTACGGTTTCATTCGTACTACATGTACGACTTCTGGGCGATTCCTGCGTCGGGTTGAGCACACTTGCCCTTCAGGAATTACTTCGTAGTTTAGCGTGCCTAACTGGCGAAGTACTTTGTAAGAGCCGAAATAGCGCCGCATCAGTTTTTCTGATAGGCCAGGTGCGCGTATAGGCGTCCACACCCACAGTTTGTCTCCTGGGTTGTACTGTACGTCTCTCCGCTTCAGATTATAGCGACTTGCATCGGAGCCTTGTTGCAAAATGATACGATGTCTTTCCAATTGCCGTGCCTCTTCTGCCCTTTCTATGTAGTCACTGATGTGTGGGTCACCCTCATTCGAATCGTTGACAGGTAGCATCGCGTTTAAGGTCGACGCGTTGTGACCGTCCGACCATAAACAAGTTGAAATGGCGTGAAGTGTGTCGTTTCTTGTACTGCGGTATTATACGCAAATGTTGCATAAGGCAAAATACTGACCCATGTCTGGTGCTCAACGTCCACATACATCGAGATCATGTCGGCGAGAGTTCTATTGAGCCTTTCGGTTAATCCGTTTGTTTGCGGATGGTATGCTGTAGTCCTTCTAAGATCGGTGTGGGTGAGCTTCATAACAGACTGCATCAAACGGGCAGTAAATGCTGTTCCTTGGTCTGTAATGACAACCTGTGGTGTGCCATGTCGTAGTACAATCTGAGTGACGAAAACTGGGCTACTTCGTTCGCCGTTTCTTTCGCGAGAGGTGATGTCTCAGCATATCGAGTCATGTAGTCTGTTGCTACAACAATCCAGCGTTTTCCCGATGAAGAGAGAGGAAATGGACCAAGCAAATCCATTCCCACTTGCTGAAATGGCACTTTTGGTGGCTCTATTGGTTGCAACAGACCCGCTGGTTTCGATGGTGGTATTTTACGTCTCTGGCAATCGCGGTATGACTTAACATAATGGTGCACCGAATCCCTTAATTTCGGCCAATAATACTTCCGGCGAATTCTGGCCAAAGTGCGGCTACTACCCATATGGCCAGCCGATGGGTCGTCATGACACGCTTCTAAAATTTCTGCTCGCAGTGATGATGGTACAAGAAGCAGAAACGTCTCACCGGTGTTTACGAAGTTGCGCTTTTATAGGACGTCATTCCGGAGGACATAGGATGTTAAACCACGGACGAAAACTCGTGGTACCTCAATTTGGTGACCCTCCAAGTATTGGATAAGCGGGCGTAGTTCCGGGTCCTCTCGCTGAAGACGAGCCACCTCCGACACATTCAGAACTCCAAGAAATGGGATATCTTGTTCTTGGTCAGATGATGGAGACTCAACAGGTGCGCGAGACAGGCAATCGGCGTCATTGTGCTTGAGACTGGACTTGTAGACCACAGTGATGTCGTGTTCCTGCAGACGCAGGCTCCATCTAGCAAGTCTTCCTGAAGGGTCCTTGATGTTTGCCAGCCAATACAATGAATGATGATCACTGATTGCTCGAAACGGTCTGCCGTAGAGGTACGGGTGAAACTTGCTGATGGCCCATATAACTGCGAGACACTCTTTCTCTGTCGCTGAGTAATTAGACTCAGCATTTGATAGAGTGCGGCTCGCGTAAGCAATGACCTTTTCTTCTCCATTCTGCCACTGAACGAGGATGGCACCGAGGCCAACGTTACTCGCGTCGGTATGTATGTCTGTATCGGCCTCTTCGTCAAAATGGGCTAGTATTGGAGGAGACTGCAAACGGCGTCGCAACTCTGAGAAAGCCGCTTCTTGTTCCTCCCGCCAAGAGAATGGTACATTTTCTTTCGTTAGCCGTGTCAAAGGCTCAGCGACCTTAGCAAAGTTTTCCACAAAGCGTCTGTAGTAGGCACATAGTCCCAGGAATTGTCTGACGGCCTTTTTGTCTTGCAGTTTCGAAAAATTTTCAACTGCTCCAATCTTTTCCGGGTCTGGGCGCATGCCTTCCGCACTAACTAAGTGCCCGAAGAACCGAAGCTGACGAAATCCAAAGTGACACTTCTGCTGTTTGATGGTCAGTGCTGCCACGCGAATGGCATCCAGTACCATTCTCAGTCGGTGGATATGCTTCTCGAAGCTAGAACGAAAAACCACTACATCGTCGAGGTAGACGAGACACGATTGCCACTTGAGTCCGGAGAGCACAGTGTCCATCATCCTCTGGAAGGTAGCAGGAGCAGAGCACAAACCGAAAGGGAGCACTTTGAACTCGTACAGTCCGTCTGGGGTCACAAACGCCGTCTTCTCGTGATCTCGTTCGTCCACCTTGATCGGCCAATATCCACTTTTTAAGTCCAATGATGAAAAGAAGTGAGCATTGCGTAACTTATCCAAGGCATCATCGATCCGTGGAAGTGGGTAAACATCACGCTTTGTGACTTGGTTCAGCTTTCTGTAGTCAACGCAAAACCGCAGAGTGTTGTCCTTCGTTTTGACTAGCACTACCGGTGATGCTCACGGACTGTTGGATGGCTTGATTACATCATCGTTGAGCATTTCCTGCACTTGGTTCTTGATGGCTTCCCTTTCTCTTGGCGCTACTCGGTATGGGCGCTGATGCACAGGTCTCACGTGTTCTTCGACCACGATACGGTGCTTTGCGACGGGAGTACGCCCGACTTTCGACGAGGTGGAGAAGCACTCGGTGAACTCTCTGATGAGGTCAGCAATCTGTTGCTTCTGAGATGACGAGAGCTCTCTGTCAATGTCTACTGACTGGAGTACGTTATCTACTGTCTCTGAAGCTTTATCAAGAGTGCAAACATCTGAGACTTGCACGTACTCATACAGCGATGCTACGGATGTTCCCTTCGCAACATGCTGCAGCTCATTTCGAAAGTTAGTTAATAGGACATACGCACATCCATCACGAAGGCTCACCAGGCCTCTTGCCACGCATAGTCCTTTTTCTAGTAGCAGTCCGATGTGTCCATCAGCTAATCCGTCACAGTCACGAAGAACTTCACACCTCACAAGAACGGTCACACTGGAACGTGGCGGCACGGTTACATCTTCGTCCACAATGCGGAGAGGTAGAACGGTTGGTTTCTCCGCATGACAGAAGGCGATGGCATTCTCCGTGGAAAACGAAACCTTGGACTCTTGCAAGTCAATGACTGCATTGTTTGTTTGCAAAAAGTCCATGCCTATAATCAGTTCCCGGGAGCACTCAGGAAGCCCAATAAAGCTGCCGACATACACAAATCCTCTTATTCCTAACCTTGCGGTGCATAACCCCACGGGACTTACTAAGTGCCCTCCAGCGGTACGTATCTGAGGTCCGGTCCACTCAGTCATCACCTTCTTAAGCTTCTTTCCGAAAGCATTACTGACAACGGAATAGTCTGCACCAGTGTCTATTGGCGCAACAGCCTCGACGTCGTCGATCGTGACTAATATCTCGGAGGTAACGTCGCTACTACTGCACTTGACTGTCGTTGCGTAACTGCCACCGTCCTGTCGGGCTAACAATGGAGGGTCTTCAGTTGTCTGTATATCAGCGGCCTCACCTCCAGAGGTCGCTGGCTCTAGTTTTCCCACCGCGGGCTAGGTGAACGTGATCTTCGGAGATTTGATGACGGACGAGGACTCGGCGACCGATAGCGCATCGGTGCTGTCGAACGCGACTCCCGTTGTTGCGCGTCTTGAGGTGAATAGCGTGAAGACAAGTATTCTTCGATTTCGTAGGGCCGTTCACCGTTCCGTGGGCATGGTCCATTGACTGGAAAACCACGCAGTCCCGCTCGACGATACTGGCACGCCCGGTAAAGGTGACCTGCTTCTCCGCAGTGGTAGCAAAGGGGCCGCCGGTCTACAGTGCGCCATACATCGCTCTTACGTGGGCTTGCTTCTGGCATTGGTAGCGGCGTACTCGGAGAAAACGTCGGAGGCATCACAGCAGTTGCAGCCGTCTGATTCATGCGTCCGAGGTCCTGTCGTACAGCTTGCGCGTACGACAACTGAGGCGGAGGTTCCGGTTGTGCGCGCTGTAGTACCTGAGGTTGTGGTTGTAGAAACGCTTGCCGCACTTCTTCGCGCACAACTTCGGCAAGTGAGAACATCGCTGGATGAGCTTGAGTCATGTGTATTTTCTGCAGTTCTTCCCTTACGACAGCCCTCACCATTTCACGCAAGAGATCAATGTTACTCGTGAGGGTTGACGACGCCGCGCTAACAGATGAGACGCTTACGTCCCTGTTGTATTGGCGCGCGCGCTGCTGCAGGGTCTTTTCTATCATGGTCGCCTCTGATCTGAACTCAGCAAGAGAGCGCGGTGGATTACGCACCAGGCCTGCAAAAAGCTCCTCCTTCACTCCACGCATCAGGTGCCGCAACTTCTTTTCTTAAGCCATGTTCTGGTCGGCCCGGCGGAACAGTCGAGACATGTCTTCAATGTACATAACGACGCTCTCGTTGTTCCGTTGGTTTCGCGTCTGAAGAGTGGCTTCTGCCTTTTCTTTGCGGTCCGTGTTTGGGTACGTAGCAAGAAACTCTCTTCGAAAGTCGTCCCACGATAATAAGGACACTTCGTGGTTTTCGAACCACGTACGTGCAGAATCTTGCAGTGCCACGTAGACGTAGCGAAGTTTCCGGTCTTCGTTCCAACCGTTCAGTCTGGCAACGCGTTCAAAACCGTCGAGCCAGTCCTCGGAATCCTCGAAAATATCACCGTGAAATACCTCTGATATGCGGGGTGGGTCCATGACGATATGCGATGGAAATGAAATCGCTTGGGTGGCCATTGCAGGGGCTCCGGAACTTACGTCCTCCGCTGGTCTCGAAGAATCAAAGAGGGCACCCAACTCGGGCTGCTCACCTCGTAGGCGACGACTCGTTTGTTGGTGTACGGGAGTCAACAGTGCTGGCTCCAACCTTCGGGGTTCTGGGCTATGTTCCCTATGCTGAGATGGACTTGGAATCATACCCCGCACCTCCACCAGTTTGTAACGAACAAATACAGTGCTGGAAGCTAAAACAGCTATTTATTAATGGCCAACTTGTGCCCGTCAACTAAATACACAAAGGTTGTGAGCTCACTGGTCAAAACCTCGTCAACTTCTCTTGCGTCTCGCCTCGAGCTGCTCCTCGAAAAACCGCCAGCGTTCCTTGTCCAGCGCGTGATGTGGTGACACGTGCAGCCAGCGTTGCATGGCGCGTTTATAGCTTGGCGCGTTTGGCTTTTCCGTTGGTGTGGCAGAATTCAAAGCAGCAGGAAGCGGCGCAGGACTTCGGCAGATGCCTAATAACATGCGGCAATATATGTATACGCTGCACCAAGACGAAGTGACACCGACATGTACAACACCCTGTTACCTCCTCAAAGGCTCAGAAAAGGGAACACCGTGATTGATAAAAATATTTATTGCTGCAATATGAAGGTAAAGTAGCAAAATTTGGTGTCTGGCAAAACATGGCCACTTATCTACAATTGATAGGATGTTAATGCGATGCAACTCCGACTATCGACAGCGTTGTTCATCGCGTACTTTTCACATTGTTGTTCTGTTTTTGGCGGCTTCTTAAGATTGGGCGCTGGCATTCGAAAATCACCATGCGTTTTGGAGAGAATGAACGCCTTGGTTATGAACATTTCGGCTTGGATATAAGGGGTTGAATTGCTTGGCAGCAAGTGGGAATAATACCGGCACGAGCTCCCACTTGCCGCGTAAGATCAAACCTTCTTGTCCAGCAAAACATGGAGGTAGTCCATTACGATGTTCTCATTCTCAAATTGGTCTTTATAGACTCAGTGTTTGGCAGTGAGCTTTTTATTTTTGCGATGCAAAGCTTCTTCCCACCTTTTGTATTGCGTCGGATTTCTTCGCAGGCCTGTCACGGTGAACAAAAGTTGCTTTATACCCCAATCTAGAACGAATTATGGCATGCAAATTATTCACTTCATGGTGGATTTGAAACCTCCACAATAATGTTTCACTCGTCGGTCACTTTGCTGGGTTGTTTTTGTTGGAGGTTACAACAACCTTTCAGTGTGGCTAGATCATGGTCTCAAATTACATTGCCGAATGAACGACTGTTTTTACACCTATTCTGATATTTATGCACTCTCTATTATTTCGACGCGACAGCGTTAAAGATCTCAGAGGGCAAATGTGGGCGCAGGTTAGTCGGATGGGCACAGGAAACACCCATAGAAGAAGAGGCGCCACTTTATATACATATCGGCACAGACACGGGACTACACTACACGACATATATATACACTACACGCACATACAAGTAACTAACATGAACAACTTGCCCACTCACACCACTGCAGTTGATCTCGGTGATTCAGTCGTGGGGTTGTCGAAGAGCCAAGCGCCGAGCTCTCGTCGGGCGTACCCCGACCAAGGGGCGGGTTGCAATGGTACCCGGAGCCAAGTCGGTGGTGCATGCCGCGTGGTCGAGATCTCAGCGGGCTCCGGAAGAGGGCCACGAGGACTCGGCACCAGGACGGGGGCAGTGGCGTACCAAGTCTTTCGCGAGTGGGGCGGCAAACAACCTACCTCACTCGTCTGGCGGAAATATATATATATATATATATATATATATATATATATATATAGATATAGATATATATATATATATATATATATATATATATATATATATATATATATATATATATAACCTGCACACAGCTGGTTATTTTTTCACCCACTTTTCTTTCTTATTTACATCCCATTGGTTCTAATAACTGCCCCTATATATTCCTTCACATTACTGTCTGTTAGATCTCATTAATATTGTGTCAAAACACAGAAAAACGAACCCCTAGGTATACATTTCTTTCCCTTATTCATTAAAGAGGGTCTCGTACTGGCAGACTTGGTGCCATTAGGTTGTATACGAGGGACTATTGATCAGCTGCCCGCTCGTAATAAGTTCACGTGCTACGTGACGCCACACATGCTCATAAAAGAGTGTTTCACACTCGTCGCTTGGCTTATAGATGGCACTGACTGACACTTCTACTTCTAAATTCACATATAAACCCAAAAAAGTGGATGGAGGGAAGGCCGCTGTGATAGCTCAGTGGTTAGAGTATCGAACGCGTTATTCGAAGGTCGTAGGTTCGTTTCCTGCTCACGGCTGGTTATTTTTTCACCCACTTTTCTTTCTTCTTATTTTTTTCTCAATCAATCTGATTTATTGACAAACCAAAGAAAAGATTACAAGATATCTGGACCGTTAGCCTACATTGGCTAGTGATCGGTCCATATCGGAGTACATAAAAGCTGGTTAGCAGAGCATATTTAGCAATAAACACATATATACACAATTATTTATACTTATAACTATTCACATATGGACATACATACTACATACATAAGCGCATGTACATATATTCATTTTCACAACATACCCAAATATAGTTTGTGTCATCATCATCGTCATACATTAAGTGACTGGGTAAAAGCACTAATTAGCGCAGGAGAAATGTTATATTTTTTGATGCTGCAAGCAAAATAATTTCACACTGTGTTTAAAATTTCTTGCCACTTTAACTTCTAAGGGTAGTCGGTTCCAAGTTTTAGCCCCATGAAATTCCAATAAGCATTTTCCATATAAGTTATAGCTTGTAGGTAAGTTAAAATTGCCATTCGATGCGTGTCGAGCGTTTCGCGATGGTATTATAAATAGAGTGGAGGAGATGGGAAAGCTAGTGCCTATAATTTTCTGGACAAAAAGGGCAACCTTATAATCGCGAAGTGCCCAAACTGATAAGATTTGTTGTTCCTGAAATGTAGTTTTATATGAACTTCCATGGCTTCCACCTATTATGCTTAGGGCTCTCTTTTGTAGCCGTAGTAATGGCTCTAGGTATGTCGTATACGTTACACCCCACGATTCAATACAGTAGCTAATATGTGACTGACAGAAGGAAAAATACTATGTTCGAAGCACGCTGGGGAGAAAGCATTCGCGTGCTTTGATTAAGGTATAACAACCGTAAGCCACCTTTCTACAAACACTATTTGTTCTTCCCAGTGAAGGTGCTGGTCAAAAAACACTCCTAAATATTTAAAAGAAACCACTTGTTCAATAGGACTGTTGTTCAGGTAATGCTGCATAGACGCCGTGTCAATATCCTTTCGCCTTGTTTGAAAACAACATACTTCGTTTTCCCCGAGTGTAGTGTCAATTTATTCTGTATCAACCAGTTGCTTACGTGTGTCAATTGAGACATTATGTTGGCTTGCAGTGTTGAGAGACTATCTCCTGTGAATACTATGGTGGTATCGTCCGCGTACATTAATGCTTTAGTGTACACTAGTCTTTTGGGGAATCATTTATGTATAGAGAAAAAAGTACCGGGCCTAATACGGATCCCTGGAGCACTCCACACACTATTGTGCTGTATGCAGATTCGTTACTGTTAATCACCACTTTTTGTTTGCGCGAGGACAAGTAGCTTGAGAAGAACTGGAGTGAACTGTCAATGAAGCCGTAACTTTCAAGTTTTTGTAATAGTATGTTGTTGGGAACTGTATCGAATGCCTTTTTAATATCTAGGAAGACTGCTATTGCGATTTCAGCGTTGTGGAGCACGGTGATTATATTGTGCGAGAGGGTTAGAATGGCTGATGCAGTAGACCTAGCGGGAACGAATCCGTGCTGTTGTGGGCATATGATGTCGTTGTCAACCAGAAAGCGTTTTAAGTGAAGGACAATTATCTTCTCGAAAAGTGTATTAAGACAGCTTAGAACCGAGATCGGTCTGTAGTTTTCAGGGTTGTTTGAGTCCCCTGATTTGTATACAGAAACTACTTTGGCGGTTTTTAAGCTAGATGGATATATACGACAGGTAAATGCAAGGTTGAAAATATGACATATCGGAATGCAAAAAAGGTTAATGTTATCTTAATAACCTTAACTGGTATTCTATCATCACCAGTGGCTTTATTTACCGGCATCTTAGCCACGACATATTTGATTTCATCTGTTGTGACAGCTGCAAGGTTGAAATCATTAGCAATTAAATTGGGGAGAGAAGGAGCAGATATAGACGAGCAAAACTGTGAAGCAAGGTTAGCGCCAATACTAGTGAAATATGCATTGAAATCTTCTGCAACATTTCAGGAGATGTTATCTGGAAGAATGCATTTTGTCTGGCCTATGCCTGTAACATCTCTGACTACTTGCCACACCTTCTTTGCATTGCTCCCGTTTCGTGTAATACTGTTCGCATAATGCTCCCTCTTCAATTTACGTTTCATAGTAACTGATTTATTCCTGTAGAACTTGAAGCTTTCGCAGTAATATGTGTTGCTTCTATTGTTTTTTCCACTTAATATAACATGAATCTTTTAATTTCAATATTTTTAAGACGTCGTTAGTCATCCATGGACAAATGGCGTGATTGTAGTTACGACGCGTACGTTCACGTGTCGACCCGCCTAATCAAATTGCTTATCGACTCCAGAAAGTTTGCACATTCCTTTTCTATGTCATTATCATATATGCTCTCAAAGTCAACATCCTGAAGCAATCGGTTCAATTGAACATAATCCACATAAGCCGAACGCTGCAATTGTGATGCACCGACCTTCGATACGTATTTACATAGAATGAACAGAAATGCTGGGTTAAGATCGGCGGTAACGCTTACGTCATAAACCCCAGTGCTCACGTCCATTTCGGCATGACATAACATAAGATCAATAATGGAATTCAGATTGGCCAGTGACACGAGTCGCAGTTGAAATGACATTTTAAGGTTAAGTGACATCGAGTAAAAATAAATAATCAGATCTATTTCAGCAAATTAATAGTGAAGTCTCCGCATGCAACAACTGGAACTTGAGAGGCTATCAGAGATGCCATCAGATATTCCATAGCGCAGATAAATTCATTGACCGCTGAAGAAGGTGGGCGATAGACGATGCCCACTGTGATTCTACTGCTTAATCTGAACAAATACCGTTTCGGCTGAGGGAGTCGATACAGAGTTTTTAGGAAGAATATCAAAGTCAATTTCATTTTAAAAAACAGCACAATGCCTCCGCCACGGGATGAACTCGGGCGAGGCATAGATGCCACAGTGTAACCAGGTAAAGTAGCGGTTTCGCCTTCTTTCAACCATGTTTCCGTTACGGCAATTATATCGTATGTGAATTTGTGTTGGGTCAAATATACTAGTAGGTTATCCAAGTTCTTTCTGATGTTACGAAGATTGCAATGCAAAATTGAGAAATTATCTTGCTCTTGCTATGCCTTTTCAACTTGGGGGATAGTCAGAGCCATTGTAAATAATTAAGTAGTGCGTGGTTGAGGTCACTCAACAATATTTTAGATAACTTGAGCAAGGTCATTAGCACACGTGATATGGATTATGCGCAAGTTCTCTGTCTTCCACATCAAAATTTTTCTCTGTGACACCCCAGTGCTCTTCCACTTTTTTTCACGTTTAGTCTTCAGGGCGTATCCCAGAAATACCTTGTTGGCAGGGCTTAGGTGCTCATTGATGTAAACTGGGCTGTTTTCGCCTTCAAAACCCAACACTGAAGTGTTAAGTCTCAATTTTCTTGCCGCCTTCAAGACATTCTCCCTTACAGTCCTTGTAGGAAAATTTCACTACTATATTCTGTGTCTGCTCACGTCTTGAAGGTACGCGGTGAATGACACCAATGTCCGATTCTTTTACGTCTACTTTTACACCGCTACATATTGTTTTCATTGTTGAAACTAGGTTTTCCGATAAGGTCATCGGGATTACTTGATTTCAAGGTTATTACTTCGACTGTACTGTTCTAACGTAGTCAGTTCCTTTTTCACTTCGTTTAACTTCTTCGAGAGGCGATCATTACCTTTTTTTATCTCAGTATTCTCAGCCCTCACAGTGGTAAGCTCCTTCTTCACTGTTAGTAGCTCGGTGTTGAATTCCTCGAACCTCTTATTTATAAAATACATTCCCTCCTTGACTGGTTCAATTTCCTGATCAATTATTTTCTTCAGGTCCTTCTTTAGATCGTCATGGTTGTCACTAATTCTAGCATTTAAATCAGCAAGAGCGCTTGCCAGTTC